>OY728141.1:1804269616-1805472116 GCA_963277665.1 Viscum album
AAAACATGGATTTGAATTGTAATGGTTTTTTCAAAAATATAAATTGCTTATAAAAAGTTATTGGTGAGTTCTTTTCCACAAGTTTTATCAAATGTAGCCTTTTTTGTTCAGGAATTTGAGTTATGAATCCATGTTTTTCAGGGTAGTTTAATTTTGATATTTCAAATGGAAGAAGAGAAAGATTTCCTCTCATACTAGTATGTGAAGTAGCATGATTGTTGAGGATTCCTTTACCCTTTCATAGATGAATGATGGGATTATGGTCCCAACCAAAGTCAAACAATTGGTTGAAGAGATGAAAAAGCAAAAGGATCATGTTCTGAAGAATTTTAGTAATGAAACACGATAATGTTCCATCATTTCAAGTACTATAGTGGATACCAAGGACATGGATTTTCTTGATCTCTTCATTAAACTAGATGGAATTTAGTTTATTTATAGATGGATTAAGGATTCTAAAATTCTTATTGATGGAACATATGATGGATTTTTGGAAGATTCTATCTTTTCCCTACTAAGAGCACATGAAAAGCTATAGTTGGACAATAAGAAGTCAATTTATTCAGGAATCTGGGCCCCTATCAAGAATCTCCTTGGCCATAGAATCAATGTTATATAGAATCTAGATAGAACCATATTCTATATTTATACACTGTTTGTAATAGGGGGAGGCTCATCGATCATCATAGGGGAATTTGATGATGGAATTCTGAAGTTTCCACTAGAGGGTTTGGTAGTTAAATGTGAAATAAAATCTCTTACCGATTATCTATTTCACTCTAGTGATTTGGATCCTAAAGCTTATAATGATCTATATTTTTAAGTGAAAAATAAACTTGAAAGAAAATATGAGAAAGAATACCTTGATTCTTTATCTTCACATGTTGAATATGAAGTAGATGAAATATTTAAGGTGAAAAATTCAACAGATCATAAGGAGGATAAAAATAGAGTGTTATGTGATTTTAATCATAATGAATATTTCTCCACTGCTTCCATGGGTGTTATTGATTTTTACCTGAACATGGTTGGGGTGATGAAACAATAGTCATTGATTCAACAGGAGGATCATATGCAAGAGTTGGTTAGATAGAACCCCAGGGGATCGACTTGGACTTAAACCATGAGAGTGATGATGAATATGAGGAGGATATCAACTTGGAATTAAACCGTGATAGTGATAATGAAGTTGAGGAGGGTATCTTGTCCATTTATTAAATCCCTTCACATGCCTCATCTTCATCATCCATGCAATCCAATATTCATTTGAACTGGCCATCATATGTGGGTCTGGGTTTGGGGATTGGGGAGAAAAATAAGTGATAGGGAGGCGTTTTTGAGCCACACACAGAGAAGAAGAAGCGTCAGGTAGGTGTTTGGGATCCACGCACCATACATTTCAAAAATCATGTCTTCATTTCCTTAATACATTTCTATAAGGGTGAATTATTTGGTACTTTTATTTAATTAATCTTGAATCTGGTACTTATGAATCCTAACAAGTTTATTATACTATGTGAATTAAACATAAATAGATTTTTGTGCCTTTTATTTAATTGGAATGTCATTTGTTGCTTCTAATTTCTTAATACTTTATTTGTAAAATTATTCCTATATGTGATTGTCAAAAATATTTCTAAATTTTTTTGTATTTGTTTATCACTTGGCATAAATGGTGGTTTGAAGGAGTTTTGGTTTCCAAAGTGATTTTTGAATGCCAAGTGTTTATTAAATGGTCAAAATGACCCATTTTAAATGGAATTTGGTTTTAAATAACCTTGATCCATTTGAGTTATGAAATAAAATTTGAAATTGGTGTTTTGAACCTTTGGGGGGTTTTAATGAAAAATGTGATGATTATTTAATTAATTTCCAAATGGTTTTTGATGAACCATTTTAATTTTTTTTTCGAAATGGGTTTTGATGAATTGATTTTAAAGAGACATTTGAAATGGAATCTCAAACGAATAGATATGACTTGGCATCTTGAATCCATTTTAGTGAGATCTATTTGACACTTTTGAATGATCTTTAAATAGAGTTGGTGTGTGAGACCCTCTTTAGCCCCTTGTTGACTGTTTTTGATATGGATTGTGTCCAAAGGGATATGATTATTTGTTTGTGATAAGAATCATCTATGGAAAGGAATATTTATTATGAGGGTGTTGTGGGTGAGATGATATTTATTTCTTATGATTTGTTTATGCATGTGATTGGTAACCTTCTATTTATTGACATGCATGGGATCCTATGTGTTTTAGTGATGAATGAAAGATTGTTACTATTTAGTCCCGATTAGACACATTAGATTCTCTATGGTATTGGAGGATATAGGGGAGGGACACCGGTGATTCTAGTCTATGGAAACTAGTTGGTTATAGATTTAAGAATGCATTAATAAGCTAATGGATGGTTCAAACTTGAGTGTGTATAGGATCACCTTATGAGATGATTAGGTATTGGCCACGTTTAATTCATGATACTTATTAAGGAACTTTTTTTCTTTTTTGATCCATAGTTTGATTAACATTATGAAATTTTGGTTTAAAAATTAGATTTTAAATGGATTCTATTGGTAAAAAGAGGATTAGGTTGAGGGAATGGCTTTTCATGTGATTCTTTTCATTGAAGAAAAAGAGAAAGAATTTATAAATGATTTTGGATGTGATGTTTGATTTTATCTAATTATGTTTGAAAAACTTATTTTCCTAATTTTATTTCAAACTATAATTAATGAATTTACTTTTTGAAAGAAATCACACAAACTCTTCCGTTAAATCCTTCTGAGCTCTATTTCACTCGCACCCTGTATTCACTATCCTCTATTTGCAGCTCACATGGTTTCTTTTCAAGTACTCGAGTCATCCAATCTAGGATGTGTGGGTTATTTAATGATGGCTGGTTTGGGATGTGGATCATGGATGTGGTTCACATTGAGATTGTATATTTGTTTTGGTTTTTATGTATTTTTTATTATCTTGGTAATGTTTATGTATCAACCTTTGACTCAAATATCTTTCAGTTTATTTATATGATGATGCTTACACTTTACTATTCAGTTGATGAGATGTTTTACTTATTAATATGCACTATGAGTGGATGTTGTATTATCATTCTATTTGTTGTTACTCAAGGGTGAAATAATTACCATCAGTTATGTTCTGAGACCCTATCACTACTCTCCAGCCCAAGGTGATTGGGTAGGCACCTTGGGTATGTCACAGGTTGGCTCGAGTTCTTGGTCCAGGGATGGAACATTGTGACAAAATGGTATCAAAACGCACCATCTTGATATTTGGGGTGTGTTTGGGTAGTATGAAGGCTAGGATCATCATCATGTCCCAAGAATAAGGTGTGGGAAAGTGCTTGGGAAACTCTTATTCACATTGAACCTCAAGTTTCCATTGGTGTCTAGGATTTGAGTTTTAATTTTGAATTCATTTTTGTGTATCTTCATGAGATTTTTGATATGTGATGATTATGTTTTGATCATTGATGTTGTGATAGTTATTTCAAGGGTCATTGTGAATTTTATAGGTGAATGTGGAGAAATAACAAGAGTTTCACAGTTATCCCACAATGTCTGGTGAACCGTGAGGCACCCATGCAGAGGGTTCTAGAACCATACTAAAGACTACGGCATGGTTGGTCACGGTTCACTATCCCATGACCAAACCATGAACAATGATATATTTATTCTCTGAATTTGTTGTTTTTTATCCCTTAATTTCCAAAATTATCCCAATTTTTCTCACCATTGGTGATGTTATAAAAGGTATTTTTTTATTGAATTGATATGGTTTTAGTTTCTATTTATGATTTGTTCCTTGGTTCTTTCCTTGAATGCTCGTTGTTTTTTTGTAAAACTTATTTTTTTTGGTTTAAATGATAGTTATAAATTGTTTTCATAGAATTTTAATCATCACGGTATGTTTTAATGTTTTTTATTTAGAGTTCTTTCAAAGGTATTAAATTTAAAATGAAAATTTAAAAGTATTTTGGAATAAAAAATGAGTTATTTTGTGTAGAAAATGGATTTGGTTTGAAGATTCCTAAGGGAATGTGGGTGTGTGGTTTCAAAATAAAATGGGGAATTTTTGTATGGAATTGATTTTTTTTAAATACGTAGTTCAAATGATTAAAATAATTGGGTTTTTAATAAAATTGATAGGAGATGTTTTGAAATAAAGGCTTCTTGGGAAATATAAAATGAAGCAATGTTATTTACATGGTGTTTTGGAAATTAATATTGGGTGAGTTATGTTTTCAATATTGTTTTAGTGCATGATAGAATTGTGTGATTTTATTTATCAATCATGAATTAATTGGTTTCATGTTTTTGTTATATAGATTATGCCTCCCAGATAATCTTTAAAGAAGAGTGTAAGGTCTATTCGGTGGGTTGAACTTCAAGGTGGTTCTCCACATTTTTTAGGGGTAGTTTCTCCATGTGTTGACTCTACCCAGACTCAGGACCAAGTGGCGGAGTCAAATTCTCCCCAGTCCTTATAATCTATTTCAGACTTCTTTAATTGGAGTAGTTTTGGTCAGGATCTTGAAGCTGTTGTGGACGAAGAGAATGGAGATGTTCTATCTAGTGAGAAGTAGGAGTCGTTTGATGAAAAGATGTATAAGTAGGATACTAATGGAAAATTTCCTAGGTAGAATAAGAGGAATCTAGTATGGTTTTTGTGTGGAGAACCGGGGATTTCTATTTTTTTTCTTGAAATATTTGAAGGCTTGTTTTTTGGAGTGGCCACTTGGACCATCATTAGAGGTTTTGTAAGTTGGGCTATCAGAAAGGGGAATCTTAGATGTAATTGGCTTTTGGGTAGCTTTTTTTATGGGAGACTCTATTTTGGTATGTATATGGTTCAAAATGTGGCTTTTTTAGATGATTTTGGATTTTGGTTTTGTGCATGCTTTGTCTAAGTGGGTTGTCTTCTCTTGAGGTTTCAGGTGTTCTTGTGTGTTGTGATTATTCTAATGTTGATTTATTTATGAATTGAACATGGGATACCCTTGGGTTAGTTCATGGGTAATTATGATGATCATTTCCTTCAAGCTGACGAGCACTCAATGGTGCTAGATTTATTTGGTTCCCTGTGTGATGATGTTCCAAATTTTAGGTCATAGTTTACCCACTAAGCATCATGACCTGGGTCTGGTGCCCATGTTGGTTCTGGATGTGGTATACTTCTGAGTTGTTCTACTTGACATTGTTATGGGATGGAATTATTGATTTGGGTGAAAATTCTGTTTTTTGTTGATTTTGGTTTTCTTTAGGATGTGTTCTCCTTGGGATTTAGAGCTGGTTCCTTGGAGGTTGTTTTTATTTAATGGATTTGGTTGGTTCTTTGGTGATTCTTTGAGATGATTTATTATGGTTGATTTTTTAGGTCGGTGGTGTTCGCTTCCTTTATTGTTTCACCATTTTAGATAAAATCCAAATGGTGGGGAGACCTATTTCTAGTTTCTATTCCTTATAGTTTTTTTCTTATTTATTTAGGTTCTTCTCTCTTTAGTCATTCCTCTCCCACTCTGGGGTGTCGTGGTAGCTTCTCTCATCTCTTCTACTTCCATAAAATACTTATCGGGTAAAAAATTATCACTATGGAGATAATTTTTACACCCAAATGTTAATTTTGAGATATTTTATTTAAATTTTATGTTTTTGGGGGATACGAGTATTTCAGTTGTTTTTTTGTGGTTTAAAAGGAATGGAGTGGTAATTTATTAGGGTGAAAGATGTAGTTTGTAGGTTGATAGAGGACCTCACTGTAGGTTGGTTTCTATGACATGGTGGATGGTATAGGTGAGGCTCCACAATGCAATAGATATGGATGTGACATGGATGAAGTGAGACAGAAAGGGTTATGGGGTAGTTAGAAAGGATGTACTGTGGAGGTTCATAGGAAAAGGGATAAACCCCCTGTCAAAGTTGACATCCCTACCAATCATATAAGGATAGGGTGAGGGGATATACACCCTATTCTAGATTTAGACTAGTTTCATTGGGGTCCCTGGACCACATTATATAGGGATAGGATGTGGGGTCGAGCCTCCTCTACCTATTCTATATTGGTTGTGCCTTGCTCCCTAGACCATGCTATAGAAGGGCATCCGTGAGGTTTCCCCATGACACAGAGACTTAGGTTGTGTCGTGGGGGGAATTTTTTCACCATGGTGTCCAAGTCACACTACATCGCCCTGTATGGCTATTTTTTTAAAGGGAGGGGGGGATGACCTTTTTTTCCCTCAAAGGGTAAAAGGGGGTTAACCCACCTTTTCTCCCCTCCCGTTTGACCGATCAATGATGCATGAAGGAGGATCTACTCCTCTCCTCCTCCCTTGATTTTTGGCTTCTCTTTCATTGATTCCAAGTAATATCTTCATGGTAATTCCTTTATTACTTCTTACATACTTTTCCTTCATCCATCATATTTTTTTTAATTTTATTTCTTATCCTACCATGAACTCTAGGTGCTTCCTTGGTTGGATTAAGGTTTGATGTGGTCTTATTATTGGGGGTCTTGGTTGTCAGGGTTTGAAGAAGGCCCCTTATTTTGTATTTTAGCATCCTCCATCAGAGGTGAAGACTTATGGCTTGATTTCCATTGAATCAATGTAGGTGGTTTTGTGTTTTCTCTTCAATTGGAATATCATTTGTTTTATTGGATTTCTAAATGATATATTTGTAAAATTATGCCTATATGTGATAGTCAAACATATTTATAATTTCTTTGGATTGGTTCATCACTTGTAATAAATGGAATCTTCAATTATTTTTGGTTTCTGAATGGATTTTCAAATTTCAAGTGTTTTAAAAATGGTCTTAATAATCCATTTTAAATATAATTTGGATTTAAAGCAGATTGACACTGTTTGAGTTATAAAGTAGTGTTTTGAACCTTAGGGTTTTTTGATGAAAAATGTATTGTTTATTTAATTAATTTCTAAACGGTTCTTGGTGATCTACTTTAGTAATATTTTTTTAGATGAGTTTTATTGGATTGATTTTAAGGAGTTTTTTGAAATAGAATTTTAAATGGATATAAATGACTTGGCATCTATTGTCCATTTTAGTGAAGGATTATTATCAATTTTGAAGGTTTTTTAAATGGTGTGGATGTGTGAGACCCTCTTGATCACCTTGTTGATTGTGCTTGATAAGGATTGTGGCATACAGGGAATTCTTAATATTCCATGACATTAATGATTTGTGAAATGGGTTGTTTTTTGCGAGGGTGTTTGAGGTGAGATGAGATTTACTACTTATGATTTATTAATGCATGTGATTCTTCACATCCTATTGATCATCATACATGGGGATCCAAGGTGTCTTAGTGAGGGATAAGATATAGTTACTATCCAGTTATAATTATATGGACTAGACCTGCTATGGTATTAGAGGCCATTGGGGAGTTCCACCGATGAGGCTAGTTTAGAGAAGCCGGTTGGTTATAGACTTAGGAATGGATTGATAGGTTGATAGATGGTTCCAATGCAAGTACATATATGATCAACTCATGATATGTTTAGATATTTCCCATGTTTACTTCATGATCCTTCTTAGGTATCTTTCTTTCTTCTGTGTTCCCTAGTTTTATTGACATTACAACACCATTCTCTATTTTAGATTTCATGGCAATGTAGTTCCTTTATGTTTTACTTTTATTATCCTTATACCCTTAGTTTGTCTATTGAAACTATTTTAAATAGTTTCTAAAATGTACATTTATAAAGAGGCTTTAAAAGTGGATTTTAAATGGATTCTTTTGGTAAAAATAAGTTTCGGCTGAGGGAATTGGTTTTCAAGTTATTGTTTTCATTGAAGAAAAATAAAAGGAAGTTTATAAATTATTTTGGACATGATGTTGGATTTTATCTAAGTATTTATAAAAAACCTATTTTTCTTAATTTTATATCAAACTAGAATAAATGGATTGCGTTTTTAAATGAATAACACCATCTCTTGGTGAAATCCTTTGATCTCAGTTTCACTCACACCCTGTATACAACATTTGATGTATGCAACTCTCAAGGTTCCTTTTTAGTTACTCGAGTATTTTAGTTCTGGATGTTTGGGATTTGCAGTGATGGATGGTTTGGGATGTGGGGTGTTGTCATGAGTCACATGTAAATGGTAGTGGTTTGGTTCTTGTTTTTTTCATTTTCTCTTGGGAATGTTTATGTATTGACCTTAGGTTCATATCTCTTTTACATTATTTATATTATGATTCTTACTCTTTATTGTTCAGTTGATGTGGTGTTTTATTTATTACTACATACTCAAAGTGGATGTTTTATTATGGTTTTGTTTTTTTACTCAGGGTTGAATCATTCCCATTGGTTATGTTATGATACCATGACACTAGTTTCTATCCTATAGTGATTAGGAACACACATTGGGTATATCCTAGGTCAACTCAGGTGTCCGGTCTGGGGAGGGCCTGAGTTGGTTTGTGATAGTAAGAGAGGAGTGAATCAAGGTGACCTTTAACTTAATATTTTTAAACTATCACCCATCATCAGACCTTGTTCCCATTTTAGGGGGAACAATATTTTATTCAGTCAATCATTCATGCATCCATATAAAATATATTGTTTATAAAACAAATAAAGTAAACAAGGAAAACAAATTTACTTGGTTCACTCACACTAGGATATGTCCAAAGAACATATGCACAATGATGGGTTGATATAATAAAAATATACCAAATTCACTACCTTTGTGGATATAATGTTTTGGAAATGGTCACTCCATTAGGGATGGTAAACTACCTTCCATATACAACTTCCACTTCCTCCTTCCCCATATACTACTTTGAGGAAGGCTATTGAATAGTTTATAGATGTGTAAGTCTCTTCTAAATCAATATAAGAAGATGATATGAATTGCATTAACGAATATAGATATGATGAATCAATTAACACTTCCTCCAAAGTGTAATAGATTTGAACAACTCCTTATTAAATGATTTGGTCATCAACATGCTCTATCTTCTTCTACCTTTAACATTATACTAGATATAAAGATCAAATATTCATTAGTACTATAACTACTATGGATGTGATCAATAATACTACATGGATGATGAGTCTCTCTTGATATCCATAAGTCTCCAGATAGTCCACATTCTCCCTATAAATTGGCTCTCTTTCAATAGAATTGACCGGTCAGGAAGATCATTTTTATATATTATACCATAGAAATAAATATATAAAATTCACCCATCTATAATACCTATAATAATGACTACTAAATATTTGTTTAATCATGATCTGTGGTAATCATTCCATGTGTCATACCCCGTAATGTGTGGCTAAATACATCTAACTAGATCAAATCATGTCTCAAAGTCATAACTTATATCTTTTTATATCTCCAGAATATTCAAATCTATAATTTATGTAGATATCTACAATATTACAACATAATAAGGTGTGTTATGATATAATGTTCTTTAGTTATGAGATATTCCTAAAAATCATAGTATATAAACTCTCTTATATTAAAAACTATGACCTTAAAAATCTTAAAAAATATGATAAATAAATTCATTGTGGTGTAGTTTCTTATTCCTTGCTAAATTATGGTATCTAATCATAGTTTAACCTCTAAATCATAACACTCATACCTACACACATCTCATAAAAAGCCCCTTCCCCACAAACAATGAATCCCTCTTATGTAATAGTCTATAAAGCCTCAAACTATAACCATATACTACAATATAGTATTTAAGTAGTGAAAATAATGTTTTTTCACGTCAGTTTTTATTGATTTTTAACATCAGTTAAGAGGAGACATTATACATGGGATGTTGTAAATAAGTTTATAACATTAGTTAAAAAATAAAAGAAATTTTAAATAATATTTAGACGTTTTGACATTAGTTTTTTAAAAACTGATGTGAAAAACATTCTTCCACACCGTTTCTTTGAAATATCCAATGTGGAAGAAATAATTTCACATCAATCATTTGATAACTGACATGAAAGACCCGAGATAATTCTTCTTTCATATTATTTATATGAATAATTGATGGTAAATATAAATATGATTAGTTTTTCACATCAGTTATTCTATAAACAATGTGAATTATCAATAGGAAACCCTTCTTCTAAATCAGTTATATAAAAGAATCAACATGGAAGAATGTTTCTCACATCGGTTCTGTGATAACCGAAGTGAAAAATCGGATGTATTGATTTTTCACATTGGTTATCAAATAAAAGATGTGAAAATTCATATATTTTTTTAAATAATGTTATATATATCCACCCTCACTAGAAGAAACAAGTAAAAACTGGTAGAACCGGAAGAAAAATACCAAACAACAAAACTAAAAGAAAAATATAAAAACACTTGCAATTTAAACTTTAAATTTTAAAATATAGATTAAAACTAAAGTAAAATTGGATCATAGCTGTGAAATGATTCTCCCGTTAATTTTGTATGTGACTTAAATCCTATGCACTATAAGGATGTGGGTCATCAAAAAGATATAAATAATAAATAAATAGTTTAACTTGTATGTATGTTGAATAAAACAAATGATATACCAAGGAAATGTTTATAAAGAAATATGACCTTATTAAACTTCATAAAAGTCTCGGTTGAAATTATTTCATACATAAATCTTAAAACAAAGTATCCTAATTCTTATGCTCCTTGTTTATGAAATTTTATTTTAAAATAATACATAAATTATAAATAATATTTATAAGTAATATATCCAAAATTTAATAATTTTAAATGAAAAATAAGCTTTTCTTTTACATATTTTATCTTGGACCTCTTCTTTCATGTGGTATCTCTAAATAAATTGTATTCCCTATTTGAAAATAATATTAATAAAATAAATTTAAGTCATTATAATATAAAAAAGTATGAAAATACTCAAACATACATGTTCAATACATACATAAAATTTTCTCACACTTCACCATGGATAGAACATTCCCAGTAATGTCTCTTCTCTCTTGAAAAAAAGTATGACAACCCTGCTTTTTATTACAACTTAAACATGCTTTATTACATAAAATTTCACTTGATCCAACAAAGAAGATCGAGAGGTTTAGGGTCTTTGGGGCTTAGGATCATTACATAAAAAATTTAAACTTGAAATACATCATCTTTATTGAAAACTTCCTTTACATGACCACTACATTCCTTCGTACTTAGCATTGCATGGGATAACCTGAGGACATGCATAGGAAAAGGGTGGGCTATAAATCCCAGTAAGGGAGTAAACAATGAATAACATGAGGAGTGAAATACATGTTAGGAAATAGGCATATCAATAGAGCATAATAGAAACATGAACATAAAGGCATGATAAAGCATGATAATCATAACATGGAAATGTGGCAACAACACTTAACATTGAATTAGCATGAGCCAAGGCTCATTGCACATGGAGCACGAGTAAACCCTCATTGCACTTGAAGCACGATTAAACCCTCGTTGCACTTGAATTAGCATGAGTAAACACTCATTTCACATGACGTATCATGATACTATACTTTACCCAATGCATTGGAGCGCTATCAGGGCGCACCCTTGTTAAACATTTCATTTCATGCATAAGTGTGCCACATGGATCATAAAACATGGATTCATAAAACATAATCATTTCTTCCACGATAAAGGAATGTGGAATTAATACAAGAAAATTTATAATCAATATGTAAATGTGCATAAAGGTGAATACCCTTGATGGAGAAATGGGCATGGTATTCACTACACAAAGACATTGGCTTAGAAAATCGGTGCGATTTCGGCAGCGTAACGACGTGACATAAGAATTCATAAAAAGGTTGATGAGAGAGAAAGGGGTTCCTCATCATATTTACATGTAATGGACAGTAAGGAGATCATATATATACATGTCCCAACAATAGAAATGGAATTTAAATTCATGATACAAAATTATTGCTTGAATGTAAAAGAAGAGAGAGAAGTTCCTTTGGGAATTTCGGCATAGTAACAGGTGTACATGGGAGGCATTTAATGAGAGAGAAAGGGTTCTCCCATCTTTGAAACAATAAGAGGGAAGTATGGGGGAGGTGCGAAACCATACCCCAACATTCATAATTGAAATAAAAAAAGGCAATACAACTTAAAGAAAATTGACAAAAATGAGAAAGGAAGAAAACCCCTTACTTGGAAGTGTGCTTCCAAAGGCTAGAGAGAGGCTTGTGAGAGGCTTATTGGGAGCTTGGGGTACCTTGAGAGGATTCTAGAGAGAGTAGGGAAGAGGTTGGACGAACTTCAAGGGCTTTGAGTGAGGAGGAAGTGGGAGCTTGGGTGGGTTTATATAGGAAAGGTGAGAGAATTCTTTATTATTTAGGTTTGGGACCCCTTATATTAAAATAATCCAAACCACAAACCATCCCATGGTATTTGCCCATGGTTTCTGGAAAAGGAAAGAGGAAAACAATATTTTACAAGGCCAAGGTCCGAACTTATTAAAAAATTAGGGTTGCTTATGTGGAGGTGAGTCACACTCCCATGGAAATTAATTTAAAAAGGCAAAGTGTTGAATAAGTTTTGAGGGCTCCATTAATGCTTTGAAAAGTGAGTCAAACAAACCCAAAACCTCATTATTTTAATGATAAAACATATATTGGCAGAACATAAGGATTACTGTATTTTATTACATCACCATTGGGTCATTATGATGTCATAAAACACATTATATATTTAAATGGTATTTAATTTTTACCCAAAAATTTGACTGTCTCAGAAAATTATGAAAAATTCACCGTTGGATAATTTCGACGTCCTGATTCCAAAAATAATATTTATTTTATCTAAATAATTTTCTAAATATGTGAATTTTCACTTTTAAAATAAAAACCGACATTTATAAAAAAATTCACGGGTTTTGACAAAAATGGCTTTCAAACCTTAATAAAAATTTTGATTGCATTCATAAAATTATAAGATCATTTATATTTAATAAAAATTAATTTAATATTAATAATAATATTTTATTAAAATATTATTTAATTCAAAAATCTTTAATTTAATAAAATATAATTCTTAATTAAATAATAACTAAAAACACCATTTGTACTTTAAAAACTAATTACAATGTATCAAAAAATTATATTCATTATTATATAAAAAAATAATGTACATGAACATGGTGCTACTTATTTGTTACATAACCCCTTAAAATAGTCGCATAAGACCTAAGGGTAAGGTGTGCGATGGTGACAGACTCTTGGGGTTTCTCGGATAACATCGCTCGAGTGGTAATCTCTATCAACTTCCATTTTTCCCGTAGACGATCACGTTCGAGCTTGACCTGATGAAGCTCAGCTTGGGCTTGGTCAAGGGAAAAGCCCAAAGATGCCACCTCTTTTCCGAGCTCTGACAAATGAGCTTCGTAAGGGGAAATTCTACTAGATGAGGCCATCGCTTCCTTTGTCTGAGTAGAAATGGGTTCGTTAAACCCTTATATTTATACTACTCAGATGATCACTGTTCAACGACTAAAAAAGTAACGGTCACAAATCTTAAAGTAAAACTAAAAAGGTTGATATCTTATAAAAACATTTTTTTCATAAAGAAACATTTAACTGGATCAAGAGGGATTTTCCATTAATGAAACATTGGGTCGTTACAAAATTCCCCCCTTAAGAAATTTCACCCTCGAAATTTTCCTTTTCCCACACTAAAAAAAATGTGGGTAACTTAGCTTCATCATATCCTCTGACTCCCAAGATGCTTCTTCAAACTTTTGGTTTCTCCACAACACCTTGACGAGGGGCATTGTCTTATTTCGTAGAACTTTTTCTCTACGATCTAAGATCTTCACTGGTTTCTCCTCATAAGAAAGATCATCTTCCAATTGTACCACCTCGGAAGAGAGTACATGTGAAGGGTCCGGTATGTACTTCCTTAAGAGGGATACATGAAAGACATCATGCACCTTGGACAAAGTCGGTGGAAGTGCTAGTCGATAGGCCACAGCCCCAACACGATCAAGAATCTCGAATGGGCCGATGTACCTTGGACTTAACTTCCCTTTCTTTCCAAACCTCATGACCTTCTTCCACGGAGATATGCGTAAAAACATCATGTCTCCGACTTTAAACTCAAGGTCTCGTCGACGATTATCTGCATAACTCTTCTGTCGACTTTGGGCTGCCTTGATATGCTACTGAATGGTTTTCACCTTCTCCACCATTTCTTCGACCATTTCTGGTCCAAGCAGCTTACGTTCACCGACCTCATCCCAACATGCCGGTGTTCTACACCTTTTCCCATACAGGGCTTCATATGGTGCCAGTTGGATGCTCGATTGGAAACTATTATTATAAGAGAACTCAACCAGAGGAAGATGTTGATCCCATCCTCCTTTAAAGTCTATTGAGCACGCTCTCAACATATCCTTAAGTGTTTGGATAGTCTGCTCGGATTGGCCATCAGTTTGAGGATGATAGGCCGTACTGAAGTTCAGTTCAGTATTCAGAGCATGTTGAAGACTCTTCCAAAACATAGAGGTAAATCTTGGATCTCGGTCAGACATAATAGATAGTGGTACTCCATGCAACCGTACCACTTCCCTGATATATATCCGTGCCAGTTGATCCAAAGAGAAATCCTCTAGAATAGCAATGAAGTGTGCAGTCTTTGTAAGACGATCCACAACAACCCAGATTGCATTGTTGCCTTTGGATGTCCTTGGAAGTCCGGTGACAAAGTCAATGGTGATGTTCTCCCATTTCCATTCTGGTATGGGCAATGGTTGCATCATCCCCTTAGACTTCTGCCTCTCTGCCTTCACTTGTTGACACACCAGGAACTTTGATGTATATTCAGCGATCTCCTTCTTCATATTATCCCACCAAAAGTTTTCTCGGAGATCTCGATACATCTTTGTGCTCCCTGGGTGAATAGAGAAATTTGAACTATGTGCATCATCCAAAAGTTCCTTCTTCAGCTCCGAACTTGATGGAACACATAGTCTTTTCCCAAACCGCACAATTCCTTCTTCATTAACATTAAACTCTGAGGATTTTCCCTTTTTGATAGCTTCCACTTTTTCTTGGATTCCCGCATCATCCTTTTGAGCATCCTTTAACCTTTCCAAAAGAGATGGTTGAGCAATCATTTGTGAAAGGATTGATTATGTTCCCTTCTTTATGATTCCCACGTCCATCTTCATCAAGTCTAAGAAGATTGGATCCTTCTCAATTCTCATCATTGATAGAATTGCTGGATCCTTTCTACTTAGGGCATCCGCCACCTTGTTCGCCTTCCCAGGGTGGTAATGTATTGAACAGTCATAATCCTTGATGAGCTCTATCCATCTTCTCTGGAGCATATTAAGCTCTTTCTGTGTGAATATATATTTAAGACTCTTGTGGTCAGTATATATCTCACATTTCTCTCCATAGAGATAATGCCGCCAGATTTTCAAGGCAAAGATCACCGCCGCCAACTCCAGATCATGTGTTGGATAGTTTCGCTCATGGATTTTCAACTGCCTTGAGGCATAGGATATCACTTTATCATTCTGCATTAGCACACATCCTAAGCCCTTCTTCGAAGAATCACTGAATACCACAAAAAGCTCCCCACTTGTGGGTAAAGTGAGCACGGGTGCAGTGATAAGCCTCCTTTTCAACTCCTTAAAGCTTTCTTCGCATTCATCACTCCAAGCAAACTTTACTCCCTTTCGAGTTATCTTGGTAAGAGGGTTGGACAATCGTGAGAAATTTCTCACAAATCGTCGATAATATCCAGCTAACCCCAAGAAGCTACGGATATCAGTTACCGATGTTGGCCTCGGCCATCCCTCAATTGCATCTGTTTTGGAGGGGTCCACAGATATCCCATTACTTGTGATGATATGGCCCAAGAATGAGACCTCCTTCAACCAGAACTCACACTTGCTGTACTTTGCATAGAGCTTCTCCTTGCGCAAAGTCTCTAGTACAGTTTTTAAATGCTCCTCATGGTCCTCCTTGGTTTTGGAGTATATTAGAATATCATCTATAAAGACTACCACAAATTTGTCAAGGTAATCTCTAAAGACTCCATTCATCAAGTCCATGAATATTGCTGGAGCATTGGTGAGTCCAAAAGGCATTACTATGAATTCATAGTGCCCGTACCTTGTACGAAAAGCAGTCTTGGGGATATCTTCCTTCTTCACCCTTACTTGATAATATCCTGACCGCAAGTCCACCTTGGAGAAGTATTGTGCTCCACGCAGCTGATCAAACAAGTCATCGATTCTTGGGAGAGGATACTTGTTCTTTATCGTGATTTTGTTAAGTTCATGATAATCGATGCAAATCCGCATTGACCCATCCTTCTTCTTGACGAAGAGGACTGGTGCACCCCATGGTGATGCACTTGGGCGTATAAACCCTTTATCCAGATTCTCCTGTAGTTGTTTCTTCAGCTCTTCAAGCTCAACAACAACCATTCTATATGGAGTCTTGGATATTGGTAGCGCCCCAGGTATAAGTTCAATTGAGAACTCAACATCTCTTCTTGGAGGAAGACCAGGAAGTTCCTCGGGAAATACTTCAGTGAATTCCCTCACAATAGGCATTTCTTCAAGGGTGGTTTCTTCCTTGGACTTAATCATCTGAGCCAGATATGCATGCTCATAAGGCAGTAATATCCATTCTTGAGATGATGGAGCTAAAGGAGATTCATCTTCCTCCTGACACTTTTAAAGAATAGGGGGTCGATTCTCCATATGGTGTGTGATTTCCCTCTCCCAACAATTTATGTTGGCTCTATATAAGGAAAGCCAATCCATGCCAAGAATTGCATCAAATTCCACCAAAGGGAGTATGACGAGGTTCGCCGGGAAATTCAATCCACAGATTATAACAGGGGAGGACTTATACTCATGGGATGCAATGATTTCCCCATTTTCCGTACTCACCTACATCTTTACTTCCATGATTTGTGGTGGTGCAGAGATTGTTCTACTAAACTTTTGAGATATAAAAGAATGCGTAGAACCTGAATCAAAAAGTACGTTCGCTATTCTTGAATGAATAACTAGCGTACCAGTCACCACTTCGTTGTTGGGGTTCAATTCGGCAGAAGTGATGGAAAAAGCTCTTCCTTGCTGTCTTGGAGGTTGTTGATTGCCTCCAATAACCCTTGGATTAGGGAACTGATTCGCAAAATGACCCGGTTCTTTGCATTTGAAGCATTGAACAACACGTTGAGGTTCTAACGGAGCGTTCCTCTCCTCTGTCACAGCCGCGGGTACTTCTTGCTGACAGTTAACCGCTAGGTGCCCTTATCTTCCACACTTGAAGCATTTTCTTGTCCCCCTAAGGCAATTTCCAGGGTGCTTCTTTACACACTTTTGGCAAGTGGGGTGCTGGAATTTCTTAGCGCCATTGGATTTATCCATCGGACCACCAGCATTGAAGTCCACCTTCCGCTTCTTGTCCCCATGATACCCCTGTGATTCTCCGATCTCCATTTCAACCTTGAGGGCACATCGGACAATTTCCTCATAGCTGTTGAAGTCACGGATCGCTAATGCTTTCCGCAAGCTAGGCTTCAGCCCACCAAAGAAGCGGTCAACCTTGCATTCGGGGGTAACGACAAAGCCGGAAGCATATCGTGCAAGCCTTGTGAAGTTTGCCTCGTATGCTCCCACAGATTCCTCATCTTTCTGCTTGAGGGAAAGGAAGTCCCTTTCCATCTTAAGACGGAGGGTGCACGGAAAATATTTATCGAAAAACATCTTCTGGAATTCCTTCCATTCCAAAGCCTCGATCTCCTCCTCAGGCTTCGTATTTTTGATCAACGTCCACCATTGATCAGCTTCACCCTCCATACGATAAGCCGCCAGGAGAACCTTCTCTTTTTCAGAGCATTGGAGGATGGAGAATATCTTTTCAATGGAGTTGATCCATTGTTCAGCGATCGTGGGATTGGATGATCCACTAAAAGTAGGAGGCCTTTGTCTCATGAAGCTTTCAATAGCGACTTGTTCTTTCTTAGGGGGGGTTGAACGTTCCTCTTGACCAGTTTTTCTATTCAAAACTTGAGTTAGCTGAGAGAGAAGCGTGACAAAGTTCGCGATTCCCGCTCCCATTGGATTGTGCATCTCATAAGTACAATCATCACACTGATCTTCACAACGGTTGTTAGCCCGAGTTCTCCTATTACCGGCCATTGGCTGGAATAAAAGGAAAGTTAGGGGTAACACATAAAGGGTAATCCAAAGACAAAAGTTGATGATTTATAAATAAACTTTAATCTCTTTAACTCATGAGTCTATAGGATTCAATCCAGGCTTTTCATGATCTTCCTTCTAACATATATTCTTAGGGGCATTTTTTCCCTTAATAAGGGTTCATACTATGATTGTGAATTTATAAAAACATATCCCCCGGGAGTGTCATAACCAAGAGTCCAGCAAGGCCCGTTGTCGTGCACCAGTTCCCGTTCGAGTCCAGCTCAAAGCGGTGTTTTCAGGTTTTACCCCTAGGATACATCTGTGCCAGAGCCGCCTCTACCTGCTCGTATCCAGACAGGGATGTATTTGTTTGATAAACCACTTACTTAGTATTTACCAAAACATAGGGATGTTTTTATTATGCTTAGTCTTGTATCTAAGGCTTTACTAGGGTTTCTTAATCCCAAAAATAACTAAACCTATCCTCTAATACCAACTATGACAAACCTGCTTTTTATTACAACTTAAACATGCTTTATTACATAAAATTTCACTTGATCCAACAAAGAAGATGGAGAGGTTTAGTGTCTTTGGGGCTTAGGATCATTACATAAAAACTTTAAACTTGAAATACAACATCTTTATTGAAAACTTCCTTTACATGACCACTACATTCCTTCGTACTTAGCATTGCATGGGATAACCTGAGGACATGCATAAGAAAAGGGTGAGCTATAAAGCCCAGTAAGGGAGTAAACAATGAATAACATGAGGAGTGAAATACATGTTAGGCAATAGGCATATCAATAGAGCATAATAGAAACATGAACATAAAGGCATGATAAAGCATGATAATCATAACATGGAAATGTGGCAACAACACTTAACATTGAATTAGCATGAGCCAAGGCTCATTGCACATGGAGCATGAGTAAACCCTCATTGCACTTGAAGCACGAGTAAACCCTCGTTGCACTTGAATTAGCATGAGTAAACACTCATTGCACATGACGTATCATGATACTATACTTTACGCAATGCATTGGAGCGCTATCAGGGCACACCCTTCTTTAACATTTCATTTCATGCATAAGTGTGCCACATGGATCATAAAACATGGATTCATAAAACATAATCATTTCTTCCACGATAAAGGAATGTGGAATTCATACATGAAAATTTATAATCAATATGTAAATGTGCATAAAGGTGAATACCCTTGATGGAGAAATGGGCATGGTATTCACTACACAAAGACATTGGCTTAGAAAATCGGTGCGATTTCGGCAGCGTAACGACGTGACATAAGAATTCATAAAAAGGTTGATGAGAGAGAAAGGGGTTACTCATCATATTTACATGTAATGTACAGTAAGGAGATCATATATATACATGTCCCAACAATATAAATGGAATTTAAATTCATGATACAAAAGTATTGCTTGAATGTAAAAGAAGAGAGAGAAGTTCCTTTCGGAATTTCGGCATAGTAACGGGTGTACATGGGAGGCATTTAATGAGAGAGAAAGGGTTCTACCATCATTCAAACAATAAGAGGGCAGTATGGGGGAGGTGCAAAACCATACCCCAACATTCATAATTGAAATAAAAAAATGCAATACAACTTAAAGAAAATTGACAAAAATGAGAAAGGAAGAAAACCCCTTACTTGGAAGTGTGCTTCCAAAGGCTAGAGAGAGGATTGTGAGAGGCTTCTTGGGAGCTTGGGGAACCTTGAGAGGATTCTAGAGAGAGTAGGGCAGAGGTTGGACGAACTTCAAGGGCTTTGAGTGAGGAGGAAGTGGGATCTTGGGTGGGTTTATATAGGAAAGGTGAGAGAATTCTTTATTATTTAGGTTTGGGACCCCTTATATTAAAATAATCCAAACCACAAACAATCCCATGGTATTTGCCCATGGTTTCTGGAAAAGGAAAGAGGAAAACAATATTTTAAAAGGCCAAGGTCCGAACTTATTAAAAAATTAGGGTTTCTTATGTGGAGGTGAGTCACACTCCCATGGAAATTAATTTAAAAAGGCAAAGTGTTGAATAAGTCTTGAGGGCTCCATTAATGCTTTGAAAAGTGAGTCAAACAAACCCAAAACCTCATTATTTTAATGATAAAACATATATTGGCCGAACATAAGGATTATGGTATTTTATTACATCACCATTGGGTCATTATAATGTCATAAAACACATTATATATTTAAATGGTATTTAATTTTTACCCAAAAATTTGACTGTCTCAGAAAATTATGAAAAATTCACCGTTGGATAATTTCGACGTCCTGATTCCAAAAATAATATTTATTTTATCTAAATAATTTTCTAAATATGTGAATTTTCACTTTTAAAATAAAAACCGACATTTATAAAAAATTCACGGGTTTTGACAGAAATGGCTTTCAAACCTTAATAAAAATTTTGATTGCATTCATAAAATTATAAGATCATTTATATTTAATAAAAATTAATTTAATATTAATAATAATATTTTATTAAAATATTATTTAATTTAAAAATCCTTTAATTTAATAAAATATAATTCTTAATTAAATAATAACTAAAAACACCATTTGTACTTTAAAAACTAATTACAATGTATCAAAAAATTATATTCATTATTATATAAAAAAATAATGTACATGAACATGGTGCTACTTATTTGTTACATAACCCCTTAAAATAGTCGCATAATACCTAAGGGTAAGGTGTGCAATGGTGACAGACTCTTGGGGTTGCTCGGATAACATCGCCCGAGTGGTAATCTCTATCAACTTCCATTTTTCCAGTAGACGATCACGTTCGAGCTTGACTTGATGAAGCTCAGCTTGGGCTTGGTCAAGGGCAAAGCCCAAAGATACCACCTCTTTTCCGAGCTCTGACAAATGGGCTTCGTAAGGGGAAATTCTACTGAATGAGGCCATCACTTCCTTTGTCTGAGTAGAAATGGGTTCGTTAAAGCCTTATATTTATACTACTCAGATGATCACTGTTCAACGGCTAAAAAAGTAACGGTCACAAATCTTAAAGTAAAACTAAAAAGGTTGATATCTTATAAAAACATTTTTTTCATAAAGAAACATTTAACTGGATCAAGAGGGATTTTCCATTAATGAAACTTTGGGTCTTTACAAAAAGACTCAACATCCAATGGATAGTAATATAGAAGAGAATTTAATGTGAGTGGATAGTTTTTTAAGAGATATAAAAAACTTTTTGAGAAATATGTTTCATACTCTGGAAGATAAGGAAACATCCAACACTGAATAATTACATTCTTCTAAAATATTTTATCAATACAAACTATTCTTTCTACATCATTCATTATCCTAGTTACAAGTGAAATAAACCATGGATCCATATATCCATATAAATCTATCTTTTCATTCTTTATAAAAATTGTTTAAATATACCTAATATAAAAATAACATAAGTATAAAATTTCAATAAATTAAACTAAAAGAAAATTTTTGTTAATAAAATTACATGGAAAAAATCTACAACATGTTTATGACCAAATAATCTCTAGATACAAGGGCTGTGATATCATTTTTCAAAATCACCACATTTATTGCATTCACACAAACAACATCTTCAATTGGAATCTCATATCCAATAACAAATTAGAATATCTTGAAGATATATAAAATCTAGCAGAAACTATATTTGAAGTCATAAAACATTGTATTTGTTGTTTTCTATAAAATATTTTTTACCTTTAAAGTATTCCTATAAAAAAATAGATAAATATATAAAAATTAATATGATAAAGAAATTTAATATCAAAACGAAATAAAAGATAAAATATACACATACCTCTATGGTTATATGT
The DNA here is from genome assembly GCA_963277665.1 of Viscum album. NCBI lineage: Eukaryota > Viridiplantae > Streptophyta > Magnoliopsida > Santalales > Viscaceae > Viscum > Viscum album. The sequence goes on from OY728141.1 coordinate 1,804,291,643, forward strand.
CGAACAAGTCTAGATAGATAAGTTAAAAAATGGATGATACATTTTCCAACTGTACTCAACTCATCTGTAGGACATGGTATTATTTTTTATCTATCTATAATATCCTATAAAGTGACCCTATGATTATATATCTCTATGTGTTGATGATGAATGTTATCCCCAAAATAAAATATTATCCCATATTAAACAATATGCTGTGGATCATCAACATATAACACACAATAACTAGGAATCTATGGAGGATGGGTGTAGGACTAGGATGAGAAGGAGTGGGATCAGCTAACGGAGGTGGCATAGGTGGAAGAGTTAGATCAGCACTCGAAAACTGTCTTTTTTATGTGTGAAAACATTGCTTGTATCGAAGCTCTAATCTTATCCTCCATTGTCATGAAAACATCCTAAACATCAGCTTCCAATGATTCTATTTTTTATAAACATACTACCTTTAAGAATACTAAGAATAGGGAAATTATTTTTTTACCGATACACTTGTCGGGTATCCTCATTCATGACCAGGTGTTCAAGAATTCCCAATATTGTAGCTAAAATATCATACTTACCATTAGTTATAAAGACCCCATGTGTGTTCTACTCATCAAGATAATCTTATATGTAATATTTGAAAAAATATTTAATGAACCAAAATATATAAATAATTTCATTAAATTACATAAATAAATAATTTAAACATCTTACAATCCTCTCAGCTACAACCATTGAATCTTCTGTAATATATTATACCTCTTTTATCATCTATGACATTTTCCATTTTTCATGTCTTGCAGGGGGAGGAAGGTCAACCTTTGGTGAGCTTGAAGACTCAACCATTAGTTTTTTAAAAAATTTCATCCATCATTTGATCTTCTAGTAATGTATACCCCCAAGATAAATTATGAGTATACATTTCTGGATTGGATATCTTAATGATGTATCCCTAATTTATAAAAATTAAGAATAAAATAATCCTTAATAAGATCATTAATATAAAAAACCTCTAAAAGGTAACATTGCATTGAAAAAAATTCTTCTCCTCATCTTCATTAAACAAATTTCCTCCATGTATCTTAATTTATAAATGGATATATATGACATGAATTTTCATGTTTTCTATCCCAAAAAATTAATTCTAATGTGAGGGTTGATTTAAAAACCCTCCATCTCCTAGCGACCAATGATAGAAATTTCTTCCTAACTTCCCTAATATTAGGTATATCATATGTCATCTGATAAGAAGGGTGAAAAAATATATTATTAAAAAAATTCAATATAATTAAAATAACAACAAATGAACATACCAAAACAGTCTCCCACAAGTGAGATGTGGTCACATTGTCAAAACTCTTCCAACTATCAATCAAAATACTAACTTTACATTTATCTTGCACTGATATAGTATTATTGAATTGTTTTTCATGTGGACCTATTGGAATATCATTATCATCAAAGTATACTGATATCCTCTAGTCTTGATTATGGGAAACAAATAATTTTGGTAAAATTTTTATGCCATGTTTACCCACCCTAGAACTATTTCCCCCCCCATGGAAGTTGATGTCTACTGTAAAGAAGAATGACGAGACTCATCAATAGGTGCATGTTTGCATTCCTCCCCAGATGTATGATCACGATCATCTCTTGAAGATTTTGGTTGACCAGATGATTGATATTTTATTATCCTAAAAATCAAAGGTACAATCAATTAGTAAAAAAAATAAAAATTTAACTATTATATACAAATTTAAATAAAAAATGAAAACTTATAAAAAAATTAAACTCAATTGTCACGATCCGACCCAACGGGGCTTGGGATGTGACTCCCCAAGCCCGCCTCTAATAGGCTAGGTAATGGCGACTAGCACCAGGTAGGGTATCACACACATGGGAGGAATCAGCGTAAAGTGTCACGACCCGTCCCAGTGGGGCCTGAGCCGCAACTCCCCAATCCCGCCTCAAATAGGCCAGGGGCTGGTAACTAGAACCGAGTAGGCATGCTACAAACTTGGGAGGAATTGCCTATAAACCTATACACATGCACACACATATCCAAGCCCACAAGGATGATAAGTAAAACTACAAAAATGGAAAGATGCATGCATAAACTAAAACCCAACCAACAGAGTATGATAGGAAGGTAAAGTACAAGAATGTAAAACCCTCGGCCAAAAGTACAAGCCCACCAAAAGAGAGTCTGTAACAAAGTCCAACCTGTAATGAAAGGTGCTGGGACTGCAGTCTGTAGCCGTAGGAACACACCTCATCCTGTCTGATCTCACTGAGTACCGTCTGGTCCTCGTCTTCCTAGAATCATGTCAAAGGCTCGCTCGTCTGCATAAGACACGACACGTGTGGGAAAAGCCCGTGCAGGGGTGAGTATAACAATTCCCAGTAGGACACCCCGAAACCACAATGGAAATACAAAAAGGGAAATACCACAAAGGAAATATAAAGTCAGCTCCACATAGTATATTTATACAGAACATATAACAAGAATATCCAGATATACTCATACACAAATGACCATCGTGATACCGCCACTAGGATCTAGATCGAATATTCCACTAAGCATGTAACAAGGAGAAAAACTCTTAGGTCTGAAGAGTGATACACGAAGTACTCATTCCGGGAGAAAACACTCCACAAGTACTTTGAGAACATGATGCCCAGATGAGGATCACAATCAAGTCATGGGGTGATTTTGACAACTCAGTCTGATCTAATCCGCTAAGCAGAGGATCGAAACCCTGGTAAAGTTGTCCATATCGATACCAAGAACTCTACCTAGTGTTCCAGGAATGAATAGAGGATCCGGCTCTAAGTATAATAGAGGGGATTCCATCAACTCTATTCAGGAAGTCCTTCTGAAGGGATCATACCCCTATATGTAGGAAATGATACCGGGAACCTTCAGAAGAAAGACCAAGGGGACAAACCCTAAGAAAACTAGTCCAAGTCACAGAAGAAAATTGGCTCAAGCCATGAATAATTGGTTACACGGTGTGTAGTATGGTTACACTCCATGTTCCTTAACCTTAGGTAATGCCCGTGTAAACGACCTATGTCATCCATCCAGCCTGTGTAAAACTAGACTACATGGCGTATATAAGGATCACATGCCATGTTCCTTGACTCTGGGTACTTCCTGTGTAAACGGCCCATGTCACTGGACTAGTCAGTTATAAAGTAACTACATGACGTGTAGAAGAATCACACTTTGTGTTCGAGCACCTGGGGCTTGCTTCGTGTATGCTGGGCATGTGCCCGTACACGGCCTCTGTCTGTGTCCATGTCGCCTACCCATGTACCAGTACATGGGGTATCCCGTGTATTGGTCGGGTCTGGCCGGGGAGGAGTATACATGATGTGTCCTTGGCCGTGTAGCAAATCTGTGCCCGTGTAATCCTGATGTACATGCCATGTGGTCTGCCGACGAACACACGCAGTGTAGCCCATACTACATGGCATGTAGTATAGAAATTTCCAGAAGTGCTGTCTTCCTCTTCGCGCCTCGTCGGATTCTCCGGATCACGTTTCTCTGGTCCGTTAGCCACAAAACTCAAGATCATGGGTCGCTTCGTCATTGTGATGCCTAATTCGTGGGTTTCGGGCCTTCGATCGGCTCTGAAATCCGATTTCGGTCACCCGTGCGGAAATCATTCGAAGAATGATATCTTCCAATCCACTTCAATCCGTCTGTCTCCACCGCAGCCGCACCTCCGTAAGGTTGTAACGATGCTAGATCTTTAATTTGGGATCGTTGCATCACACAATAGGTGCGTAACGATCCATCGTTCATATCCCCATGAAGAATGCGTAGAATGCAGCAAAGAACGTGAGAATTTGGGGAAGAAGAACACAAAAAATCGAGAGGGACGAACCTTGATCGATGTTCGTGTTGATCTTTGTCCATCACCGTTAGGAGGTTGAACGAAACCAAATTACTTTCAAGAATCAAATCACCAAAATTCCCGCAAAATCCCATCCCACAAGAACGATCGATCCGCAGGCTAATCTGCTCGTGGATTAGTCCACGTTTGTAATGGAAATAAAAAACGGGGAAGAAAACATCAAACAAATATCCTACCTGGATCCGCGGAGTTTGTTGGTGAAGATCTGGTCGCCGCGTCGTCGTCGCCAGTGAAGCTCGTCAAGAACATCATCACCGCATTGGGAGGTTTTATCCAGAGACTCCATGGGAATTCAGGGTTATAGAAATAGTAACCCTTATCCCCTGACAAATATCCATTTAAAAGATAATAGATTTCGCTATAACAATGATTTAAATAAATATTTTAATTAAATATTTTATTACGGTAGCGTCCAAAAACCAGATTTCACCACCGAACTGCGCCAGCCAATGTTAGGCCTCGCCTAAGGTAAAATCGATGTTCTGAATGTAACGGTACCCTCATATTTCTGATCCAAGCACCCGTTCAAGAGTTATTCCACTTTTTCAGGAAAATTGCTCATGCACGTTATTAAATTAAATTCAAACATTTGTTCCGGGCTTACCAGGCCTCAGAACTGCATGCCATCTCAGAGCCTAGTCTCGAATTAATTCCCATATAATATTAAAATAACACATGGAATAATCAGGGACATTAAATCACACCCACATTAGGGATTTTACATCCCCGAAAATCCAAAACAAAGGCTACTAAAAAGATGTGGGTACTACACGCAAATTTGAGCCTCCCGCTCCCATGTGCTCTCCTGGAGATTACCATACTGCCACCGGACACACACTAAGGGAATAACTCTCCCATGAAGGATCTTATCCTTCTGATCGTCGATATCCACTGGGTACTCGGAAAAGGTCGCTCCATCTTCGATGTCCAGCTCGCCGAAGTCGTTAACGTGCGATGGATCATGCACATACCACCGCAGTTGCAACACATGGAAGAAGTTGTGTACCCGGTCCATATGAGGAGGTAGATCCAAGCGATACGCCACCTTTCCAACTCTACTCAGAATCTGAAAAGGGACAACGAACCTCAGAGATAGCTTTCTGCCTCGGAAAAATCTCTGCAATCCCCTTCGAGGTGAGACACGAAGGAACACATGGTCTCCTTCCTCGAACACCAAGGGACTCCGCCTCTTGTCGGAATAAGACTTTTTCCGACTCTGTGCAGTGTTCATCTACTCCTAGATGAACAAAACCTTCTATGTAGTATCTCTCACCATCTCTGGGCCCATAAGTGCTAACTCTCCTAGGTCAGTCTAGGAAAGTGGTGACCTGCAAGGTCACCCGTACAGAGCTTTGAATGGTTCTATACCAATAGTGTTATGATAACTGTTGTTATAATCAAATTCCACTAGTGGTAGGTGATCCTCACATCTACGCCCGAAGTCATGTATATAAGCTCGAAGCATATCCTCCAGAACCTGGATGGTCCACTCTGTCTGACCATCAGTCTGGGGATGAAACGCTGTGCTTAAGCGTAACTGAGTCCCAAAAGCTTTCTAGAATCCCTTCTAAAACTGGGATGTGAAACGAGCATCACGATCTGAGAAGATCGTTGATGGAACTCCATGAAGTCGAACTACCTCCTCCACGTAGTGGCGTCCCAAGCTCTCTAATGAACTCTTCTCCCGTATTTCTAGGAAGTGGGCCGACTTGGTGAGTCGATCAACGATCACCCAGACTACATCGTGTCCCCTAGACGTGCGTGGTAAACCCGTCATGAAGTTCATGGATATCCCATCCCACTTCCACTCTGGCACCTCAAGGGGCTGAGTCAAGACTGCTAGAACCTGGTGCTCAACCTTTACGTGCTGAAAAGTAAGGCACCAAGAAACAAACTCTTCCACACACTTCTTCATTCCTGGCCACCCGAGCTGATGTTAGAGGTCCTGATACATCTTTTCCACGCCTGGATGCACTGCCAAAGGGGGTATATGGAACTCCCTCAGAACCTCCTCCCACAACATCACTAGTACTACTGTACGTCCTCTAAAAAGAACAACGTGCTCCCCACCTTTTGAATATCAATCTGCCGCAACAGCTGTGGATATCAGAGCACGTAGAGTCTCACAACTAGCATCCTCGCGCTGTGCTTCCTTGACTTGCTGTATGAGTGGAGGGGTAACAACCATCAATTGAAGGTAAGCGCCCTCATCTCCATCCACAAAGGATAACTATAAGGAGGACAACTGCCTCGTCACCTTATCCAGCAAATACGAACATGATTTCCTGCTGAGAGCATCTGCCACTACATTCCCTTTCCCAGGAGTATAAATGATCTCAAAGTCGTAATCCTGGAGGAACTCATGGCATCGTCTTTGTATCAAATTCAGATCTTTTTGAGAAAAGATATATATGAGACTCTTGTGATCAGAGTAGATGGTAAACCACTCACCCATCAGGTAGTTCCACCACATCTTCAATGCAAAGACTACCGCTGCCAACTCAAGATCATGGGTCATATAGTTATGCTCGTGTGGCCTCAACGGACATGAGCCATAGGTAATCACTGCTTTCCTCTACATCAGGACACAACCAAGCCCAGTTCATAATGCATCGCAAAACACTACGTACTCGGCACCCTCCTCCAGTAATCTCATTATTGGGGCGCTCGTCAGACTCTGTCTCAACTGCTGGAACGCCTGCTATTATCTCTTGGCCCAAATGATAGGATGCCCCTCTCAACTGGTCGAAGAGGTCATCGATACTCGGTAGTGGATACCGGTTCTTCATGGTCACCTGATTCAAGCTCCAGTAATCCACACATAGCCTCAAGATCCCATCTTCCTTCTTGGAAAACAACACTGGGGCTGCCCAGGGTGAAACGCTGGGTCTCACAATGTCCTTCTTCTATAAGTCATACAGTTGCACTCTCAACTCACGAAGCTCTGTAGGAGCCATCCGATATGCTGATGCTAATATCGGTGTCATCCCGGGTTGCAACTCAATGAAGAAATATATCTCCCGATGGGGAGGTTGTCTGGGGACATCCTCTGGAAAGACGTCCTCGTACTCATCCACTACTGCTGAAAACTGGAAACTCGTAACATCTGTTTTTCCAAGGGCTAGGCTATCCAATTGATGTGAAATCGGTTGTGCCTTCCTATGCACGAGTCCATCATGTGTTACCTGGGTCTCTCTTTCACCGACAAAAGAGAACCTCATCCCATCACTGCGGACACACTGCACCCTTCACATAAAATAGTCGATCTGGGCATGAACTGTGGATAGCCATTCTATACCAAGAATAAAATCGTAAGGCCTCGACGCTACCAGTAAGTGGTTCCAACCGAAACTCTCGCCTCCAAGGGTCAGGTCACATTGTCTACAGAGGTGTGTGATCTTTGAATATTCTCTAGTAGGTGTTTCTATGCGTAAGCATCGAGTCAATGGCTCAACTGGAATCTCAAAGTCTCGAACAAGATAAGAAGCCAGAAAGGAATGACAAGCACTTGTTTCTATCAGTACGACAACCAAAGTAGAAAAGACACAGATTATACCTCTAATCATTCCAGGAGTACCTGGATCATAAGCCTCTGCTGCCTGCAACTGTCTCTGCCTCTGTCCACCAGCTCCCTGAGCCTGGGGTGGTCCTCCTAGGGGTGGTGGTGGTAAAGGGTCAAAATGCCGACCACCTCCAGTTGCTCTCCCATCTCCTCTACCACATCAGCCGCCTTGCGGATCTGTCTGCTCCACATGTTGCCTCTGCCTCGGTGGTCTATCCACTGCTCCCGTGTTAGTAGTAAGGAAGGTCATACACTCTCGAGATAGATGTCCCATGCCATCACATGAGTAGAATCGCCTCTCTCGAGGCTATCTGGATGAGCCCTGTGAACCCTGTATGACAGATCCCCTGTCCTGGGATCTCCTCTGAAAACGTCTCCCATGTCTGGTTCCTTGACAACGGCTCCATGCTGCTGAGGTCTCTACTCTAGCTTTTCCACTACTGACAACTGCCGGCTGTCTCTTCTCTGCCAAGAATCTCTCGACCAGCAAAGCCCACTCAAGCACCCCAGTATAAGTAGGAATGCTCATTGGTATGATGCTAGCTCAGATATCTCTACACAAGCCCCACTCAAAAGACAGAGCTCTGAAGTACTGATCTTTGACTATATCCATCGAGTACTTCGAGAGGTCGATAAACCTCGATGAATAGTCATCCACCGACATGGTTCCCTACTGGAGCTGAATAAACTCTTGTATACATACTGCTCTCATGGTAACTGGTGAAAAATACTCTCTAAAGAGACGCTAAAACTCTGACCACACAAGTGTCGCCTCGTCATGGGTCTGGATAACCAAACTCCACTATCGTCCTGTCGAGCCCTACAGAAGGCTCGCTGCCAGGATCACCATCTGGTATGCTGGTGTCCTGACCAAATGGAAGACTCTGGTCACTACCTCAAGCCAGTCCTTTGCTACCTGAGGGTCAGGCTTGCCTCAAAACCTGAGGGGTCTCTGTCTCTGAAACTTGTGGAGTTCGCTCAGCCTACGCTCCTCCTCACCTAGTAAAACATGCACTAAACACTGATCCATAGGTGGTGAGATAACTGGAACCCCACCTGATGGTAAAACTGGGGGATCCAGTACCTGTATCGAAGCTTCATCACTGAGGGGGTCATCCTCATGATCGAGCTTCTAGATCCTAGAGGGTACGCGTTGCGGAGGAATCATGTTAAAGAAACAAGATGTATCTCAGTTAGTGAGTATATCTGGAGAGGTGAATCAAGAAGGACATGGAAACCACAACCCATTCCTATATGATGTATGTACCATTGTCTTCCCCTGAAACCAGTGTTCTCATGTTACGAGTTGAAAAGAAAGTTATCAGAGTCCTAGTGTATGGATATGTCGGCTGCCCGCACCAACACTGGGGTCCTTGGCCTGAAATCCGAACTCGAAACACATAACACTGTTGCCCCAAACCAACTCACAGACTCTCGGTCCTAAGGTAGAACCGACCACCTCTCATACCACTCTGTCACAACCCGTCCCAGTGGGGCCCGAGCCGTAGCTCCCCAGGCCCGCCTCCAATAGTCCAGGGGCTGGTGACTAGCACCGAGTAGGCATGCTACTAACATGTGAGGCATTTCATATAAACCAGTACACATGCACACACATCTCCAAGCCAACGGGGCTGATAAGTAAAACTACAAAAAGGAAAAGATGCATGCATACACTAAAACCCAACCAATAGAGTACGACAGGAAAGTAATGTACAAGAAAGTAAAACCCTTGGCCAAAATTACAAGCCCACCAAAAGAGAGTCCGTAACAAAGTCCAACCTGTAAAGAAAGATGTTGAGACTGCAGTCTATAGCCGTAGGAACACACCTCAACCTATCTGATCTCACTGAGTACCGTCCAGTACGGGTCTTCCTAGAATCTTATTAAAGGCTCGCTTGTCTTCACAAGACACGACACGTGCGGGAAAAGCCCATGTAGGCGTGAGTATAACAATACCCAGTAGGACACCCCGAAACCACAATGGAAATACAAAAAGGGAAATACCACAAAGGAAACATACAGTCATCTCCACACAATATATGTCTAAAGAACATATAAAAAGAATATCCAGATATAATCATATACAAACGACCATCACGATACCTCAACTAGGATCCCGCTCGAAGATTCCACTAAGCACGTAATAAAGAGAAAACACTCCTAGGTCGGAAGAGAGAGATACAAAGTACTCGTTCCGGGAGAAGACACTCCACAAGTACATTGAGAACATGATGCCCAGATGAGGATCAAAACCAAGTCATGGGGTGATTATGACAACTCAGTCTGAGCTAATCCACTAAGTAGAGGATCGACGCCCAGGTAATGTTAGTCACGTCGATACCAAGAACTCTACCTAGGGTTCTAGGAATTAATAGAGGATCCGACTCCAAGTCTAATAGAGTGGATTCCAAAAACTCTATTCAGGACGTCCTGCCGAAGGGATCATACTCCTATATGTAGGAAATGATACTGGGAACCTTCATGAGAAAGGCCAAGGGGACAAACCCTAAGAAAACTAGTCCAAGTCACAGAAGAAAAGTGGCTCAAGCCATGAAGAATTAGTTACAAAGCGTGTATTATGGTTACACGCCGTGTACCTTGACCCCGGGTACTGCCAGTGTAAACGGCCCATGTCATCCGTCCGGTCTATGTAAAACTTGACTACACGACGTGTAGAAGGATCACACGCCGTGTTCCTTGACTCCGAGTACTGCCGATGTAAACGGACCGTGTCACTCGACTTGTCGGTTAGAAAGTAACTACATGGCATATAGAAGAATAAAACTCCGTGTCCGAGAACCTAGGGATCACTTAGTGTACACTGGCCATGTGCCCGTACATGGCCTATGTCTGTGTCCGTGTCACCTGCCCGTGTACCAATACACGGGGTATCCCGTGTATCTTGCCGGGTCTGGCTGGGGAGGGGTATACACGCCGTGTTCTTGTTTGTGTACCCAACCCGTGCCCGTGTACTCCTAGAGTACACGCCATGTGGTCCGCTGATGAATACACATCGTGTATCCCATACTACACGGCGTGTAGTCGAGAAATTTTCAAAAGCATCGTCTTCCTCCTCACGCCTCAGCCGATTCTCCAGAACACGTTTCTCTGGTCTGTTTGCCACGAAACTCAAGATCATGGTTCGATTCGTCGTCGTGATGCCGAATCAGTGGGTTTCAGGCCTTCGATCAACTCTGAAATCCGATTCCAGTCACCCATGCGTAAATCATTCAAAGAACAATATCTTCCAATTCGCTTCGATCCGTCCATTGCCACCATAGCCGTACCTCCGTAGGGTTGTACCGATGCCAGATCTTCAATTTGGGATCATTTCATCGTACAACTAGTGCACAATGATCCGTCGTTCATATACCCGCAAAGAACACGTAGAACGCAGTGAAGAAAGTATGAATTTGGGGAAGAAGAACACAAAAAATCAAGAGGGATAAACCTCGATCGATGTTCATGTTGATCTTGGTCCATCACCTTTAGGAGGTTGAACGAAACCAAAATAATTTCAAGAATCAAATCCCCACGATTCCCGCAAAATCCCATCCCGCAAGAATGATCGATCCGTAGGCTAATATGTTTGTGGATTAGTCCACATTCATCATGGAAATAAAAAAGGGGAAGAAAACATCAAAGAAACATCCTACCTAGATCTGCGTCGTTCATTGGTGATGATCTGGTCGTCGCGTCGTCGTCACCGGCGAAGCTTTTAAAGAACATTGTCGCCGCATTGGGAGGTTTTCTCCAGAGCCTCCAGAGGAATTCATGGTTATGGAAATTGTAACCCGGATCCCCTGTGAAATATCCATTTAAAAGATAAGAGATTTCGCTGTAACAAGGATTTAAATAAATCTTTTAATTAAATTTTTTATTATGGTTGCGTCCAAAAACCAGATTTCAACACCGACCTGCACTGGCTGATTTTAGGCCTAGCCTAAGGTAAAATTGCTGTTCTGAATGCAACAGTGCCCTCAGATTTCTGATCCGAGAACCCGTTCGGGAGTTATTACACTTTTCAGGAAAACCGCACGCGTTCATTTTTAAATTAAATTCAAACATTTGTTCCGGGCTCACCGGACCTCGGAACTGCACGCCGTCTCAGAGCCTGATCTCGAATTAATTCCAATAAAATATTAAAATAATACATGAAAAAATATAGGACATTACTTAAGGTACATGTACACATGTACCCACATACACCTTCATGTAACAGTGCCGAGATATACATAAAAACTGAAAATAAATGCATGCATACATCTAACCCACAACCAGATTACAAAAAAAGTACAAAAGGGAAAAACATGCCCCAACAAAAGTAAACTGCAAAATCATCCAATCTACTCAGAAGGAGGGGATCACTATCAAAATCAACCACCAGAAATATCCTCGGCACAACTCCGATAAACACCCCAGTCGGTTAAGATCACAAGCTCTACCTACTCCAGGTCTTCTTAGGACTTCGTTGAAAGGCCTGTGGTCTTCACAAGACACAAAACATGTGTGGGAAAATCCTGTGCAGGTGTGAGTATTAAAATACTCATTACGTGCCCCAAAAACTCCAAAATAAAAGAGAGAAACTAAAAGACAACAGTCAGCTCATCCCAGCGAAAGGGAACCCAAATGATAGAGAAACTCCATCTCAAGACCATCCTCGGAAAACACAACTAGTCAGCCCAGCTTAGGTATATGCCCATACATATACCATGAACATTCATATACACTTGTTTCAGGAACCATGACTCATGAGGTTATGACCTCATTACCAAAGACATTTTCTACTTAAATATCTAAGGCTTACACAAACCCGGAGAACACAATCCATGATCTCTATCATCCCAGATGACTCTCATTTGAGAGATACACTCCACCAGGTTATATCTCCATCCCAGATGGCCCATACGAGCAAACATGCTCATAGGATATTGTTACTGAGAACGTCATGCTGAAACAGTGGAACACTAAACTCCTCAGATATGGGATCATTCCTAGGGTCTTCTAGGAGATACTAGAACCCAACCTGGTCAAACGAATAACTCACAGATAGGGGATCACTCTCAGTATCTGCTGGGGGATACCACAAACCAATATGACATTCCATAGATCATATCACTCAGATAGAGGATTTTCACCCGTGAAAAGGTGGCCATGAAGATGTTGGAAACCCCATATGGTATAACTTGAAGAGAATGGGATGAAACTGATGATACCAAAACCCTACCAAAACCACTCATTGAGTAGGGGATCGTATTACCAAAGATATAACAACCTTACAGAAAACCACACGCTGAGTAGGGGATCGTAAAACCAATGATTCCGCAACCCTACCAACACAACCCACTATGTAGGGGATCATATGATCGATGATTCCACAAGCCCTACAAGGTTTTCCTTCTAGATAGGGGATCACCACTTGTGGATAAGCGGTCACAATGATACCAAGAACCCGATCTAGGGGAGTGAAGCTAGAGGATCTTGATCCAAAATCACCAGAGGGATACCACAACTCTATCTGAGATTCATCCTATTGAGGGGATCAAAAACCTATACTAGGGTTGTAATGCCACATGAACGCTCATAGGAACAAACCAAGGGAGTTCACTCAACCACTTATGGTCCAAACATCGCTATCCCATGTAACCCGCAACATCGCCACACCGCATACCTCCGAGGTCCAAATTAAGGCTACCATTGCGTTCTATGTGGAAAACCATGCAGGATAGGCTATTTACTCACCCGAAATAGGAAACTGGTGTAAATGTAATATTAAACATAACAAGTATAAGTGGGGCCCACAACTGAATTCTAAACTCATCAAGTAGATCGCACTGTTATGATCCCCAATGAAAAATGCATGAGATCGTCTACTCGTTCGTCCAAAATGGACACCATACGTAAAAGTAACATTTCCCATAAATGCCCAAAACCAGCCTCATAGGGCCCACACCCAGATCTTGGTCCAAGCGCCTAAAAATTATCATGAAAGTCTGCCTTACTATCAGGATCAAAACTCCACTGACAGCACGTCAATTGGATGCTCCGAGCATAAGTTATGGTAGGTCAGATTTGAATAATAATAAAATATTTTTATTATTTTCAATGTTTCATGGCCCTGGGATAAAAAATGACTCATAAAATTCCTAAACTGAGCTCAAAAGGTCCATTTCGTTGTAAGGAATGCGTCACCACAAATGGCTCACAAATCCAACTTTCTGTTTGCAAGCTATTGGGGTTTAAAGAACCCCCAGGCTTGAAAATGGCCGGACCAGCCCGAACCGGCTGGTCTGCGCTGGCCTGGGCAAACCCGCGCCGTCCGACCCACGCCGTCTGACCCACTCTAGCTGATGGACCTCCACCACGTGGTGAAACACGCACTGGCACACGCCCGTTGCCGCCTCGGCCTCTAGCCAGGGCATTGATGATTGACACTGGACCGCCACCGCTGCGCGACAGTCATTCTCCTCCTATGGCACCACCGCTGCACCAGTGCCACACCAGCAGGACATCCACTGACAGCCGAGACCACCCCGATGGTACAAAATTCAATCTGAAACCTTTTGCGTGACCCTCAAGATTGACTTTCCCTTCTACGAAGACAAAACAAAGATATTCAAAGAAGAAAATGGATTGGGGAAATAAAACTAAAACCACATACCTCAGGGTGAAATTCCAAAGTTCGATCCTAGATCCACACTCAAAACCTACCACTGCACGATTTGAAAGTGTCTTCCGTCAAGATCTGAGACCGAAAATGCTTCATTTCGATGATTCGACCTCCAATTCGTCATTTCTTCATCGAAGAACAGAGGAGGAGGGGGTGGGGGTGCGTACGCCGGGGGTGGGGGGAGGAAGATGAGGGGGTTTTATTTTATTTTTTAAATAAAAACTCCATCCTCCATTAAATGTCTAGGCTCCACATTGCCTCCGACCAAAACTCCCGGCACAAACAATTTTATGTCACGCTTATGGTAAACAAGACATTCTGAACTCAACGAAACACTCATAATTTCAATCTGAGACTTGATTCAGGAGTTATTAAAGTCAAAGACCATAAATAAAATATCCATTTATTTATGAAAATTCTACTAGACACCTTTTTCTACAAGAGGCCCACACCCGCAAATGTTACACCCCGCCTAGGCTAAACGACACACTCCAGACGCAACCATGCCCTCAGATTTCTGATATGAGCTATTGTTTAGGAGAAAAATCATCTCCGCTATGTGAATCATATAAAAATACTTAATATTTTTATAAAATTAATTACGGGCACATCGGGCCTCATAATTTCACGATGACTTTGTGACTAGCTCTGGAATTATTCGTAGGAATATTCCAAAGTCTCATAGGGCCAAAAAATTTGTCGCTACATAAACTAAAATTAACAAATTTTATTCATTTTTTATAGTTATCTTAAGGGATAAAAATACTAATGATATATGAAATATAATAAATAGATTAAAGAAAATACAAAAATGGTGTGTTAATAGAAAAATGGTCAAACCTAATAAATCATTTTTTACACAAAAAAGAATATTTTTTTGAGTATACTCTTATTCAATATTTTTCTTTTTATCATTTAATATTAGATTTTAAATAATTAATTTTTAGAAAAATAAATTAACAGTTATGTTACATAAGGGCAAACATGGTAAACAAAATAAAATAGAACTAATATAAAATAATAATTTAACTTATTAGTTATAATCCATATTTTAATAATGAGAATAAAATTAAAATATCTATCATTTTATTAAATTTTAAAAATTAAACTTGAAAAAAACATATATTTCTTGTAATATTAGGAATGTACTCAATGATTGTTTTCCCAGATTCCTTCATCATGATCATTTTATATGGTACAAGCCATGTCTTCGACGTGCTCGTCTATATTATCTGTTAATATTTCTATAAAAGTTGGGATCTCGCATAAATCAATATCTTAGTCAAGTTTAACATCACCAAAATATTACTTTTTCCCTTATGAAAAAATTGAACACTATATATCAAATTGATCAAGAATATAGGAAATTTATTTTTCATGTCTCACCATGATAAAAGGATCAACTGTGTATTCCAATTTATTCGGATTAACTAGTGTCATTTCAAATTCATCGTGTTTGATACTTTTGTTACCAATAAACCATTTTCATTTTAATACTAGAACTTTAAATTTAATAAAATAAGCCTCCCATATTTATTTAATGACTCAATAATATGCAATTTATATATATATTTGGTTTTTTTCTTTGGAACTCGAATAATGCATTACTTTTACGAACACCAATACAATACTATTCCGAACTACACTTCTATTGTCTTGATATTTCGTATGAAATTCATAGCCATTAATATCATACCCAAAAGATGTAATTAAATTTAAACTAGGACTTCCCACTAATAATCTCAATGTTTCATCTGTATCTGATGTACTAAACACGGTTTCTTTAAACCATGGAAAAAACGTCTTGTTATGCTCATTCAAAATCTACACATATTTCTTCTTTGGATAACATTGCTTCAACACATTAATATACAATGTTATTTATGGTTGAGCACCATCTATTTTATTCCTCCAAATCCATTTTTCCATTTTTAAAAAACCTCTCTAAGGTTTAGCAATAAATGTAGATTCAAAAAACAAAAACAACATACCCAGATTTTACAAAACAAGTTCAAAAATCAAAACAGTTAACAACAAAACCATGAATTCAAAAACACACATCAACCAATTCCACACAGCCAAAACAATTAAAAAAATTAAAGGCTATGAAAATATGAATAAATCCCAGTTCCATCACTGACAGCCTTGATCCACCAACCAACATCCAAAAGCCATTATGAATCCATCACCACTACAACCATCTGATGAGAGAAACATCTTCGATATCCAAAAAATACCCAAATAAAAAAAACAGAAAACCATTACATATTAAGATAAAATAAATCATCACCTGAATTAGACACCCTATTATAACCCTCCACACATGATAACCTAAAGAAAAATGACATCCATGGAATTTTCATCACCATTGTAGGAGAAAAATGCAGCACCTTTACTGAACTAAGAATCCATCATGAACATATACAACAATAAAAAAATCATCGAGAACTATGAACTCTGGAATATCATCAACCACTCAAACTCACCTTCAAAGAAACCTGGAAACCCACCACAAAAATATGAATGAGAAGAGAGTGATGGAATCCTATAGAAAGATTAGAGTAGGAGGAGATGCTATTGAGAAAAAATGCCACCACCTAAAACTTCTATATATAACGAGGAGAAAACCATGAAAAAATACAAAACATCACAAGTATGGAAATCAAAAGTGATTTAAAAACACCACCATGACTGAAATACCACCATAGAAAAGGAATACCTGAATCACAACCAACAAAGATGACTGAAACCCTATGGAAGAATAGAACCAACAAGAAATACATTTCTTGGGAAATCGATGCACCTCCAATGTGTCTATGAAAATGTGATAGGATCCTACTAATATTGTAATTTCCATCCAGTGCTTTTGGTCATAATTGAATTCCTATCTTCGTAGATTGAAATACACTTAATACATTCTTTAGGGATGTACCCTGTTTAGTAAAAGACTCCCATCACCTTAATTATCTCACCCAATACACTATTATTTCCTTCTAATTAAATCAAAAGGTATCACTCCTCACTTATTATCTGGTAAATGATATTTTAGTGTAATAAACCAATGTACCCATTGAATGATATCCATTTAAAACTTATGCTAAGTTGGGAATCTATCACTACATGTTCCGTTATCCACTTCCTTGAATTGGAAATAAAGCCTCTATATTTCTTTCTTCTATTGATCTTCATTTCCTCATCTAGAAAAAGAAAATCACACTCCCTAACAATTTCCAACTTGAGATTATTTTCCTTACGACTACGTCCTCCATCGTCTTCCCAAAAACTTCTTTCCCCCCTCTTGAATTTCTATTTTCAAGTTACATGGTTCCTCAACCATATTTTTTTCCCATCCAAGTCCAATTAAGGTGCATGACCACCCCAATACATTTTTGGAAACAACCTTTTTCAACATTTCCACTATATTCCATGCTCTTTCGAGCTTCTATAGGTCCAACAATCCATCTTCCAAAAAATTCTAGGTGAACTGATACTCTAGATGAGTATTATTTGTATGAGAAAAAAATATTGGTTTTTCATCAAAGTTAATCATGCTATGTGAATAAAATTTAATCATGCTATGTGAGAGTTTAGTAGGATGATTTATTTGAGGTTTGGATTCAGAATCCTCCAGCGGGTTGGGTTGTGACCAGTGAGGCCTGAGTGAGGGTTGTGATCTCATTGACCATACTGGATTGAGTATTCCATGGTTATATATTTTTGGTTTTTAATGGATTATAGATGGTTGAATCACTTAGTATTTATGAGTAAATCCTGGTATTCACGTGCGTTTCAGGACCAATTTCTCAAGGTTAGAGTAGTAGAGGTTTAACTCTTGGGCTTGAGAACTAAAGCGATTAGTGCCTTTGGGTTGGGTTGAAATCATGAAATTTCAATTACATATAGGTTATCTTGAACTATTAATACAAGTGTATGGGACTCTGGAATATTCCCTTGTGGGATAGTTTCTAATCGATTGATCAATGTTTTCCATAGTCGGTGGTTGAAAATGATCATGTGAAATGGTTTGAATTATGAAGAGAAGCCCATTTAGAGGGTACTACATTTGAGGTGGTCATGAGGACTATTGATAATTCCTCTATTGGAAGGATTTTTCTCTGGATTCCCTTTAGGAATTTTATTGATTAAGGATCATTTGGTGGCCAGTGCGGGCCAATTTGGATATTACTGCACTGGGTTTGTCATGTTCTTCAGATGAGTTAGAGGAACCCCTTGTAGGGTGTCTTACTCTTAATGTGGCCATTTTTTCATTTGAGGATGTTTCTATTATAATGGTATAAGAGATTGGGTGTAGTAGGGGAGTCCCTAGTATGATGTCACCTTTGAGCTATGATCTTGAGGACTGTGGGATCCCAATGATTTGGTTTGGCCCCTCAGGTGGGTCGTTGAGTGCCCATAATAGCTATTTTGTGGATGATGAGATATAGGGTGTTGAGAGAGGCGTCATGATTTATTGGATGGGACTTGATTAGTGCTGGTAGTTCAGATTTCTGGATGGTGGTTTTGTGATTGGATAATCCCATGTTTCATTGGCCTTTGGCCATGATGTTTGAGGTAGTTTCTTTTTAGGACTTTGGTTTGGGGAGGAGACCCTTGGGATATCGTAGATCAGGAAATAGACCTAAGTTTTAATCTATTTCTATAATCCATTGGATATCTATTTTTGGAATGTATTTGGGATATAATGGATGATTTGGATGATTTGACCCCTCTATTTGAGTATTCACCCTGTCTAGAGGTTATATTTCATGGATGTGGTGGGATAATTTTTACTTGAGTGGGTTCCCTAAGACATTGATTCTATTTTTCCCGTGGAGTTTACGAGATTCCCTATGATAGTTCACATGTTGGGACAATAGTGATATGTCCCCCTAGGATGGTAATTACTATCGATCCCTTATTTAAAGCTTGATTTGTTCTATAAAACATCCAGGGTATTTTGATTTTTTAGATATATGTAGTGGAGATCTTTCTCTAATTAGATCCTTTAATTTATGTCCTAGAGCCTAGTAGATGCGCTTTATCACATGGAAACCTTTGGTTATACAATGGGTTCTAGAATTCTATCTTATTTGTTTTAGGAATATTAAAGATCATTTTTAGATATAAAAGACACATTTGTTACTGTGTGGCAGGGTGAGCCACATACTATAAATAATTTGGCATGGGCTAAAGTGGGGGTAAATTTACCTTGTGTGTCAGGCTAGAATCAATTGTTGGATGTTTTATTTGTTTTACCCTTCCATTTTTTTGAATTTTATTCTTTTATTCTAGCTACTATTAGTTTATGCCTAGGCTGGGCATATCATGAGTGCATGAACTTGTTATAACAACAAATTATACGATAATCATTGCGTGTCTAATGAGATATATTTATCACCCTATTTACAGGACCATAGGTGTGAATTCATACATGACATATAATTTTAGGTTTGATCATAGGTTTTATGATGGTTGAGGATGAGACCCAATGTTTCTTGATCCAGTGGAGTCATTTTTGTGGAGTCTCAAGACTGGGTTGGTGCAGTTCGATCATCATGGAGACCAGGTATGTAGTTTGGATAGAAGTTGTTAGTAGAGCATGTTATATTTATTCATTATTTTTTTTATATGTGGTTGGATTAGTGGGTGATCATATTTTGTATGTTTTTCATGCCTATTAGTCTATATGACTGTATGCTGCATTCCATTTATTATAGAATTCTTATGTTTCTGTTATTTCTTATGCCTATAATGATGTTATCCCTGTGTATGAGTTTGGTTATTTCCTTGTTTTTTTCACTCTATATAGATGGTATAGTCTCCCCACTTAACCTTTTAGACCCTCTCCACTGGTCGATAGACTTTTGGTAGGTGTGCTTGAGGCCTTGTGGTAAGCTTGATTGGGGGATTTGTTATGTTGAAATGGGCTGGTTCATTACAGGATGGGTGTCCATACATACCTCAAGATATATGGATAAACGATATGTGTCATTAAAAACATCCCTCTTTCAAGGTATCCCACC
Source organism: Viscum album (assembly GCA_963277665.1). Taxonomy (NCBI): domain Eukaryota; kingdom Viridiplantae; phylum Streptophyta; class Magnoliopsida; order Santalales; family Viscaceae; genus Viscum; species Viscum album. The sequence goes on from OY728141.1 coordinate 1,804,311,803, forward strand.
CAGTGGAACTTTCCCAACGTGTTTTACTGCCTTCCAAATGAACCAAGACATTAGCTCGGTCTCATCATGTCACTTGAAACCTAGAAATGGCCTAGAGGCTCAGTGGTCCAAAGGCCCAATGATGAAACAGAGGACATGTGGTCAAATATAAAATAGGATACCTAAAGGACCAAGGGTTTTTAGAACCTTAAAATGTCCTCCAAAAGTGATCCCAAGCTTCTTTGGCCCTCTCTATAACCTCTTATACTAGATAATGTTTTTTCACCACCATAGCTACACCGTCGTCGTTTCTTGAAGCCATGATCACCATAGAAAAACTAATTAACATAAAACATTGGGTACATTCTCGAAACCATGTAACCCATAGACACTTCCCACCCATCCATGCCACTATCACTATAAGAATCCATGTTACTATCACGAATCAAGGCCTTGGTATTCCATTGCCTTCTATGTCATCTTCCATCTCTAAAAAATGTCACTTCCCATCAAACATTGACGCCATGAGAAAGATTATACCTCCATGAGGTTACAAAATCACAAGATAAATAAATCCAAACCATATCTGGTGAGAAACATCATATCCGAAACATATATGAGCACTAGAACACCAAAAGCCGTAGAGGGAAGACATACCACCTTATTGTGACTGAGACGAGCGGGAGTAGCAACACAGGTTCCACCCAATGAAGAATGAGTGAAGGGATGAAGACTGGGATAACTACCTTCATCTACATAGATATAGGTTTCATGATGAAACCATAGAATCTAGGGGAGTGTGACACTATCTATAGCCAGAACCCACCTTTATATTATTTAAAGTAAAGGATAATTAGAAGAATGCCACTCTCTTTCTTTTAATGTCTCAAATATGTTTTCATAGAGATAAAAAGAAGTTATTAATGGAAATGTTTTTTAAATGAATATATTATTTTTATGATATTAATTTGTCTTTAATTTTTATTAATTTTATAATTACCTTGAATGTTTAAGCAACACCGATGCAACGCTTGTGCAAGCAATAGAAAAATCAGGTAAATGATTTTAAAAAAATAAAAATTAATATGTTTTTAATGAATTATTATGTTTCAAAAATTTATTTGATAATAAAAACATATAGGTAATGGATAAAGAGTATATATTCAAATTACTTTAGTTTATTGATATCTTTAATGTCAAGATATGTGAATAGTAATGAAAATGACTTTAAATGATATTTAATGGTTAAAATTTATTTCTAATTCATTATAAAATCATAATAATACTATATTAACTCAATTTTGTAGGAATTTTTAGATCTTATATTTTTTGTTCCACTTTTATTTTTTATAATTACTTTTATATCCCTTAGATATTGAAATTGTTGTCACCATGGTTAAGGTTAAACAGTTTAATGAGAGGGTTAAACTAAGATATATGAATCAAAATGATTGTTAAAATTGCCTAAATTTTATTTATTAAAATTATTTCCACCTTATAATCCATAGATTAGAATAAATAAAACTTTTAGATCCATTTTACATGAGTAAGACAAATATTATATATTAATAATTTACATATTTAAAATATTTCTACCAACCCCACTTATAAAATGGATCCACCAATACTCTCTTACTCACACTTATAAAATGGCCACTTATGAAGAAAGATCCTTTTTATCCTTTTGTGAGATACATGTACTCCAATGTCATTGGAAATACTTTCGATATCAATTTATTCCTCTGATATGATGTTGTTCTCCAGTGCCTCTCCAAATTCTCCTTTTTAGGTCTCAAGGTTTATGTGGATAACCTTGAGACTCATCCATAATAGAGTATTTATAGAGAATTCCTTGGTCACTGTGTCAAAACAATTAAATAAATTAAATAAATAAATTTTTTATTATTTTTGTTTGTGAAGAATTTATAAAAGACTCCCAACACCGACAAAGACTATGTCGCACCAAGGGTAAATCTTACATTCCAGACTCAACAACAGACTTAAATTTTCAATCCAAGACCTTTTTTAAGATTTATTCTAATATTTAAGGAAAAATATGCATGTGTGATATTAATATATTTAATATTTGTAAAATATCAATTACAGGCTCATCAGGGCTTAAAATCTTCTGTAGTCTTAGTATTTAGCTTTAAATATAATTCTATATATATTTCAAATCATTACATGGAAAAAACCAAGACATTAAATTCTATCCACCTTATAAATTTTATTCCCAAAAAGTAAAAAATACTACTAAAAAATATGTGGGTATTGAGCTCACATATGAGTCTTTCACTCCCAGGTGATCTTATGAAGATTCTTGTGCATCCACCATACACACACGAAAGAAATCTCTCACCCACAAAGGTTACTCTACATCCAATCCTTGATCTAAACTGGGTACTCTACAAAGGTATCTACATCATCAATGACTATATCTCCCCATTCAATAACATTCAATGTGTCATGCACATATCACCTCATCTACAACATGTAGAAGATGCCGTGTACTTGGTCTAACTATGGAAGTAGAGTCAATAGGTACAACACCTCACCTATACTACCTAGTATCTTGAAAGGATCAATGAATCTAGGAGGTAACTTTTCAAGTTGACCAAATATCCCTAATCCGCATCGAGTTGAGACCTTCAAGAATACATGGTCTCCCTCATAAAACTAAACATACATTTATCATTGGTACACATAGGAATTATGATGGCTTTTTATAGCCTTAATCCCCTCCTAGATGATCTGTTTTTTCTCTGTTGTAGCTCACACCAACTTTGGGCCCATGCATGCTAACTCACGTTGATCAGTCCAAAAAAGTGGTAACTTGCAGGGTCACCCATACAAGGACTGAAAGGGTTCCATATCTATGGTGGAATGGTAGATTTTATTGTATGAAAACTCTACCAATGGTAGATTATCCTCCGAAATACAACCAAATTATAACATGAAATCCCACAATATTTCCTCAAGAACCTGAATAGTCTTCTTAGCTTGGGGGTGAAATGCCACACTCAAACACAAATATGTCCCAAAGGCCACATGAAATACATTCTACAAACATTATGTAAAGTGAGTATCATAGTCTAAAATGATAATCAAGGAAACTCCATAGATCTAGACTATATCCTACATGTAAATATGTCCCAAACATTATATTGAACTTTACTCTCAAATAGCTAGGAAGTGGGATGACATGGTGAGTCAGCTTATGACCACACAGATAGAATTGTGTCTTCTAGCTGTATGTGGTAACCCCATAACAAAGTACATATATATTTCATCCCACTTCCACTATGGAACCTCAAGGGGTTAAGCTAAACCCACTAAATCCTAGTGCTCATCCTTCACATGCTAACAAGCGAGGCATCAAGAGATAAATTTCACTACACCCTTCTTTATGTCTGGACTCTAGAATTGATATTAGAGGTCTTGGTACATATATTTCGCACCTAGATGTACTGAAAAATTTTATTTATGAAACAATCTCACAACCCCCTCCTATAACGTCACTAGTACCATCATCCATTCTTAAAAAGGATAATATTCTCCCCACCTTTAGAAAATTCATCAGGATCATGTGCAGTGAATATACGAGTATAAAAGGACTCATAGTAAGTATATACATGATGAGATTCCATAACATGTTGTATTAGTGGTGGGGTAACATCCATAAACTTAATATATGAAGCACCATACTTATCCACTATGGAAAACCCCAACGAGGCTAACTGCTCTGACACCTCAACCAAAAACTGAGAATAAGATATCATACTGAGAGTGTCTGCTACCAAATTTCCCTACCCAAGAATATAGACTATTTCAAATTAATAGTCTTGGATGAACTCAAGAAATCATATTTATATCATGTTATGATCATTATAGGATAATATATACTATACACTCTTATAGTCAGAGTTGATGATAATCCAATCACCCATAAGGAAATGGAACCATATCTTTAGGGTGAGGACTATCAATGCCAAATCAATATCATAAGCTATGTAGTTCTTCCCATGTGGTCTAAACCACCAAGAACCATAGGAAATAACATCCCTCATTTTCATTAGTACACAACCAAGTCTGATCCCTGAGGCATCGTAGAACATTATGTACTCAACAACCTCCCCTAAAAATCTCATGATGGGGGTGAATTCAACCTCTAATTCAACTCTTTAAAATTTTGCTGGCACCATTTCATTCACACTAAAGGTCACCCATTTCAGTTTAAAGCTGTCAAAAGTTTTAAAATCCAAGATAAATCATGCATAAATATCATGTAGTAGTCTACCAACCCAAAGGAACTAATAATCACACCCCTCTCAATTTCTTAAATAGGTCATTAATCCTTGGTAGTGGATACTTGTTCATCATATTCACTAGGTTTAGGAACTAATATTCCATGAATAACCTCAAGATCCCATTCACCTTCTTCGAGAACGAAAATGGAGATGCCCATGGGGAAACACCATGTCTCATAAATCCCTTCTATAAGTCCTCCCACTGCACCCTCAAATTGTGATGATTTGTGTGATGCATATGATATACTAAATTTGATATCAATTCCATCCTAGGGTGTAAGTTAATATAGAAGTATAACTCTCAATGGTGAGGAAATCCTGACACATCCATAAGAAAAACATCCTCATACTCATCCACCATACAAGAAAATGATATCCCATAGCATCTAGTACACCAAGAGTCAAGCTAGTAAAATGGAGGGTAATCGAATTCAACCTCAAATGTTTGAGTCCATCCTACTCTATTTGAGACTCCTTCTCACCTATGAAGAAAACTCATGTACCATTAATGTGGAAAAACTGTATCCTATTCCTAAAACAGTCAATATGTGCAGGAATGGTATATAGACATTAAATTCATAAGATGATGTTGTAATGACTCATCACTTTCACAATGATATCCCATGAGAAACTATCTCCTCCAAGCCTCAGATCACATTGTTTTCAAAAGTTTGTTCTCATAGAGTCATCTCTGGTAGTAGTCTCCAAGTATAAGGGTCATGCCAAGGGCCCACCCAGAACATATAGTTCTTGAACTGGGAATTTATCAAGAAAATACTGGATTGTTCCCATGTTTATCAAATCTAAAAATAATTTATGAAATACATAGATCATACCTTTGATACCACACTATCACGAACCAACCTACTAGGTCCCACATACTTGGCAATAAACTGAGTGTGACTACCCAATGCCCAACTCCAAGAGGCTAGGTGTTGGAGAGAAGCTCTGAGTAGGCATAAAAATCACATGGGAGGCCTTAGACGAAGCTATATATATGAAAACATACATCTCAAATCCCATATAATGGTGAAATTAAAAATACAACTGATACCAAATGAATACATGCATCTAAATCCCTCAATCAGAGCATGATAAATAATATTGGACAACATAAAGGGACAAATACAAGCCCACTAAAAGCTGGATGGAATTCAAACCTGTTAGAAAGAGTGGAAAAAGGAAAATGTGAGTCTTACTATGAAGCACTGTCTGTCTAGCCCAAACTAAGATCCATTTGGTATTGGTCTACCAATAAACCCATCAAATGTTCAATCATATGTATAAGACACACCATGTATGGGAAGAACCCATACAAGGGTGAGTATAACAATACCCAATAGGATACCCTAAAACCACTAAGCATAAATCTTCAATATTATTCAGCTCATCATAGGAATGCCAATCATAATAGGAGATATACAAGAAAACATCTAGATATAACTATGGTAGACACTAAGTATCATGGTAAGGTCATAACTATATTACAAGCCTATGATTATGCTTGATAGTCGATAAATAAACTCACCTAGGAGAGATCACTTCACAAGTATGATATCACTAATGACATCCATTTGAGATGTCATGATTTTTTGGTATCCCTATAAGTAAGCACACACTATAAGTTTGAAGAGATTAATACATTGATGGGGATCACACCCAGGGCCATGGGGTATACCAGAAACCCAATCTAGATTAAATTTCTTAGTAGGGTATCAACACCCATATATAGTTGGTTACAAAGATTTGGAGAACGCCGCCTAGGGAAGAAGATGAGAGAGGATTCTGCCTAGGGGAATAGGGGATTCCGATAACTCTATTTGAAAATAATTCCTTTATAGGGGATCATAATCCTATTCTCAAGACATAATATTGCACTATCCCTTTAGATAATGGATTGAGGGAATGAATTATAGAAGAAACTAGTCCACACTAAGGGGAATAATGTATCCAAGTCACCTTTGAGGAATTACATGATGTGTAAGTAGGGTACATGATATACACCACTAATGAAAAACCATCCAGTTTTTGTGAACATGTGCCTCTTCCCATGCCCTTGTACATCTGGTCATGCCTATTTACTGAGTCCATTCCATGTACCTGGCTAGGTTTGAGTACCAATCCATTACCATGTACACTACCCATGTCTGTGTTCCCGACCATGTTTTTCCATGTTTACCCTCGATGATACATGATGAGCTGCCCACCTTGGGTTACATGGTGTGAGGTAGGGATCGCACGATATGTTATCCTTATATCTTCCATAGAAACCCAAGAACCACATAAAGGGACTCACAAAGTGTGTATCTCTAGATTTCATGCTGTGTAGTTCATAAATTTATAGATCCTGAAGGTTCTTCATAAATATTTCAAATATATGACAGTTGACATTATTTATACTGGGAAAATCAGATTTGGGGTCATCTTATACACATCATCACTTCTGATCAGAAACTGAGCCTCGATTCACTTTGAAAAGTATTCCTCGAGCTGTGTCTTTTCTATAACTACACATTAAATTTAGAATAATAAGGAATAATAGTTTGATCTAATCTTCCTCTAGTTTTCCAATATAATCACACTTAAATTACACCCTCGACTGTGAACTGATCCCATGGTATTGATTTCTTATACCAAATAATGGTCACACAATAATAAAATACCTAGTATTCATCTAATCGAGGACCATAAGAATTTCCCATTATGAACATGTGAAGAAACAGGGTAGAAAAAAAGAAAAAATAAATATAAGGAATGAACCTCAACTACTTTTTGTTTTGTCCTCGATAAGTTGTCATATATTAGATGAATGAAGAGGAAAATATTCAATCAACAATGAAAAAAATAAACCAACCATATTTAAATCAATCATCAATGTATGAATAAATTCTTATTTTTGGAATTGATCCATGTTCTATATGGGATAAATAACTGGGATGAATCAAAAAAATAAAAAATTCCAACCTTGAGTTCAGGTTAGTAAATGATGAATAATTATCTTGTGTCATAGTCATTGGTGAGATCCATGAACTCCAATGTCATTGGTGATCCTTGTGAAAATGATTTGATCCTCTAATCCAATGTTTTTTCCAATTAATTTCCAAGATCTCTTATCTAGGTCTCCATGTTTATGTGTCTAACCCTAAGAATCACCCATAATAGGGTATTTATAGAGGATTCCTACGTCAATACATCCAAAAAATTAAATAAATTAAATAAATTATTTTTTTATAATTTGCGTTCGACATAACATTTTATAAAACACTTGATACTAACAAATATTATGTCATTCCTAGGTTAAAGATCACATTACGAACTCAATTGTGGTCTAAAATTTATAATATGAGATTCCATTTTAGTTTTATTCCACTATTTCAAGAAATATATGTGCACATGATATTAATATATTTAATATTTCTCAAATATCAATTCTGGGCTCATCGGGCCTTGGAATCTCACCCTGTCTCATTACATGGATTAAAAAATATTACTAGATATATTTCAAATATTTAGATGGAAAAAAGCAATAAATTACATTATTCTTATAGAGGACACCTTGATTCACGTTTGATTATTCTCCATCTAAGGCAGTGACTTTTAGATTCGTTTTCATTAAATGGAGGTAGGTGTTTTTGTACACTTCATTTATTTGGAATATCATTTTGTGAGTGATGCTTTTCATTGACTTGTTTATCAATTTAGAATATCATGTGATATCTATAATGAGTGTTATAAATTTTTTAAATGTTATAAATGTATTAAATGGTATTTCAAGTGCTATTTGAAATTCCATGTATTGGTAAAAATGTTTAAGGTATTTTTTAGGAATAAAATGCAACGTTTAAGGTGATTTAACACCATACAGGTCATGAAATAAATTGAAAAGTTATGTTTTGAAAAATTGACGACTTTAATGAAAAAGTGATTTATTTTCATGTTGGATTTTCAAATATATTTTTGGAATTGTTTTAGAAGATGTCTTGGGAATGGATTTCATTTCATTGATTTTAAATAGTAATTTGAAATTAAATTTGAAATGATGATAAATGACTTGTCATTTTAAGTCCATTTTAGTTAATTATTATTTGAAACTTCTAAATGGTTTTCAAATATCGTGGGTGTGTGATACCCTCTTGATCCCATGTTTTATTGTGCTTTATTTGGATTATGGAACAAGAAGCATGCTTTATATTTCATGTGATGTGGATGATGTTATTAGAGAATTTTATTATGAGGGAGTTAAAGGTGTGGTGAGATTTGTGTTTTACATTCATATTAATGGTATACCTTATTGATTACTCAACTCCTATTGTTTGTTTTATGGGATCACTAGTAATTGATTAAGAGTTATAGATTCATGTACACTAGTCAGTTTCACACTACTAGTGTCCCCATAGTAATGTGTTAGGGCCAATTGGGAGTACCTCTGATTCAATACATAGTGGAGGTTATTTTGGTGGCTTGTGTTAGGAAACAACATTGGAAATCGGGTTGGTCTATGTTTGGTAAATTTTAGGACAAGCCTCACATCTGGACGTAGTGTGTTGACCATAGTTATAAATGACTCTATAGGGACCTTTTTTTGTGTTCCATATCCCAAATGAAATTTGTGGCACCATGTTTTCTACTTATTTTATTTTATTAGTGATGTGACTTAGTGTTTCATTTACCATTATTTCATTTAATTTTTTATTAATAAAATTTCTTTAATTATATAAAATGGGTATTTATAAATTTATTTTTGAAAGGTGGATTTCAAAAGGTGTTTTAAAAGGTGAATCTTATATGGGTATTTTGGTAATGGTGTCTTAGGGAGGTTAAATGGTTTAAAAGTGATGTTTTCATTTAAAGAGAAAGAAATAGAAATTTTGTAAAATCCTTTAGATGTGATACTTGTTTTCAGGTAGATTTCTAAGAAAAACAATTTCCAAAATTTAATTCAAAATAGTATAAATGAAATTTAATTTGAAAGGAATAACACAAACTCTTTGGTGAAATCCTACTGGGTGTGTTTTTCTCACACCATACGTACACCATTTAGTGTATGTAACTCTTATGGTTTATTTTTAGTGGTATGTATATAGTCTTATTCTTTTTTGGTTGTTTGGGGGGATTCTTGGTTTAGGATGTAGAGTGTGGTCATGGGTCATATAAAGATGACTGTTTTGTTTAGTTTTGTCTAGTTTATATTTTACGATGCTCCTAACTCAGTGATGTTTTTTGTATTATTATTTCTTTCATAGAATTGTTTCTCTTTTATTTTTTTGGTTTAATTTATATTTGAGATGCAAATTATTATTGTATTTTAGTAATGTGATACTTATTTATCATTGTTTCATAACCTATTTGGTTAATTTTCTATATTTGTTCTGTTTATTATATTTTTTAAAGGTTGAAATAATTCCCATTGATTTCCCTATTAATACCCTAGAACTAGTTGTCAACCTTTGGGGATCAATAATGCCCTTCGAGTATGTTTAAGGTTGGTTCGGGTGTCTAATTCAGAAGATACTTGGGTTTGTTCATGAAATCTACTCCTATACCCCCTGAATCAATCAACCCGCTCATTATTCGTAAGAAAACCCCATATTTATACAAAATAATTACCATCCTACCCTCCAAAATACAACTAGCTCATTACCCCCATGAAACCATCCATCAATCCATCGAGTAATTAAACATCATTTTCTCCTTCCTATAAATCAAGTCATCCATACAACAAGAAAAATAATCCTAGATAGTGAAAATACCTCAATAACATCCTCTAAGGAATCAATAATTCATCATTCATAGGTTCAAATCACATAAATAATGTTTGAAATAAACTTTTTTATTTTTGAAATTTACAACCATTTCATTGAAACCCACACATTTAAAAATATTAAAATTTAAAAACTATTTTAAACCTTGAAAATCCATTTAAGATAAGGTTTCAACAAAAAATATTTTTCAAAACACCATCAATCCATTTAACATGACTATTTTTTTTAAATCAATTCAATATTTATTAAGAAAATCTTCCACTTATTTATGAAAACATATTTCTAACAAGCACATCATCATTTAAGAACATCAAGTAAACAACACTAAATTTCACTACACATATCACTGCACAACAGTTTTCTAGAAATTTACTATTACAATTTAAATATACTCATCCACACAATAATTTAAATGATTTAACTTATCTCTTAATAGAGGTTTTTTAATTCAGCCATTAATGCATTAGATGTCTAAAATTCTTTCCCTTAAGCCAACTAAAAAAACTTGTAAATTTAGGACATATTAATAATTATGATTAAGACACCATTTTAAAAATACTCCTCTTAATAACTAAAATTTCCAGAATTATGAAAGGTTTCATTCCTAAATCATATTCTCTTTATTTAAACAATACGACCCTATCATGCTTCTTTTCAAATCAATATGAGAATGTTTAGCTTCAAAACTAGGAAATTCATATTAACACATAGCATATCATTTAAAATATGAGGTGATAAAAATTCATTTTATCAAGGGTCCTCTATATTAATAAAATATTTTAAATTATCAATAACTCACCAAGATAAATATTAAAATATTTCAAAAAGCATGAAGTAGTTTTACCATTGAGAGTGTTTCCACTAACCATTTAATGTAGGTAAAATTCATTGATCATAATGTTTCAAATAAATTATAATATGGTAACCCCTTAAACTATACAAGAACATAATACCATATACATATAAGCATATAAAAAGTTAGCACATATTTAAAAATCAATGCAAATAATTATTTTCTCATAGTAGAAGAAAGACTACACCTGAAACTCCTTGAGACAACAAAAGTAACAGCAAGGAGGTCTCTAAAAACCTCCTCTTTATATCTGTAAAACATGAAGATATGTCACCAATGTAGAATACATCCTCATGATCAAAAGAATAGAATTTATTAAGGTCTATTTTATAAGATTTATTTATAATTTTTCCAAAATCAATCTAATTAAAGTACAAGTAGAAATAAGTATGATGCATGTACCTCTCTTAGGCATATACCATACTATCAATATTATATTACTTATGGTGTTCAATAAGCTTGAGGTCATTTAATTATATTATAGTGGGGGAATTTCTTATATCCTACCTGGTCTCCCATACTATATCAGACACTATGTTTGACCAACATTTTCCCTATCAGACCCATGAACTCTTCACTAGCACCTAACTTAAATATTTATTTTAACTCTTTTCAATAGCTCTAATACCACTTTTTCATGAATATATCCCATTGGTAACCCCTCTTGGTCCTACAATGAATATTATAGTGACCCTCGAGGACCACCTTCAATAGGACTCAGGTTGGAGACTTGCACTGAGGGAATAAAACATGAAAATAAGTGGAATTAATATCATATATCCCAAAAAATTAATAATAAATACACTAATAAATTCCATAAGATAAAATAAATATAATACCTTATAATAAACCACAATTCATAAAATTTCATACAAATACATGTGTTGAAAATAAAATACCAAATATACACTCCTAGGTAGTAGCTCCAACCACAGATCTAAGCTCTGAGCTAGTATGGTTCATCTCAATCTGAAAAATATCCTTGGAAACCTAAAAATTTTATATATGTAGGGATAAGAATAAATTGATACTAAATAGAATCATACTCAATACAAATCATGAAAATATTAATAATGAATACTAATACCTCGACGAATAAATAGTAGAACCAACATGCACCTACAACAGAGCAATTAAATCCCAACCTCACAAGGATCACTCACGAAGTATCACAACCAATTAAAATAACATAATATAAAAATTATATATATATATATATAAAGAAGTTACCTTGAAATCACTTCCCCGATATTTTTTCACTCTCACGCCCTGATTCCAAACATCATGTGATTTCATCCCATCCATATCCTTATAATCAAATAATATGCATATATTAAGTCAGCACTTATATGGGTTAGACCCTAACCCTACCTACCCCAACCTATTTAGTATGTAATGTTATCATTTTCACTAATCCAAATACTCATGTCACAAAAAATGTTGATCAAATCACAGCTTTATCTACCTCAAACCATGAAGGTTCCAACATTCATGTTGGAACCAAACTACAACCACAAACACATATCCATATCTAGAACAGTTGGGTATCGTGAACATGAAGTACATAAACCTTGTTCCATCATCATACCATGCATGGACCCCATTATATACTAATATCACATCTACATAATAGAGTCAAGTGGAATATCACATACTATACTTTAAGTTGTTACAACCCATATGCTCATGCCTACATTAAGCCATCACAACCTATACTTTGTTTTTAAGGGATAGTGGGGAAGTGGTAGTACGTAGCCATATATTCCCTCACTAATATAGAAGTAGGTGAAAATAACAAAAACCCAAAACATTTAGGCATCAATGAGGTTATCTAAACACTACTACAAATATGGGCTTTATCAATGCTAGAAAAGTCGATTAACAGTGCTAAAAAAGCGATGTTAATTGAGGCGAGGATAAAGGGGGGTCCCTTTTATCAGCGCTCCGAAAAGTTCTGATAAAGGCCCCTTTTATAAGCGCTAAAAAAGGCGCTGATAAATGACCCCTTTATCAGCACATTTTTTAGTGATGATAAAAGGGGCATTTTATCATCCCTTTTTAAAAGCAGTGATAAAAGTTAAAAAAAATTAAAATTAAAATTAAAATTAAAATAAAAATGAATTATATAATGCGGGGGGGGGGGGGCACATTTAACAGCACTTGACCACCCCTTTAACAACACTAGGCAGACCCCCCTTACACTATCCCACATGCTGCCCTTCCCGCACATCCCCACACATGCACACCCCTTTTCTTCCACCCAAACTTGAACCCAAGACCTCCCCCCTTTTGCTCTTTCACCTTTACCACTAATCCATTTCGTTTTTTCTATATTTAATGATATATATATATATATAGTTATATTTATTCGTATATTAATATAGATTCATATTAATATAAATATATTTATTTATATTTTAGTATATATATATATATATTCATTCTTATATTAATATATATATATATATATATTTAGTTATAATTTTTTATCCGTATATTTATTTGTATATTAATATATACTTATAAGATTACTTATAAATACATTTATGAACAATGTTTTTTATGAGTGTTTATAAATAAATAAATAAATAAATACACACATATATACAACACACACACACACACAGACACATATATATTTATGAATAAATACATATATATGTGTATTTGAAAATCCATAAATTGTTAAAACGACCATAACGTATAATCCAGAAACCCATTTCAACTCCACAACCAGTCAAATCGAAGAAAATGAAACAATATTTGATATGATATGTGGTATAGGCCTAAAAGACATACAGATCATAAGTTATACCTATTTTAATGTTAACGAATCGGTGTATCCTGACTAAAAACTCAGTTTTGGAGGCCTTCTGGGCCTTTTTTGGACTTGAAAATTGTGACATATTCTTTGCTTTAGGCATTAGAGCATAGAGCTCATTACATGATTCGATTTGATATGCTGTAGAGCTCAAACAGACACCCGAATCAAAAGTTATGGCCGTTTGAATTTTGAGTAACATTTTCAACTTTTTTTAGATTTTTTTTTTATTTTTGATTTTTTGTGGCTTCAAATTGTTATTAAATGATTTTTAATCAATAATAATTAGAAAATTATTTATTAATAATATTTTTTAAAATATTTTAAATCCATTTGAACTAAATTTATTATATATTAAATGTAATAGTCTATTTATACTTATCTAAAACATATTTAGAAAAAATATATTATATTTATATCAATATAAATATACTTATATAACAATATTTTATTTTTCATGAAATTTTTTAATCATAAAATTTATCAGCAGTAGTAAAAAGCGCTAATAAATCCCCCCTTTATGAGCGCTACTAAAAGAAGTGCTGATAAAGAGGTCCCCTTTATCAATGCTTTTTTTAGCACTGATAAAGGCCCCCCTTTATCAGCCCTTTTTTTAGTGCTAATAAAAGGGTAGCGATTCCCTTTCCTATTTTTGAAGTACTGAAATCTAGTGGGGTGGGTATAAAATAATAATAAAATACATGCATAACACAACCACTTACACAATCCCAAACTATGGGTTCATACCAACATGGAACTATATAACCACAACAACTACTACTCTACCAGTTCTATACACCACCATCATTTCCGACTACTATATCGTATACTAACCCCACTTTCCACACCAAGATAGCCAAAACGACTATTTATGGTTGTCATACAAATACATCATTTAACGGTTTTGAGAATTACTATTTAATAACCTTGTAACATTCATTAGGTCATTAAATTCTATTTTTAATGAAAAACCATTTCTATCATTCACCTACATTTAATCCAACCATTACCCATTCATTAAAATCAATAACAGTTCAATTACATCCACAATCATTCAATTCTATCTCACACCCATTTCCATTTTCATTATTAATACATTTATATCCCATACTATTAATCAACCAAATAAAATCCCTAAAAACATAAAATAACCCCTAAAACCACCCCACCTCACCCCACATCTTATTCAAATTACCACCACAAAATCATCCTTTTACTACATAACCACCCACACCATTGATCTACATCAACAAACACACATCCTCTGGAAAACCATATAAAGGTAGCCTTAACTCCCACATAATAATCCACACCAACAACTTAAACCATAAATAATATATCAACAACCAAGAAAACACAATCGCAATATCATATCAAAGAAAACTGGTAGAAAACAACACCCAATATCAACATAAGTCACTTCCACACTTACATTTTAATATAAAAACATTAGATGCTAGCACACACACATCATTATAAAATTCACTATTTTCAAACAAAAAATTTATGGACTTATTTAAGTGGGTTTCCTTTTAGGAAAGGTGATTTCAACAACATAATAACATAAAAAACACATATATACCATAACAATAATATTTTTTAGCAACAGTAATGAGAAACCAATAGCCATATAAGCCAAATTAGGGAAACATGTAAACATGTGTTAACAAACCTTACAATAATTTTTCATTAGATAAATTCATTACCTTCATTTATCCAATCCATACCATCCACTCAATGAAATAAATATCCTGATAATTACACATTAAAATAAATGATATTTCGTGAATCACCTACCTTAATCAATGCTTCACTGATCACTACACAACAAAAAGGGAATTATGAATTGATCACAAAGACCCAACCATGCATAGGAATCATTAAAATCCTATAAAATATAAATATTTATAAAAATCATGACCTAATTCCATGAAAACCAATACCAAGCCACTAAAATAGATTCTGTAATTGAAAAAATGGAGAGGTAATCAAGAAGAAAAGAGAGAAAACTCACATTAAATCATCAAAAGATTTATCTATTAAAATTGAGATCTAAATATAATTGAAAGAACTTGATGATATCTAAGGATACACCTCATGTCCACAAAATATTCTAAAAATAATAATATAAGAATTTATATCATCTTCTAAATTTATAAAAATGTAGGAAATTAAGGATTTTTTGCGTGATATACCATGGTCAATCCAGGATGGGTCTAATTCCACTACATCTTGAGAAATATCACCATGAATCCCCCTTATATATCCACCATTAAACTCATTAAACATCCTTTAATCTGATACAACTAATTAAAAATCATGTCATGAGCAAAGTCACCATGGTACAATATCACATAAAATAGAAGCACTAAAAACCAACCTCCATGACCATGAATCTTGATAAATATGGCGGATTTGTGACATCAAAATGGTAGTATACACGTAAATAAACCTTGATAACTTATTTCATGACATTAAATAACCACAATATAAATCTATTTCATGGAAAATATTACAAACCACCTAATACACATCATGTCACAAACCAAACCTTTGTGTCATCACCATGAAATTAATAATAAAACATTTTAAGGTTGAAAAGATTTATAATGGTTCATTTATTTGAACATAATTTTCCAAAATTTTCCAAAAAACCACTTTATAACCCTAAATGTCATAGCCAACCATGTTGCGCCACAACTCACCACCTATGAAAAGTTCAACAAGATTAATCAAATTAATGAGAGAAGGGGTGAATCAGTGATTAAAATTTATTTTTTATGTTTATTCTTGAAAAAAACTTCACCACCTATTAAGATGTTAAGATTTTTCATTTTCAATACATACAATTACACACACAAAACAACATAGTAAATTTACTTGGTACATCTTTCAAAATGAAAGGCTAATATTTGTAATGATCTGAATTTCACTAAGACTATATGACCCACTAGTATCAACATATAAGTAAAAATGGGTAGGAAAAAATCCTTTTACTCATGATACACACCTTTCAACTATGATTGAGTTCTTCTTACACTATTTAAAAGATTAGTGATTTGTTTTTTTAATAATAATATAGTCTTAAAATTAATTATACATTCATTCAAGATGATGTAGTATTTCTTCTTCCAATTCTTCTTCAGCCTATATTGTCACAGGTTTCTTATTCTTAGTATTCATTATTCATAGAAGCTTCTTCTTATTTATTCTCTAAAAAATAATCTCAATTAAAACTATAGAGACAAGTCTGCTATTCCCTGTATTTTTCATGCATGATAAATTATTTTTTATTATTAAACAACATCAGTAAAAATATGTTTGAATTTAAATTTTAAATTAAAATTCAAACAAGTAACTTCCTATTATTATTTCTCAACCTCTTATTCTTCTTCTTATTCTCCCCACATATTCTTATTCAATTTAATCTCTTTCCAAGTCTATTGTAGAATAGAAACATTTTCTACAGTGTCTATAATTAGTTATAATATAAATACAATTTTTCTTTTTCTGAAACTCTTTCCTCTTAGTGTGATCCTCATTATTCATTTTAATGAACCAAAAATTCCATTTTGTGATGTTTATCTTTGATCAACTAACATTGGAATCATCCCAATTGGTTTTATTTTCAAGATAATTAATTTTGAAAACTTCATATTTTTCATCTAGGACATATGGTTATGAATATACTTATATGTATATACATATATGAATTGAATCCCCTTACATCGATATTCAACCTTACATAGATCTTCATACATCATCCAACACTCTTATGTCAATATCCATATATGGCATGTATCTCTTTATATGGTGAAAATTATCTTATGTCAATACCCATGCATGGTGTTTAATCCCCTTACATTGAGCTCAGTTGTAGATCCCTTTACATAGATTTTTTATATGTGGTGACGAATCCCCTTACATGAAATTCACATACAAAAATTCTTTACTTATCCATTTTTATAGGTTTCACTCAAACTCATTCTCAAAGCCCTCAAAACCTATTAAATATATCTCTAAACATCCAAATACCTTCCCCTAAAATTATATCATGTGATTTTGAGTAAGATTTATGTATTAAAAACAAAATCCAACACAAATAGACTATATCCACTTCAAACCAATCCAAAAATTTTACTCTAGATAATTTCCATATTCTAGAGGGAACCTCTTCATTTAACTTGGTCCTTCAATAATTTCTTCAAATACTCAATAACATCCATGAAACTCTTAGGATCAAATATACCCCCTTTGTTTTTTTTGGAAACCAAGGAACATAGATCACTTTCAAACTCAAACAACTTAGAAATTAATCATCATTAAATAATTAAAATATTAATTAAAAAATTGGGGCAATAAATAAGAAAATTGAAAAATAATATCATCTTTTCCATAAAATAGTGATTTATATTCATAAATTTTTCAAATATAAAATACAAAATTCAACTAAATGAAATGATACCACTTGAAAATTGATTTGATAATAAATCACTTCTTCTTCAATAAATACTTAATCATCACATCAGATCTTCCCTGAACTTGAATTTTTTTTCCATGGAATCTGTAATACAAAAAATAATTCATGCACTTCAATAAATTTTTAGGACAGTTCACAAATTCATAATGATGAATTCATAGCTTACCCATTTTACAAAACCCCTTTGAAGAAATTTCTATAAAAAAATGCTCCTACTTAAGAGATTTCTCCCCCTAAAGGTTAAACACATATCAAAGGATTACTCCCCCAATATTGTTTTTCTCCCCGTTTGTGAATAAATTATGAGATTAAACATATAAATATTTTTTTCCCAAAATTTTCTCTAACATTGACAATAATAATACAAATAACAATATGAGAGAGGGTAATGAATCACCATACCTTAGCCTTGATATGGGTGAGGCTGAACACCTAACATCAAAATTAGGTTCTGAAATGTATCTTTAGGTAGTGGATTGGTGAAAATATTATCCCCTTACTCCATTGTAGGAACAAATTCCAACATTCACTCATTATTTTTCACAATATCTTTAATGATGTGATAATTTATGTCAATGTTATTTAACCTTGGATTTTGAACCATATTTATTAAAATATAAATATCACCCCAATTATAAAATACAACAAGCTATGGTAACTTCACCTCTATTTTAAGATCATCTAACTAAGTTCAAATCCATATAAGTGGAGTTATTTCTTGAGTGGCAGCCGTATAATCAAATTTATCGGTACACAAAGTCATATAATTTTAATTCTTTGTGTGTCAAAAAATACACCACTAAACAAGGAAGAAAATTCCACTAGATATAGATCTCATATTATCAATATAACTTTCCAAATCTATATATATGTATCTAAATAGACCAAGATTCCCTTTATAATCATATTTTAAACCAAAAACTATTAAACTTTTTATATACCAAAGAACACCCTTTATTTAACTAAAATGGGACTCTTTTGGGTCACTTTTTTACCTATCAGAATGTGTAATAGCATAGACAATATTCTTCCTTGAAGCTATCAAGTATAAACCCCCCCAATAAGAATATAAAATTATCTTGAATCCACTTTATTTCCTTCTATATCTTAATCCGACATAGTTTCCACTGAAATGGGTCTGGAAAATGAATTTTAATCCTCCATTCCAAACATCTTTATAATCTATCAATAATAATTATATTTTGAAATAAAAATCAATTCTTCTTCTTTATAGATTTGTAAACCCAAAAAATATATCATCTCACCATGAATGGACATTTCAACTAACTTAAAATCTATAAATTAAATTATTGACAAATTTTTTCTTCATTTATAGAATATATAATATCATATATATAAATAATAATAATGAGTGATACAACTTTTTCATCTTTTATATAGGTATTTTTGTCCACTCTTCCATTTTTATGCTTCAAATTTTTTCAAGCAAGAGTCTGTCGTGGATTACCAAGACATTGGGGCTTGTTTGAATATATTTAAATCCTTCTTTAACCTATAAAAAAAATTATCTTCTTCACCAAGAAATATTTCACAAGGTTGTTCAATATAGACCACCTCTTCCAAGTTACACTGAGAAAGGAATATTTGATATACATTCGGAATATCTTATATTTCCTTTAGTTTGTAATAGATAGAAATATACTTATGGTTTCAAGACTTTCCACCAGTGTGAAGGACTAAAAAAAATCAATTCCTTCCTCTTGAGAACACCCTTAAAACACAAGTCTTTCTTTTTATTAAAAAATTCACACTTTTCATTCAACTTGTTTCAGAACACACATTTAGTTCCAATGAAATTTGTGTTTTCTAGCTTGAGTACCAACTCCCAGGTTTCATTCCTATATATATGATCCAACTATTCATTCATATCATCAACCCACTCTTTATTCTCTAAATCTTAATGAACATATATTAGTTCAACTTGAGAAAACAGGGAGGTATGTGATGTTTTCATCAATGTTCTTCTTGTTTGAACCTATTTTCCCTATTTTCCTATTATATTATTCACCTAAACTTACTTTATCATCCACATATGATTTGATTGATATTTTTCTTTATAAAGTTAAATGGTTGAATTTAATTCTATATCTTATACATCTTACAATCTTTTATCATCTTCTAAAACTTCTTCAAGATATTTGACAAAAAAAGTATCATCTTCATTACTTATAAAACACGATTCTTCATGTGTGATTTATTAAGGTATGTATTCCAGAACCTTCACATTATTTTCACAAACAATATTTCCTATCAATTTTTTGTAACAATGTTATCATATTCTATTTGGAGGATAACCTAGAAATATCCCATCAATACATTTCTTCTGAAACTTCCCCATATTTTATCATTTAACATGATCAAACAAAGCCTTCCAAACAACCTTAGACACTTAAATCATTGAGAATTATAATAATAAATATTGTATGTTGACATATCTAAATTTTTCTTGTATAGAAAATGATTTTGATACTGAACCACACCACTAATAGTTTGTCTCTAAAAATACTAATACGAATCACAGTCTATCATCATTTCTAAATCCATATCCGCTATAATTTTCTTCTTCCATTAAACAAGACCATTTTTTGTGGTTTATATGGTGGAATAAGTTCATGTTAAATACAAATATTCCCAATATAGAAATAAAATCCCCATTTTTTATTTATCACTATTTTTTGTTTGGATATTTTTCAAAATAAAACCACACTCATTTTCTAATCTTATTCTAAAATTATTAAACATTCTTAGGTCATTTGATTTATGCTTCATAAAAATAATACAAGTAATATGAGTATAGTAACAAATAATGGAAATAAAATACTTATCTAAATTTTTTTATTGATTCCTCATAGGCCCACAAATATCAAAATTAATGACCTTTAGTTTTTGGGTAGATTAAATCTCCACCTTTTGCGTGAATAGTTAAAAAAATTCTATTTTTTTATATTTGGAACATCCAATTACTTTCTATTTTAAAATTAGGAACATCATTAAAAATATATCCACAATAAAGATTACTCATATTCTTTTAGAATAGATGATCAATACTTCAATTCCATTAATTATTTTCTTCTTTCATGCTTGAATTAAAAGAATTTTCAGCATTAAAAACATAGAATAGATTACTTATTTACAGAATACTATTTTCAAAATAAATACATATTTATTGATATTCACCATTAATATATACCTTTAAAATATCACTCCTTTTATTTAATCACATAACTGAGATGCACTGAGTAGATTAGGTTTCAATCCTCCAATAAATAAAATGTTCTTGGATTTCAGTTGATCCTTCATAATCAAAGATGATCCAACACCTTTGATTTAAGTGAACCACCATTATCAAAGGAAAATAATACTTATATTTATATTTAATAATCTTTTAAAATCTTTAAATACCCTATTATATGAGAGGATCATCCACTCACCAGAATCCATGGATTATCCTTTTTAATGATTTAAGTGTCACTTCCACAACAAATGATTTAATTTTCCTTTTTTATTCTTCTTAAATGGATGTTGAGAATTATAAAAAATAATTTTATTGTATGATATATGTATTATAAAATTATTTTCATAATTATTAGACTACTCACACTTTGACAAACTTCCTATAGAACATCAAAATTATTATGTGATTTCTATCTAGAATTTGAAATATATTTTTGAACTTTATTCCTTTAAGAGGGGTTAATTACGTACAAATAATGCATTAAAAAACTTCAATGTTCATAATAATATTGATTATTGAACTAAATCACTCTTTCCAAGTTCTTAAAGCCTCCATAGTGACAATAATACCCCTAGAAATCATACTTTAAACTGTAGACAGACTATTGTACAACTATTTAAACCTATATTTATTCCTTTTTTGAGTGACCAATAATGTATCATTGTTATAAAAAAAGTATTGTAAACTACTAAAATATTATTCTTAAAATTATAATTCTTATTATACTCTCTAGATTCACCAATTTTATTAGTTTTAGAGTTGATGTTAGTGTTCCCAAAATTTCCATATTTTTAAAGATCACTAGATTTTTCCACAATTTTGATCTTTTTCAATTTTTTATTATTATCAGGTTCTCCGAAAAACCTTAGAGTATATTTTTCTCTATTATAGGGTAATTTTATTTATTCTTCACAACAATAATACTTATTTGAGCATTATATGACATGTAAAGTAGAATTATGAAATATGGTTCTATAAATGTTCAGTTATTCTTTTGATTTAACCAGTTTTAATTGAATATAGTTGAGAACATTCTATCTATACTTTAATTTTTCATTAATTTGTATTTTTAGAGTTTTATCAACATCAAACATCTTCTTAAAATAATCAATTTATTTTAATAACTTTTATTTTTCATCTGAATCGAGAAATTCCTTATTTCAAGAAGATAGGTTATATTTATTTTGAATTCTCATATACTTATCCAATTTTGTGATTTTTAAAATACATTATTTTAACTATATATTAAATATAAAATCCTTCTAAGTTTATTATTCTAGACTTCTTGAATTGCAAATTTCATCACTGGTAAATTCTTCTTCATTTACCTTAACACTGAGATGTTTTTCATCAATGTAATTGGAATTTTTAATTTTATATTTTTCAGCTTAACTTTCACTATATTCACACTTGAATAAGAAGTTTATATTTAAATATTTAGAGATATTATTTCCATTAAATTTCGAAGAAATCAAGGTCTTGTTAGTATCTTTTTCTTTCTCCTTGAATGTTCCTATCTCTCCTTCTACTTCATCTTTACTAAGTTTATGTTATTACAATATTACATAGTTTATATTAAAATTTACTATAGAACAATAATTGAAAAATTTTATTAGAAGATTTATATTGAACGTTAAATTCATTTTTATCAAATTTCTAAAGATAAGAGACATTATTTAATCAAAATTTTTATCCACATAGGAATCTGAATATGATTATTTATCATTAACTTCATCAAAATTTTTCTTATACTTATCAGGTTTTGAGACATTAAATGAAATTACCTTTTTAGGATTAACCTAATTTGTCATAATTTGACCAACTAGGGCCTTTTTGAATGGTGATAAGTTGAGTGTGATTGCACCAAACCATTGTCTAATAGGCCAAGGGATGGTGGCCAGTTATGTGTAGGAATGACACTCACATGTGAGGCCTTAGCCTAAGGTGAATGTATGCACACATACATGTACAAGACCATAAAATATTTAAATATAAAATAAAACTAATTCCAAATACATAGACACATGTAAATCCCACAATATGAGTATGATGAATAATACTAGGAAACCTAAAGGGCCAAATACGATCCCACTCAAAATTGGAATGAAGTCAAACCTATTAGAAATAGGAGACAATAGTAAAATTTGAATCTTGGTATGAATCATGGAATGTCCATACCAAATTAATCTCGGTATGGTATTGGTCTTACAAGAACCTTATTGAACTCTCAATCATCTCCATAAGACACAACATGTGTGGGAAGAGTCTATATAAGAGTGAGTATAACAATACCCAGTAAGACACCCCAAAATCACTAATAAAAAAGAATCAAGAGTATTAAAATCAAAATAGGATATTTCAATCATAATAGGAGTCAGACAATTAAATATCTATATATACCCATGGTAGACACTATGTCTTAAGGTAAGGTCACAACCACATTGAATGCCTAAGATTTTGCTCAAGATTCCATAAACACACTCTCCTAGTAGAACTCACTCAGTGAGTCTGATAACATTGATAGAATCCATATGAGTGTCATGATCATTGGGTATCTCCATAAATAAGTACACACTGAAAGTTTGAATTGATCCAAAAATAGATGGGGTCACACCTCAGGCCATGTGGTATTCCAAAAACCCAATATGGATTAACATGATAAGTCGGGGATCAAAACTTTTGTATAGTAGGTCATTACATTATGAGAACCCCTCCTAAGGAAGAATATGATAGAGGATTCTGCTTAGGTCCATGGGAGATTCTGACAACTCTATCTTAGAATAATTCCCTTAGAGGTGATCAGAATCCTATGCCCAATATGTAGTATCGTACTATACCCTCAAGGAATGGATCAACAAAATTCACCCTTGAGGAAACTATTCCATGTTGAGGGGAATATGTTCTCCATGCCATCTTCAAAGATGAACACAATGTGTAAGTAGGGTACAGAACATGTAATAATAATATCAGACTTTCCCTTATCCATACTCATGTTCCTCTTCCCCCGTGCCTATGTATGTCTAGTTCTGTCTTTGTACTAAGGCAGCGTTGTGTGCTTGTATGTTTTCAAAGGATTATCCAAGCATGTTTATTCTACTCACAACCATGTTCTGGGACATGTCCATATCTATGTATCCCTTGAGATACACACCGACCTTTCATCCATAGGTCACACAGTGTGTGGTAAGGACCACACAATGTGTGATCCTAATCTATTTCATGGAAACACTAGCATCACAGTAAGGCCCCCACACTATGTGTATCTCTGGATTACATGCCATGTAGTTAGGAAATTCACCAAACCTGAATATTCTTCATTCATCCTCCAAATTTTCTTCTTCTACTGTGATTCTCAATAGGAAACTCATATCTAGGGCTGAATGAGCCTTTCCATCACCACTCATCGGAAACTTGACCTTGATTCACTCATAAAATGATACCTAAATCAGTTTCATCACAATCATCATGTATGAAACTAAGAATAATGAGGAACACCAATCTGATATGATCCATATCTACTTATCCTCTATCATTTCACCTTAATCGCACCCTAGATCATGAACTACACCCATGTTATTGATCCGATGTGGAAAATAATAGTCCTATAACAATGAAATACCCGATATTCATCAGAACACAATCCAATGGAATTGGTAGTGATGAATATGCATTGAAATGGGGAAGAAAACCCTAAATAATTAACATGAGGAAACAAATCTCCATTTTTATTCATTTTAGCCTTGATCCATTATCGTATATTAGAGGAATGAAGAGGGAAAATAATCAATGAATAATGATCAAAAATAAATAAACCATATTTAAATCAACCATTAATTCCAAAATCAATTCTTATTTATGGAATTGATAAAAATTATTAATGGGATAAATAAATGGGTTGAATCCACAAAATAAAAACTTTCTACCATATGTTTAGATAGGTTACTGACAAAGAAAGATCCAATATCATAGTAGTCGGCAAGATCCATGAACTCCAATGTTGTTGGCGATCCTTGTGATAATGATTCAATCCTATGATCTAATATTGGTCACGAAATCATTTCTAAGGT
This sequence comes from Viscum album, assembly GCA_963277665.1. Classification (NCBI taxonomy): domain Eukaryota; kingdom Viridiplantae; phylum Streptophyta; class Magnoliopsida; order Santalales; family Viscaceae; genus Viscum; species Viscum album. The sequence continues at coordinate 1,804,337,328 of OY728141.1, forward strand.
ATCCTATCTTGGTCTCCTGGGTTATGAGGCTAACCTTGAGACTCACCCATAATAGGGTATTTATAGAGCTGTCCATTTTTGATGCATCAAAATATATAAATAAATAAATTTGATTTATTTATTTTATTATTTACGCCTGTGATGAAATTTTAGAATTTTCTAATGCCAAAAAATATTATGTCATGGATAGGGTAAATCCCCTATTCTAGACTCAATGGTTCTCTTATATTTCAAATATGATATTTCATTTAAAAGTTATTCCACAATTTTATGACAACTATGTGTGTGTGATATAATATATTTAATTTTTTTCAAATAACAACTCTGAGCTCAATGGGCCTCAAAGTCTTGCTTTGTTTTAACAACTGGATATGAAAATAATACTAGATATATTTCTATGATTTAGAGGAAAAAGGCATTTAATTCTCCAAATATTAGGGATTTTCATCCTAAAACGTGAAAAAGTATACTAAAAAATATATGGGTATTGAGATCACATCTAAGTCTCTCACTCTCAGGTGATCTTCTAAATATTCATGTGTTTCCACTAGACACACACCAAAGGAGTCACTCACCCATGAAGGATCCCCTACTGCCGATCCTTGATCTCAACTGGGTACTCTGTAAAGGTAGATCCATCCTCAATGTCCAGATTTCCCTAGTCGATAGCATGAAATGGGTTGTGCACATATCTCATCAGTTTTGACATGTAGAAGACATCACGTACCCTAACTAACAATGTTGGTAGATCCAAGCAGTGGACCACCTCACCGACACTGCACAATATCTCGAAAGGGACAACTAATCTTGAAGATAACTTGTCACCCCATCCAAATATACATAATCGATGTTGAAGTGAGAACTTTTGGAACACATGTTATCCCTCATCAATCTCCAAAGGCCTAAAAAATTAGCATGTATAAGACTTTTTTGATGGATATGTATATTCCTCATCCACTCCAGGATGATCTGCACCATCTCTATCATATCTCACACCAACATTGGGCCCATTAATTCTTACTCACCTAGATCAGTCCAACCATGTGGTAACCTATAGGGTATCCCATACAAGGCCTCAAAGGGTGCCATTATGATGGTAGAATGGTAGATTTTATTGTATGAAAAATCCACCAAGGATAGATGATCCTCCAAACTATGGAAAAATTCTAACATCCAAGACCATAGTAAGTCATCTAGAACCTTAATGGTCCGCTCAGTTTGGACATCATCATAATGGTGAAATACCATGATCAAATGCAATTGAGTCCAAAAGGCCTCATGAAATCGTTTCTATAATAATTAAATGAAGTGAGAATCATGGTCTGAAATGATCATTAAGGGAAATATATAGAGATAGAATATCTCTTACTTGTAAAGGAATCCCATGTACTCTATTGAACTCTACTTTTAAATAACTAGAAAGTGGTCCAAAATGGTAAGTCGATCAATGATCACCCAAGTGGAATAACATCCTATGGATGTATGTGGTAACCCCACCATGGAGTCCATATATATTTCATCCCACTTCTACTCTGTCACCTTAAGGGGTTGAGCTAAACCCATTGAAACTTGGTGCTAACCTTCACGTGCTGACAAGTGAGGCATTGAGGGATAAATTACGCTACACCCTTCTTATTTCCTAGACACCAAGCTAACATTAGAGGTATTTGAATATATTTTCAAAACCCGGATATACCACAAAAGCTATGTGTGAAATTCCCTCAAAACCTCCTCCTGTAATGTCACTAGAACAATCATCCATCCTCTAAAAAATATAACATTCTACCCACCTTTAGAAAATCTATCAGGAACACATCCATAAGATATACAAGTATGAAAGGTATTATAGTCTATATCTTCATACTAAGCTTCCATAACATGCTATAAACTATGCGGGGGTAACAAAAATCAAGTAAATATATTAATCACCATCATTTTACACTAGGGAAAATTGTAATGAGGCTAACTGCTTTGATTCCCTGACCAACAACTGAGAACTAGATCTCCTACTGATAGTGTCTGCCGCAAAATTACCTTTCCCAGGAGTATAGAATATCTCTAATTCATAGTCCTAGAGGAACTCAAGCCACTGTCTTTGTATCAAGTTAATATCCTTCTGAGCGAAGATATACTCGAGACTCTTATGGTTAGAGTAGACAATAAACCGGTCACCCATAAGACAATGGAACCAAATATTATGGGTGAATACTACCACTACCAAGTCAAGATCATGGGTTGTGTAGTTATTCTCAGTCTTTATTAACAATCGATACCCATATATAATGAAAACCCAACTTTTCATTAGTAAAAAACCAATTCTGGTCCTTGAGGCATCACATAACACTATTTACTCGATAACCTCCTCCAACAATATCATGATGGGGAACTCTTGTTAACATATGTTGAAACTCCAAAAAATTATACTTAAACCTTTATATTCACACTAAAGGCCTCCCTTTTTGTGTCAAAGTAGTAAAAGGTATCAAAATACTAGATAAATCAGGCACAAATCTCTTATAGTATCCTTTCAACCCAAGGAAGCACTATATATCCTTCATGCTATTGGGAGGATCCCAAGATAACACTGTATCAACCTTTTTTAGGTCTAATACTACTCCATAAACTGGGATAACATGTCACAAAAAGTAGACATCCTAAATCAAGAACTAACACTTCAAGAGATTCCCATTGAGATGATTCTATTGAAGTGTGTCTAGAACCATCGCCCAATGTCTCTTATTCTCCTCTTCGAACGTTGAGTACACTTGGATATCATTAATGAAGACCATCATGAACTAGTCTAAAAAATGATTAAATATCCATTTCATGAGTCCCATGAACACTTTTTTGGTGTTCATCATGCCAAATGGAAACACCAAGTACTCATAGCGACCATAGATACATCTGAATTTTATCTTCATTATAACTTCATCCTGCACTCACAGCTGGTGATATCCTGATCTGAGGTCAATCTTTAAGAACCATAATGTCCCTCTCAATTGATCCAAGAGGTAATCAATCCTCAGTAGTGGACATTTTTTTGTTAATGTTCACTAGGTTTAGGTGCTAATAAATCTATTCATAACCTCAAGATCCCATATGTATTCTTAGAGAACAACAACGGGTCTTCCCAAGGGGAAACATCATGCCTCATGAAGACCTTCATCTTCAAGTCCTCCAACAACACCCTCTTCTTATGAAGCTTTACAGGAGCCATCCAAAATGTTGGAGAATATATCGGGACCATACTTTGGTGTAAATAAATGCATAATCCTAACTCTCAGCATGGAGGTAAGCCTGGAACATCCTCAAGAAAGTCATCCCTAAACTCATCTTCCATAGTAGGAAATTAATATCCCATAACACCCACTACTCCAAGAGTCCTGCTATCCAACTGGTGAGTAATCAACTAAACCCTCCTATTTAAGAGTCCATCCTACTCTACCTAGGTCTCCTTCTCACCTATAAAGGAAAATATTTTTCCATCAATGTGGAAACAACATATCCTAGGACTAAAATAGTCAATATGTGCATGAATGTTATATTTCCATTCCATCCCTAAGATTACATTTTCAGGAATCATCACTTCCATAAAGAGATATCATAATAAACTATATCTTCCAAGCATCATATCACACTATTGTAAAAATCGTGTTCTTGATAATTCATCTCTAGTAGGAGCCTCCAAGCCTAAGGGTCATGACAAGGGCTCAATCAAAACCTATAGGTATTGAACTAGGGATGTAGCAAGAATAGAGTGGCTCGTGCCTATATATATAAAAACTACAGATAAGGTAGAAAATACATAGATTGTACCTATGATACCACTATATCATGACCCAACACACTAGGCCCCACCTCTTTGGGGATAAGCTGAGTGTGAATACCCCGAGCCCACCTCAAATAATCCAAGGATTGATGACCAGCACTGAGTAGTCATAACACTCACATGGGAGGCCTTAGCCTAAGGTACATATATGCATAGATATATCTCAAATCCCATACAATATTGAAATATAAAATACAACTGAAACAAATTCTTGCATACATATAAATCCCACAATTAACGTTTGATGAATAATACTAGAAAGAATAAAGGGAGAAATAAAATCCCACCAAAAACTCGAAAGAATTATGACCTTCTAGAAAGAGGGGACAATGGTAAAATGTGTCTCTTGGTATGAACCACCATCTTTCTTTCCTAAACTAAGTGCCTCTTAGTACTAGTCTACCAAGGACCCCGTTAAGGGTCAATCATCTATATAAAACATGAAATATATAGGCAAATCCCTTGCAAGGGTGGGAATAACAATATCCAGCAGGACACTCCAAATCACTAAATATAAGGATTCAAGAGTAGTCAAATCATCATAGGATATGCCAATCATAATACTAGACACAAAATAAAATATCTATATATACCCATGGTAGACACTAAGCTTCTAAGTAAGGTCATAAACGCATTGCAAGACTAAGATTATACGTGTGAGTTTGTAAACACACTCACCTAATAGAAATCACTCCACAAGTATAATAGAATTGATGAAATCCATTTGAGTTGTCCTGATCATCAAGTCTCTCCATAAGGGAGTACATGCTATAAGTCTGAAGAGATTAATAAATAGATGGGGATCACACCTAGGGCTATAAGGTATATAAGTAATTAAATCTAAATTGACCTTCTAAGTAGGGGATCGATGACCATGTAAAATTGGTCATACATATTCTGAGAATCCCACCCTTAGGAAAAGATGATATATGATTCCTCTAAGGGCCATGGGGGATTCTAAAAACTCTATCCAAGACTAATTCCCATATAAAGGATCACAATACAGTGATCATGATATTATAATGTACTATACCATAAGGGATTAGATCAAGGGAATTCAACCTAAAGGGAACTTGTCTAAACTAAGAAGAATAAGGTAAACATGTAATATGTATAGAATTACATGATGTTTAAGTTGGGTACACAACATTAAACTATCATACTAGACTTTCTTGGGTCTATGAATGTGTGACTCTACCCATTCCCATGTACATCTAGCCGTGCCCATGTACTAAGGCGATTCGGTGTACTAGGACATTCCCATATACTCTATCCATGTATGTGTGCCTAGCCATGTACGTACCTATTTATTATATAAGATAAAAGCTGATACACCATCCACAATTCACATGGTGTTTGGTAGGGTCTATATGTCATGTGATCCTTATCTCTTCCAAAGAAACTATAGTACCCTTCAATGGACCCAAATTGTGTGTACCTTTGGATCACACACTATGTAGTTCATAAGCTTCCAAAACCTAAAGGTTCTTCTTACATTTTTTAAATCTACCATCATTATTGTTATTCATTCTAGTAAACTTGTATCTGTGGTTGGCCAAGACTTGACATCATCTTTGTTGGAAACCAGGCCTTGATTCCCTCAAAAAATGATTCATCTAGATGTGTATTCACCATCACAACTCATAAAATTGGGAATAATGAGGAACACCAATTTGATTTGATATTCCTCCAATATTCATCCATCATCGTACCTCTATCGCACCCTTAATTGGTAACTACACCTATGATATTGATCTATTTCTCCAAATATTTTTCATGCAATGATCAAATACCTGGCATTCATTTAACCACGCGCTAAAGGAATTTCTTATGATGAACATGAAAAGAAGAAGGGGAGAAAACCATAAAAAATAAATGCAAGGAACAAACCTCTACCCTTTTTTATTTTATCCTTGATCCTTTGTTGTATATTAGATGAATGAAGGGAAAAAATATTCAATCAAAAATTTTCAAAAATAAATCAAACATATTTAAATCAATTGTTTATGCGTGAATACATTATTATTTTTGAAATTGATCCATATTTAACATGGGATAAATAAACAGGATGAATCCACAAAATAAAAACTTCCTACCATGAGGTCAGATCATTCACTAATAAAGAAGGATCATGAATCATAGTCATTGGTGAGATCTACAAACTCTGATGTCATTAGAGATCCTTGAAATAACGATTCAATCCTCTGATCTGATTTCATTCTCCAATGCCTATTCCAGATAACCTCTGTAGGTCTCATGGGTTATGTGGATAACCCTAAGACTCACTCGTAACAAGGTATTTGTAGAGGATTTATAGGTCGTTGTGTCAATATAATTAAATATTTTAATTAATTTAATTTATTTTAATATTATTGCCTGTGATGAATTTTTAGAAAATGCCTGATACTAAAAATATTTTTCCATGACTAGGTTAAATCCTGCATTCTATAATCAACAAAAATATCATATTTCTAACCCAAGACTCCATTTAAGAGTTATTTAACTATTTTGGAAAAAATATGTGCGAATGATATTACAATATTTAATATTTTTCAGATATCAATTTTAGGCTCACCAGGCCTCATAATCTCACATCTTCTTAGTGCATGGATTCACAAATATTACTAGATATATTTCAAATGTTTTAATGGATAAAACCAATACATTACATTATTTTGGACAACATTATATCTTATCATCTCTTAAGTAGTTAATATTTTATGAATGTCATCAAGAGGTAGTGTATATGGATTATTATATTCTATAGATAATAATTCATTATCAAACCTATCTAATAGGATGTAAATTATCTTCTCAACCACTCTTGTATCTTCCAACATCTCACCAAATAATCTAATTGTTATCACAATCTCATTTACCCTTGTGAATAATCTATCCACACTTTCAACCTCTTATATTTTCATATATTCATATTTCAGTCTCTAAATTTTTAAATTTTTTTACTTCAATTTGTTATTACCTTTATATATGTTCTGAATATTGTACAAAATTCCGTTTTTCCATTTTAATTCCTTTGAATTTTAGAAATTTACTTTATTAAAGGAAAGAAAATATAGCATTCAGATCACATCCATTATTTTCATGATTATTCTTAGCTACCATTTTCATGGGAATACCTTCATCATGGGGAAAAAATCCATTAGTTTCAACTTAGAAGACTTTATAAGTGATAAATAGTAAATAAGGAAATATTTTATCCCTCCATATACGATAACCATTCCCATAAAACATGGGAATCCCATTATTATTCACTGAATTTATACTATCCATTATAGAAAAAAATTAGTGACTGGAGATTCATTTAGTGAGAAAATTCCAATTATCTAAGAAGATGGTAAATACCATTAGGCCTCATGGAAAAGGACGGATCACAATTTTTAGGAGGGTGGTTTTAACCTCAAGAGTGTTTTAGATTCCTTGTCCTATCTATAGGAAAAGCTAGCTTGAGATGTTTTGGAGGGTGGGGGTCTTAATGGGAATAATTATCCATTAAAAAATATAGATCTCATTTTGATGTTGTAGGTGGGAGATGCCCTAAGATTTGGGATTCGACTCTCTATCACATCCATAATCTTAGAAGCATTCGAGGTGGATTTTTGGAGAGGGGTCAATCAAATTTTGGATTGAAAACTGGTCAAGGAGTACCATCATCTTTTCGAGTTTGCTGATTCATGACCTTTATTTCTTTTAGGAAACCTATTTACCAAACTCCAATCAAGCTATTCTCAACCCCTCTCACCTGGACCTATTTTGCAATATTATTATCATTAATGAACTGTACTGACTGGTGTTCACGAGATCCTAGCTCAGATATTTATTGACAAAGTCTTACCATTGGATTTTTCATGTTAATGATGGTCACACCTCATGGGGATGGATTATTTGTTGCACTGACATACCAACCAATTTTAATTTCCTCATATGTAGGTTTCTCAATCATGCACTCCCCATAGATGAAGAGGTGCGTCGAAGGGGGATTTTTATTGCCTCCAAATGTTATTTCTAACATTGACCTAAGGAGGAGTTAACCACACATTTCTTATTTGAGGGTAATTGAGAGGCATATATCTATAATATTTTAGGGACTTCACAGGGTGGGATGTTCAGGGTCTCTCTAGGGATGATTTTACTTAGTCCTAGTTCTTCGGCTTGGAGGACTATGTGCATAAAGAGAGGGAACATTCTGTGGTGTTCACTACATGCAAGTAGATTTTATGGCTAGCACATAATAGGTCTTGGAATGAGGAGAGATATAGATCCAACATGACTTTGAGAGTGAGGTATAAGTCCCTGGCCATGAAGGTTGTGATTCTTCTCATGCAGGGTGGACTGGGCCCTTCCCTTCAGAGCTTCATACCTAGCAGCAGGATTAATTTTTTATCTCTAGGGGTGATTTTTGAAGGTAATTGTGTTCAATGGAACCCTCCCATTTCAGGCCTAAAATTGAACTTTTATTATTCATATATGAACAGTTTCATGAGAGGAGAGGGTGTGGTTCATGAACAACAGGGATCTATTGTTTTCTCTTTCAGTTGATTCTTTGCTCAAGGTGATTTCCTCATGACTGAGGATACTTCTCTACTCAAGGGGCTCGAATTGTGCCGCTCCCATGAATTCATTATTTACCATGTGTAAACTAACTCCATGAATATCCTCAAATCAACTCAAGCTACTTCTTGGATTCCATGGATTATCATTTATTTCCTCTACGAATACAAGAGGCTTCTTCATAATGTGACTAGTCTTAATCACATGTCGAGAGAAGGAAACAAAATCACAGACTTCCGGGTTTCATGGGCTTCACTTTCCAACCCTCATACGATTTTTAGTAGTATTGTATCTCTCCCCCTGAGTTTGTTACACTGGTTCACGTTGATGCCTTAGGTTTGAATTACTTTAGATCTCTTTGACTCATTTTGGGCCTTGGCCCACTATTAATACTTAAATAAAAAATTCTCAACATTTGTTGAATATTTAAAAGGATAAACTATTAAAACAAAAGGCTAACTCTTGGAAAGATTTGAATTTAACTAATACCATATGACCCATTGTATCAACATGTAGGTACAAATGAGTAGGGAATATCCTTGTACTCATGATACACATATCTTAACTGTGTTTGAGTACATCATACACTATTATAAAGATAAATGATTTGTTTTTCAATAATAATAATTTATCAAAATAAATTAGACTTCCATTCAATTTCTTGTGGCACTTATTCTTAATATTATAATCTAATGATTACTGTCATTGGTTTCTTCTCTCGTAATGAGATATGCACATAAAATTCTTCTTTTATTTCTCTAAAAATTATTCTAAATAAAATCTATTATGAACAGTCTTTTATTTTACGTATTTTTTTAGGAATGATACAATATTTTTTTATCACACAATATTATCCAAAAAAATATATTTAAATTTGAATTTGAAATTTAAATTCAAACATGAAACTTTCTATAAATATTTCTCAAGCTATTCATTTTCTTTTTAACCTTACAATGTTTCGTTTATTGATTTCTAGGTCATGACATGATGGTTTGGTTTGCGACGTGATGTTTCTTAGGAACTTTTTAGGATTTTACATGAAATAAATTTATAGTGTGGTTCCTGAATATCATGGAATAATGTTTTAGGATTGATTTACATGTATTATACCATTTGAATGTCACAAATCAGCCATCTATACCAATATTCAAGGTTCTAAAGGTTGGTTTTTAGTGGTTCTATTTTATATTACATTGTACCATGGTGAATTTGGTCATGACATTATTTTTACATGGTTTTATCAAATTAATTTCTATTTAATGAGTTTAATATGGGATATATAAGGGGGGTTCATGGTGTGATTTCCCAATATTTAGTGGAATTATACCCATCATGGAATGATCATGGTATATCACACAACAACTCATTAATTTCCAATGTTGGTTAAAATTATGAAGCCCATATGTATTCTCCTATTTTATTTTTTTCGCAAGACTTTGATGTCTTGATTTGAATACGTAGAGATCATTGAGTTCCTTTTAATTATATTTGGATATTGATTTTAAGAGATCGACCTGCTTTTTATTTTAGGTGCGTTTCGTCTATTTTATTCTTTATTACATATCCATTATTCATTTAAGGAAGCTATGGTGGTGGTTTAGTGTTAGTTTTGGTGGACTTAGGTTTTATTTACATAAATATTTATATTTTATAGGCTTTTGATGTTTCCTATTCATGTTTGGGTAATTGTGTTCAACTCCCAATTCCCTTTGTGTTGCGTAGCAATCCGTGAGGATTTGATTAAGGTAGGTGATTCAAGAAATATCTTTTATTTTGTATATAATGTGGAATTATCATGATATTTATTTCATTGAGTGGATATTATTGATCGGATAAATGGATATAATGAAAAATTATGGGAAGGGGTGGTTCACAAATGTTTACACGTTTCCCTAATTTGGATTATATGACTGTTGGTTCTTCATTATTGTTGCTAAAAATATCTTTTTTATATGATATATATGTGTTTTTAATGTGATTATGTTGTTGAAATAATGTTTCATAGAAGAATAAATAGTTAAATATGTCAAAAATTGGTTGTTTGGAAAATAGGGAATTTGATAATGTTGTGTGTGTGCTAGCGTCTAATGTTTTTCTATGAAAATGGAAGTGTGAAAATTTATTATTGCTAAAATTGGGTGATTTTTGCTACTGGTTTGAATTGATATGATATTGTTATTATGTTTCCTTAGTTTTTGATAAATTGTGTCTATTCTGGAATATTGTTGTGGATTATGTAGTAGTAATTACAACTACATTTCCATGGTTTTAAAGAGTATGTGTGGTTGTGGATGTAGAGCGATGATGTATCTGGTTATGTAGGAAATGGATGGTTTTGTCGTGGCTATTGAAATGATATGTGTGGGGGATGATGTGGGTTTTTTTTGTATCATTTGGTGGGGGTGGTTGTAGATGTATTTTGATAGTTTTAGGGATTTCATTTGGTTTCTTAGTTGTATGGTATATATATTTATTAATAATGAAAAGGGAAATGGGTGTGAGATAGAATTTAATGAATGATGTATATAAATGAACTATTAATTCTTTGAATGAATGGGTAATCAATGGATTAAATTTTTCTGATCTATAAGAATGTTTTTTCATTAAAAATGGAATTAAATGACATAATTAATGTGATAATCTTAGTAAATAGTAAATTTGGAAACTATTAAATGGTATATTTGTGTGCCAACCATGAATAATTTTTCTGGTTGTTTTGGTGTGAAATGTTGGGTTTATATTTGGTATAGTAGTTGGAAATGATGGTAGTGTAGAGAAATGGTAGAGTGGTGGTTTCTATGGAGAGGTAATTCCATTTTGGTATGAACCCATATGGCAGTCTTGTGCATGTGGTTTTGATATGGTTGTATTTTCAAATGATTTTATACCCACGAACCAGATTTAGATAACCTCATCGATGCCCAAAAGTTTTGGTTTTCAAGTTTTTTCATCAACTTCTATGTTAGTGATGGGATATATTGATATCTAATCCCTCTTCCTTGCCCCCTTATAAATGTAGTACATTTTGTGATGGATCAAGGTAAGCATGAGTATACTGTTTGTAACAACTTAAAGTATAATATGTGATATTCCACCTGACATTGTTATGTAGACATGATTATAGTACATGGTGGGGGCCACTCATGGTAGGAGGAGGGGATATGGTTTATGATCTTAATGTTCACGCTACCCAACTATGATGGATATGGACATGTGATTGTGGTTGTAGTTCGGTGCCAACATCAACGTTGGACCCTACATGGGTTATGGTAGATAGAGCTGTGATCTAACCCAAATTAGTTGTGATAAGAGTATTTGTATTAGTGACAATGAGAACATTAGAACCTGTGTGGTTTGGGGTTGTTATTGTTATGGTTTGACCCATATAAACGGTGACTTTATATATTCATATTATTTGATTACATTGATATCGAAGGGATGAAAGTGCACAATGTTTGGAATTGGGGTATGAGAGAGAAAAATTATTAAGGAAGTGGTTGAAAGGTTACTTATTGATATATATATATATATATTATGTTATTATACTTGTCTATGATAATTGGTGAGTGAGCTTTAGTGAGGTTGGGATTTAATTGGTATGTTGTCGGTGAATGTTTTTTCTGCCATATATTCACCAATGTATTAGTATTTTTCTTTCATATTTCCATGATAAGTCTTGAATATTATCCTATTTATTATACATATATTCTTTATCATATATATATGAACTATTTTTAGGTTTCCAAGGGTAGTTTGGAGATCAAGATGAACTATACTAGCCTGGATCTTAGATGTGTGGTTGGAGCTGCTTCCTAGAAGTGTATATTTAGTATTTCATTTTTAAGACATGTATTTGTATAAAATTTCATGAATTATGGTATATTGTGGGATATTATATTTATTTTATATTATCGAATTTATCAGTGTATTTCTTATTATTTTCTTGAGATATATGAGAGGAATTCCTCTTATTTTCAAGTTTTCTACCATTAGGGGTAGTCTCCAACTTGATAACAATTGACAGTGGGGCTCAAGGGTCACACTTATCTTCATTATAAGACCAAAAGGGGTTTTCAATGGGATCTGGTCCTGAAAAAGTTGTATTTGAGATATGTAAAATATTTAAAATAATGTTTGGAGTTAAGTACATGTGAAGATTGCATGTGTTTGGTTGGGAAAAAATGTTGGTCAAAATTAGTGTGTGGTGTAGTAAGGGAGGCCATCTAGGATATAGGAAACCTACCCTATGATCTAATGTAATGAAAGTAAGCTCAGTGAACACCATAAGTGAGATAATATTTATTTCAGGGTAGAGAACTAGGAGAGTCACATGCATCATACTTGTGCACACTTGTGATTTAATTGGTGTGATTTTGGGAAATTTTTTAACAAATCTTATAAAATTGACCTTAAAAATTCCAAGATATTGATATTGGTGATTCATTATACACTAGTGACCTATCTTTAGGTTTTAGGGATATGAAGGTGAAGTTTTTAGAGACCTCATTACTATCACTTTTGTTGTCTCAAGGTGTTTTGGGTGTAGTCTTTCTTCTACTATGATAAATTAAATATTTGAATTTATTATTAAATATGTGGTAATTTTTTTTATGTTGATATTTTTATGATCTTATGTTATTGTATTGTTTAATGGGGTACCATATGGGAATTGATTTGAAACTTTAAGAGAAATTAATTTCACCTACATTAAATGTTTAATGGAAACCCTCCCAATGGTAAAAATAATTCATGTTTTTTGGAAATATTTGAGTGTTTATATTGGTGAATTCTTGATAATTGAAAATATTTTAGTATTCTAGAGGACCCTTGAATTAGATAAAATAATTTATTTCAACCTCATATTTTAAAAAATACACTATTTGTTAACCTGGATTTCCTATTTTTAAAGTTAATCATGTTCATATTTATTTAAAAAAGAAGCATGGTAGGGTTGTATTAAATAAAAAAAATAAAATATGATATAGTCATGAAACCTTTACTAATTCTAGAAATGTTAGATATTAAGAGGATCATGTTTAAAATGGTATATCAATCATCCAATCAATAATGTTTAAGTGAATCAAACCCATGAATGATGAATTATTTTATCCTTAGAGGGTGTTATTGAGGTCGTTTCTCTATCTAGGATTATTAAACATATTGTATGGAAGAAATTATTTATGGGAAAGAGAAAAAATATGTTTAATTACATGATGTATTGATGGATGGTTTCATGTGGGCAACAAGGTAGTTGTATTCTTAGAGGGTAAGATGGTAATGATTTTACAAGAATATGATATTTTGTTATGGAGGATGAGTTGGTTTAGCGAATCAGGGGGATTAGGAGTAGATTTCATGAAATAAATATAGTATTCCCTAAATTGGACACCCAAAAAACTCACAACATACCAAACGGGTGTTCTTGATTCTCATAGGTTTATAACTAGTTCCAGGGTATCAACTGAGCAATTAATGGGAATGGTTTCACCCTTGAATGAAAAAAAACACGACTAAGATAAAAAAATTAACCAAACAGAGTATGTAACAATGATAAATAAGTATCACATAACAAAATCATGATAATAACTAGAGTATAAAATATAAAGTAAACCAAAAAAGAAAAAAGAAAAAATTCTACATAAGTTATAATAATACAACTAAACATTACTGAGATAAGAGAATCCTAAAATAAGAACAAAAAAAAAAAACAAAATCGAACGATCATCTCTATATTACCCATGACCACACTTCACATCCAAAAACCAACCATCACCCCGAACAACACAATAGTAATAATATCATATGTGATTTATTTTATTAAATTAAAACATTTTCTGAAACCCGTCAAATGTCCCAATCCAATTTTACTAAAATACCTGTATAATATTATCATTTTAAAACCCCTTTTGAAATCCAATTTTCCAAACTCAATTTAAAAATACCCATCTTAAACAATTAAAGAAACATTATTAACAAATAAAATTAAATGAATGACTATTAAATTAAACACTAAGGGAAAAATCACAAATAAATAAAATAAGTAAGTAGAAGACATGGTGCTATAAGTGTCAATTGAGTTTGGGTTAACAAAAAAAGACCCTGTGGAGTCATATTGTACAATGGGAAACACACTAGGTCCTAATGTGATAAATTTTATAGAATTTACCAAACATATACTGACCTACTTAACAATGTTGTGTCCTAACACAAGCCACCCAACCAGCCTCCAACAACTATAGAATCAGTGGAACTCCCCATTATCCCTAATACATAACTAGGAGACACTAGTAGTGTAAAACTAACTACTGTAGCATAAATATAGAAATCTTACTTAGTTCCTAGTGGGATAATAAAAACAATAGGATTTTAGTAATCAATATGGAATACCTTTAATATGAAAGTAAAACATAAATCCAAACACACTTCCAAACCCCTTATAAGAAACAGCCCCAATCACATCATCCACATCACATGAAATATAAAGGATGAATATTGGTCCATCATAAATATAATAAATAATAAATCATGGAATCAAAAAGGTATCGCAAACCAATAATATTTGAAAACCATTGAAAATTACCAAAATAGGACTTCACTAAAATGGACTTAGAATACAAAATAATTTCTCATCATTTGATATTTCATTTCAAATTACTATTCAAAAATGAATCAATTCAAATCCATTTATAAAAAATATTATAATCCAATTCCCAAAAATATTTTTGAAAATACAAAATGAAAATAACTCAATTTTTTATTAAAATCCTCAATGGTTTAAAACACAAATTTTCAATCTATTTCATGACCTAGATGGGGTCAAGAACATTAAACGCCACATTTTATTTATAAAAAACCCCTTATACATTTTTTTAATACATTGAATATTAAGTAGAACATGAAATTACATTTTTTAACATTAAAAAATTTATAATAATAATTATATATATCACATAATATTCTAAATTGATAAAAAAAGAACTTAAAATCATTAAGAACAAAATGATATGACAAATAAAGGAATTTATCCAAAACAAATACCTCTATTTAATGATAATCCATGTAAAATTAATTTCCTTAAATAGATAATGATCAAACATTCATCAAGGGTTCCTCCTAAAACCCTAAAAAAATACCACTAAGAATAAGTCACATGAAAACTTAAATTGGAATTCTATATCCCCTAGGGTTCATAGGATAAGGGGAAACAAAAAAAGAAAGGGAAAATGGGATAAAGGGGAAAAAAGTAGGAAGGTGGTGTTTACCTTGAGAAATCACTTGATAAAAATGATGGAGGAGATAAAAATAAAAGGGGAAGGGTAGTATGAACACTCTATTGGGTATCTTGGCTTGAACAGATAATAGAAAGAAGAAATAGGGGCCTTATGATTTAAAAATCTAAAGGGGAAAAAAATAGGAAAATCACTTTTAATAAATTTCTGGAATCCCACATGGTTAGTCAACATAATTTGATACAATATCTGCCAACCATGTGAAATACAATTATCAAGATATACTATAATTCACACAGTTTTTTCATGTTTTTTATTTACCATGCACAACCCATTCATAAGGAAACTAATACTTTTTATATATAAATATCACTTCTTATTAGATGAATATTGAATACAAAAAATCATGATCCACACAAGAATGATATAACTCTATTGTATTTATAAATACGGATGTATAAAAAACCTTTTCTTAATATATTTACATCATATTGAAAAAATTTCTTCATAACATGCACCCTTTTTAGATATAACATACTTAAAAACTTTCTTGATGTCCTGGGGAAAGGAAACATAAGAAAGGGTGAGCTTTGAAGATCAGTAAGGGTAAAAAAGGGATATATAAATGATTAATTAAAAACACAATGGGTATAAAGGTATGATAACATGATTTTAAAAATTGAAAACCATATCCTATATATTATATATCATAATCTTGGGTCATGAAGAAAAACATGGCAGTTCAAAAGACCTGAATCATAAAGGAATCAAAGAACATGAGCTATGGGAGAAAAACATTGGCATAAGAAATAAGTTTATGGAATATAAATAATCATATAAAATAATTTCCATATTCAATGGATTGGTTTCACAACTCATTCAGATATATTATAATCCATGGAAATGAAACAAGTTTAATAAACATTTTTTATTTCATCATATAATAACCCGTGAAACATAAATAGGTTTCAAAAAAATGTCATCATCATAATAATAAACCATCCAGAGAGAGAATAAAGATGGTATCATTGGATAATATACCCATTAAAACATAATTAACATCTGAGAATGTTATCTTAGAATTAAATTAATTTTAAAGATCACTAGAGTATTTTTTGAGGAAATAACTGTTTCATTTTGAATTCAATTATTTATAATCTAAAAATTTCTAAAATATTACGGAAAAAATTTCTTTGAAAAAAACCATGGAAAATTATAAATAAATATTTAAATATTTTAGTGGTTATGATGTTGTTAAATTATTTTTATGTCGTATATGCTAAAACAAGGATTCCTTTCAAATTTTTGGTAATAATTTAAAAGTACCTCATTCAGAAAACAACAAGAAGATTCTTTTAATTTTTTTTATACAAATTAAAAAATGGGTGAAATTGAATTTAAAAAATCATTAGATATTGATAAAATCATTCCTAGAAACTTTTTAGAAAACAACGATATATAATAAAAAGTATATTCAAAAAAATAGATATAATGTTGGTTTTCCTTAAAAGCATTCATTCGGCCTCTTGTGTTATTAAAGAGAGAAAAATAAAAGGGAAAATGTGATATTTTGAAAATACCAAATGATAATAAAATTAAAGGTATTTATCAGTAAAGGATCATATAATTTCCTTCAAGGTCAGTTTATTCATAAACAGTACTGATAAAAATTCGATTGAAACGTAAATCCCTTACCTTAAGTCCCACATGATCTGAAATAACTCTAACCTCCTATATAATAAATTTTAATTTTTTATAGTTCAATAAAATAATCATGTAAACACTTATAATATCATATATGATCCAATTATAATATTTAAACACCCATTTAATAATAATTTGTTCTTAAAGTAATCATTTTCAGGTGTTATCTATTTTATTTTTCATGAGAATTTTAGTTTAGTAGTTCCGGTCCTTGTACCTTGATCACCATTCCATCATATCCAGAATGTTAATAATGATATAAATAAAATATATATTCATTATATATATATATATTTATAATCATCTATAAAATATATTGACATAAAATGGAAACACGTCGTTTATGGCGATGGTAGGCTATACGTATGCATGAATGCTGTTTCTACTTTTCAACAGATGTAATGAAAGAAAGGTAAATAATAATTAAAATTTATAAAATAATTATTATATCATATTTATCATATATATTAATTAAATTTATCCTTATCACCATTCATATAAAGTGTAAGTGAAAAATGACTCACATCACTTCGCGGAGATGGTAGTTCATACGTACGTAGGAGCGATGTTATCATTTTACAACAGATAGAGAGAAGATGGAAAATGGTTGTTACATTATCAATAATAATAATTCATAATATTTAAGATAATAAATTCATTATTTTATAGTGGATATCATGAATTTAGAGGAATTACAAGAAGAAATAAAATTTAATATACTCGGTTAAGAGTTATACCTCTTCATTGAGAACCCTCTTTCGGATTACACATTATGAACTGAAGGGATGGTCTTTTAGAAAGAGTAGAAGCCCTATTATGAAATTGAAAAAGATGGTAAGGTATTATGGTAGGTATTTTCTGATATATAATGATCAAATATTGTGAATAATGAAAGAGAGGAGGTTCCCTTTTCTAAGTGAGGGGAGGGTGTACTCTTGGAATTACTTAAAGTATTAATTTATTATAAATTATTTTTCAAGGATTAAATGGTTCCAAATTAATATATTTATAATATAGTATGAGTATTAGTCTAAATACTAAAATATGATAAAATTTTTACAAGTTTATATTATTTTTTAACAATTATATTTTAGTTTTAACTATCATTAACCCTTTTGACAATATTCACAAAACCAAAGTTTTTTACTCTTTAAAGGTCAAGAATGATACCATAAAAAGAAAAGTGAAAAATAAATAGATCAAGGTAGATATTTAAAACTATATCCCATTAAATTGGAAATGTATACTTTTCATGAATTTTAAATAATTTAATAAAATATTATTTATTATAAAATATCATTAATACCATTTTTGGATCTATTCATTTAATTTGACTTTGAAAATATTTTGAAAGTATAGGAATTCGAATTTAAACCTTTAAAACATACATAATATGTTATATTTATCTAATAAATTATTATAAAAAAATAATGTATCCAAATTATATTATATTTAATATTTTTAAAATAATTAATTTTATTTTTTTATTAATTGAATAAATAATTTGTCAGCATTAGGTAAGCATTTAAGATAATTATTTAATCAATAAAAATTAAAAGTAAATTAACATGATAAAAAAATTAATTAATAATTAAAATAAACATTTATATCCAAAATTATCATCTTTTCCCCTTATAATAAAATTCTAGACATATTAAAGTCAAGAGAGTGACATTTTTTATTTATTATTTTCTTAAATTAATATAAAGGTCATAATCTAATAAAAATAAAATCAATTTTCAATATATTTGAGACATGTATATTTATATATAAACTCCACTCATATAATAGGATAAATTAATGTGTTATAGAAATTTTAAATCCTTATCCATAAGTTTTAACCCTATTTTACCTATTTTTCCTTTGCCGATGTGACAAAAATTTACCAAGGTTACTATTCATAATAAAAAGCGATAAAAGGGAACTATTTACCAAATTTGAATTTCATGATTCCAAATATGGGATCCATTCTTCAAGATTCAATTTCTATAAGTTGTAGAAATTCATTTTAAAATATGTTTGGAAAACACAATGAAAACTATTTTTAAAAAAAATACATTTTAAGCATAAAACATGATTTATTCTCATCCCATTCTTAGAAAAATCCTTATATGAATTTTTTTTCTGAATAAATAATATATTAATTTAATTAAAATAAATAATTAATAATGATGAATTTAATTTTTAATATAAAAACACATTGCATGCATAACATGATTTTTTTCGAAAAAACACATCTTTTACTTTCAAATGTTTTTATATTTTCATTTATAATATTTTTATAACAAATGAATTAATTCTATATATATGTAAATCATAATTTTTTCATAATTTAGTTGGTCATATTCATACCCACTAATCCAATGGCTAGGTGATAACTGTATTTATTAAATAATAATATTTCAATTGTATATAACTATTCGTTTGAACTCAATGTTGCATGTAAAGAAAAATATCAAAGAGATTAATTTTATTTGAAAATAAAATAAAATAATAATATTTCAATTGTATATTATAGTTATTTTAAACTCAATGTTGCATGAAATGATAGATATCAAATATATCAAAGGGAGTTACATGGTTTATACCTAAAAATGAATTTATCTTTCAAAATTATGTCACTCTACGGAAAACTAATGATGATATCTCTGTTTTATCACATCCTAGGGTTCCCATTTAGCTTCTTTAATTTATGATTCCTTCAAATTACTTTAAACAGGTGAGTTTTCTTATTATGTAAAACTTTATCTCTATGATCCAAGATTACTACCAGTTTATCTTAATAGGAAAGATCATATTCTAGTTGTAAAACCTATGAGTTTAGTATATGTGAAGGATCAAGTATATACTTTCTTAGGAGAGACACATGGAACATATCATCACTTGAGAGAGGTTTGGTGGAAGTTCTCAATGATAAACTACCATCCCTACTTGAGCTAGAATCATTAAGGGTCCAATATACCTAGTGATCTACTTTCCCTTATTTCATAATTTCATAACCTTCTTCCACGGGAAAATTATTAGAAATAATTTCTCACTAATTTCAAATTCTAGATTTCACTGATGATTGTTAGCACAATTTTTTTTACAACCCGATGTTAGTTAGTAATATTTATTTCCTGAATAAATTTGTATTGTATTATATAATATAATATTATACTCATTAAAAATACAGATAAATAAAAAAACATTATATTATTAATAAATATCATTACATTAGTCAGCTACAACACCAATTAAAATGAAAAATATTAAAATTGGGAAAAAATATAATATACAAAAGCTAAAATGGGAAAATGTGGATTTTCCCAATATGCTAAGATCATCTCCCCAACATGATACACTCTATAAATGAAGTAAAATATTAGAAAACCAGTAAAAATTTTAGAAAATGAAAATATAGAACATTGGTAGGAATTATAGTGAATATCTAGTGAAATAATTAAGAGGTATATATAGAAGGTAATGTGACCATTGGAATAGTAATGTGACTGGTAGAATTGTAACCTAACCATTGGGAATAATATCCCGACCATTTGGAATAGTAACATGACTTCTATAATAGTTATTTAACCTAAAAATAATAAATTGTGATATAAATAACATTCATAAAGATCAATTTAAGTAAATATAAATATCATAATACCACGAAATAAATATAATAAATAAAAAACTCAATGAAAATTTTGGCACATTTTTAATAAACATTATTTTAAAGTATTTCGTATAAATCATAATTTTTATATTATAAAGTAAAATTATTTATGTTATTTTTTTTGATAAAATGAGTAGAATTTTTGAAATCGTCACTTTGAATTTTTCTAAGGGTAATTTTTTTGGTAATTTATGAAATACTTCTATTTTCAGGTGAATAGTAAAAATACAATTTTTTGCATAGCCAGTGTATCTTAAATTACATCATTCATGATGTAATAATGACCAAATACTTTCTAAAACATCCGGTTTTTTCATGATATATTTATTTTCCTAAATAATTCATTAAAATAAAATAAACCTAAATTCCAAACCTAAAAATCATTTTCCAAAACCAAAAGCCAAAATGGATCCCTTAAAATAAAAATTTTCTTTCATTCAAACTTCCTTTTTGATGAACTAATGAATTATAATTATAAATTGTTTTAAATTCATAAAAAAGATTATATTATACTTATATATGATTTATATTATAAAAAATTGCAATTATAAGTTCTACCTTTTATATATTATTTTATTTATTATTTTATTCTCAAAATACCTCTCTCCTCTAGTATAAATAATCCTACACCCTCCCCTTGTAAAACCACTAATACCTCAACTTAAAAATCCTACCCTCCACTATAATACTCTCTCTTAATCCCCTTATAATCCTTATATATTTTATAGAGTAATTCAACTCCAAAAAACATGGTATTTTTAGTTTCGTACAAGAGAAGCTACATTAATGAAAGAGTAAGTTTTGATCAACTATTTTCTATTATTATTCTTCTATTTATTTTTTTACAACCAATTTTAAAAAAATATTATAAAATTAATTATACAATATTTTTACATTATATTAAAGATGTTAACCTAATTTAAGTATCACATTTATGAAATATATAAATTTAAAAGTTCTCTTTCCCGCTATTTTGACTATGTATTGTCAAAGTTTTGTTAACCACCTATGAAGACATTTAAAATTCAATGATTATAACCATATTCATGGATGGATAGTAATAATTATATATAATATATAAATATTTAATTACATGTATTCTAAGATTATGTATTTAATTATACTTATGTATAGATGACTTTGAATGAAAATAGTGAAATCGAAACAAAACGAGATAATTTATTGAAAGAATGATACCAAACCAATTCATGTTTAATAAAGAGTGTCGTAAAATAGAATCTAATAATAATAATGGATAAATAGTGTAACAAATGAACATAATTCACTTTTATATCTATGTTTTAATAATCCTAATTTTATTTTTTAGGATTCAAAAAAGTGAAAAAATAAAGTGGGATTTAAGGTAAGGGGATTCTTGAACCCAATTCCTTTCATTGGGTTATACACTCTTCCACGAAATGAATGTTCATATTGTGTACTTAAAACGTTGTTTCCTTTTTATTTAGAGGATATACATGTTCCTTGTATGTCAATTTTATTTTGTAATAATTCCCTTTTTTCAAGGTGACTTCATTTTCCAAAACATCGTATTTTACTCCTCTTGAAATTATTGTTGTCCACTCA
Organism: Viscum album; assembly: GCA_963277665.1. Lineage (NCBI taxonomy): Eukaryota > Viridiplantae > Streptophyta > Magnoliopsida > Santalales > Viscaceae > Viscum > Viscum album. The sequence goes on from OY728141.1 coordinate 1,804,359,898, forward strand.
AGAATAATGATGTTTTATGTCCAAGAATTATTTACATTATTCATTTCAGAACTAAAAATATTATTCATGAAATTATTATTTATTGAAATTTTAATGAAACACATTATCTTCCTTGGGTTTATTTCATAACAATGATTGTTATACATTCTATGTGGCTTGCATGATTATGAGTATTCATTATGTGATGAGTGGGACTAAAATTATTTATCCCTATAATAAATCTGGTAATATGATGTATCTCATGATATTATGTGCTATATATGATCATGATGATATATTTGTTAATATGTTTGATGTTATGAATTATTGACATATGATTCTATCTTTGTTCACAACAGTTTGTGGTATTTTATCACTAAGATATGATGTTTCATTTTAGGCATATGACACTTTCCTTGACTTTTTCAAATCATTCCCACATGTTTATAATTATTATACTATTCTTATGAAATGACTATGCTCACCCATGGACTTTTTATTCATGTATTTTATTCACCCCATGTTATACCTCCCCTTACTAAGATTTTAGCTCACCCCTTTCATTGATGTGTATACTTAGGTGATTGCTTGTACTAATGAGAGCGTGAGGACCACTAAGAGGATAAAGAGTAAGGAATTAAATAATTTTTCAGTTTTATAATGTAAAATTTATGTTTCATCCTTATTTATACCGGATACTAAACCTTTGGATCCTAGATTGTATCATTATTAAGTTTTTTATCTAAAAAATGATGTAATAGTTATGTAATGAAAACATCAGGTCACTATAGTAGGCATCAGAGCAAATTTTTGTTAATTTGGTAATTCAGATTAGAATATATTAGTGGAAAATCCTAAGGATAAGTTTAAGTATACCTAAATTCCCTATGTTTTGGTAAAGTATAAGAGTACATGGTTTTCGAGAAATCAATTCCATGTTTGGATACTAAATGTGGATGTTCCTTTGGCACTGATTTTCTTAGGGGTAAAACCCCCAAAGAACTGTATTGATCTAGAATCGATCAGGAACTGGGGCATGAAAATGAGTCTTTCTACACACCTGGTTTGATAATACTAGATGATATTCCTTAGTTAATCATAAACTCTATTAAAAACCATTATGAACGATGTATATCTAATGTAATGGTTCCTTTCTAAAGATAGAAAAATATTTAATTACATAATCCTAGAAGTATCCTTTATAGAAAATGACAAGCCTAGGGATACCATAAGATATGAATTTATAATTAATTTTGAAAAATAAAAAAGTAATTATTCATTATTTTTTGACTTCTGTTAAAACCTTTTATATTTTAGAAAATGGTGGGGACACAGAGAAACTTGGCCAATAACATGTGTTTGGGACAATGAAAATTTTCCCCAATTGATACTTCTAATGAAATGGGAGGAGGAGTTAAAATTTTATCGTGATTCTTACCTATCTATCTCAGGCTATGAATAATAACCTGAATAATGTATAATTCCCACCTTCACCTAAGAGGGAGTATCTAGCTATCAAATCCTTTATGTGGTAACAACCACTGATGTTTAGTGAATCTTTTGATCCACTTATATCATAATTGTGGGTTAAATTAATGGAGATTCTCTTTTATATTATCCATTATTCTGAGAAGGACAATGTTACTCTAGTTGTATAACGTTAATATGGAGAGGCCGATCAATGGTGGGTTATGATAAAGAATACTAATAAAAATGATGAAATTAAAGAAATGGAGTTTTATGACTTTAAGAAGTTATTTATTAATAAGTATCTCCATGAAAATCTTAAAAAAAGAGAGATAGTGTTCCAAGATATCAAGAAAAATGATAGAGAATCTGTAATTTCTTACGAGGAAAATTTTATAAGCCTTACAAGATATAACTCATGTTTTGTTATCCAGAATGATATAAAAATCAATAGATTCTTCAGTGCCTTAAACCCAAACATCTTAAAGGATATATCTATCCAAGTCTTTGGGAATTATGAATAGGTTGTTCTATGTGATCTCAAAGTATAGATGGAGTTTGGAGAATTATCCTGTGTCTATAGTGTTAAGAAACAAAAGGTGGAGTTTCAGGATAAAGTATCTAATTAAAAATTTGGAAAAAAATATTAACCATTCACATGTCAAAAATGTGGCAAGATGAATCATGGGAACTGCCTCAATGGGATAGGGAAATGGTGAAAGTGTGGGAGATAATGTCACTAAGATCATGAATGTATAAAAGATATGAAGAATCCAACCAATGTGATGGAGGAAAGGAAATCACCACCTGTGGTTCAATGATTCAACTATAGAGAGAAAGGGAACTGTGTAATCTAGTTCACTAAACCATAGGTCCTTGAGGGTAATTAGCATAAAATAACCACCAAATACTAAAGAGAAGGGGAATGATTTTAACATCACCACTGCTGAGGTGGACCATGAAAATGAATTTATATAAGGTACACTTCCTATTCACTCAAGAATGGAAAGAGTTTTATTTAATTTTTCTTTTACATATTCCTTTAAGTCCTTCATGATTTCTAGAATTGTTGGATCACAATGATGATACCTTGATATAGAGATATCCAGATATATATCTAGTGATGTGATCAATGAAACCCAAGTATTTAACTCTTATCCTTTTAGTGTGTGTGGAAGGATTCTTCTAGAAAATCCCATTATACCCCCCTTGGTGGAATTGGAAGCTATACAGGGCATGACATAGCTCTCGTTATATAAATTTCACATCAAATGTAAGGAAAAGGAAATATATTTCTACAGTCCTAACCATCCCATGATCCTGTAAAAATGAAAGGAAGATCACAAATCTCTTGAAAATTCCTCAATGGTGTGGGTGATGATACCCTATGAAGAAGAGTACCTTTCCCAAATTGTCGATTTGAGGAAAAGTAACAACCTTGAGGAAATTCCTATTGTGAGGGAATACTGTTATGTATTTCTTTAATAATTAACTAGACTTCCCCAGGATCCCGAGGTAGAGTTATCAATAGAACTTATAACCTGTGCCAATCCAATCTCCAAATTCCCCTATTGGATGGCCTTAATGAAACTGTAGGAGTTAAAGAAGAAGCTACAAGATCATTTGGATAAAGGGTTCATATTCCATATTACATCACCTTGGGGTGCTCCAGTTCTCTTTCTTAAGAAGTAGGATAGATCAATGTAAGAATGTATCGATTATAAGGATCTCAAAAAGATCACCATAAAAAAAAGTATCCAATAACAAGGATTTATGACTTGTTTGATCAATATTTAGGGGACTAATTTTTCTCGAAGGTGGATCTACATATTAGATATCATCAACTGAAGGTGAAGAAGGAATATTTTCAGAAGAAAAACTTCCATAAAATGTATAGACACTATGAGTTCATAGTGATTCCCTTCAGACTTATTAAATCCCTTAAAATATTCATGGATTTGATGAATGAAGTATTTAGAGACGATGTAAACAAACTTGTGATAGTTTTTTAAGATGATATTATTATATAATCTATGAGTAAGAAAGAACCTGAAACCCATATATGGATTGTGATGGTGACATTAAGGAATGTGAAAAATGTAAGCGAAGTTTATAAAGTGTTACTTTTGGATGTCGAAAGTAACTTTCTTGGGGAACATGATCAAAAGTGAGGTAATTTCTATAGACCCTTCAAAAACAACGGTAATTGTGGAATATCCTAGACTCACTAGTGTCAAGGAAATTCATAGTTTTCTTAGCTTAGCCAAGTACCACAAGCATTTTGTGAGGAATTTCTCGTGATTTTATAGCCCACTAACTATGTTAACAGAGAAAGGGGTAAAGTATGTCTGGATAGAATAATGGGAAGAAATATTTAAGGATTTCAAGAAGAGGCTACTCATGTACCTATAATCACAATACCTACAAGTAAAGAAGGAGTTCTTTCCATACAATGATTATTTAATGAAACGTTTGGGTTGCGTACTAATGTAGAATGATAAAGTGATAGCCTATGTCTCACGATAGTTGAAGATCTGTGAGAAGAAATACCCAACATGTGATCTAGAGTTACCAGCTGTGATTTTCACTTTGAGGATATGGCGGAACTACCTCTTTGGTAAAAAGTGTGATATATATAATGATAAAAATAGTATATAGTATATATTCACATAAAAGAATCTCAAAATGCATTAATAAAGATGATTAGATCTGATCAAGAACTTTGATTTCTCTATTCACTACCATCTTGGAAGTGTAAATAAGGAAGCTGGAGCTCTTAGAATAAATGAAACTACTACTATATCCATAATTTGGATTGAGAAATACCATATCATAGTGGATGTGTAAAGGATAGATTTTGAAATCATATCAGTAGGGAATACATCCTACCTAGCCCAAATAATTTCACAACCATCTATCCAAGAGAATATCAAGGAGGCAGAAATGGAATATTTGGAGCTTCAAAAGAAGGTGAAATCAGTAAATTAAGGAAAAATTCATTAGTTATACATCAATATGGATAGTGTCATTCAATTTGGAACTATAATTTGTTTTCCAACATCACCAAAGATATAGAATGATTTATTGAACAATATGAAAGGACTATTTAGATTATCGAAAAAATTATAAGAGATTGCTCAATGGAATTTAAAGGACGATGAGATCAACATCTTTTATTAGTTGAGTTCTCATACAAAAACAACTTCCACTCAAGTATTAAAATGGTTCCATATAAATCTCTGTATAGGAAGTGATTTAGAACACCTAATTATTGGGATGAGGTTGGAGAACAAAATCTATATGGACTTGATCTTGTGCAAGAGATAATAGATATGGTTCAAGCCATCAAAATACATATAAAATCATCATAGAGTTGGAAAAATGGATATGATTAAAATCATTGAAGGTAATTAGAATTTGATGTGGAAGAAAATTTTTTCCTTTGAATATCACCATGGAAGAGTTTCATGCAGTTTGAAAAGAAGGGAATGATTGACCTAAGGTACATCGACCCCATTAATATCCTTGATTGCAAAGATTTAATGGACTATTGGCTAGAACATACACCAAATATGGATCATGTTCATGTTGTGTTCCACGTATCTCTCCTGAATAAGTACATACCTGATCCCTCACATGTATTGAATATAGAGTTGGTAAAACAAGAGAATGACCTCTCTTATAAGGAGAAACCAGTGAAGAGTTTAGACTGTAGAGATGAAGTTCTATACAACAAGACTACTCACCTTGTCAAACTGTTATGGTGGAACCATAAGTATGAAGAGGTGATATGGGAACCAGAGTAAATAGTGAAACATAAGTACCTTTATCTATTTAAAAGTGAGAATACGAGTTTAAATTTCAAGGATGAAATTAATAAAGGAGGGAGAATTTAATAAAACAATGTTTATTAGTAATATTTTTTTATTGGAGAAATGTGTGTTGTATTAAATTATATTATATCATACACATACAAAATATAGAGAAACCAAAAACAAACATTATATCTTTAATAAATATCCTTAAATTAGTTAGCTACAAAACCAATTAAAATTCCAAACATTAAAATTGGATAAAGAATATAAAATAGAAAAGTTAAAATCAGAAAATATTGATCGCCCCAATCTTCTAGGATAATCACCCCATGACCAATGCTATAGAAGTGAAGAATAATATCAGTAAACCAATAAAATTTTTAGAAAAGGAAAATATATAAAATTAGGAGTACTTGTAATAAATATTGAGTGAAATAATTAAGTGGTATATATAGCAGTTAATTTTACTATTTAAATAGTAATTTGATTGTTGAAATAGTAACATGCCTGTTGGGAATAGTAACATGACCGTAGGAATAGTAATTTAACCTAAAAATAATAAATTGGGATATAAATAATATTTACCATGATTAATTTTAGAAAATATAAATATTATAATTCCAAAAAACTAAATATAATGATTAAAAAACTCAAAGAAAATATAGGCACACTTTTAATTAATTGTATTTTAAAGTACTTAATAAAAATCATAATTTTTATATTAAAAATTAAAATTAAATATTTTTTTGTTTCATTTATATAAAATTAATATCATTTTTGAAATCATAATATCAAAAATTTTCAAGGGCATTTTTTGGTGAATTTCTGAAATCCTTCAATGTTCAGGTGAATAGTAAAAAATACAATTTTCCACATAACCTATATATGTGTAATTACATAATTCCTGATGTAATAATGACCTAATAATTTCTGTAACTTTAGTTTAGTTCAATATATATTAAATTTCATAAATTATTTATGAAAATAAAATATACTTAAATTCCAAACCTATAAATCATTTTCCAAAACCAATAGTCAAAAGTGATCCATTGAAATAACAATTTTTCTTTCTTTCCACTTTCATTTTTAATAAACGGATGAATTTGAATTATATAGTTTTTTAAAGTCTTAAAAAAAATTATATTATATATATTTATATATAATTTATACTCAAAAAAATTCACTCTTAAAATTTTTACCTTTTATATATTATTTTATTTAATTTTTTTTTCAAACAATTTCTCTCTCATCACGTATAAATAACTCCACTCCCTCCCCTTAAAAAAACCATCATACCTCACTTTAAAATGACTAACCACTAAAAAAACATACTCTAAATCCCATTGTAATCCTTAGTTACATTCTGTCATAATAAAACACCAAATTCAAGGTATTTTTAGGGTCAAAAATGAGAAGCCACATCGAGGAAAGAGTAAATTTCGATCAACTCTTATCTCTTTTTCTACTTATCTTTCTTTTTCCACCACCCATTTAAGAAAAAAATCATATAAAATTAATTATTAAATATTTTAAAATTATATTAATCATATTAAATTACTGAAAGTATCATATTTATGACATATATAAATTTTGAAGTTCTCTTTGTAGCTCTTTTGACAATGTCTCATCAAAGGTCGGATAACCACTTATGAAGACATTGACAATTAAATGATTATAAACACCTTCATGGATGGAAAAAATTAATTATATAATATATAAATATTTAATTAAATTTATTTTAAGCTGATGGATTTAATTATACTTATTTATATATGACTTTGAATGAAAATAGTGAAATCAAAACAAATTGGAAAAATGAAACCATGATATGAAAACAATTCAGGTATAAAAATGATTGTTATAAAAAATAACAAAATAGTTATAATGGATAAATTGTGGAAAAATTTTAACTAATTCACTTATGGAACTATAAAATCCTATGTTTAGGAGGCAAAAAAGAAACAAAATAAAGCGGGATTTAAGGTACGAGGTGTAAGAATCTGGGTTTTGCCTCAGGTATGAATCCTTTAAATTTTGGTACAATTCTTTATTTTGGACCTATTTTGGATTCCTAATGAGTTATTGAAGGTTCCACGGTTTTTGGGGATTCTTTGGAGCTTTAAACCTAGATTTTTGGCACAATAGGCCTGACACATGGTTTATAGAAAACTGTGCGAGAAGGCCACACAGTTAAAGAAAACCATGAAGATGGAATGTTTTTTGATAGATCCTTACCATGCATTTGGAACATGTAGCCTAACCATGTATGTTGCCCTTTTTCCTAGATACTGGTGCTGGGTTTGCACACAGTTTGTCAAACCGTGCAGACAAACCGTGCATATGCAATTTTCTTGGTAAAATGACCCTTTTTCTGTTAATGATCTAATTAAGCCTCCTCCTTCCTTATAATCTGAATTCCTATAGGATTAAACTATTTTTCTCTCATTTTGGAGCTATTTGAAGGATCAATGTAGGGATTGAAATATATCTTTCATCTGAGATCTGATCGAGCTTCAGTTCGTCATGTTGGATGTGCAATGGTAAGTACTCGAGTCCCTTTTAGATGTTCTTATCCTCCATTTATCTCAACCTAGTTATGGGGGGGTGAGTATTTTTTTCTTTTTCTTATATCTACACTATTCTAAGACAGATATTAGAGGATGATAGTTGTATAACCCTAATATGGGTGGTCTATAACTCGTCCCTCAAGTTCGTTAATTTTAGAATTATCATGTGGGCCCTACCGATTTCATTAGGATACATTTGTGGAATTTATATTCAATGATTATAATAATTATAACCATATGGTTATGATATTTACAAATATGTGATTATTTTTTAGTTTTTACTCCCACAAATTCATCCATCTCATGTATGATATTTGTTCATAATTGCCGTTTAAGTGTTTTGATGTGTTTGAGCCGCCATTTAGGTCTTCCTTGGATTTAACTTTATAAGGTTAAGTTTTATATATTAAATGGATTGATTTATATTGTGAATTTTATAATGGAAAGTACCAAATATGCTCACCACTTTTCCCATATAAGGTAAGTGCTTCATTTGATAATTAAATATGAAATGGAAATTGGATGCTATACTAAGTATATGACTTGGACTTATTAAATATAAGTGAATAATAGGTTGCATGGCCATATCAACCTTTAACATGTTGATGTAAGGTATCCGAGTGAACCTTAATTATTGAAAATTCCTTAAATGGATTTAAAAAAGGTTGCATGTTACTTTGAATTGTCACATTAATGAAAGGCAAGGCTTGAACTACAATTATTATTGAGTTGGTGACCCTTTAGGTTTACATTTCATTGGTTATTACCTTGGAAAATAATTATTAAACATCATTACAAGTTTCCTAGTTACATATTGTAACCTTAACTATTATTAACATGTGATTTATTTAGTAACTTGTAATAATAAAATAATGATATGGTTACAGGTTCAGACACCAGCTGATGACTAAAGTAGGTACATGGGTATTTAGTTACACTGTACAACTTTAATTTATATATATACATGCTTGCACATTATTATATTCCATTACACGGGATAGATGTTATAATCACCATTGGTGGTGGACCACTGAGATTTATCTCACACCCTCTCTAGGTGTTGTTTTGTACTCAGAGTAGATTAAATGAATGCAGGTGTTGAAAAAGGAAAGCGTACAACTTCAAACACTTGATTAATTGCTGTTTAGGATGGAGCTTCATAAAAGATGACTGATCAAAAGATCAGGATACTTGGGATAGTCTATGATTTTATTTATACTTTTATGAAACATGTTATTTTTACTTAATTGTAATTATATTTTCCAATTATTTAGATATATGACATATCATCATCAGTTATTTAATTTTATTCTAGTTATTTCAGTTATTGTTACTATTGTCCCTATTTTTTCTGTTCCTTCTGTTTTCTTATATTTCTTATGCTATATACCTTTGTTATTATTTATCCATTGAGATACACTCTGGTAATGATGGAATATTCTCCCCATGTAAAAACCCTATGACCTCACTACCAGTTGGTAGCCTCTAGAATTCGGGGAGATACGCTTGAGGCCATGTGTCCCACTAGGCTCGAGGCACTTATTAAGTGGAATCCGGGACTAGGACATCCCAAAGTGGTATCAACTGATTTTCCTTTCTTTCTATAATATTTGGAGAAAATAATCAATAGATTAGGAATTCTTGGGACTTGGTCATAAGATATTTTTGGGCGTCATGAACCTAGGTTCGAGGTAAAATCCATGTTACCCAAAATATAATTGTTTCTCTTTTTTCAAATTAAAGTTGAAATTATTTCACCATTGGGTGAAAAACATTCTGTGGGGTGCTGTTGATTATTATTCTGATTGATAATTTCATTTCATCCTTGGCCCGATGATATGAGGGTAATCAGAATTGTTACATGCATCATTATAGGAACCTAGAATTCACATGTCATGCATATTGACATACCATATAGATGAATTTCACTACTTTTCATTGCTTGATATGCTTGTGATTATAGAGTGATGCTGTGATAATTATCTTGTACATGTATTACTTTTGGTTGTGATAGAGTGATTTCTTATCTCAACTGACGAGGTGTATGGGCCCTTATGGGCTGGGATGAGTAATTTACTAAGTCGATCCATTATGTTATAAGAAAATGGGTGTCATTTTCAGTGATAAGTTTTATGGGCATTGATTCACTAGGAATGGATTTCCATTATAAAGTAAATCATGAAATATAAAATGATTTTTTTTCACATCCTTATCCCGCCTTGTCATGTTTATGAAATGTAATGGAGTGAACCTAGAAATCTAATATAAAATGAAGTGAAACTTATACATGAGAACTTACCAATACCTGGTTGTATAAGAAGGTAGTTGGGGTAGTATACCTTGTGTAGTAATTTTTCTTATGTTCAACTTCCTCTAGTGATGATATCTTTCTACTTAATCTCATTCTGAGGTGTGTGATTAACATCTGTAGACTAATTACACCACATCGTCCTCGTATCGTATACTAAGAAGGTGGTGACGACCATACTCCAAACATGATGGGAACTAATCCACAAGTCTTACCCCTAGTATTTACACTTGAGGTATCACCTTCTGTACCTGAATTGGGAACTATCACCCAAGTTTGTGATAGTTTCCTACATTTGATGCAGCCCATGCATGGTGCCCCACATATTGAACCTACAATGGCTGATCTGACTCGTGTGTTCCAGTAGCAACATCATCCTTCCTTTATAAGGGATGGTAATCCATAGGTTTTTGAGTCTTGTCTATATACCATCCTATCTATCTTTGAGTCTTTATAAATTCTTCTAGATTAGAAGTTCAATATTTCTATATAAATTATTCAAGATTCATCCAAGCGTCGGTGAGATGTGATTACCCTGGATGATCACCATCAAGGCATGGTATGGGATGATTTCAATATTGTTTTCTATGATTAGTTCTTTAATTACACATTGAGACCTAATAGATCCAAAGAGTTCATGCATCTCGAGTAGGTTTCTATTTTAGCTATGGAGTATTCAACACATTTCACGGAGTTTCAATGCTTTGCAACGCTTTTAACTTGTGATGAACTTTCATGTGCTAGATGCTTAGAGTATGGGATTGTGTAATCCATATGTATGCAGGTGAATATATTTTTCCTACCTACTTTTTATGAAATAGTCAATCAGTCTCTTATCATTGAGCATAACTCAAGTGATGACAATAGCACTGGGCCTAGAATACTAGTTTTGCAACAGGATAGTAGTTATTCTTGTGGAAGGAAGCATACTCTAGAGGTTTCTTGTCAGGGCAGTGAAAAACGGAGTAACTATTTTGATAACTCAATGCTGTGTCATTAGTGTGGACGACAGGGGAATCTTAAGCCTTAGTGAAATAGATTCCCACTCGAGTGTCAGGCTTGAGGTTGTATGAGTCATCCTTAGTGATTTTATAGAACCTTTCCACTAGCTTTGAGTGGAAAAGGATTTGTGCCAGTTCCACCTTTTAGAGTGGGTTATTTTGCACTGCGTCAGGCAAGGAGTTTTAGTAGCACCAGGAGGACTAGATAAGGAGGAGTTTGTGGCCATGGTACCCAAACCCCTGATCTCTAGTAGCACCAGCATAGTAGTTTCAATCATGGTAGTCCAGCTGTATCACAAGTCTGTGGATCAGGACAATTGAATGCACTAAAACCAATACCCATGTATCAGGTTATGAGACCATCTATAGTATGAGGTACTATTCTTGTAGAATCTATTATAATATTTTCTTTATTTGATATTGGTGCGACGAACTCTTTAATATCTGTATTTATCTTGGAAGGTCTTATACTAGAGAGACAATATTACTATGGTTTAATGACCATAGATACACTGTTAGAGGTATGAACAAAGGGAATATGCCAGTGTTGGGACTATCCTCTTGAGGTAGAAAGTTACCCCTTATTATGGAACCTCTTCATTCCCGAGATGACGGGATTCAATTTCATTCTTGGTATGTATTGGTAGGTTTAGTATCATGATTTTCTAGACACTTATCATTGCAGGGTATCATTTACACCACCAGAGGATAAAAGTTACCTATATTAGTATGAGTGGAATTTTTAGGCTAGTAGAGTGGGACCGGAGCAACATAGGCTAGGTGAAGTGACCGCCTAGATTGTAAATATTTTCATAGAGGATCAGGGTGTACATAAGCTGATTTTCCTCCAGCAGTGGACTGGTTCAGGGACATATTTCTCAATGATTTTCTAGATTACATATTCAGAGAGAGGTAGAGTTTACAATCGATCTTTTTCTGGGAGGATCTCCGGTGTCCATTCCTCCGCACAAGATGTCACCTATAAAGTTTCAGGAGCTCAAGAGGTCGTTATAGGATTTAGAGGTCAATGGTTTTATATGGCCCAATAAATCCTCTTTGGATTCACCCATGATTCTCACTAATAAGATGGATGTAACCTAACATCTATGCGTGGATCATAAGAAGTTGAACCCGCTTACGATCAAGAATTAATATCCACTGCCTTGAATATATAGGGTCTTCTCTAAGATCTACCTGAGATCGGGTTATCATCAGCTATGAGTCATGCCACTAGACATACCTTTTAAAGCTTTTCAAATCAGGTATGGTCTGTATGAGTACCTTATTATTCCGTTTGGTATTATGAACACACCTGAGTTTTCATGGCTCTAATGAATAGGGTTTTACATTCCTATCTGGATTATTTTGTCATGGTCTTTGTGGATGAAATATTGGTGTATTCTCACACTCATAACAACAAGACCAATCCCCATGAGATCATTCTGAGTACATTGAGAGAGCATCATATTTATTCCAATCATTCTATGTTCCACTTCTGTATTGAAAATGTTCAATTCTTGGGTCATATTATCTTAAAATCAGGTGTATCTGTTGACCCAGAAAAGAATAGTGTTGTAGTTTACTAAGAGAATCCTAAGAAAATGTTTGATATATAGAGTTTATTGGGGTTGTATATATATTACAATTGTTTCATACAAGACTTCTCACATATTTATTCAAAACTCACTAGCCTTACCAGGAAGGGTGTTAAGTTCTTTTGGTCAAAATCATGTGATATATCCTTTCAGATGCTAAAAGGGAGGCTTGTCGAGGCACATATTCTAATTCTAATAGTGCCTGAAAGAGGTTACACCATCTTCTGTGATGCATCAGGAATTGACCTAGGAGTAGTTTTTATGTAGGATGATAGATTCATTACATATGGATCTCAGAATTTGAGGCCTCATTAGAGAAATTACCCAACACACGACCTTGATCTAGCAGCAGTTTTCCATTCCTTACGTTGCTTGAGACACTGTCTTGTGGGTGAGCACTTTGTTGTGTAAAAAGGTTATAAGAGCCTCAAATATATTTTTAATTAGAATGAATTGAACCTAATATAGTGGATATGGGTTAAATATCTTCAATCCTTTTATTTTGAGCTTACCTATATGTCTGGGAAGGTCAATGTGGTTGCAGATACACTGAGTCGGAAAACTCAAACATAGTCTATACGAGAATCCAATGATGAGTAGAAGCTAATGACCATATTTTATGAACTACATATAAAGTTTAATGATAGTCACAAGAAATATTACCTCTCATATTTGAAAATTACATATTCCCTCCTTGAGACGGTGAAGGGTAGAGAATTTTCAGATCCTGAAGGCTTGATTCTCCGTGAGAGTATATTAGGAGATAACCCACATCGAAATTGGTTTTTGGATAGAGACGATATCATGTGTATTCACAGATATGTCTGAGTTCCTAATAAAATGATATATGTGTTGATTCAAGAGTCCAATGCTTCTCATTCAGCAGATTACCTTGGCATCTCAAAGATGTATCAAGATATGTGACACTAGTATTGGTGTCCTAGGATGAAGCATCAAATAATAGAAATTATTACTAGGTGTTCAACATGTCTGCAGGTGAAGGAGAAGAACCAACGAACTACATGATAGATACATCCAATTAAAGCCCTAAAATGGAAATGGTAAGTTGTTTCTATGGAATTTGTAGTCACTTTACCTAGGTCACTGAGAGGTAGTTATGCGGTATGGGTTGTCATTGAAAGACTGATGAAAGTATCCCACTCCATTCTTATTAGGGATAATTTCTCAATTGATGAGCTGTGAAGACTATATTTACATGAAATAATATGACTACATGGGGTTACTCATAATTTCATTTCATATAGGGATTCTCATTTCACATCACAGTTCTACTAGGGGTTGTAGAAGGCTATGGGAACATAGGTGATTTAGGGCACAACTTTTCACCCTCATACCGATGGACAATCAGAACAAAAAATATAGTTTATAAAGGATATAATTCAAGAAGGTGTCCTTTATTTAAGTAGTTATTGGGAGAATCATATCCCTCTCATTGATTTCACCTATAATAATAGATTTTGGTTGACAATTAAGATGGATATAGGAGACTTCAAAGCAGGTTCGGATGATCAGAAAGCATATGACTACTGATCAATCTAGATATATCTATTATGCTAATCGCCTTAAATGACCTCTAGAGTTTGAGTGTGGGGATCATTTCTTCCATATGGTATCTCCCAGTATAGGGAATAGATGTTTACATAAATAGGAGAAGTTATCGCCTCATTATGTAGGCTCGTTTGAGATCCTTGAGAGAGGTAGGCCGATAACCTATCGGTTGAAACTTCCTCAGAGGTATCTTGTTATGAATGACGTATTCCATGTATCACTACTTAGTTGGTGTCATGACAACCCATTGAATACCTTTGATCCTAAATAAGTTGAGTTATATTCCAAGGATACCTTTGAGGAGTATCCAGTACGCATCATTTACTACAGCGTGAAGGCTCTTCGAAGCTAGTCTATCCCTCTGGTATGGGTGTTATAGAAGCACGATGATGTTCAGGATGAGACTTGGAAGAGGTATGATGAAGTATGTGACCAGTGGCCAGAGTTATTCTCAGATAGTGTTCAACCACCCTTGGAAGGTGAACTTGGGGATGAGTTCTTTTAAGGGGGGAAGACTGTAAGAACCTGGGTTTTCACTCAAGTTTTTATCCTTTAAATTTCATTATAATTATTTATTTTGGACCTATTTTGGATACCTAATAATTTAGAGAAGGTCCCAATGGTGTCCAAATATTTTTCAGAGACTGGATCCCAGATTTTTTGGAAAATAGGACGGGCGCTCAGTTTATTGAAAACTGTGCGGGATGGACACACGGTAAGAGTAAACTGTGCGAGTGGAATGTTTTTTGATAGAGCCTTACCACATGATTGGTGCATGGATTCCCTAACTGTGTAGCCTAACCATGAAAGTTACACTTTTTTCAAGGTACCTATGTATGGTTTGCGCATGGTTTGTCAAACCGTGCAGATGCTATTTTCTAGTTAAAATGACAATTTTACCCTTAATGATAATATTAAGACTCCTCCTCCCACCTAATATTAATTCTTGTAGGATTAACCCATTTTTATCTAGTTTTGAAGCTCTTTGAAGGCCTTAGTTAGGTATTAAAGGATCTCCTTCATTGGGGATCTGATTGAGCTTCCATTCATCATGTTGGATGCGTAGCGGTATGTACTCGAGTACTTTTTAGCCATTCGTCTTCTCTATGGTTCTTGACCTAGTTATCAACGTGTGATAATTTCTACCTTTTTTCTTAGATATACTAAATTATAAGATGAATCAAAGTCCGAAATTGTAGGAGGAGAGTCATTCAACCCTAAGTTTGGTGGACTATAACTCATCCCTGATGTTCGTTGATTTTGGAATTATCGTGTGGGGCCTGCCGATTTGATCGGGTTCCGTTTATGAATCTTATATTTCATGCTTCTAATCATTAGAACCCTATGGTTATGATATTTAAAAATATGTTATTAGTTGTTAGTGGTTATGCCCACAACTCCCTCCATCCCATGTTGGATGTTTTTCCATAATTGTCATTTTAGTGTTTTGAGATGTTTACGTTGTCGTTCATGTGTTCCTTGTCTTGACATTTCTAAGGGTAATATTTATATATTAAATGGATTGATTTATATTGTAAATTACATAATGGAAACTACCACATGTTCTAACCTCTTTATCCATCTATGGTAAGTGCTTCATTTGATAATTAAATATGAAATGGAAATTGGAAAGTATACTACGGAAATGACTTGGCCTTATTAAATATTAGTGAATAAAAGGTTTAATGTTCATAGATCCCCTTACCATGTTTATAGAAGCTATTAGAGTGAACCTTAATTATTGAATATGCATAGAATAGATTAAATAAAGGTTTCATGCTACTTGGCCTTGTCACACTAATGAAAGGCAAGCCTTTAACCAAATGGACTCATTGATTAATTATGACATGATTAAATGGCTGAATTTTCAATTAGCCTTATCACATGAATGAAAGGTAATGGATTTAACCTTATGAATTATATATGACTTAACTTTCAAAAATAGGAGTCACCTAACTGGATCTCACCTTGGACTCTCAATGGAATTCCTTAAGCACTCAAGGACACCATTTCGAATTCAAGGATACTACTTTCTTAGGTTGAGTCCCACCTAGAACCTGATCCTTGACTAACTTTGGATGACCAGTATGACACCATAGGATCCCTCATGTATTACTATAGGATGCCTCATACACACTCCTTGGATCTAGCATTGAAAATTAGGTTCCATGGGTAAATCCTATCGGGCCCAGTCATTGATTGGCCTCATTTTACCTTGAATTAACTCCTTGGACTTGGTAGTAATCTCATTATGGAATTCCTTGGACTATGATCCTTTGATTACACACTTACCCTTAGCGAGAATATAGTTATTACTGAGTTGGAGACCCTTGAGGTCCATATTTCCTTTTTATTACATTAGAACATAATTATAAAAAATCATCGCAAGTTTCCTTATTACATCTTGGAACCTTCACTATTATTTAAATGTGATTTATTTATTAATTTGTGACAATCAAATAATTATTGGGTTACAGGTTTAGACACCAGTTCATAGATGAAGCAGGTACTTGGGTATTTTGTTACATTGTACTGATTTACATTATATATATTCATTATTGCACACTATTATATTCAATTGCATGGTATGGATGTTATAGAAACCGTTGGTGGTGGACCATTGAGATTTATATCACACCCTCTCCCGGATCTATTTGGTACCCAAAGTAGATTACATGAATGCAGGTGTTGAAAAAGGGAAGCGTACCACTTCAAACACTTGATTTATTTCTTTTTAGGATAGATCTTGATATAATATAATTGATCCAGATCTTAAGATTCTTGGGATTGTCTTTGACTTAATTTATACTTTTGTGAAACATGTTATTCATGATTCCTTGTATCCATGTTTTCCAATTTTCTAGATACATGATATATGATCATTATTTGTTTAATGTTATTCCAGTTATTTCATTTATTATTACTATTATCCCTATTTCTGTTGTTCCTTTTGTTTACTTATATTGCTTCTTCTATTTACCTATTTATTATTTATCCTCTATGCTACACTTTGGTAATGAGGGAATAGTCTCCCCACAAACACAACCTATGCCCTAGATTCTAGTTGACAGCCTTTGGCATTCGAGGTGATACGCTTGAGGCCATGTGGCCCACCAGGCTCGGGGTACCTATTAAGTGGAATTAGAGTCTGGGATGTCACAAGGGGATTCTCAAACCAAATTATTTTCTTGGTGTTATCCTCAATTCCACCGTATAAATATTTATATGAGTTAATTTCGATGTCCTTTACCTTTTATTTTGGGGATATCCATGTTCCTACCAGGTCAACATATTTTCTAATAAAATCCTTTTTTCAAAGTGACTTCAATTTCCAAAACATCATATTTCACTCCTCTTGAAATGATTCTTATCCACTCATGAATAATAACGTTTTATATCCAGGAATGATTTTTCTTATTCCTTGGGGAACACAGATGTTTATTCAAGAAATTATTCTCTATTAAATACTTATAAAACCCATTACATTCCTTGGGTTTATTTCATAATTATAATTGTTATACATTCTATGTGGAATGCATTATTATGAGCATTTATAATACGACGGTTGGGCCCGAAATTATATATCCCTCAAATGCATTGGGAAATGCAATATAACTCATGATATTATGTACTATACATGTGAACATGATCATATATTTTTTAAAAATGATGATATGATATATTCACATATGTTATGCATGAACATTATTCTTTCTTTGTTCATGACTATGTGTGGTATTTCACCACTAAGACATGATTTTTAATTTTTTGCATATGTCACATTCCATGTTTTTGTAAAATGTTTCCCACATTGTTATGATTATAATAATATTCTTATGATATCATTATGCTCACCCATGTACTTTTTATTCATTTCCTTTATTCACCCCATGTTATACCTCCCCTTACGATACTTTTAGCTCACCCCTTTCATTGATGTGTACCCTTAGGTGATTACTTGTAATAAAGAGAACGTGAGGGCCACTGAGAAGATTGAGAATAATGAATTAAATAATGTTTTAGTTTTATTATGTTAAAGTGATGTTTGGGACTAATTTATCCAAGATATTAAACCTTTATATCGTGAATCTTATCTCTATTATATTGTTTATCTTAAAAATTATATAATAGTCTTGTAACAAAAAAGTCAAATAGCTGTAAAATTTCTATCAACTTTGAGTTACCAGGATATATTTCTGAATAGCTCTAACTTTCTTTACCATTTCCTAAGATATATCTGGTCCCAATATATTTTTTCTCTAACTTCATCCTATGAATTTTTTTTTCTACAATTTTTTCCATAGAGGGATTCACAAGGATCCATCTAAATGATCAAGTGAAATCCATTGTTATAAGAAAACTATAAAGGAGAAAGGTGTTTATAATAACCTCATTGTAAATCTATATAACAATATCTAATCATATCCTATAGGGTTTTAATGATTCACTATGATTAAATATCTTTTTGAGGATGATAAGAAGCACTAAAAATAAACTCTATATCTAGAGCCTATGGAAGAATTCTCTAGATCATCAAAGTAAACCTCGGATCTCGATTAGATACAAAAGAATATGGTACTCCATGTAACCTTAACACTTACATAATGTATATATTTTAAATTGTATGAAGAGATAAATCTTCTTCATAGCAATTAAGTGTGATAACTCTGTAAGGTGAATGATTAAAACCAAAATAACATTATGGCCTTCAGACATTTTCAGGCGTTCGATAAAAAAATCCATGGTGATGTTTTCCCATTTCCATTATGATATGGGTAATGGTTGTAACATACCCTTATAATTTTTTTCTCTCATCATTAACTTGCTAACATACCAAGAACCAATATACATACACTGTAATATCTCACTTCATGATGTCCAATAATAAATACTCTTTCAGATCTCTATACATCTTCATACATCCAGTTTGAATAGAGAATGATGAACTATGAGCCTCATCCAATATCTCCTTATTCAAATCTAGTCTGGATCGAACACATACATTGTTCCTAAAACTTATCATTCCATCATAGTTAACTTTGATATCAATAACATTTATGACATTCCTTTGTAATTCTATATCTCTCTTTCACTCCTCTTTAATCATCACAATGATTGATGGTTAAAAACTCATTTGAGAAAGATAATATTAATCCCCTTCCTTCAATATTTATTGATCTATCGTTTTCAAATATATAAATTTTGGATCTTTTGTGATCCTCATTATAGATAAGCTAGAATAATCATTTTTACTCAAATCATCAACCTTGTTGTTCACTTTCCCAGGGTTGTAATGTATTATCAAATCATAATATTTAATCAACTCCAACCTTCTTCTCTTACAAATATTAAAATATTTCTAAGAAAATATTTACATTAAAATTTTCTGATTATTATATATATCACAAATTTATCTTTAAATATAATGCCTCCTTATCTTTAACGAAAAAGTACCACAAATAACTATAAATCATGATTTAGGTAGTTTTTTTCACAAACCATCAGTTATCATGAGGCATAAGCTTTCACCATATCAATATAAATGAGAAATAATCCCAGTATATTATTCAATGCATCAATATAGATCAAAAACCCTTCTACACTATTGGATAATGTAAGCACATGTTCATTGACTAACCATCTCTTCAGTTCCTTGAAATTATTCTCACATTCATCTATCCAAAGGAACTTGGATCCCTTACAAGCTAATTTTATGAGTATATTAGACAAAAATGATAAATTCTCTAAAAAGTAAAAATAATATACATCAAAACCAAAAATACTATAGATATTATTCATAATGGTTAGTCTGGGGAAATGTTAAATAATCTCTGTCATCGATGGATCCATCGATATACCCTCACTTGATATTATATGACCAAAAAAATGAAACTTTTTATATCCAAAATTCACACTTGGTGAATTTTTCATATAAATTAATTTTAATCAGGGTCTTCAATACAATCCTCATGTGATACATATGTTCTTTATTTCTCTATGAATATATTATAATATCATCTATAAATAAAAACATTAACCAATCATGGTAATCTCTAAATAACTTATTCATTAAAAACAAGAAGATAGTGGGGGGGGGGGAATTAGTGAGATCAAATAAAATAACAATAAATTCATATTTTACAAACCTTATATGAAATTTTATCTTGGATATATCCTATATAAACATCAATTGAAAATATCTATAAGGATATTCAATATTGGAGACGTATTGAGCTCCACACAGTTAATCATACAATTCATCAATATAGGGTAGAGGATAATTATTCTTGATAGTGATCTTTTTAAGATTTTGATAATGAATGCTAAGTCACATTGATCTATCTTTCTTCTTAATAGAAAGAGAATATTCACCCCAAAGTGACGCACATGGCCAAATGAATCCATTGAAAATATTCTCTTGGAGATGATTCTTAAATTCTTACAACTCAATTGAGGTCATTCTATATGTATTATTTGAAATAGGTTTGAAACCAGGTATGAGTTATATTAAAAACCCAACTTCATGATTCAATGTAAGATTAGGAAATTATTCTATAAGGACATTAACAAAATCTCCCACAATTGGATTTTTTTGATGTTGATTTTATCCCCAACCATATGCAATAAATACCCCTATTGAATAATTAAGGATTATATAATGGATGTGATTTCCATATAAATTTCATATTTATCATCATACAGATAGGAGATTATAGGTTGGTTCAGATTATCAAATGTGACTTTACTTCCTTGGAAATTGACGTTGGATTTATGTAAATAACACTAATCCATGCCTAATATAACATCAAATCCAACTATATGAATGATAAAAATATTTTTGGGAATCAAATTCCAAAAAACATTAATCAGAGAATAATCATAGACTCGAGATGTGACCACTGTACCATTAGAATTTTTTACTACTAATTAAAAATATAATATTTGGGGTGGTACTGTGATTCACTTAGAAATTTTTTTAGGTATAAAATAAGGATTTGATCCAAAACCAATTAAGACATTAGCAGTTTTAGAGTGTGTGGTAAGTGTACCACTCAACACTTCATTATCCAAAATAACAATATCGATGACATGAAATTTATCTTTGTCTCTATGATTAAAATTTTATAACATCAATAACCATCCATAACCATTTTATTTTAGCACTAGATATTATAATAACCATACTAATTTCATTTGAAACACTAGAGTATGGTTGGTGCATTCTGTGGTTCTATTTCTCCATCATTAGCTAAATTATATTTCCCATTTCTCCAGAATTCGATTACTTGATGCCTATCCTTTACAATCATAAAACATTTACCAATTCCCTTAAGAAAAATTCCTCCATGTTTCATTCCAATCCTTGAGCATAAAGAAAATTTCATCTTCTTTTCTCCTTGGTTTTTAGATTTTCCTTTGAATTCCATCATTCTTTTCTTATCAAAATCATGAGATTGATGGGTAACTCCAATATCCATTTCCACCTTGACACACATCAAATTATTTATTCATATATACTGAAGTACCTTATAGATAATTCACTTTATATAATTGGTTTTAAGCTATTGAGGAACCTATCAACCTTAATTTTAGGTTTTATGATAATATGCGGATCTTACCTTGCATGTCTTGAACAATTTTCCTCATATTTACTAATAGTTCCATCATCCGTCTACTTTAGCTCAAGGAATTTAATCTCTATTTTGATATGAATTATACAAGGAATGTACTAGTTGAAAAATAATATTTTTAAACTCATTCCACTCCAAGTATCCACTTTTATCAAATTACCTCATTTTCTTGCTAAGAGTCCACCGGTTATCTACTTCTTCTTCCAAATGATAAACAAACAAAATAATTTTTTCGTGGTTGGAATAATAGAGAATGAAAAATACCTTTTAGTGGTACAAATCCATTTTTCAGAAACTAGTAGATCAACATACCCACTAAAAGCTGGGAGATGTTACCTCATGAAGGACTCAATAGAATATTCCACCCACCTTTTCTCATTTGGAAGCTCATGATAATTAATATTTCTAAAAAGATTTATAAGAATAAAAATAATATTTTTCATTCCAATTCCCATGAAATTTGGTCACTCAGGTGGAAAATCATTTCATTTGCCATCACATTTAGCATTGTCACGATTCCTTTGGGTTCTAGCCATTGACTAAGACAAAAAATCATAGCTTGAGCAAAAATAATGATAGCGGGAAACCACATAATAATAAAAAATCATATACAAGACATCTAAATCATGACACATTTTTTTTCATTCTATAACATATTATCTTTATCTTAGGTCATTCATATCAATAATCTATTCAGATCCTTCATAATGGTTCATAAATAAAATTTAAATTTTCCCAAGAATATCCCCCATGAGTGTCAAACATGGTGCGTAGTAAGGGAACACTCACCATACACCTGAATCGAGGTCAGTAAATACTCGATCCACTCTTTTTGGGATTATTACCCCTATATGAATCTATAAAAAACCATGTACACTTGTAGTATCCAGATAGGGATGTACTTCTACAAAAACCAAACTCCTTTATTTATCATAAATGAGGATGTTCTACAATATAGATGATTTTCTTAACAGTTATTTCTAAAATTTTATCATCCTAGTTTCCAAAGATAACTAAACCTTTCTCTGATACCAATTATAGTGACCCGTACCATTCATACATAAATATCACATGTTATTAAATGAATATTCAATACATAACATTATAATCCACACTAGAATCATATAGGTCTAGTGTATTTGGAAACTTGGATGTATAAATAAATCATTCAAAAGTGATTTATATCATTTCATACAAATTTCATTATAAATGGTGCATTTCTTAGACATATCATACTAAAAACCTTTCTTTATAACAAAGTGAAAAGAAACATAATAAAGGGTGATATTTGATGCTTAGTAAGGGTAAAAAAGGGAGATATCAATGTACAATTAAACATAACATGAGAATTAGGGTATGAGAATATGAGAATAACATTTGAAATCCATACCCTGTGTATCATAAATCATAATCTGGTGTCCTAGAATAATTATTTATGGTTTATAATATATGAATCATAAATAATCAAAAAACATTAGTTATGAAATTATTACATTAGAATAAGAAATATGATTGCGACAAACATATAATTATATAAAATCATTTCCTTAGTCAAGTATAAATACCAATTATATCTTATTATATTGGTTTCATTCCCCATTATATCATATAATTATTATAGGTTCACTCTTAATACTATCATAGTGGATTAAGTCCCTTACTAAACTGGGTTCACTCCCCATTCCACTCTATATTATCTCATGAGATACCCATCTTTACCCAAGGAATTGGAGAGCTATATAATTATAGAACCACCCATAACCTAATCATAATACATTATATATATTCCCTAAAGATCATAAATAATTCATCATATATCATAACCCATGGGAAGAAAATGAATTTTATAAACATTTCATCATTTCATTATATCATAACCCACATAAAATAAATAGGTTTCATAAAAATATCATCATTATAGTCATAAACCTTACAGATAAAGAATAATCATGATATCATTGTATTATATCACCATTAATGCATAACTATCAAAAAAATTATATCATTGATGAAAATTACTTTAAAATATTACTGGAACATTTACTAATAAATATACAATTTTCATTTTGAAATCACATATTTTATAATATAAATATTTATAGTTTATTATGGAAATATTTTTATTTGAAAATAATATTTGAAAATTGTAAAGGAAGATTAAAATATTTTATAGTCCATGAATATGGAAAATCCCATTCATGTCATGTTTATTAAAATAATGCTTCCCTTCACATTTTTAGAAAAAAGTTAAATATACCTTGTTTGAAAAATGACAAGAATTTTATTTTGAATATAAAATTTCAAAAAAGGGTAAGAATTATTTTAAAAAATCATTTGATATTATTAAAAATATTCCTAAAAATATTTAAGAAAATAAGGATACATAAAAAAAAGGATTTTTGACCAAAGAGAGAAATAAAGTTTGTTTTCCTTAAAAAATTCTCCTCGTCTCTCGAATTATTAAAGAGAGGAAAATGAAATGAAATCAAGTAATATTAATAAATAAACCGTGTTGAAGAAAATTAAATGTATTTATTAGGAAAATATAATATAATTTCATAAAAACCCTGATAAAAATGACATTGAAACATAAATTCTTTACCCGAAGCTTCACTTTATTCGAAAGAACACTAACATCGTGTGTAATAAATTTAAATTTATTATATTTATAAAATATATTCATGTAAACACTTATAATATAATATATTATCCAATTATATTATTTCTATACCCATTTATTAATAATTATGTATTAAAATCATCATTTTTGTGTGTTAACTTTTTTGTTTTTTATGATAATATCAGTTCAGTAGTTCTAGTCATTATACCTTGGTCATAACTCCATAATATATATAATTATAATCATGATATAAATATCATATATATTCATTATATATATATATATATATATATTTGAGTCATTTATAAAATATATAGATTTAAAAAGGAATTACACTATTCATGGTGATGGTAGGCTGTACGTACGCATGAATGTTGTTTTCACTTATCAACAGATGGAAGAAAGGAATGTTAAAAAATAATTTACCATTATAGAATCATTATTATATAATATTTATCATATATATTCATTAAACTTATCCAAATCACATCCACGAAAATCAAAAGTGAAAAATGAATCACATCGCTTCACGGAGGTGGTAGTCCACAAATACACATGAGTAGTGTTATCATTTTACAATGGATGTAAAGAAGGTGGATAATGGTAGTTAGACTCTAATAATAAAAAGTATGTATAAATAAAATTATTAATTCATTAATTTACAATGGATACTAAGAATTTAGAGTAACTAAAAGAATAAATAAATTTGAAAATGTATGGATAATAGATATACCTCTTCATTGATAATCCTCTTTTAACATACACCTTATCCCTTGAAAGGATGGTCTTCTGGAAAGAAAAAAACTCTAGGATGTGGTGATGGAATCCATGAATGTATTATGTTAGGTATTTTTTGATATATAAGGCTCAAACATTATGAATAATTAAGAAGAGGAGTATCCCTTTTATAAGTGATGGGAGGGGCATAACAACCTAAAATCTACACTCCTAGATATTTGGATGAAATAATTAACTTTACATTCCTAGTAATGAATTCGATAACTATGACCCATTTTTTCACATAAAACCATACAACATAAAATGGTAAACTTGGATCACATACATTATGTAGAACCTTTTAGGATTATATTTTAGAAAATTAGTACAACCCCTATATAAAAATACCAAGGTTGTAAAATGAAAATTTCCACCATTTAACCCAACTTTTCTTATTTCACATTATGTCATAAACATAATCACTGTTAAATACTTTATAGAAATAAATCTTTCAGCCTCAATCTTTATAACCTGGGTAAAAGGAAACATTATAAAGGTGAGATAAAATTCTTAGTAAGGGTAAATATAATCATTAGCAATTGAATGTCATCAATGATAATTCAAGTTCATAAGGGTATACAGACATAATAAAAGTGAACGAGTGAATCATAAAAGAATTCATACCCATAAATACCCAGATCATCAAATTTGAAAACATGGTAAAGGAATGTTTAATCAGAATCAATAATCATGAGACATGTCATACCAATATCGACCATGAGAATCATTATAAACCCATAGAAAGAATAAAGTAAAAATGTATATAACTTGGGACATCATTTTTACTTTACTTTTATGAAAAATCTAACAAATAAATGTGCTCGTTGATGAATGTTACTTCTTCTTTGGGTAACTCCTTTTAATTTACACCAAAGGACTTCCTTAGATGGATTTATTCTCAATGTAAGGCAGATTGGATGAGTTTAGGGATGTTTTGGGAGATATTTTTAATGGTATTTTTTTGAGACAAATGGACAGAAATGTGTGAATAGAGGAGGAGAGGTGGTGGCCTTTTATAAGAGGGAAAAGACATGCTTGTAATTTTTAAAAATAAGTTAGGTAGAATTGTTTTTTTCTAAAATGAGGTTTACATAACAGAAAATCCAAAATTTTATATTTAATTCTCAAAATATTTCCATAAAATGGGCTTTGAAAATGATTTGGGTTATTTTTAAACCTTATATTCTAAGTTTAACCATTAAGTAGACAACTTTTTATCTTAATCACTATAATTAATTTTAATTTCTTTTACTAATTTTTTTGGTCAAAAAACAAGTATAAATTAAAAGAAATTATAAATTATTCTAATTTAATATATGGAATATGTTTTTCCAAATTAAATTCACATAAGTGGTAGAACATTATTTAAAATTAATCCCACCAATGAAATGAGAAAGGAGGTTTTTAAAGTGAAAATATTCAGAAGTTTACTAAGTTTTTATATCTAAATTCTATATTAAAATGATTAAAAAGATCCAAATTTGATTAGAATATGTATAATAGAAAAATTGTGACTTTGAAATCAAATCAAAATTTAATTTAACATTATAAATTATTTAGATGAAAAGTTAGGTTTCAATTAAAATTCATTAATTTTCATTTTTCATCAAAATGGAAACTTCTCCGAAAAATACCAAAATATCACCCTAATATAATTTTTAAATTTAGTTTTAAAAGAATTAGATTATTTTTTTAAATAAAATTTATAACATAATAGAAAATTAGTTTTAAGAAAAGTCTGTCATTAAATGAAAGAAAACCTACATTTAAGAAAAATACAATTTTTTATGTTTAAAATAGGATTTTTCTTATTTTATGCATATAAAACTTATTGAATAGATTTAAAAAAATTTATTCAATATATAAAATATAAATTTTATTAATATCATTAAATAATAGTGATTAATTTAATTTATTAATACAAAACACCTTTATAGGAATAAAAAATAGTTTTTCATAAAAACATGTCCTTTATATTCAATTGGGTTTTATTTGCATTTATAATTAATTGGTATGCAAATAATTAATTTTATATTTAAAGTTTTAAACAATATTTTCATAATTAATTTAATACTATTCATTCCCTCCATTCCAATGTCTAGGTGATTACTATCATATTAAGTATTAATAGTATATTATTGTTCTGTAAAACTCGGTCTTGCATGTAACACACATTATCAAAGAAACTCGATGTTGTGTGAAATTAATGATAAACATGGTGTTACATATAACACAAGATAATCTATGAATTTTATTTAATTCAAGATATGAAAGAATATAATTTAATTTGATAGAATATATTACTTAAAACCTTGGTATGTTACATGGGTTACTCATGGAATTACATAATGTTTTAAATTAATATAAATTAATTTTCAGAGAAAAATTGATCCAAATTAATATATTTATAATATATTATGTGGATAATTATAAATAATCTCATAAAATAAAATTTGGACAAGTTTAGGTGATTTTCAATCCTTATCTTTTAATTTTAATCCCTCATTGACCCTTTTTACAATTATAGAAAAACCCAAGTTTTTTACTCTAAAAGGGTCAAGAATGTTTCCATAAAAAAACAAGTGACACATAAATAGGACATTATTGATATGTTAAAACATATACCATTCACTTGGATTAATATAAAAATTTTATGAATTTTAAATCATTTAATAAAATATTATTTATAATAAAATATAATTAATCTTATTTTTGGAACTATTCATTTTATTTGACTTGGAAAACAAGTTGATAGTAAATGAATTAGAAAATAAACCTCTAAAACTCTCCTAAAATTTTATATTTATCTAAAAAACTAGTGTTACATAATAATTATTATAAATTATTTTACTTTTAATATTTTTAAAATCATTTATTTTATTTTTCTACTAATTTAATAAATACTGTGTTGGTGTTGCATAAGACATTAATTACTATAAATAAAAAATAAATTACCATGAAAAATAATAATTCATATTTAAAATAAAAATTTAGAACCTATATTATATGATTTTTAATCTTATAATAAAAAATTATAGTTATTAAAGTAAAAAAGGTGACATTTATATTTATTATTTTCATAAATTAATATAATGGTCATAATTCATGAAAAATTGAACCAATTTTCCATATATTAGAGACTTGTTCATGGGTTAATTACACTAATCCAACAAGATAAATTCAAGTGTTATATAAATTTTAATGCCTTATCCAATGTTTTAACCATATTTTTTCTTGTTTTACCATTATCAATGTGACAAAAATTTATCAAGGTTAATATTCATAATGGAAAAAAATAAAAATAAAATATTTATAAAATTTAATATCTTATTTCAAATTTTGAAGATTAAATTTCTATAAGTGGTAGAAATTTATTCTATATTAAGTATGAAAAACATGATGAAAACTATTTTTTAGACATATACCTTTTTTGGCATAAAACTAGATTTTTTCTTATCCCTTGTATAGAAAAAATATAAGATGAATTTTAAATAATTTGATTAAATATAAAATTTATAAATTTCAATAAAATCATTCATTAATAGTGAATAATTTTATTTATTAACATAAAAACACAATGTGCGTAAAAAATAATTTATAAGAAAAATATCTCTTTTACTTTAAAATATAGTTTCTTCTCATTTATAATCAATTGAAAACTATTGAAT
This sequence comes from Viscum album, assembly GCA_963277665.1. Classification (NCBI taxonomy): domain Eukaryota; kingdom Viridiplantae; phylum Streptophyta; class Magnoliopsida; order Santalales; family Viscaceae; genus Viscum; species Viscum album. Next base: position 1,804,388,895 of record OY728141.1, read on the forward strand.
TCATTTTATACTTGTGTAGATAATAAATTTTTCGTAATTTAGATTGTCATATTTATACTCTCCAATCCACCGGGTAGATGATAACGATCAAATTAAATAATAATAATTCAATACTATATCATGGTTCCTTTAAAATTGAGGTTTCAGGTAAAGAATGATATAAAAGAGATTGAATTTATTTGAAATGAAATATATCATAAAATTTTGTAGTGATAAGGACTCCCTAACCGAAACATATAGGTATTCCTGCAGGGTCTCCCCTAACTCTACACTACTCGTGCAAACTTACCATGAACCTTAAAAAAAGAACTAGGAAGGAACTATGTAAGAGTAACAAAAATTATTTATCCTAAACCATGTACCCTAAACTATGAAACAGAGAAAATTCATAAAAGGTTCATTCAAATGGTTTACTCTAACCATGCGATTAATGTATGAAAAATATATTAAAGAATAAAAATTAAATTAAATTAAAATTCAAGCATGAAACTCATAAAAATATAGCTTAACCAAAATTTATTTAATTAAATCATAGCTACAGTGACAGTGTGTTATAGTTGATGTGATTTTTTTGGTTTGGTTGTATTCACCTTTCTATTGGTATGTGATTTAATTATTTAGTTTCACATTATTTTTTTTTTCTTAGAAAAGAGACATGTCATTAAAGAATAATTAAAGAGATGTGATCAGGAAGTGGGAGGAATCATAAGATAGGAAGATAACCAGATTTCAGTATCAAGAGGCACTGGAGTTCCTTGGAGAGGTTTTAGAGATCAAGGTTGAGGAGTGGTTTTAATAGGTTGAGGTTGCCTTTGAATTTATGAGGACTCTATATTATTTCAAAATTTCCTTATAAGTAGGATTTATTGAAAGGGTTGTTCAAGCATGGTGGAAGGAAAATCATGGTCATCAAGAAAAGGTCTATTGGGAAGAGTTCATTACTTTGATTAGGGAGGAGTTTTTTCCCTAGTGTATAAGGATAAATGCATAAAATATCTCTTGGATATCTAGTAAAGGTAATGTAGTGTTCATGTCCTTAGGGATCACTTTTACACATTTATGATACAGTTTTAAGATGACTTGTCTAATGAAGACATGTGAGCCTAGAATAATGAGTTAGTCCTAAGGTTGAATATTCATCAAAAGGTGGTTAGTTTTTAGTTGAAGTATTGTTTGAAGGATAGGGATCATTCTAAAGTTATTGATATATATTTTATCTAGGATTTTAAAGAGGATAAAGATAGAATCTGGAGTTATGGGTATTGTGATAGGTGGAAGCCAAGAGTAAGTTAGTATTCTAGGACTAGAGTGTAGCTTTGAGCCATGAGATTAAGTAGTTCCAGGTTTCCTATTTCTGGTGGGTTGATATGTCATGAACCATCCCAGGAACCCTTGTAACTTGATAACTAAGATGACACTGACATATACCAAAGGGAATTTCTAATTCCTATGGTTCGATGACTAGCACCTGACATCATAAAAGAATGAATGTGGGAATGATTTTCCACAAAAACTGCGGAAGTAATGAAACAAGACACTATTAATACAAAATAAACTCCATTGGGAGTAATGTAACATAATTAAAAGAGGTATAACAACCCAAATTACTATAACCAAGTAACAAATAACTATAAAAAATACACAAGTCACAAAGGATGAAACTCACTAAGTCTACGTATCAACATCTAGAACCATTTCTAAGTTGTGATTTACCCCTGCTCGAACATGGAAGGAGATAATCTTTAGAAACCCAATGACATAGGTAGGGTGTGAGATAAAAATCCATGTAGGGTCTCGCTAAGGATTACAAAATAGATTCCAATATTAAATTAACCAAATAAATAACATTCAATTTAAAACAATTAGGTTTTGTATTTCAAAATCATAATTAAAACAATTCACTCATTAGATTTCAAAATATGGAAATAATTTAAGTAAAGGATTTACTTTTCAAGTGATAGAATATTTATAAAACAATGGTGATTTTAAAAAAATATCTTGAAAAATTTTTTTATATAAAATAGTTTATATAAACCATAAGGAATATAAAACAGTTTACAACAATGTCATATATTCATTTTAAATACAAACATGAGAGAAACAAGGTTATATAACTAAGAAGGTATGATAGTTCCAGGATATAGGGAATCCACACTCAAGGTGACATGACAATATTTACATACATACCTTTTAACTTACTCCAAAGAGCACTCAACACCATCAACTGAGGGATGTAAAGTGATGTATTTCTATTTTGGAACATTGTAAATCATAATGTGTCATACAAATAAATCACTAACTACCTAATTATTGCATGTCCTCTAGTAAAAAACAATGACGCACAATTTATTTCAATAATACTTAAAATAAAAATAATCCCACTCTCCATTTCAAATATACGAATTTTCCATTCCATAATGGGTTTTAATAAAAAACATGTTATTTTACCAAGATAAAACCTAAAGGTTTATATCAAAAATATTTAAAGAAATTTTCAAAAATAGGGATTTTAAATCAATTAAAAATTCAATTTCAAAATCCACTTCCAAAAATTAAAGTCAACAATTTAATTTTTCACAAAATTATATTAATTTCACAATAAACCTCCAATATAATATAATTGGTATTTTTAAAAATTTTCCATTAAATCCTCTTTTTACAATTAATGTAATCAATTTCATTGAATAAAATTCCTTAAAATCGAACGTTTAAATTTGAAAATTAAAATTTTACAATTTTCTATAAAATAACCCAATTCAATGGAATTAGAGGGGTTTTCCAATTTTATGCCAAAAACCAATTTTTAAAAACCTAATTAAATTTAATTGGTATTTTTTCTAACAAAACAATTGAAAAACATTTAATTAAAATCATGAAATTTAATTTAATTCAAAAAATTAGAATTAAACAAATCAATTTATGGTTAATAAAAATTGGGCATCATAATGGAACCACCTACCTTTTTCATGGAAGCACAATGCCAGCAATAGAACCTGCCAACAAGAATGAAGGTGCAGAAGATCTAGGAACTCAACCTAGAACCATGATACAACAAAATAGAGTTTAAATTCTTCAATTCCAAGAAGATATAACAAACTCATAGGAGGAAAAGAGAAGAGATGGATAGAGAGGGAGAACACTTACCAAGAAAGTCACACTATGATCACACCAATGATCAATTGTTGAACGAGTTAGCCTGGAAGTGTTTGAAGGATCCAAAATTGCCTAGGGATGGCTGTTATGTTATAGTACGTGTAACCCAATTTCATGTCATGTAATTGAAAAATCCCCAAACCTCCAAAAAACACGTCTCCACTTTCTTAAAATGGATTTTTTTTATATTTACATAATGTGTAACCCAATTTGAAGTCATGTAATTCCCAAGCGGGCTATAGAACCAAAACGTTCCATGATGGAAATTCCAAAAAAATACATGACTTCACCATTACAAGTATCCCTTCAACTCTTTCACGTTCCATCCCAAAAAAATAAATGGAAAACCATGTCAAGGGTTAAGAACAAAACTGAAAAAAGGTAATAGGATGTTTCAACTTCCCCACCACAATTTTTTTATCCATATAAAGCCTATGAAGAAGCTTTAATGACAAAAATATGATGCCACTACACACTCATCAGTGCTCAAGCTCCCAATTCTCATGACTATCATAACTGTGCTTCCATAACACATGAACAAAAGGTATCATCCTCCAATAATGTATGTTGTTTTCAGAATCAACTATCCTGACAGCCCATTTAGTAATGGATAAATCAGGTTCGACCTCATAATCACTCTATCTCATAACATGAGATGGATCAGATAGATAAATTCTAAGTTGAGATTCATGGAACACATTATGTAAGGACATCAGCTGCGATGGTAGTGATAAATGGTGAGAAAATTTCCCCACAAGAATGAATAACTCAAAAGGTCCCAAAAAATGAGGGGCATGTTTCCCTTGCCTCCTATACTGCCAATGAACCAACTGAGGTGAAACTTTTCAAGAAAAACATGTCACCAACTTAGAATTACAAAGGTCTATAGTGACGATTAGAATAGGAATTATATCGGCTCTCTGCCATTAACATTCTCAAAAAAATCAACTGGATATTTTATATCATCTCTTAGAGAATACTTTATCCAACCAAGGAAATTTCACCAATATTTGACCAACACAATGGATATTTATAAGGACATCTATACAATGAATCAAAAGGAGAAATTATGATTGAGGACTAGTAACTATTGTTATATGAAAACTCAATCATCCCTAAGTGATCATCCCAATCCCCAACAAAGTCATGAACAAAAGAATAAGGAATATTCTTAATAATCTGTATAGCTCCCTCTATCTAGAAATATGAAAGTGGATGGAATGTCATGCTCGTATGAACAATAGATTCCAGGGCCTCTTGAAGGTATCTACAAAAATGATAATTAAACCGAGGATTCATATCAAAAACTATAGAAGAAGGAACTTTGTTAAAATGAATAATCTCTTTCACATAGAGATTTCCCAACTCCTCAACTTTGGTTGCATCACAAAGGGGTATAAAGTGATCCATTTCTTTCATCCTATTGATCACACCCATCCCATATTATTCTTTATCTATATATGAGAAAAAGAAACCACAAATTCCATATAAATCTCATCCCACTTCCATGTAGGTATTTTAAGTGGATCAAGAAAACATGAAGGTTTCTAGTGCTTCAACTGTTGTCACACATAGCAACGAGAAACAAAATCAGCATTTCCACATCACATACCTAGCAACCAAAACTGATTCCACATGTCATTGATCATCTTCATGGTACCTGGGTACAATGCCCACTCGGAAATATGGAAATACCCAATCAAAACCTTACTTACCAAAGACGGTACCACAAAATGGTTTCAGAATCATATAATTACCTCTTTAGATAATGAAAAATCAATCATGGTATCCCCATCATTAAGAGAGTGTCAAATTCTAATATGTTTCTCATCAAGTGGGTGTTCCCGAAGAATCAATTCGAGAAGAGTGTATGCCAACTGAACAATGAACATGGAAACCTCAAACACTAATTCTAGGACTCCAATATGAAACTGTGTAATGAGAGCTATCAATTTCCACTCTTCTGATGATTATTTCACTACCTGGGTTATAAGTTTCCTTCTAAAATCATCTGCAATTCAATTCCATTTCCCTAGTGTATAAGAAATTATGAAATCGAAATATTACATGTATTCCAACCAATTACTATGGTAGAGATTCAAATATTTTTGAGAGAATATATAACTCAAGATCTTATGATCAGAAAACATGGTAAATATTTATCCATAAAGGTAATTCTTCTACCTCTTAATCTCATGAATCAAAACTACAAGTTCATGTTCATGGGTTAGAGATAATTATTCTCGTGTGGCCTAAGAAGACGAGATCCATACCCAATGACATCCTTCATAAGAAAACAACCCAATCCTAAACCTGATGCAACACAAAAGGACCATATAGCCCTACCCAGCCTTTAGAAGAGTTGACACCGACACAATATTCAAAATAAATTTCAACTCAACAAAATAATTATGACATTTCTCAGCCCACAAAAACATTACTCTATTTCGAGTGAGGGTAGTCATTGGATAAGAAAAATTTGATAATTCCTTTACAAACTGATGATAATACCCAGATAAACCCAAGAGGATTTGTATCTCAAAAACATCATGTGGTTGTTCCCATGTCATAATAACCGTCACCTTTTTAGGATCAATTAAGATACTATGTTCCAACACCACAAGTCCTAATAACTTCACTTCTTGAATCTATAAATCACATTTTGAGATCCTGGAATAGAGCTAGTGATTTCTTAGAAAAATCATAAATATTATTATATGATGTACATGATCCTCCTTGGAATTAGATAAAAGGAGGATTTCATCCACAAAGACTACTATCAATGTATCATGATACTCATGAAACAACCTGTTAATTAAATCCATGAAAATTGAAATATCTTTAGTTATATTGAGTGGAATTAATAGGTACTCATAATGGTTATAACTTATTCGAAAGGTTGTTTTATGAATTTTAGATTCTTTCATTATTAACTGATGATAAAGAGATCAATGATCAATCATTGAAAATGAATTTTCCCCTTTCAACTGATCAAATAGATCATCAATACATGACAAAACATATTTTTTTCTTCACCATAACTCAATTGAGATTTCAGTAATCAACACATAGGTGAAGTGAACCATTATCATTCTTATAAAAAAGAACTGGTGACACACTCAGGTGTATGAAGCCTTTCTCTAAAAGTTTTTCCAACTGGGATTTTAGCTCTATCATTTTATCTAGTTCCATGTGTTAGTATGGAATAGAAACTAGTTGAGTACTACGAATTATTCCAATAGAAAACTCAAAATCCCATAATGGGGGAAAACAACAAAAGTATGTCAGAAACATGTTGGGAAAGTCAATAAATACTGGAGGGAGTTCACCACTATAAGATTCTCAATCCACATCAAAGGAAACCCCTAATATCACTTTCCAAAACATTGGATAAGAAGGTACAACTCTAATAAACCTTGGGTCCCTTTCTCCTTGAATGATATGTCACACACCATCAAGTTTTGTGAAGGAGACCCGTCGAAGATAGCAACCAATCTGAGCTTTATTGGTAATGATCCAATCCATCCAAAAAATGAATTCAAGAGGTTTCATGTCAAGAACTAGAAAATTACAAGCAAGCTCAACATCTGGTTGAGAGAAAACACCAGAGGGACTACAGAGACCTTACTGTATCTTCGTATTAAAGGGTGTATTAATATCCACTTCATAATATAAAATCTCCAAATGATGATTTAATAGATTAAAAATATTGGTTTAAATAAATGAATGACATGAACCAGTATCAAATAGAGCAGTAAATAATGATAAAACTATGGTAATGGTACATATCACAGTCGCTAGACCCATATTTGATTCCTCTAGAGACACTTTCACTATGTGATGAAGTTTCATTATGTATGACTATGGATGGAACCCTTTTACACATGAAAAATATTATTGTACTATATTTGTTGAAGGTGTGGATGATCTCGTGCCACTATGCGGAGTTGAATAAACATAGAATAATCTCTATAGGTGACCTGCGCATCATCAAGAACTATATAACTTGGGTGCCTTAGTGAAAACCATATTTGAATTTCCCAACATTCCACACCGATAACAGAATAAATGTTGTCTTCTAGGTACAAAAGGAGGTCAAGAAAAACCCCATAATTGAGAACCATAACAGGAATCATAATGCTTCCTCATTCTCTTAGAGCAATTCACACTGCCACTAGAAGTGAAAGGACCTCCCGAAAACCTTGCCTTACCTTCTAGGTTCATCTTAGTGATTAATTCTCTATCTGGTACATTAGCATAAGAAGGTAGATTTATTAAAAAAAATAAGAATGAATATCCCATTAAATTCCCAAATAGAACCGTCGATCCTTCATCTTCTCATTTTATCCAATCTCAAGTGAAAAGTTAACAAGCTTAAAAAAATGGTTTTCATACTCTATCACAATCCTATTAGCCAGCTCATGTTTGAAAAAATTCATAACCTTGGTCAATGACATTGAATCTGGATATAACTTGATGGTGAATAGAAATTTGAATTCACTCTGCTCTACGACCTCATGTTTTTGCACCATTACCATCGTGTCCCACTATCTCCTACTCATTGCTTCAAACATGAAGGTTGAACACTTTAATTTAATTTTTTATGTGTGTCCAAAAACACAAAAAAATTCTCCATCCTACTCAACCACTCTTCAGCAGCTCAAGGATCACTTTATCCTTTGAACAATGTTGTCTTATAGTGAAGGAACTGTTGAGAAAAAATCCTGTAAATGTCCCTATGAAATTCCATAGCTAGATTCTATATGGGAAATAGAGGTGGTTCCTTTCCTAGATCTTGAAATATTTGCACAATCACCTCTAATAGACTCTGGTCCATGATATGGTTTACTCATTGAGTTTCCACCGTCGATTCCTATAGGAATCAATTCACACATATTCTTAAAGGCATGATGCTACATAACATCTTAATACAGCAAAGAAGACATTATATTGACACTAAAACAAAAAAAAAGTTGAATAAATCCCAACAGATAGATTAAAAATATTTCGATTTCAATCTATCCAAATAAAAATAAAGGAAATGACTAGAACTAATCCTCAAGATGTCTTTTGGAAACTACCCCTGGTGACATAAGGTTCATTGTAGTGAGATATTTCTAGACACTCAATAAAAACTACTTCCTACTTCCCAAATTTTTTTCACAATTCATACTGACTTCAAGACAAAATGTCAACCTCGAGATCTAATACCACCTTTTCACCTTGTCACAAACCATCTCGGGTACCATGTTAACTTGAAAAGCTAGCCGGAACTGACATAGCTCAAAGAGCATTCCTAATCCCCATAGGTTAATGACAAGAACCTAGAATCATAAAAGAATAAAAAAAGGAATTTTTTTTCCATAAACACTATAAAAGTAAATAAATAGGATAGTATGCATAGAAAACAAACTCCACTTGGAGAAATTTACCAACATTCAAATAGTTATAACAACCCCTAGTACTATAACCATGTGTCAAAAAACTGGAAAAACTGCCGAAGTCCAAAAGGAAGAAACTCAACATATCCATGTATCAATAGCTAGAACCACATCAAAGTGGGGCTTTACCACTACTCGAACATTGAAGGAGATAATATACAATCACCCAAAGGCACAAGTAGGGCGTGAGATGAAAATACCAGTAGGGTATCACTAAGGATTCCATAATAGATTCCAATATTAAATTAACTAAATAAAGTGATTTAAATTTAAAACAAATAGGTTTGTTATTTCAAAATAATAATTAAAACAATTCATTATTTATATTTAGAAATATTAAAATTATGTAAGAAAATAATTTACATTTCATGTGATGGACTAAATCTAAATCGATGGTTATTTTCAAAATTGTCTTAAATAAACACTTTTATATAAAATAAATTATATAAATTAAAAGGCATGTAAAACAGTTTTCAGTAATGGATTATATTCATTTTAAATAAAAAAAGTGATCAAATTTGTAATTTTCCTAATAAGGTATGATATTTCTAGGCTATAGGGACTCCACACTCAGCGTGACATGGAAATATGTATATACATCCCTTTTAACTAAATCGAAAGAGGACTCGTCACTATTTCCTAAGGGATGTGACGTGCTACATTTATGTTTTGGAACAATGTAAATTGTAAAGTTTTGTCCAAATAACTCCCTAAATACCTAAGTCTTCCATGTTCTCTAGTAAAAAACAATGATTGTAAATTTATTTCATAAAACCTTAAAATAAAATTAATATCATTCTCCATTTCAAATATTCTAATTTTCCTTTTAAAAACCTTAACATGTTTTTAATAAAAAAACACTCCTTTTACCAAGATAAAACCTTAAGGATTCCATAAAAAAAATTTATTACATTTTCAAAAATAGGGATATGAAATAAATTAATAATTCAATTTTACATTACACTTCCATAAATTAAATTCAACAATTTATTTTTTCACAAAATTCTATCAGTTTCATAATAAACAGCCAATGCAAAGGAATTGAGTTTTGTAAATTTTTTTCATAAAAATAACTTTTCAAAATTAATTTCAAAATTTTAATTGAAAAAATTTCCATCAAATCTATAATTTAAATTAAATAATTTAAATTTTACATTTTTTCATAAACACACCCTAATTCAATGGAATTTTTTTTTCCAATTTCATGCCAAAACCCATTTTTAAAACCCTAATTCAATGTAATGGGGGTTTTTCCAAGTAAGAAATTGGAATAATTTAATTATAATCATGGAATTTAATTTAATTCAAAAAATTGAAATTAAACAAATCAATTTAGGGTTAATAAAAGTTATGCATCACAACAGAACCACTTACCTTTTTCATGAAAATGCAATGCCAGCAACAGAGCCCTTCAATAAGAATGAAGAAACATATGATCTAGGAATTAATCCTAGAACCAATATTCAACAAAACAGAGTTTAGATTCATCAATTACAAGATGATCTAAAAAAATCCAAGGAGGAAAAGATAATATATGAAGAGACAGGGAGAACACGTACCCCGAAAGTCAGACTATGATCATAACAATGATCAATTGTTGAACTAGTCAACATGGAAGGATTTTAAGGCTCAAAAATTTCCTAAGGATGGATCTTAGGCCGACAACAAGGAATTATATAGTATAAGAAAAAGTAAATTCAGTCATGATAATTGTTTAAAAACATTACTCAGGGCTTTATAGGATGTGTAACCCAGTTTCACATCATGTAATTGAAAAATCAAAAAATCACAAAAAAACCCATCACCACTTTCTGAAAATGGATTTTTTAGCCCTAAAAGACATGTAGCCAAATTTCATGTCCTGTAATTCCCCATCAGGCTATAGAACCAATAGGTTCCATACTGAAAATTCCAACAAATATCTAACTTTACCATTACAGGTATCCTCCCAACTCTTTCTGATTCATACCCATGCAAATAAAATGAAAACCATGAAAAGGATCAATAAAATACCTGAAAAAAAGGTAATGTGTTATTACATGATATATTTTCACTATAATTCTATAGGGAATTTAAAATAAAAATGACCTACAATTAGTGTAATTCATTGGTTTCAATATGGTGTTGTTTTTTGGTTGGGTGGTCATGATTGAGTGAATATCCAATTAATACGGGGAGAGTTTGGTTTCAGAGTCTATGAGTGAGTATGTTATGAGTCAGTGACCTTATTCCTTTTATAATTGACTTGTTTTTTAAATTATCTTTGAAATTTAAGTTTGAAAGTGTCTTTCCTAACATGTTTTGAATCATTTAATCTTAAAATACTTCTGGAAATATAAATTTATTGATTTATGGGGCATAGTTATTAAAAAATTGAATGATTCCATAAATAATGGATGAAAATTTTCATGTCTCTTAAATATATAAATGAACTTATTATGGGAATAAATTAATTTATATTCTTTATTTCATAACCTTATTTCTCTAGTAAAAAAGGAATAATGGTTACTAAGGGAAAGGTTTAGTTTTTGGATATGATGGTTGATTTTTCCCCTCTAATTTATCTAGTTAGGTAAGAACCTATGGTGGTTGGATTCCTATTTGAGAGTTATCTCACATTGTTTCTAAGATGTAGAGATTTTCCCCTACTATGGAAAGCTAGTGTTGTGGTCAGACTCTTGAGTCATGGATGATGAGCATGTGATGGGTTTTTTACATTAATATTATTAATACATGGGGATTCAAAGGTGGTACCCTATATGGTATTTTCCTTCTTAGGTTTGAGGAGTGGTTTTAGTGGGTAACTTCAACCTTGTTGGGGAGATCTCAGTCTTAACAGTAAGATTTTAGATGGCTCTCTCCCAAATTTGAGTTGGTATTGAAATTATTAATTTTTTGTTTTTTATATTTATAGTTATTGTACCTTGGGATACATTTTGGATTTGATAGTAGAATCATTATATTTGAGAGGCATCTTCTAAGGGTGGAGTGTTTGAATGAAAATTTTAATTTCTATTTTGTAATGTTTATGATATTCAGGGATGATAATTTTTCAGTAGGTATAAAATGTAATGGAATAAACCCTTTTTTACTTGTTACTTTGTGGGATTTGGGTATTTACGTTATTGAGAGAAATATATAAGAATATAAGTTCCATTAGAGATGATATTTTAGTTGAAATAGATAGGCCACGATGTTGTTATCTGTGTTATGGTCAAGAGTGATGGTTATAGTAAAGGGTGATTATGCAGGTGGTGAGTCATGGTGTGACATGGATGGTCATAATAGGTAGGGTTAAAAAGTGTATTTTTAGAAAATTATGGAACCATAAATTCTAATAAATGAACTTTATAATGATTTTTCATCTCAATGATGTTGCAATTATAAATTTCTTATTCATGGTGTGAAGGTTTTGTTCAAATCATAATGATCCTTTGAAAGTATTTTAGATGTTATACAAAGTGACCTTGTGGTGTGGTTCCAGATTATCATGGCATGAAGCTCAAAATTAATTTATTAGTATAATATTAGTTGGATTCCATGAAGTGATCATCTATATCATGACATGAGTACCTAGAGGTTGGGTTTTTTAGTGGTTCTATTTTGGGTGATGTCACAATTTGATGAATTCTGTCATGACATGACATTTTTTAGTTATATTAGATAAAATGATGCTGTCTGATTTTAATTGAGGAGAGATAAGGTGGACTTGTGGTGTTATTTCTTATGATTCAAAAGAATTATGCCCATTTTTTTATAACCATGGTATATCATACAGTAACACCTTATATTACTATAGTGATATAAATTCTTAATTCCATTTAAATTATTTCATTTTTGTGATATTTCTCAATCCCTTGGAGAATAATGGTGATTCCCTAGGTATCTTGTAGTTTCCTTCAATTCGATTTGGATATCATTTTTAAGTGATTGATCTATTGGTGATTAAAGATGAGTTTCCACTCTTTTCAACTTTATCATATCTATGTTATTAATTTGAGTATTCCGTAGAACTGTTTTGGTGTCCTTAGGTCTTGATTTTTATAATTATTTATATGTTCATGGCAGTTGAGGCTTCCTTTGCATGGTTTGGGCTTTGTGATCAATTTCATCTTCCCTTTATGTTGTACAGTGATCTATGAATCTTCAATTGAGACATGAAATTTAAATACTCTATTTTATTTTATGTATAATGTGGAATTAAAATAATATTTATTTCATTGGATAGATGATAGTTGTTTTCTAAATTAATTTAATAAACTAAACTAAGAAAATTTGTGGGAAGGGGTGATTTTTTTAGTGTTTACATGTTTTCTTAATTTTTATTATATGGTTGTTGGATGCTTATTTCTACTGCTAAAAAATATCTTGTTAGAGTGATATATATATGTGTTGTTACCATGTTTTTAATTTTTTAAATAACATTTAATAAAAGGAAAACCACTTAAAATGGTGAAAAACGATTGTTTGGAAAATAATTAATTTGATAATGGTGTCTCTGGTCTAGAAACTAATATTTCACTTTGAAAATAGAAGTGTAGAAGTGAATTATTATTGTAATTTGGTGTTTTTATCGATTTATTTTATATGATATGATGTTTTGATTCTGTGGACTTGGTTGGGGATGCATTGTGTATAGTTTGGGATATTGGTGTGGATTTTACAGTGGGAGTTACATCTTCCTTTCCACAATTTTCAATAGAATATGTGGTTATTCTTGTATAATAATGGATTGGTTAGTTTTTTATGGATTTTGGAATGAGATGTGTGGGGGATGATGTGACGTTTGTTATTCTATGTTGTGGGGTTGTTACATAACATGGTTGATGGTTATGAGTATGTGATTTGGATATGGGATAGTATGGTACATATTATTATTAATAATGAAAATGGAAATTGGTTTGGGCTGGTATTGAATGAACGATGGTAATAAGTGAACTATTAAATCCTATAATGAATGGGTAGTGAATGGATTAAATGTAGCTGATGAATGAGAATATATTTTCACTAACAATATAACTAAATGGAGAAACTATTTTGATAATGTTAGTAAATTATAAATATTGAAATTTTTAAATGTTGTGTTTTTATAAGAAATGTGAATAGTTGTTGTAGTTGTTTTGGTGTGGGGAGTGGGGACGGTTTTTGGTATAATAGTTGGTATTGATGGTGGTGTACAACAATGGTAGTGTGGTAGGTGTGATGGTGGGGTGGTATTGTTTTGGTATAAACCCATAGGTTGGGATTATATATTCAATTGTCTTATACATGTCTTTTCTCGTGATTTTATAGACACCCAAACCGAGTCAAACAACCTCACTGACACCCAATTGTTTTGGGTTCTGATTTTTCCCCAACATATAGGTTGGCGATCGGATAGATGACTGACTACCCCCTCTTCCCCACTCTCCCTGATAGACGTAGTATGTGCTATGATGGGTCGTGGTAGGCATGAGAATATGGGCTATAACAACTTAATATTATAATATATGATATAACAACCAATTTGGTTATGTAGATGTTATGATGGTATATGGTGGTGGTCATGTATGGTAGGATTACAGTATAAGGTTTATATCTTTTTTTTTCACCACACCCTATTATGATGGATATGGATACATTATTCTAGCTATGGTTCAATGCCAATATAATGACCTATATCTTATAAGTGATATTTGTTTCATGGATAAATTTATATTATATTATATTATATAGTATGATACAGATACAAAACATAGGGAAAACATTAAACATTTATTTCATTAATATAGACCATTACATTAGTCAAAAACTAAACCCATGAAAATTCCTAGCATTACAATGGTAAAAAAATTAGAATATAATAAAAGTAGAATGGGAAAATTTGGATCATTGTAATATTCTAGAATCATCACCCCCATGAACAAAAATATGAAAATGAAACATAATATTAGTAAATAAGTTGACATATTAGAAAAGTAAAATATAGATTCTAGGTAGGAATTGTAGTGAATGTTGAATGACGGAATGAATTTTTATTTAAAGGATGAAACATGACCATTGTAAGAGTAACTTGATAGTTGGAAATTGTAACCTGACAGTTAGAATAGTAATTTGACCTCAAATTAATAAAATGTAATATAAATAATATTTTTCATGAATAATTTAATAAAATATAAATATTACAATACCATAAAATATATATCAATATTGAAAACACAAATAAACTATAAACGCATTTTTAAATAAACTATATTTTAATATATTTTGTAATAATCATAATTTTTTATTTTAAAAATTAAAATCACTTACATTATAAAATTATTTTGATAAAATAAATTTTATTTTTGATAATCAACATGTTGAAATTTTCTAAGGGTGGGTTTTTAGTAATACTTCAATTTTTAAACAAATAGTAAAAATACATTTTTTTCGTATCGATATATTTTAAATTATATCATTCATGATTTAATAGTTAACTAATCAATTATATAATTTTACAATAAACCAAAAACATGTTTATTAAGTTAAATAATCCATTAAAGTCAATTTCCAAACATAAAAAACATTTTTAAATGTTTAAATGTCTAAAGTGTCCCTTTAAATAAACATTTTTTCATTTTTATCTTTTTCCTTTTGTTTAAAATAGTAAATTAAAATTATAAAGTGATTAAATTTCCTAGAATCATGTTATTTTATTAAAATTTATTTCATAATTTATAAAATATTACTATTTAAAGGTTTACATTGGATATAGAAATTTATTCAATATTTTAACCTTATAATTCACCTCTCTTAAAGTATAAATAACCCCTCCCCCTCCCTTAGAAAACTAGTCCTCCCTCACTCACCAAATAAAATAATATATCCAAATACCATATATTAATCCCCTTAATTGGAGTAACAAACACCAATAATTCATGGAGTTTAATGCTGTAGAAAATAAGAAACAACAAGAAGAGTGTAAGTTTTCATGAACTTTTCTTCTTATTTTCCTCTTCACTTCCTCTATGTATTTATTAATTTAAAAACAAAATTATATAATATTAATTAAGAAATATGTTAAAATTATATCAATGATGCTGACCTACTATAAGGGTTATATTTATGTTGTATTTATATTTCATACTTCTCCTTCCTCCTCTTTTTATAATGTCCCATCAACGGTCAGTTAACCACCCACGAGGATGCTTCCAACTCTCTAATTATCAAAACCATTATGGTTGATCATAATAATTTAATAATAATATATAAATGTATAAATTTGAGTATTTATATGATTCTTCAGTTAATCTTAATAATTTATAAATAAAAATTAAGCAAGATCATTAAATCGAACAAATATGGGATATTTTAAGGAAAATATGATATAATTTTTTTTATCTTTAATAAAAGGAATTAAGGAATAGAATACAATGATTATTACTAATCAAGAGTTAAAAATGAATATAATTCAATTTTGGTTCCATGTTTTTATAAATCTTAATTTTTTATTTAGGAGGTAAAAAAGTGATGAAATAATGCAGGATTTAAGGTAAGGTGATTCTCGAACCCAACTCTCTCTCTTTTTGGTTATAGACTATTTCACATAATTTTTAGTATAGATATTCCACTAATATCACTAAAATAACCTTTAAATATTATTTCCCTTCTATTTCTAGGGATATACATTTTTCTACCTTGCCAAAATGATTTCTAATCTAAATACAAAAAAATTATCAAAAAGGCTTTATTTTTTCCAAAACACATCTTTAACTCCTATTGATTTTTTTATTATTTAATGAAAAATAATATTTAATGCCAATTTAAGATCTCCCTTATTAATTTGGGAACCCCAGAGGGTTTTCAATTAATTATGATATATGAAATCCTTCATGAAACCTATTTCTTTGTATGGGTTTATTTCATGTCTACAATTTCTATATGTTATATTTCCATGTGGCATGAATAATTATGAGCATTTCATGATGTGATGGGCCATACTAGAATTATATATCTGTATAATACGTTTGAAAATGTGATATATCTCATGAGATTATTGTATTGTGTGTGAACATGGTGCAATATTTGTTCACAATTATTATGTTATGATTTATGCAAATATGTTATGTATTAACATGATGCTAGATTTGTTCACAACTATGTGTGGTATTTGAACACTATGTTATGATGTTTCATTATTATGAATATACCATATTACATGACTTTATAAAATGTTTTCATCATGATTATAACGATGATCCTATGATTATGAAATGATGCTGTTGATTATGCTCACCAATGTACTATTGATTCAAATCCCTTATTCCTCCCATGATATTCGTGCCCTTACTGGGCTTTAGATCAACCATTTTTTGATGTATGTCCTTAGGTGAATACATTTACTATGGATAATTTGAGATATTTTATGAGGATAGAGATGAATTATTTAAATAATGTTTAATCATTATTATGTTTAAGAGCTTCATGACCCTAATTTTCCAATGATACCAAACCTTTGGATCCTGTATTATATTAATATTATGTTGTTTATCTTAAAATTTTTGTAATAGTCATGTAATAATATGTTGGGTCAATATAGTTTTATCAAAGAAATATTTATTTGTTTTGTGAATTAGGATTAGAAAATGTTAGTGATAACCATCCGAATAAGTCTATGTATTGGGAATAAACCTATGTTTTTGTAAAGTATATGATCATGTGGTTTCCAAGTAATGATATATCTATCTGGATAATTCAAGTCGATGTGGCTCTAACACATATGTACTTTAGGGTAATAGCTCAGAAAAGGGTGGATTTTGTATTAACTTGATCATCACCTGTTGTACGAAAAGGGGCCTTGATACACACTTGGTTTGAAACTCATGGAGGATATTATTCAACTAATCAGAAGCTCTATACACACCATCATAAAATATATTTAATTTAATTAATTTTACCTCTTAAATTTTTAAAAGGATTGAATTATATGATCCTAGAATCATTGTATTAGAAAAATTTTAAACGTAGTTATCCCATAAGCTATGAATTTATAATTAATTTTTTTATAAGGATAAATTATTTATTCTTTCTTTATTTAATTATCTTTTATTGATGGATTTTCTATTTTTGAAAATTGTGGGAACTATGAGAAACCAAAAAAATAAACCCATGTGAGGGACAATTAAATGATTGTATGAACAATATTCCTAATGAAATGATTGTAGGAACAATATTCCTAATGAAATGAGTGTTTGATTTCAAAATTTCATAGAGATTTATACCCAGCAATCCCAGGCTATGAAAAACAACCTAAACTATGAAAAATTAATTCCTTCACCCAAGATGTAGAAACTATACATTGAGTCCTTTATGTTGAAATGGCAATTGATGTTTAACAGATCTTCCAATCCACTTGACATGGAATAGAGGATTAACTCAATGGATAAGATATATCTTAAGCTCTACTATTCTGAGAAGGAGAATGTTACATTGGCCATTTATCATTTAGATGTTAAGGCTAATCAGTTAGGGGAATTGATAAAGAATACCAGTCCAAATGATGAAATAGAATAAATAGATTGGGAATAATTTTAAACGTTATTTCTTAACAAGTACTTCCTTCAAACTCATCGAACAAAGATAGAGAGATAAATACTAATGCTCAAGAAAAAGGAGGGTGAATCTATCATCGCTTATAAGGAAACATTCTCAAGACATGCATGATAAACCTTGTGTTATTTATCAACAATGACAGAAAAATTAAAATATTATTTAGTGTTTTAAAACCACACCTTCCAAAGGCTTTAGATATTTGAGATTTTGAAAGATCAAAAAACTATTCTGATGTTATCTCAAAGTAGAGATGGGGTTTGTAGAATTGTCCCATGGAAATAGAGATAAGAAGAGAAGAATGGAATATAAAGATGGAGGATCAAATGAAAAATGAGGGAAGAAGATCCAACCAACCCCATGTAAAAAATGTGGGAAGAAGCGTCATGGTAATTTCCACAAAGGGAAATGGAAATGATTTAATTATGGGAGAGAAGGCCATCAAGATCGTGAATGTAAAAGTGACATGAAGAAGTTGAAAAATATTATGGAGGATAGGAAGGACCCTACCAATGCACCACCCATGATACAATGCTTCAACTATATGGAGTAAGGGAATTATTCATGATGGTGTACTAAACCATGGTCTGTCAAGGGTAATCAACATCAACAACCACCAAATCTAAAGGACCAATGGAAAGATTATGAGATCATTACCACTAATTTCAAAAATAAAAACGAAGAATTTAAATGTAAAATTTCTATTCACTCAAGAATTAAAAAAGTTTTATTTTATTATGGTTCAATGTATTCCATTATATCCTAAAATTTGGTTTTTTTACTTATGGCTCAAAACCCCAATACCTTGAAGTAGATAATTTCTAAAAATATAAATTGATGTAATCAACACAACCCAATTATTGGAATTTCTTCTATTCATGTATATAGGACTATTCTTTTAGTGAATCTCATAATCCTCCCCATGGTGTAATTTGAAACTATACTAGGCTTGGATTGGATATCATTAGAAAGATCTCACAACAAGTTTCAGAAAAAGGAAATAAATTTCTATATCCCAAACCATACAATGCACCTATAAAAATCCAATGAATATCATGAATCTCCTTTGAGAAATTTCTCAATGGTGTGGTCGTTGATACCAATTAAGGAATAATACATTTAAAAAATTCTTGAGTCAATGTAAAGTATCAACCTTGATAAAATTACCATTATAAGGGAATATACTGATGCATTTTCTAAAGAGTTACCCAACATTCCACCAGATAGTGAGGTAGAGTTTTCAGTAGATATTATACCCTGGGACAGTCCTATATTGAAATTATCTTATATGATGGACCTAATATAACTAGAGGAGTTAAAGAAACTATTGAAAAATCATTTAGATAAAGGGTTCATACTCCCTAGTGCATCACCTTGGGGTGCACCAATACTCTTTGTCAAGAAAAAGGATGGATCAATGCAGCTGTATATTGATTAACAAGAGATTAACTGGATAACCATATAGAAAAAGTATCCCCTACCAAGGATTTATGACTTGTTCAATATACTATAAGGAGATAATTACTTCTTAAAGGTGGATATGTTTTCTAGATATCATTAACTGAAGGTAAATAAGTATGATATTCAAAAGAAACTATAAAAAAATCGATATATGGCGGCAGTTTAAACTGCCTATATGTGGTTATAAAATTATTTCAAAAAACTGCCCTTAAAATTTTCATCGACATTTAACTCATGTTGGTTCAATCCATTTAGAAATAGTTTTTGGTAACCATCATAGAACATTTGTTTAGTAGTGGCTTCACTTCCCAAAAAATTCCTAAAGGATAGTTGTGGTTTGAACCACCATAATATCTTTGGATTTTTTTGGAAAGGCAAACCGCCAATGAAACCCAAAAAACCACCTCTAGACAAAAAATCTATCCTAAAAAGTGACATTTTAAACTTTCAGTAAAAATAATTCAAATACAGTGGTAGATTAAACAGCCCCTACATATCGATTTAAGAAATCATTAGCTATTTCTGCATCCCAAAAGCTTACAAACCAAAGAAGCCAAACAAAAATAGATATCGAACTATAACACATCAAGATATCCAACTATTTTACATCAATGAGTTTATAATGTTACACATTAATAAAATTAGGAATCTAAAGTATTTTTAGAAATCTAGTGAAAATATCCATAAGAAATCACCCCCAAAGATAAAAATAAAAATGAAACAGTCAAAAGTCACATTGGTTGGTGTTCTACATTCACTACTCCATATACCATCCCAATGAACTCTATTCAACACCCTCTCCATATCTATCTCCACATCTTGCTACCATCACCCGCATGACAATTATGTTTAAAATTAAACAGTTATGTATATTTAAATTTAAACTTAGAACTAATTAATGTTTAGGAACTTAAGTATTTTTAAGTTGTGTGATTTACCTACTCACTACCATCCATCAAAAAAATATCATTGGGGACCCCATAAAAATCATATGATACAACTATCTTTAGTTTTCTTAGATTTTATAAATCTAAATTGTTCATATTACTCTATTTAGTTGTATTGTTTCCATATTTCATGAAAAAACATTTAGTAATGTAATAAAATTAAAATAACTTTCTTCAAATTATTATTTTTACCTTTAACTATCACCCTCCAATATCCACATGATGAAATAGGAGTGAAGACCTACTAATTCTCTATTAAGCATATTGAATGTGGCGGCTCTGCCTCAACTACTGATGGGATGCTGATGTAGGGTGTTCCAGAAGCTGATAAAATTGAGGATATGAGAGATATTGTAGGGGGAAGGAATAGGGTGTCTCAGATGCTATTGGGATGGTGAATAATGGATAATAATCTGTCATTGTGGTTAGGGGAACATGGACTAAGAGTCAACTAGGACCATTAAAACATTTCCTACTTGTAATTCCTATCATTTAATCAAAAAAATTAACTTTAGAATATATATTTAAAAAACATTCAGGCAGAAAAAATAGAAATGATAACTGATCCACAATACTGAAAAACAAAATATACATATCTATAATAATTAATGATTACACATATAATATAAGTGGTTGATAAATGAATGGATGGCTATAGATATAGTCATTTTGTCCTTCAATCATGTTATTTTACTGCTCCATCATTGCTTCATCCATCCCTGAAAGACTAATATTTTCAATATCATGATAAAAAAATAAGTTTGCTTCTTGTTATTGACAATATTTAACATGAGAGGTAAAATCTCCCACTTCATCACCCATATCAGAAGAGTCTCTATTTTATGTGAAAAACTAAACTCCACCCTTCATCCATGATATCTTCCGCATAATATATCGTTTTCATTTTCGATGATAAGATATAGGAATCGTGTAATTCACAATCACTGACATCTATCATATAAGAGAAGTTCACAAAAGTAAATTGTTTGGAATCTCTTTCTAACCCCTGATAATATCGACCCAATTTCATTTGAATTAAATAACTTAATAATTCCCATGGTAGTTTAATTAGATCATATCAATCAAATTTCTATAGTATCCCACTTTAGAAAATGTAAATATACCACTATTTTATGTTTTCAAACCCTCTTCCCGATCAATTGTATAAAATTTAAATCCATTCAAATTATAAGCATCGAACTTCCTAGCATGTTTTAAAGGACCTCGAGCAAGAAACATCAACACTTATAATAAATCAACTCAAGATCATTATTAATGATAAAACAAGTAATATAGGTTATTATATTTACAAAATATATGTGTCAACCTAATAACCATATTGATTGAAACATTTATTAACTTACACGCCGTATAAACAATTCCATAAGCTTTTATTAATAGATTTTTTTATATATTTTTCATTTAATGTTCTTATTATCATTCATCTCTTTGTTTGTATCATGATACCTTCAATAAATGAATCTATAATTTAACTATTGAGCAACACATATCTGTGTGCCTATAATAATTCCATTTCTATCAGTGTAATATTTGATCTCCTCCCAACTAATCAACCAATTGAAGTATATATTTTTGAGTTCTCATATAGTTTATATTGAGTAGATGTGTCATCAACACGTCCAACTTGATTTAATATTATCTCATTATCATCCAAGTATCTAGAATAAAAGGTAATATACTCCTCTACCAAATAGCTTTTAGAAATAGAGACTTCAGGATGAACTTTATTTTTAACATATGATTTGAAATGCCTAAGATATCTATGAAATAAAATATATAAAACATAATTTTTTATTTAATGATGTTCCCATAATTTCTTACGTAATAATTAAAACGAATAAATGCAGTTCCTCTCAACTAGATACATCCATCGATAATTTATGGGGCCTCCTAATTTAGCTTCCTCGGCTAAATTCATAGTTAAATGCATCATGAAGGTAAAAAAATATGGATGAAATATCATATACATTGAAAAAAGTCTGAATAAAAATACCTTATGAAGGTTTTCAAGCTCAAACTTTTGAAGAGTTTTTTCACATAGTTTTCTAAAGAATATGAAAAATTGGAGTACCACAATATTTACAATTTTAGGTAATAATATATGCAATTCCAATGGTAGAAAATGTTGTAAAATAATATGTGAATCATGAATTTTCAATCCATATAACCTAAAATGATATAAGTTAGAAAACCATGAGATATTACTTGAATACCCATAATATACCTTTACATGTTTTAAAATTTGAAGGAATGAATCTTTATCCCAGTTTTTCATTGCAGAAATTTCGAGAGCATACTTTCCATTTTCATTTAGCCAAATATCATGTTTTATGTTCATTTTTTATGTCCTTTCTAACATTGAGATGGTCCATTGATTTTCCTTTCTCATTATTAAATGTGAAGATCAAATTTTCAAAACAATTCTTCTAAATATGAAGAAAATCAAAATTATGCTGCAAAAAATTAAATTCCCAAAATGGAAGTTTGAAGAATATACTTTTTTTCTTCCATTGTTGTGTTCTAATTTCACTTGACATTGAACTTCAAAATCTTTTCCCAATATCATTAAAATTATGTACCTTCCCAAATTCTATTTCAACATTTCCATGTTGTGCCAATATTTTAGAACCTATCAACAACTTTGCAGGCGGTCTATGATCAATAGAGCCATGAATATTGAATTGTTCAACCAAAATCTATAAGATGTATTGAGAAATCATCAATGGAATAAGAAAAAATAATTTTTCACTATGAGGTAGTCATTTGGGATCAAAGTCAAAATTACAAATAGGACCAGAAAAACCCATGTAATTATTCCATCCAGCTAAATTACCAAGTCAAGCGTAGTCAATAATGGTCCGAAATAGAGAAGCATGCATTTTGAACATTTTTATAGATGATGCATCAAATGTATCAACACTGTTTCTCCATAATTCCAATAATTATTAAATTAGAGGATGTGAGTATACATAAATATAATATCTAAGCATTTTGTCCATGAATAACCATCAAAATGGTAAAAGTCATTTGTTGCATACACATCCACGAAGGTAGATTGTAAGGAATAAAAAAACCGAACAAATGATATAACTAGTTATCAGTGTCTGAAATGGGTGGAATCCATCTGTAACTAATCCCAATCATACATTCATAAGATCATAAGAGCAATTTGGATGTAATAAATCAAATTTATACCATGATTGTGGATCTCTTGTATTCCACATTAACCCATCATTGTTATTATCTATAGAATTCTACTTCATGTGGTTGGAGGTTTTCTATGACAAGAATAAGCTTTTCAATTTTGGATTTAAAGGAAAGTAACATAAAACATTTTTAGGTGTGTTCCTTTTCTTCTTATTCATAATAGTATGTTTATTATATCTTCCAACATCACCCATTGATTTCCATCTATAAGAAGAACATTTTTTTCAATCATATCTACTTGAATCATCTCCCCAATAAAGCATATAATCATTGGGAAAAGCATTTATTTTTTGTATAATTCAGGAAAATCATGTTAATTTTTTTTTCAAATCATAGAAGGACTCATGGATCTTAGATTCAGGAAATGAACCATGCAACAATTCCAATATCATGGAAATCACCTTATTTTTAATTCCAGAAAGGTATTTAATGTGGTACAACTTTGGTAGAAAAGAAATTTTTGAATATTTCAAACATCCACCATACATCTCTTGATTTCCATCATCAACCAAACCATGAAACATATTTTTATACCCAATTAATTCCTCTATTACATTAGTCTTCATAGAATCAATAGTAGGATCCAATTATTTGTTACAATATTGATCTAGTTATCCTATAGTCCCAAAAAAATCACTTGTCATGTTTCTATTTGTAGAACCCTCAACTAGTTGTTATAATATGATTCCATATTGATGTTATTGTCCTGTAATGCCGATTGCATTATTTATAAGGTTTTTTCTTCTATTGTCTATTATCGACAAATTTGGGATCTCATTCTTTTAGTTGATAGCAGTACTCAAACATTATGAAATGTTCAATTATACATGTCAAATCCAACAATAATATTGAGTAGGGAATTGATTCAATATAAAGTGTTCAAAAAAATCATATCTCATTATCTATATTCTAAATTACATTTTGGACTTGGACATATTATTCTACCATCAAATGATCGACTGGAATTTGAAAAATCTTAAAAGTCTTAAAAACCATAGCATACCGAGGAATGTTCCATGGTAATATGATCCAAATTTTATCTATATATATCAAAAGTTTCCAACACATTATTAAAAAAAATTAAGACACATAATTATTACTAAATCATAATATAGACAAATGGATTTGAAGAAACACAACCCATGTAGTTATAAGAAGATTCATATAAGTACTAAAAGAGTCAATGTAAAAGAAACAAATCAATCAAAGATAGTATTATTTAAAACAAAAGCAATATAAAAATCACACAACCATTAGAAAATCCACCGTAAATTTTAACAAACACTTGGTATGTGATAATTAGAGAATAATGATCATCCATTTAGGTGGTAATAAATTCAATGAATGGCAATGTTGAAACATTCTATAAATAATAAATATATACTATTTATTTTTATATTAATTTTATAAATTCATTAAATCATTTATATTAGGTTTATATAATTATAATTTATATTGGTAAAGATATATAATAGCAATTTAATTAATAATGAAAGGGAAGTGTGAGAGTTTCTACATTATATAAGAAAATAACTCTTAACCAAATAATCTGGAATCATACCAACATTGGATAAAAAAAGATTCTACTCTACCTAAATAAGGTTTTGTTCTTTTAAGAGTGTGTTCCAAGTGGTTCAGTATAGTTGGACTGAATTGTTTTCAGACACAACAAGGTTTCATCCATGGTTAATATAAAATTTCATATTTCATTTTGATCTGGTGACATAGCTCTGTTATTGAATCCATATCCTCTTAGAGTAAATATATAAATTCATCAATCCTAATTAATGGTATATAAGATATATTGATTTATCTAGAGGCTCAAAATAATATAGGAAAAGTTTGAAGATCAGTTAAAGGATTTATTTTGTTAGAATATAAATTTTGAAATTCAATTTTGAAATGGATATTATTTAATCTATTTGAATTAAAGTTCTATTTGGGATTTTTTATTGATGGTTTTTAGTAGAGTTGGAGTTGTGATATGGATTTATATATATTATAGATGGTATTAATTCCAAGGAAAAAATGAATTTCTCCCATTAATGAGATAATTATAATATTTATAATGAAATAATTCTACCCAGATTGGTTTCATTAAGGTATAGATGTTCTAGATATTAGTAATGATGTATCTAAAACCAATTCAAAAAAAGTACCATTAACATCAGTTACTTGGATGAATTTGGAGATTTATTGGAATGTAAGGAATAACATTCTATCCACTCTTTCTGAAATGGAGTTTCTAGTTGTTATGTGGATGAATATAGTTAAATAAATTATGTAAATGATCTAAAATATCTGTAAAGGAAACAATATTGTAAAAATTGGTAAATTAAAATTATGGTGACATAAGTATGAATATATGTATTTTCTTGAAGGAGAATATATTGATAAGTTCTACAAAAGGGTTAATGATGAGGTTAAAAATAGTATATTATTTAGTTTCACTCTTGAATATTAATCAATGGTTGAGAATATTTTTCATATTCTTCTAGAATTATATAATACTAAAGTCTCAGCACTAAAGGATTGTGATATTTATAGACATACTTGGGATGAACTACCTAAAATATTGTTTATATTTTATATGAAAAATGAATCCATCCAAAATAATATGTATTTGGATGAGAAGTAATTATCATTAAAATCCATAGAAAAGGACTGTTCCTCAAAAAAATACAAGGATGTTGAAGAATATGTAGATGAAGTTATAATTACAGATTCAAATGAGGATGTTTATGTGATGATTGGAAATATAATTTTGATCATCTTAAAAGGTTTCTGAATATTTAAAGCTATATTTCATGGTGACTTATCCTTAAAGTGTTTCAATTATATGAGTATTTTAAAATTTATGTAAAATTGTATGAATCTATAAGAAGATCAAATTCATGATAAAGATGAGTCCTATCATTTTATTCATATGAGAGTTCCTTGAATTTAAAAAGATGTGTGTTTTGATCATTTTGTTCAAGAATGAAATCTTATTTTAAAGATTAGTGTTTTGATAATGTTGTTAGAGAAATATAATTAGATAATTAGGAATGCATCCAACAAGGTGAAATTTGAAATTGTTAAATTCATATTAAAGGAAGTAGAGTTACTCCTTAGTGTTAAAAAATTAGGAGACCTAATCAAAAAAGAAAAAATAAGGTTAAATAATTGAATGAGAATTTACTTAATCAATGTAAATAACTGAAATCTCTCATGATTAATCTACAGGGAAACCTATATTTTTAGTTAGGTAAAAACACATTTTTAAAAAATTTCCATTCTCAGGTAATATTAACCAAATAAAAACAATAAGGATTTTAAAATACCAATGTATATCCATAAATTTTATTCTCCATTAACAATGATGTTTAAAACAATGATTTACATTGAAATATGGTTAATTTAACATAATATTTTATATGGAAACTATAAATTTGATTAACAATATACTTTAAATAAAAACACATATTGTTTAACCTTATCAATTAATAAACTAATCAAAACAATTCCCCAGAAATTTAGTTTAATGCTATGAAATATTTAAATAAAAAATTTAAGGTTCAAAGTAGTAGTCACACTAAACAAAATGCATGAAAAAATTGGACTAAAATCATAAATATATGGTCTACCTAATATAATCCAAAGATAAAAACCCATAAAATCTATTATAACCATTAAATGTAAACACCTTATACTTTGAGACCCAGGTGATGTATACAAGTATGCGACTGCACAATTGAGCCAATAATCAACCAACTCTATCTAGACATCCAAAATATACATCATTAGATCATCCAATGAGTTATTAGGAGTAAGAAAAATTGATATAGGGGGAAAGGGAAGAATGGATCAGGAAAAAATACCAATAAGGGAGGGATTACCACTAGGGTGACAGATCAGGGGGGGCTCAGGGTTAATCGTTGCTCCGATGTAGGTTTGAGGGAAGACAATGGCTCAAATGAGGTACAAGGACATATTGAGGGTGATGGATGTAGAGAGGGAAAATGAGGGCATGCTTGGTCAGGGGATTGTGACCACAATGTGGGCGAGGGATTGGGGGGCTTGACCTCTGATGGCTCGAGTGATACCTAAGAGTCAGTGAGGGGGGAAGCATGACAACACTAGGGATCAACATCAGGGGGAAACACTGGGGATCAATGTTGGGGGGGGGAGATCAGGGGAGTCGAGGCCAGGGGATAAGTGTCTCTTTTTAATAAAAAGTCTATCTTTAGCGGAATTTTTTAAAAAAACACCGCTAAATTATTTCATTTTTTAGCAGTGATTTAATAATCCTTTTCTATAAAACCTCTGCTAAAAATGAATTTTTTGTAGTGATACAGCCTTCCATACAAGGTATGGAAACTATTAGTTCATAGTGATGCACTTTAGAATTACTAATTCTATAATAATATTGAAGTATTTGAAAAATATTTCCTTCAGAGATTACCTTGATATTTTTTTGTAGTTTTTATTAATGAAATTATCATTTACTCTAAGAGAAAGGGAGAACATTAATTTCACATCGATGAAGATGATTCCATTTGGTTTTTAACTATACTTTATGTTCCAACATTACTAAAGAAAATGAATGATATATTAGATATTTCATATATCTCATATTTCTACATCCATCTTGTAAGTACCAAGATGCACTGTGATCTTTAAGAACACTTTATGTGGGAAAACATGAAGAAGGATATCACTAAGTACACCTTAAAGCTATTGGTAGGTTATAAAGTTAAAGAAATGTGATATATGTCCAAGGGGATGGTGAAACCATTTCCCATAACCACAATAAATTGGCATAATATTACCATGGATTTTTTCACTAGTCTCCCAAAGACAAAAAAGGAATAAATGAAATATGACTCACCAAGACTTCCCACTTCATTACTATTTGGGAATATTTTTTACTTGAATAACTTTATAAGATATACAAAAAGGAATTGGAGAGGTTACATGGGGTACCACTTCAATCATAGCTGATTATGATCCAAGGATCACTTCTAAATTCTAGAGAAGTATTGAACTTGATCTGGATACTGAATTGAATTTTAGTATGGACTATAACCACTAAACTAAAGGAAAATTTGAAAGGACCATTTATACACTCTATTATATGTTGAGATACTACTCAATGGATTTTAAATGTTGATGAGATTAATATCTCACACTTTTTATGTCCTCATACAATAATAACTTTAACTAAAGTGTTCAAATGGATACATATAAAGCTCTAAATGGGAAGTTTTGGAGAACACCTAATTATTGGGATGATGTTTGTGAAAAAAAGCTACATGGACCGGATCTTATGAAAGAGATGAGAAAAATTTTCATGCCATCCAAAAACAAATAAAATATTATTAAAGCAAAAAGAAGATCTATGTTTCTAAATGTCAAAGGGATTTGGAGACTGATGTTGGAGAAATTTTTTTCCTTCAAATATATCTATGGGAGAGAGTCATTTAGTTTGAAAAGAAATAAAATCTTACCCCAGGTACATTGGCCCCTTTGATATCCTTGATCATATAGGAACAGTGGCTTATCAATTAAAACTTTCACCAAAAATGGGCCATGTTTAGGATTTATTCTGCATATCTCTCTTCAGTAAGAATATATCTGATCCATAACATGTACTAAATCTAAAGGTGGTTCATCTGGAGAAAGATATCTCATATGGGGAGTAAATGGTGAGGATCCTAAAACACATATACAAAGTTCTATGAAACAAGAAAACTTACCTTGTAAAATTGATATAGAGAAACCATAAATATGAAGAGGTAATATGGTATCCTGAGGAAATAATAAAATGTAAGTACACTCATTTATTCTTAGCTGAGAATATGAGTTGAAATTTTAAGGATGTAATTTCTAAATAGAAGAAGAATGTAATGACCCCGAGTTTATAAGTGATATTTTTTTTCTGAATAAATGTATGTTGCATTATATTATATATTATTATACACATAAAACACATATAGAAAACCAAAAAACTTTATTTAATTACTAAATATAATTACATTAGTCAATAATTGAACCCATGAAATTCCAAACATTACAATGGTACATAATATAGAAAATAAGTAAAGTAGAATGGAAAAATTTGGATCATTAAAATATACTAGAATCACCACCCCCATGAAAATCACTAATAAAAAAACATAATATTAATAAAATAATTGACATCTTAGAAAAGGAAAATACAGAACCTTGGGAGGAATTGTTTTGAATGATGAGTGAATGAATAAAGTGGTATATTTAAGATTTAATATGATTCTTGAAATAGTAACATGACTATTAGAAATAGTAACCGAACCATTAGAATAGTAATTTGACCTAAAAATAATAAATTTTAATAAAAAAATATTTATAATGAATAATTATAGTAAATATAAATATTATAATACCAAAAAATAAATATTAATATTTTAAAAATCAAATAATCTATAAGAATTCTTTTAAATAAACTTCATTTTAATTTATTTTATAAAAAATCAATTTTTTTATATTAAAAATTAAAATTAACTAATTAAGAAAAACATTTTTCAAAATTAATTTCATTTTTAGAATTATAATGTCCAAATTGTCTAAGGGTTATTTTTTGGTAATACTTCAATTTTTAGGTGAATAGTAAAAGTAATTTTTTTCCTAACCAGCCTAATTTTAATTACATTATTCAAGATGTAATGATGAGATATTAATTTTTATATTTTTAGCTCAACCAAAAACCTTTTTAATTAGTTAAATAATCAATGAAATTTAAATTCCAAATATAAAAAGTATTTCAAAAAGTCAAAAAGTCTAAAGTGTCCCGAACCGTCCCCTGGGGCCTGTGCTGTGACTACCACAAGCCTGCCTTCCATAGGCCAGGGGCTGGTAACTAGCATCAGAAAGGCGTATCCCTCTAACGGGAAGGCATTGCCTTTAAACCTATACAAACACACAATCCAAGAACACGAGAAGAAGAAACCACGAAGTAAACTGCTATAGTAAAAAATGTGTTGAAAGTAAAGGGGCCGAAATAAAAGCCCAACTGGAAACTAAACGTACAACTGAAAAGTAAAAAACAGCTCCTTGATCGTCCACTGAGGAACCTACCTGAAGGGTAGGTACAACTCTCGATCAGCAACCCCTGCGTCACATCCCACCAAATGGTCCACCTACGAGCACCGTCCAGTCCTTGCTCCCTCATCCTCGATCAACATTGTCCATCATCTGCACAAGAAACAATAAGGTGCAGGTAATGCCCGTGTAGGGGTGAGTATAACAATACTCAGTAGGGACCCCGAGTCCCTTGAAGGTCTCCCATAGTTCCATAAAGGAAAGACCGCGAAGTAAGACCTCAATCACAAAGCACGAAGTAGTCATCAACTCTACTTAGGTATATTCCCATACATATAACTAATTTATAAACATACACTCATCTCACACATGAGGGAAGAATAACAAAAATGTAACACCACGAAGGTAAAAGTACCACAATGGTAACACCATGAAGGTAACACCATGAAGTTAAAAGTACTACATAAGTAACACCACGAAGATAACACCACGAAGGTTAAAGTACCACATAGGTAACACCACGAAGATTACACCACGAAGGTGAAGGTACCACATAGGTAACACCATGAAGATAAAAGACACATCTCACACCATGTATTTGTGAAGTATAGAAGTAAAAATGAGTAGTTACAAAGCTAGATCATCTGATTCTGTTAAGAGGCACTACAAATGATTATATAGAGTCCGACCCAGACAAGATCAATAGGTAATAACCCCCATAATGGACCACATAGGATACAACACGCCTAGAGTCGATAGGTACTAAACCCCACAATGACCCACACAGGATCTGACGCACACATGATCTGTATGCACTGACCCACGCATGATTGTTGAGTGCTGACCCACACAGGATCTGACCCACACAGGATCGGTATGACATTACCCACATAGGATCACTGAGCGTTGACCCACACAGGATATGGCTCACACAGGATCGGTGTTGACCCACATAGGATCTCTAGGTACTAACCTCTATATGATCTGTCTCCAACCTCCACCTCACTGCTAGCCACTGGATTCCTGCTCATAGAACATTTGATTCTGGGAGAACCTCTCCTAAAGCCTTCAGTCATATGTAAAATAGCATGATGTCCCATGAAGTAGTTACCCGATGATCTATCACGTCATAAGGGTTCCAATGCAACAGACGATGTGTCAATCAGATGCCCAGTTTTTTAAGATATTAGCATTTTAGTACCGAGGGCCAGGTTGGATTTAGAGTCGATGCAAACCTATCATATTCCAAAATCCTCCCAAACTCTCCTAGAGTATCTCAAATGGACCACCTTTTCACTAGGGTACTTATTCCATATACTACGCGTCAATCAGATGCATGATCTATTAGTTACACCCCTTTCCATGAAATGGGTGTGATCGCACCTCAGTTCGGCCCGGCTTGGTAGGGCCTGCCAGAATCTTCCAAAGGGACCTCTTCCTAAAATGGGTCCCAATGCCACTGACGATGTGTCGAACGGACACCAAGTTTGTCAGTTACGAGCGTTTCTTTATCCGAGGACCAATTGGGTCTGGGCCCAGTCCGACCCGGTCAGACCGACCTGACATAACGGGTCACGGGGTCCACCTGACCCTACTCGGGTCTGGTCCACTAAGGGTTGGCCCGGTCTACTTGGTCGGGCCCATCGGGGTCTGCCAAGTTCGGTTCGCGGGCCCGGGCCACTGTTGGCCCAGCCTGCCGGGTGGGGCTCGGCCCAACCACGTTGGTCCACTGGGATGCGGGTTGCGCCCATTTTGTTGGTGGGTTCGGCCCACTGGGCGGGTCTGGTCCGCAAGCAGGTCCAGTCTGCGAGGTGGGTCTGACCAGATCTGTCAGCCCGTGTCCAGCCCTGTCCGCAAGAAGGCGGACCGATATTCCTACCTGGCCCCGCGGGTGTAGGGCCTTTTTGGCCATTCGGTGGGCCACTGCCCCATCGCGTAACGGTCATCCGTTTTGGCTGACCGGGGGTCTGAAAACCCAACGCGTCGCGGGGCCGTTCCACTCTCCACCTGCCGCATCATCGAGCCGAGACCTCCTCCAGCGGAGCGCGATGACTCCCCGCTTCACCTCCACCTCCCACGGCCGGCTCAGGCCAACTACCTTCTTCCCCTACCATGGTTTCGACTGCGACCCTTGCCCATCAGCAAGACGCGACTGTGCGCTGAAATTCCTCCACATCAGGACTGTGCCGACCATTCTGCTAACCACCGCGGCGTAGTGCCACGACCTCCTCCTGCAGTGTGTGATGGTGCACCGCCTCTATCATGGCCAGCCAGTGCCGCCGCGCCTGTGGTCTTTCACGGAGAGAGAGATAGAGGGAAAGGGTAAACAAGGTAGTAGAGGGTTCAGGCCTTGTTCGTCTGGCCCGTTCCCTCCTAGTTAGCTTGAAAACATGTGGGAGGAAAAACGATTCAACAATCACTTGAAATTATAACAAAATATATCCCTACCTCAAGTTCGATGGAGAACGCCCGCGATTGAGGATGATTTGGTGTTCATCGTCCCCACAACAATCTGCCAATGATTCCACTCAATCAGCGTTTTTTGGTTTGGGATTCAGTGTCGCTTGTCACCGCTCGCTAGAACTGGTCATGTTTTCCAAGGGGTTGGCGTCGCGACACTTTATCGGAACTTCGTCACTTGGTGAAGTCATGCCAATACTCCTCCCCAAGCTCCATATAAATAGGATAGGGGGGAGGGTAAATAACTCCTGTGAAATTAATTGGGATTCATTTAATAGGAACCTTCATAATTCCAATGACACTATTATAATGGATTTGAGGAGTCAGGCCATTTAATGTCTTGAAACGTCGTTGGTCCAGCCACCGCTGTTGTCCATTGGATGAAAAGAAAGAATTAAATAAAATAACATAGTTATTTTATTATTCTTTCAAAAAGTCCAAAATATAACTTTTTCTGAAGACCTACTGTCGTCGAAGTGAAGCCTCCTTTAAGTGAATCCCAAAACTGCGGATTTAATGGTGCCCTTATATTTTTAATCTGAGCACCAGTTCAAAAGTTAGAAAATGCTGCCTGCGCGTTTACTGAACGTATCTTAAAAAGTTCAATAAATTATTAACATACACCCTTGACCCATGCCTATTGAGGTTAGACTTTAAATAAGGGAAAAACCTCCCAATGAAATCAACGGTACTCTCAGATTTTTAATCTGAGTTACCATTTAGAAGTCATATATTTTTACAAAAAAATAATTGTTACATAATTATTTTATTTACGGCCAAAAACTAACTTCCATAGTTGGCCCGCGCCGGAAAATGTTAGAATCTTCCTAAAGAATGAATACCATCAGGAGGTCAGTAGTGGTCTCATATTTTTAATCTGAGTCACCATTCGTGAGTGATAAGAATTTGAAAAATAAAATAACTTCATTTAATTATTTTATTTACGGTTATTCCATTTTCGGGTTTTCTCACATGAGGTCTATGCCGACTAAACATAAGTCGCGCCTAGGGTAAACCCGCCATCCTGAATGCAACAGTGCCCTTATATTTCTGATCCAGGCAACCGTTTAAGAGCTATTCCACTTTTTTAGGAAAACTTCTTATGCACGCTAATTAAAGCTTAACAAAACTTCGACGGATAATTCCGGGCACTCCGGGCCTCAGAATCATGCACTGTCAGATTTCACAGTCTCGAAATAATTCCATATAATTTGAAAAAATTATACTTAAATTCTGAGACATTACAAAAGGTGTCCCTTTAAATACACATTTGTTTTATTTGTATCCTATACTTTTATTTAACTAATAAATTTGAATTATAAAGTGATTAAATGTACTAAAAACATGTTATTTAATTTGAATATATTTTATAATGTAAAAAATATTAATATTGAAAGGTTTTCCTTGTATATAATAATATATTCAATATTTTATCCTTAAAAACCCCCTCTCCTCAAGTTTAAATAACCCCTCACCCTCCCTTGAAGACCACTCATCCCTCATTCACCAAAGAAAATTATATACCAAAATATCCTCTCTAAAGCCCCTGATCAAACTTAAAGACGTTATCGAGTAACAAAATCTTGCATTAATATAGAGACATGTACTTTTCATACAAAATTATTACATCTTATTAGATGAATATTCCATACATAACATTACGATCCATGAGGGAATCATAGAAGCATAGTGTATTTGGAAAATTACATAAATAAAAAACTTTCTCATAAGGGATCTAACTCACATCCCACTATGTTCTTCATAACTATAACCCTTATTAGAAATATCATACTTAAAACCTCTCTTCATTACCCGGCGAAAAGAAACAAAAGATATGCTGAGATCTAATGCTCAGTAAAGGTAATCAAGAAAGATTTCGATGACCACTGAAACATAACAAGAGAATAAGGGTATGATAACATGAACATAAAATTTTAAAACCATACTTTTTATATCATAGATCATAATCTTGAGTCATGGAAATAAACATGGTAGTTCATAAGACATGAATCCAAAATGAATCAAGGAACATGGGTGATGAGATCATAACATTGTCATAAGATATATGGTTTTGGAATACACATAATCACATAAAACCATTTAATTTTTAAAGGATCACTTCCAAGAATATTATAGAGGATTGGGTTCACTCCCCATTCCATAAATCATTAGTCATGTTTCACTCAAAAGACTATATGAGTGGAAAGAGTCTCTTATATAATTGGGTCAACTCCCTATTACATTCCTTATTATCTCATGAGATATCCATATTTACTCAATTTATTAGTGGGATATATAATTCCAATATTACCCATAACATAAACATAATTAATTCATGTGTGTTTCACAGGATCAGAAATCATTCAACAGATATTATAACCCATGGAAATGTAAAAGAGTTCCATAAACATTTAAACATTTCATCATAACATAACCAATTGAAGATAAACAGGTTTTATAAAATTATCATAATAATCATTATAAACCATATATAGAAGAATTAAGATGTTATCATTGGATAATATCCCCAATAAATCATATGTATCATCAAAGGGTTTCATCTTAGATGAAAATTCCTTTAAAATATCACATGAAATATTTCTTGAAGAATGTAAACTTTTCAAATAAAAATCACATATTTAAAACCTAGAAATTTTCAAAATATTTTGTAAAAAATTTTCTTTGAAATGAACCTTGAAAGCTTATAAATGAATATTCAAATAATTTAGTGGTCATGATGGTATAAAATTCCATTCATGACATATACGTTAAAATAGATATTCCTTTCACATTTTTGTTAAAAATTCAAAAGTACATAATTCAAAAAACAACAAGAATATTACTTTTAATTTTTTTTATAAAAATTAAAAATGGGTAAAATTAATTTAAATAGTCATTTGATATTTGTAAAATCTTTCCTGAAAACATTTTATAAAACTTGTATATCGAAGAAAAAATAATTTTGACTGAAGAGAGAAATAATTTTTTTCCTTAAAAACACTATATCTTTATATTGAGTACTTAAAATGAGGAAAATTATAGGAAAAAATTTATTATCAAGAAATAACTCAGTTAGAATAACATTCATGGGATTATCAAGATATAATTCAAAAAAGTTCATCATTGGAAACTTAATCATAATCAATCCTGATAAACATTAACATTGTAACATAAATCCCTTACCACTTTGGTAGCATTTGTTTCTTAAGCCCCATGTAATAATGACCCAAAATTAATATTTAAATATCATGATATTAAGTAGAATCATTATATATCATGTCAAATAGGTATTATAAAAACATAAAAAAGGAAACAATAAGTGAATATGACATATGTATCAAAGAAATACAAGTGAGATGAGAAGCCACTTACCTCAAGTTTTGTCTTAATTCATGGGTGTTTGTACCTACTATATTATAAATATAGATTTATTATAAATATATTATAGAAACATAATCATATATATAATTACAGATATGATTTAATTATATCATCTTATCACGTTTTTATTAACAATTATTTATTAAAATCTTTTTTTCGGTTGATAACTGCCTTATTTTTCATTCATGTTTCAGTTCAGTATTCATTGTACTTTCACTTTGATCATGGTTAAACAATACATAGAATTTTAATAATCACAATAATACCATATATATTCATTATATATCTATATATCTATAAAATATAAATATAGAAAAAATATTTACACCGTTCATGGAGATGCTACGCCGTACGTACACATGAAGGTTGTTTTTGTTTTCTATGGAAAAGAAGAAAAGAAAGTTAAATAATATTTTATCAATTTAGAAACAAAGTAATATCACAAATATCATAAATAAATATATCTTATATCTTTATAACCATCTAATTAAAATGGTTATATAAATTAATTACACCACTATATGGATACTGTAAGACGTACATACACATGAGCGATGTTTTTATTTTCCATAGGATGTAATGGAGGTGGAAAAAGGTTGTTAAATTTTCATAATAAAAATTCAGTATATTTAATATAATTATGTATTTATTTTATAATGTGTTCCATATATTTAGATGATTTAGTAAAAGAAATAAAATTGGGAGTACTCAGTTAAGAGTTGTACCTCTTTGTTGAGAAACCTATATTTGATTACACCTTAAGCCTTGAAATAATGGTCTTTTAGAAATAAAATAATATCTAAGATGCGATAAAGGATTATAATAAGGAATTATGGTAGGTATTTTCTATGCTATATGTCTCAGGATGTGTGGATAAGAGAGGGGAGTTGGTAACTTTTTATAAGGGAGTGAAAAGACATACTTGGAATTACATAAGATATTAAATAGTGTATATTTATCATAATCAGTTAAAGTGGCACAAAGGAACCAAAAATTTGAATATAATATTATATAGAGTAAAAAAAATAAACATATCACATTTGTTCAATTTTTTGATACATTTTAGGCCACGTATTTTAGTTAAACTGCTTTAAATCCATTTTAACCTTAACTGTGATAACTTAACTTTTTACCATGATAAATTAATTATATATAAAAAAATAAAAGGGTACTTATAATTAAAATAAAACATAATTATTGAAAATTTTTAATCCATTTTATCAAATTTAATTTCTATTTGTGGTATAAATTACTTTTAATATAAGAACATAGAACACATGAAAAATAGTTTTTAGGAAAATACCTGATTTAAGAGTAAAAATTGTTTAACCTTGAAATAAAGTAACAAGATAGTTTACACAATATTTTTGGTTGAATAATAAATAAATTAACGTTTTTATACTTTTTGTGAAAGTCTAAACCAAATGTAATCTTCCAACCATTCCATTAAATACAAAGACCCAAAAAATAGTTTTTAATTTCTTTAAATATAAGTTATCTTCACAAAAGTCATGCTTGAGTTCCAATTTTATAAAAATGTTTGAAAATAGATTATTTAATTCCTTAAGAATAACTTTTGTTTAAAAATACATATAAAATAAACTAAATGAAACTTTTAATGATATTATTATGTTTTACCCCATGTTTTAAGCCAATTTTATCTATTTTATCATGGTGACAAAAATTCTCCATGGTCACTATTTATAATGACAAAAAATTAATTTGAAACAATTAAATTATTTTAATTAAGAAGATTAAAAATATTTAATCACTTTTATAAAATTTAATTCACATAACTGGCATTACTTAATTTAAAATTAAACATGTAAAACTTGATGAAAACCGATTTTCTTTCCATAAGAATTATCTTTTTAAGTGAAAATACTTTTATACCAAAATAAATCTTAAAGATAATTAAATTTATATTAGTATGATTATTAAAAATATAAATTAACAAATTTATCTTTTTAAAAAATTTAAAACAAAATTTTAAATTTTAAATTCTAAGGGCAAAAGGACAAGTTTCAATAAAATCATCATTCTTATACTATTCACTAAAAAATTAATCATTTTTAAAAAAAATAAAATTTAATCCTAATTAAATTTTGATATGATGAACCCTAAAATGATATCTATTTTTTCAAATAAAATTTGTAAATAGGTATAAATTCATTGTAATATTTTCATACAAAATGTCATAAAATCCATTTTTGAAGAATGTGTATTTTTGAAAAATTGATTGAATTTAATTAAAAAAATTATGTACCTATTAGTTATACATTAATTAATGAATTTTGAAAATATATAAACTTTATACATACGTTTATAATGTTTTTATTACTATTCATAGCTCCAATTTTATTGGCATAGTTATAACGGTCATTTTTAAATAATAATATTTTAATAGTATATCACGATTTGTTTAAAATCGGTGTTGTGTGTAACACATGATATCAAAGAAATTAAATTTATCTAAAGAATAATATATCATAAAATCTTGTGGTGTTATATTATACCCTACATAAAATGAATTTATCTCAAAAAAATCCTTCACCCTAACATAATCAAATGATGATATCTCTTTTTCATCATATCCTTAAGTTTCCAAGTAGCTTCTTTTAATTTTTGGTTATTATAGAGAAATTTAACCAGATGAGTAGTATTTTTTCCATAGCACATTATCTCTCTGATCTAATATTTCTACTAGTTTTTCTAAATATGAAAGATCATGATTCAGTTGTACAACCTCTGTGTTCATTACATGTGATGGATCAGGTATGTGCTTCCTCAAAAGAGATATATGGAACACATCATGAACTTGAGAGAGGTTTATTGGAAGCACCAAGTGATAATATAACATCCCTTATTGATCAAGAATCTCAAAGAGGAAAATATACCTAGGGATTATATTTCCAATATTTTCAAATCTAATAACCTTTCTCCATGGATAAATACATAGAAATACCTTCTCACCAACATTGAATTATCGATTTCAAAGATAACTATCAACATAACTTTTCCATTAAATATAAGATTCCTTGATTTTATGTTTAATGGATTTGTCTATCTATATAATTTCCTCATCTATATCATGTCCTAGGTAATCAATTTCTCCAACTTAATTCTAGGATGTTGGATTTATACACATCCTTCCATAGAGTGATTTATAAGGATCAATATGAATGATTGAGTGAAATATATTATCATATGAAAACACAATTAGTGGAAGGTTATGATCCCAACCACCATTGAAATAAATATAACAAGATCTCAACATATCATCTAGGGATTTAATGGTTCTCTTAGAATAACCATCTATTTTTTTGATGATAAGTAGTACTAAAACTCAACTTTGTGTCCAGATCCCACTAAAGACTTCACCAGAACATCAAGATAAACCTCATATCCCGATCATATACAATAGAATGTGGTACCCCATGCAATTTTACAACTTATTTAATGTATATTATGAAAATATATTTAAGAGAGAAATATTATTTGATATAAATAAAGTGTTTTTTCTTCATGTGTTAATCAAATATAACCTAAATAACATTATGAACTTCCTAATGTTTGGGGAGTTTGATAAAAAATACATGGTTCAGTTTTTTCATTTCCATTCTGATATGGGTTATGGTTGTAAAATCCATATAGAATTATGTCTCATAGCCTTAAATTATTGACATACCAAGTACTGGGATACATACTCTACAATATCTTTCTTCATGTTGTCCCACCAAAAATAATTTTCCATATCTCTAAACATCTTCTTACTTCTAGGATGGATAGAGAATGGAGAACTATGAGATTAATCCAATAACTCCTTCTTTATGTCTGGTATTAATTGGGAAATATATAGTTTTGTAACCTTATCATTCCATCATAATGTAGTATGAATTCAGGTTTATTTATAACCTTCTTCTATATTTACACATCTTCCTTTTTCACCTCTTTAATTATCACTTGGATAGATGGTTGAACACTCATTTGAGTAAGATAATATTTATCATCATTCTCCAATATTTCTAGATCTATCCATTGAAATTACATAATTTTTTGAACTTTTTCAATTCTAATCATGGAAAACTAGCATATTACATCCAACTAAGAGCGTCAGCCACCCTGTTTACTTTCTGAGGGTGGTAATGTATTGAGATGTAATAATATTTAATTAACTCCAACCATATTCTCTGGAACATATTCATCTCCTTTCAAGATAATATGTACTTTAAACATTTATTAATAGTATATATATCGCAAATTTATCTGTAAATTTAATTACTCCATATCATTAATAAAAACTTTTCCACTGGTAACTTTAAATCATGAGTTGGGTAACTTTTCTCATAATACATCAATTATTATGAGACATAAGCTATCACCATATCATTTTTCATGAGGATGAATCCTAGTACCTTCTTCGATGAATCACTAAATAAAAAAACACTTTTACACTATATGTCAGTTTATGAACATGTGTACTGACTAACCTTATCTTGAGTTATATGATATTCTCTTCATATTCATCTTTCTAAATGAACTTGGCCCCCTTTTTAGTTAACATAGTGATTAGATTATACAACCATGAGAAATTATCCATAATGCATAGATAATATCCAATCAAGTAAAGAAAACAAAAAATATAAATTATAATAGTTGGTCTGGTAAAATATACAATAACTTTCAACTTTGTTGGATCCACCAATATACCCTCCCTTAAAATTATATGACCCAAAAAAGGAAACTTTTTGAAGAAAAAACTCACACTTAGTAAATTTTTTATATAACTTATCATTTCATAGGGTCTTCAGTATAATCCTAAAGTGATCTTCATGATATTACTTTCTTATTGAATATATAATAATATATTTTATAAATACTACCAAAAACCGATCATTGTA
Organism: Viscum album; assembly: GCA_963277665.1. NCBI lineage: Eukaryota > Viridiplantae > Streptophyta > Magnoliopsida > Santalales > Viscaceae > Viscum > Viscum album. The sequence goes on from OY728141.1 coordinate 1,804,430,496, forward strand.
ATCTATAAAGACTTTATTCATTAAATCCATGAAGATAATAGGGGTGTTAGTAAGACCAAATTGAATCACTATAAATTTGCAGTGTCTATACCTTATATGAAATTATTTCTTGGGTATATACTCCTTCATAAGCCTCAATTTATGATACCTAAAATAAAGGTCACCCTTGGAAAAGTAGCGAGGACTGTATAATTGATAAAACAATTCATAAATACATGGAAGAAGAAACTTGTTCTTGATAGTGATCTTGTTAATTTACCGATAATCAATGCATATTTGAATTGATCCATATTTATTCTTAATAAAATGAATAAGTTCACCCTAAGTTGATTCAGTTGGTTGAATTAATCCCTTTTCAACATTATAACAAAGGTGATGTTTTAATTTATATAACTAAATCAGGGCTATTCTATATGGATTCTTTCAAATAGGTGTATAAATAGGTACAAAATATACTAAAAACTAATCTTCAAAATTCAGTGGAATACTAGGAAAATATTATGAAAATAAATCAACAAACTACCATACAATAGGTATGTATTTTCTGTTTATTTTATCCCCAAACATATGATATAAACACCACTATTTAATAGGAATCAAGACACGTATAATGGATGAAATTTCAATTAGAATATCATATTTTTTTCACACTGATAGATGATCATAGGTTGGTTTGGAATATCAAATGGGACTTCCATTCCTTGTAAATTGATGTGCTATTTATATAATGAAAGTCAATCTATGCCCAAAATAACATCAAATTACACTATAGGGAGAATAACAAGATTTTCATAATGTACATTCCCAAAAACGTCGATCGATGAAGAATCATATACTTGATATGAGAATATTACACCATTAATATTTTTCAATAATAATTAAATATCTAATCAATGGGGATATCAATAAACATCCCTAAATACTTTTTCATGATACCCATGGAATCATATAACTATGTTCATATAGGTTAATTAATTATCTGAGCATACTTGTTACCACCTAAACATGATCATTCTTTCTAAAATCCCATCCTATAACCAAAATGGTTAGCATGAAAATCATGTATCATTAATCTAAGTTATTATTCATCGGATATCTAAATCATGACACCTTCTTTTCAATCTATGACTCCTTAGGTTCAACCTATTTCCATACATTATGATTATCTATTTAAATTATTTACAATGGTTCATAAATAAAATGTGAATTAACCTAGGCATATAATTCAAGAGTCTCAAACTAAGTATGCAGTAAGGGAACACTCACTTTGTAGTAGAATAATGGTAAAGATATTCTCAACCAACTCTTTTTAGGGTTATTCCCCCAGGATGCATATGTTCCCAAACCACATCCACTTTTAGTATCTAGATAAGGACGATTTTGGGAAAAAATACAATCCTTTATTTACCATAATTTAGGAAATTATCTTATATATATGATTATCCTAAGGGTTATCACTAAATTTTTATCACCCTAGTTTCCAAAGGTAACTAAATATTTCTTGGTTAACAACTACAAAAACCTGTATTTTTCATACATAAATATTAACTCTTATTAGATGAATATTTAATACATAACATTATGATCTATGACATAGTTGTATATGTTTATTGTCTTTGTAAACATAGATACATAAAAAAACTTGTTCATAAGATATCAAAATCTTCTCCCACTATATTCTTCCTAACTATAACCCTTATTAGATATATCATACTTATAAACTCTCTTCATGACCTGAGGAAAGGAAACATAAGAGAGGGTGATATTAGATGATTAGTTAAAGTAAAAAAGGGAGATTTAAATAATCACTTAAAAATAACATGTTCATAAGTTTATTATTACATGATATTAATTTTGTAAAACCATACCTTGTATATCATAAATCATAATCCTATGTACCTTGTGGAACTGGGTTCACTCCCCATTACTGTTCTTATTATCTCATGAGATACCCATCTTTATCCAATGCATTGGATGCATATATAATTCTAGGGACACACATCACATAATATGAATATATTCATATGTGTTACATAAGATCATAAATCATTCACTATATATCATAACCTATGGAAAGGAAATGTGTTTCATAATCATTTCAACATTTCATCACAATAGAACCTGTGGAAAATAAATTCGTTTCACAAACATCTCATCATCATAATCTTAAACCATCTAGACAAAAGAATAAGAATGGTATAATTGGATAATATCCCTATTAAACCATAAATAACCTCAAATTATGTCATCCTAGGTGAAAATGTCTTTAAAATACCACTTTGAATATTCAATGACTAAAATACCATTTTCACATTGATATCAAATATTTAAAATATAAAAATTTACAAAATATTGTGGAAAAATTTTCTTTGTAAATAAACATAGAAATTTGTGAATAATGATTAAAATAATTGAGTGTTCATGATGGTAGGAAATTCTATTCATGTCGTGTATGTTAAAAAAGGAATCTTTTGATATTTTTGGTAGAAATTCAAAAGTGAATTTCTAAGCAAATTAAAATAAGAATCCTTTAAAACCATTTTTTATAAGTCAAACATGAGTAAAAATGTATTTAAACAATCATTAGGGATTATTAAACTCATTCTTGAAAATATTTTAGAAAATATGGATATAGAAGAAAAACGTATTTTTGAACGAACAGAGAAATAAAACGGGTTTTCGTAAAAACATTCATTATATCTATTTGGTTATTAAAGTGAGGAAAATGAAAGGAAAATAGTATTTCTAAAGTAATAAATATCATAGAATAAAATTTATGGTATTACATATGGATAGGTCATAAAATTTCATCATTGGAATGTTAATCATAAATAATCTCGATAAACAATGTGATTGTAACATAAATCCCTTACCACTTGGGTAACTTTTGAATCATAAGACCCTTGAGAGAATAAATTATAATTAAACTTTGAATATAATGATATTAGGAAGAATCATGTTATAACATGTCAAAGTGGAAGTATATACACCGCATAAAGGAAACAAAAGGTGAATATTTCATATGTCTTATGGAAATAAAAGTGAGATGAGATACCCCTTACCTCAAGTCCCCTCTTGCTTCATGCATGTTCGAACCTCATGTATAATAAATATATTATATATAACATAATCATATATATAATAACATATATTATTTAATTATATAATCTTATCACTCATTTATTAAATAATTATTTATTAAAAACACTTTTCAATGTGATAACTACTTTTCTTTTCATTCATGTTTAAGTTAAGAAATCCCGGTCCTTGTACTTTGATTATGGTTCCATCATCAATAGAATTTTATTAATTATATAAATATAATATATATTAATTATATATATAAATATTTATCTTTAAAAGTTAAATATATAAAAATTATTTACAATGTTCATAGAGACGGTAGGTCGTACATATGCATGAACGTTGGTATTATTTTTTAATGAAAAAGAAGGAAAGAAATATAAATAATATTTTATCATTAAAAAGCCATAATAATATCATAAATATAATATATAAACATTATTTATATATTTATAAATATTCAATTAAAATAGTGGTGAAAAACAATTTACACCACTACTTGGAGATGGTAAGTCATACGTACGCATGAGTGATGTCTTCATTTTCCATAGGATAGAAAGAAGATGAAAATTGATAGTACCATTATTATAATAAAAATTAAGTATATTTAAGATAATTAATTCATTATTTTATAATTTATATCCTAAATTTATGGTAGATAGTATAAGAAATAAAATTTAAAGTTCTTGGTTAAGAGTTATAACTCTTTACTAAGAAAGCTATTTTGATTACACCATAAGCCTTGAAAGGATGGTATATTGGAAATACAAAAAGCTCTAGAATGTGATGTAGGAATCTAGGATTTTATTATGTTTTTTAATGTCCCATGTAGAATTATTATGAAGTGTAGATAAGAGAGGAGAGGTGGTTTCCTTTTATAAGGGAGGGAAAATAAATTATTATAATTAGTTAAAATATTAAATAATATATATATCATAATCCTGTAAAGTGGAACCATGGAACAAAAAATTATATGAAAATATATGATAGGAAAATACCCTATTTAAGAGTAAAATTAATTTAACCTTAAAATAATGTAATAAATTTGTTTCCATGTTTTTTTTGTTTAAATAATAAAATTGTTAAGGTTTTTATAATTTTTAGGCAAGACAAAACATAATGGTATCTTATAACCATTCCATTCAATGCAAGGACCCCAAAATAGTTTTTAATTTGATTAAAACATAACTTATCTTCAAAAAAGTCAAGATTGGGTTACAAATTTAAAAATAATGTTTTAAAATATATTATTTAAATCCATAATAATTTATTTTGTTGAAAACCACTTATACAATAGGATAAAGGAAAGTGTTGAAGATATTTTTTTTTGTTTTACCACTTTGTATTAACCTAATTTTATTTCTTTTATCGAGGTGAAAAATATTTACCATGGTCAATATTCATAATAAAAAAAATTATTATGACCATATTAAATTATATTAATTATTCTATTTCATAATATAGAATCCATTTTGTCAAATAAATTCACATTAGTGGAAGAATTTAATTTAAAATTAAACCCACAAAATATGACAAAAAGTGATTTTCTTTCTAATAAATGTTTCTTCTTAAGTTTAATTTTTTTTATAAAAAAATAAAGAATAAAATAGATTAAAATAATATTTGGTGTATTATAATTAATATAAATAAACTAATTTATCTTTTAAAAAATTTAAAAAAATGTAACATTGTAAATTCTTGAAACAAGAAGACAATTTTCAGTAAAAATCAGTATTTTCCACTATTAAGTGAAAAATTTATCTTTTCATAAAAATAAAAAATTTCAACCCTAAGATAATTTTCATATTAATAATCAAGAAATGTTATACATCTTTTTAATATAATTTTTAAAAGTTGTATAAATTAATTGTAATATTGACATGAAAAATTCCATAAAAACAAGTTTTAAAGAAAACATATTTTTGAAACATAAAATGAATTTTCTAAAAAATTAAGAATGTATTCATTATAATTAAAAAAATTATTTTCATAATATTAAATAATTATACATATTTTTCATTATGTGGTTATTCCTATTCATAATGCCAACTTTAACAGCTAGGTTATAATGAACACGTTTAAATAGTGGTATTTCAATAGTATACTATCATTCGTTTCAACTCATTGTTGCATGAAAAAAAAAATATTAAACAAATTAAATTTATTTGAAAATAAATATATCATTAAATATTTAGGTGTTGCAGTATAGTGTAGCATAAAATAAGTAACATTGATAAGAGGGAACGTTTTTATCAAATGTTCTTCTCATTTTCCTCTTCTCTTTCTCTTTATCTCTATTTCTTTCAAACACAAATCTTCAATGATTAATTGAGAAGTATTTTTATATAATATTGAATATTCTTATCTAATTTAATGGTTATATTTATTATGTATTTATATTTCAAATTTCTCTTTCCTCCCCTTTTGATAATGTATCATCAATAGTTGGTTAACCACCCACAAGGATGTTACCAACTCTATAATTATCACAAACATTATGAATAGTCATAATAAATTTTTTATAATATATAAATATATAAATTTAGTTATTTATAATATTCTGGAGTTAATATTAATAATTAATAGTTATTAATTAAGAAATATCTTTAAATCAAAGTAATACTATACTTTTTAAGAAAAATACTACATCAAAACTTTTCTCCTTTAATAAAGTGAATTAAGTAATTTAATATAATGACTACAGTTGATCAAGAGTGAAAAAATGAACATAATTAAATTCTGGTTCTATGTTTTAATAATCCTATGTTTATTATTTAAATTTTATAAAATTTATGAAAGAATGTATGATTTAATGTAGGAGGATTCTCAAACCCAACTCCATCTCTTTTGGGTTATGGCTTCTTTCACATGAATATTTATCTAATATCATTAAAATTTACTTTAAATATTATTTAGCTTATATTTCTTAGGATATTCATGTTTCTACCTTTCCAAAATGATTTCAAATCCAAATACAAAGATTTATCAAAATGGCTTTATTTTTTCTAAAAAACACATTTGACTCCTCTTGAGATGTTTCTTCTTCAATGAAAAATGATATTTTATACCAAATTATTTTCTCCATTATTAATATGTGAAGTCAAAAGGATATTCAATGAATCTTATTTTGTGAAATAATTAATGATACCCATTCCTTTCAATGGCTGTATTTCATTACTATGATAGTTATATTTTATCTTTCCATGAGGCACAGATGATTATGAGTATTTTATCATGTGATGGGTGGGACTAGAATTATATATCCCTATGATTAATTATTTAATATGATATGTCTCATGATATTGTGTGAATTATGGATGAACATGATGTTATTTTGTCTTCATAATTATGATGTTAGGATTTATGCACATATGTTATGCGAAACATGATACCAACTTTGGTCACAATTATGTATTGTATTTTATCACAATGTTATAATGTTTAATTATAATTAATATTCCACATTAGATGATATTATCAAATGGTAAAATCATGATTATGATGATGATTATATTCTTATGATGCGGGGATGTTGATTATGCTGACCCATGTACTATTGATCCATATCCCTTATTCCCCCGATGATACTCTTTCTCTTACTGGGATTTTAGCCCACACCTTTGTTTGATGTATATCCATCTGTGATTACATGTAAAATGCACAATGTGAAATATTTTATAAGGATAAAGAATAATTATTTAATGAGTGTTTAAGTTTTATTATGTACCAGAGATATATGGGTCTAATTTCCCCATGATACTAAACATTTTTATCCTGAATTATATCACTATTACATTATTTATCTTAAAAATGGCGAAACAGTTATGTAAGAAAAAGTTAGGATACTATATCCAATGTGAGTGTTGGAACATTCATTGGTTTGGGTAGGTATGGTTGTGGTATGACCCATATTGGTTGGGAAACATGTATTTTGATGGGTTCCATTGAGAATGATGGACCATGCATGGGTTTGGGGTAAGTAAGGCTATGAGCTGACCTAGATCAGTCATGACTGATATATATATATATTATGTGATTACACAAATATGGAAGGGTTAAAAGAACATGATTCTTTTCGTTGTGTCATGATAGTGGAGAACCAATGTTGAAGTGCTTGTGGGGAACCTTGTTTATATATATTATTTTGATAAAATGTTATTATACTTGGTTTTGATACCTGGTGAGTGAGGATTGGTAATGTTGGTATCTAATTGACTTATTTTAGGTATGAGTTTGTTCTATGGTTTATTTACTGATGCATTAGTATTCTTCTTCCAAAATCTCACAATTAATATTGAGGATATCCTACTAATTATACATATATTCTCACCCATATGTATATAAATTGTTTTATGGTTTCTAGGTTATTTTAGATATTGAGATAGACTATACAAGCTCAGAGATTGGAGCTGTGATTGGAGTTACAACCTAAGAGTGTATTTTTGATATTTGATTGGGAATACATGTTTTTTGTATAACATTTCACGCATTGGGTTTATTGTGGGTTCTTGGATTTATTTTATATTGTAGAATTTTTTGGTGGATTCCTTATTATGATCCCAAGACATATAAGAGTAATGCGTTACATTTATAGGTTTTATACCCATAGTGATAATCCCCATCCTACGGCCTATTAGAGGCGGGATTTAGGGGTCACTCTCATCTTCACTGGAGGCTTAGGTTGGGTTCCCAATGTGGGTGGTTTGTGACACCAATTTCTAAAATGATTAAAATACTGAATGAAAAAATTACCAAATGACCAAATAACTAAATGACCAAATGACCAAATTACAAAATGACCATATGAAAAAATTACTATATGATCAAATGACCAAATGAGCATATGAATCAATGACCATATTGTAACAACCAGAATATTAATAAGTATTTTTTTATAATTTAAATAAATAAAATTTTTATAATAAGTAAAATAATTAAAATTATGTAAATACCTATATTTTAAATAACGGTATATAAAAATATTTATCAAATATGATTTCATGGATTTTTTTATAGTTTTCAAATATGAAAATATTTTTAAATAAATCACTAATTCTAAGATAAGATTTTTATTAATATTTTTTAATATAAATATATTCATTTTAATATTCTTTTATAAAAATATAATTTTTGAATAACTAAACATGGAAATTAAAATTACATTTTAGAATAAAGAAAATATATATATATATACATGTAATGAAATGCTTATATATAATGTACTAATTTTATCATTTTTATAAAACAATGAAAATTATGATTTATTTTAAAAAATTATAACAATTTTCTAAAGTGAATTATTAATATTTAAATTGTGTTAAAATGATATAATATAATTTAAATTAAAAATTTTGAAAGTTTATATTATAGAAATATGTTATATATAAATATATGAATTATGATATTTTTGAAATAATAAATATATTTAAAATAAAAAACATTATACATGTATAAAAAGGTTACACTTTTTGTTTTAATATATATAATTATATTAATATAGGAAATGAATATAAAGAATAAAACAAAAAGGAGAAAAATGTGGTATGTTTTATAAATATATATATGACTTGAAAACATAAATTATATTTTTTATAAATATATATAATTATTTCAAATATATATAATTATAAATATTAAAATGTGATTTAATATATATATATAATAAATGATAATAAATATATATAATTATTTTTCTTATTATTTTATAACATATATATGTTTTATTTTTTTCTTTTTTTATGAAGATGAATTTATTTGTTTTTAAAGAAAAAAACAACTTTTGAATTGTTTAAAAAATTGATATTGATATATAATTATTTAATAATAATTAATAACAAAATTAACTTGACACACAAAATGGATAAACATGCCTCAAAAAAAAGAAAAAATAATGTGAAAAGTGAGTAAAGTTAAAATGTGAAATCGCAAAACAAAAAAAGGAATAAAAAAATATTAAATGAAATGAAGATAAAACTATTCATCTTCCCTATCATCCTTTTCTCGCATTAGTAAGCCCACCGACCAACCCATTTCCTATGTATAAGTCTTCCTCAGCCTCAACCACATCTCAAATTCATCTTCTACAAACATGACTTGGATGATATTAGATTAAGCCGATCATCATCACCTTCCCCAGTAAAATCTGATTATAATAAATAAATATATGTATATATATATATCTATTTATTTATGTTTTACCCTAATTAGAACCGTTTTGATCCTACCTCTGGTCTATTTTTAATCCACTATTATTTTAATTAAATTTGTGGTCTATTTTATTTAAACCCTTATCTTCCTTGCACAACCAAGAAGATCTAAACCCTCCTCTACCACCTTCTACTTTATCTCTTCCACACATGTTTGGTGTGTAGAATGCACACCTTCAATTATTCCTCACTTACATGTAAGGTTTATTTCACTTTTTAACTTTATATAAATATATTTTCTTATAAATATAATCATGTAAGAGTTGGTTTTATTTTTTTTTTGTTTTACAAAGTTATATACTTATACAAATATATGTTGATTTCTAATTGTTTTAAAAAATTATAAGAGAAGGGTTTTGAATTAAATTATATTTGAAGCCTATGTTTTAATGGTTTAATTTATTTTTTTCAATCTATGTTTAAATTTTAAAGACATATATATATATATATATCTAATTATACTTAAATTTTTTCATAACATATGATGTAAGGGAAATTATTTAGTTTTTTTATCGAACTATGTTGGGTTTAGAAATACATATACAGATATATATATATATATATACATATGTATCTATCTATTTGTTTTAAAAATATATGATGTAAGGGAATTGTTTATATTAATCAAAGGGTTTGATCATGTTTTCAATATATCATTTTATGTTTAATTTACAACGATATATATATATATATAGATGTGTGCGTGTGTGTTTGTATATTGATCTATTTATATCTATTTTTTAATAATTAAAAGAGATTTATCATTTATATTCAAATCCACAATCATGGATTTTAATTTTCTAATTCTAAATAAAAACTATCACATCATGTGTGAAAAGTCTTTATACATACATGAATGTCATAATTTGTATAATATACTGACATAATCTATAATACATGACATATCATGCATGAATTATATTTTATTAATTTTATATATATGTGTATTGAAATAACCATATTTATAAAGGAAATTATTTTTGAATTTGTTTTATGTGAAAATGTTAATAACATTTTATATATTTTTGAAAAGTGGAGAAATAAAGTTTCTCTAATTTATCAACCATTTTTATTAATTTAGTTATGAGTTTCAATTTAATTATAAGCATATGTGAATATGTTTCCAATGTTTTAAAGTAAAAAACCTTTGTGAAATTATATATATGTAAAGAAAGCCTAATATGTTTTTATAAAATTTGTCAATTGAACATTGTAAATATGGTACCAAATTGGGGAGTGAACACATTCCTTAGTAAGTGGGTAGGCCCAAGACAGATTTCAATGTTTCAAATGGCCACGACATTTTGATTTTAGAAGCTTGGGAAAAATTTTCATAAAAATAACTGAAATATGTTAGAAACAAATTTTGAGCGTAATTAATTTTCAAAGAAAATAATTATTTTTATGGTGTATTTAATTTCAATAATGTTTTCAAAAAGTATTTGTAAATTTATTTTTTGAAAGTTTTTTAAAAGAAAATATATCTCTAAATGTATTTATCAAATATTTTAAAACCCCTTACAACGAAAAATCTTACCCATTTTCAAGTACCATCCAAATCTATGTCAATAGTCCATTATTTTTCTTAATTCAATAATTTTTTCACGAAAAACTATATTTATTCATTTTGGGTTTTATACAAACAATTATGAAAAACAAAAATGATTTTTCCAAAAGAACATTTCTTTGAAAAGAAAAAAGGGGTATTTCTCTCAAGAATTTATCAATGATTTTATTAGAGTATTTTCATTTATTTCAACACCTAAATAGAATTTTACTATTTATTGATATTGATCTATTATTTTTATAATCTACAAAATTTAACTAAATTGTTTATGATCTGTTTGACTACAGATGTGCTATCTTGATACTATTTATAACACTACTCAAAATGGATAGTAATTATGTTTACATATTGGGGAAAGTTATTAACATTTCACATATATATCTTGTTTATTTTAACCCCGTTCATATGTGTAATGACTTGAAATTAGTAAGTGACGGGTGGGGCCTACAATAGCCCCTTGATGAATCAGTAAGTCTCATGAGACAAACTGTAGTGTATTTTTACCCATTATTTGTGGTGTATTGGTCAAGGCCTTGATGATATGTTTATGATGATTAACATTATGGATTCCCTCCTTATGAAATTAGTAATTGATAGTCCATGTGATTATTCAACTAGTAGAATATCCATGGTTATGTTTTTTTATGGAATTATTAAGGAATCTATTATTCGTTCCATTTTATGCTCATGATTATGTTTTAATGACAAGTGTTTTAGTTATTCACTACGCCTTATTGTTTATATTACCTTCTCCTATATTAATTACCCATAATCAACATATGATCTCAACTATTTATTATGTATTATTTTTCCCAAGATATGATGTTCAATATTATGAATGGTTTGTAGGAATAATCTAAGAGTTTATGGGCAATTATAATGAAATGGATATGTTGTATTTCCTTTCAAGTTGTAATGTATAGTCCCTGTATGTAATATGGTTTCCAAAACTACTAAACTGATCAATCCCTTGGGATTCATGTCATGTATCTATGCCAATGAAATAAAAAAGGTGTCGACTATAGGCTACTAGGGTCAGGTTATTTACAGTTGGTATCAGAGCAATGATCTATAAAAATTTTGATATTAGATGTTGTCGATAGAGTATAAAATTTCAGCAGTCATACTTTATATTATTTATAACTATATAAATTCAGAATTTTAATGAATCCAATTAATGAATTGTGAGGACACAATTCATTCAATGAGGGAAGAATGTAACAACCAAAATATCTATGTAATTTATTTTATAATTTAAATAAATAAAATTTTATAATAATTAAAATAATTAAAATCATATAAATACATTTATTATAAATAATGGTATATAAAAATATTTATCAAATATGATTTAATGATTTTTGTTTATTTTTTTCAAATCTCATAATATTTTTATATAAATTAATAATTCCCAAATAATATTTAAATTAATGTTATTTAATATAAATATATTTATTTGATTATTATTTTATTAAAAACTAATATTTGAATAACTAAAACATGAAATTAAAATTACATTTTAGAATAGAATATATCTATATACATGTAATGACATGCTTAGATCTAATATAAAAATTTTATGATTTTTTTAAATAATGAAAATTTTGATTTATATTAAAAAAAAATAATAATTTTCTAAAGTGCATTATTGATATTTATATTGAATTAAAATTATATAATTTAATCGAAATTAATAAATTTTGAATGTTCATAATATTGTAACTTGTTTTATATAAATATATGAATTATGATATTTTTGAAATTATAAATACATATAATATAAAAAAGATGAATTTATACATGTATAAAAAGGTTAATCTTTTTGTTTTAATATATATAATTATATTCATATAAAAAAATTAATAAAAAAACAAAAATAAGAAAAATGTGTTATCTTTTATAAATATATATGGAATGAAAATATAAATTATATTTTTTATAAATATATATGATTATTTTAAACACACACACACACACACAAATATCAAAACATGATTTAATATATATATATAATAAATATTTATAAATATATATAATTATCTTTTTTATTATTTTATTATATATATATTTATTATTTTATTATAAACATGAATTAATTTTTTTAAAGAATAAATGATTTTTTAATTGTTAGAAAATGATATTGATATATAAATAATTAATAATAATGAATAAAAAAAGTGACTTGACACAGAAAAGGGACAAACAGGACTCACACAAAAATTAAAAAAAGTGAAAAGTGAGTAAAAGGAAAATGTTAAGTCACAAAACAAAAGAAAATAAATAATTAAAATGTTAAATGAAATGAAGATAAAATTGTATCTTCCTCATTTTCCCCTCCTTGCACCAGTAGCCCTGCCGCCCAACCCATCTCCTCCATCGATGTCTCCCTCAACCTCAACTCCATCTCAGATTCATCTTCCACAAACACAATTTGGACGATATTTGTTTAAGGCCATTTTCCTCGGCTTCCACAATAAGTTTCTATTATAATATATATATATATATATACATATATATATATATATATCAATTTATTTATGTTTTACCCTAATTAGAACCGTTTCTTGATCCTTCCTCTAGTCAATTTCCATTCTACTATTTTATTAATTAAATATATGGTTAATTTTATTTAAAAAGTTCTCTTCATTGCACACCCATGAAGGCATAGACCCTCATTAAATTTCTTCTTCTTTCCATCTACCCCTCTTTGTTTGTTTCCAGAAACAACACCATCAATTATTCTTCACTTAAAATTAAGGGTTATTTTTATTTTACAATTTATATAAGTATATTTTCTTTTAAATAAGATCATATAAGGGTTGGTTTTATTTTTGGAATATTTTACAAAGTTATATACATATTCAATTATATATTTATATCTAACTATCTTTAGAAATTATAAGAGAATAGTTTTGAATTAAATTTTATTTTTAAGCCTACGACTATAAGGGTTTAACTTATTTTTATCAATCTATGATTAAATTTTAAATACATATACATATATGTATATATATATGCATATCTATCTAACAATCCTTAAATATTTTTAAGAACATATGATGTAAGGTAAATTATTTAGTTTTTTTATCGAACTATGTTATATTTACAAAGACATATACATATACATATACATATATATATATATATATATATCAATTTATTTTAATAATATAAGATGTAAGGGGTTTTTAAATTTTTATCAAAGGGTTTGATCATGTTTTTAATCTATCATTTAATGTTTAATTTCCAATGATATATATATAGATATCTATCTATGTGTGTTTGTATGTATGTATATTGATCTATTTATATTTATTTGTTTTATTAATTAAATGGGATTAATAATTTATTTTAAAACCCACATGAAAGGATTTGATTTTTTTTAATCCATCAACTTATTTGTATCATTTATAAATGAATAAATGTTATCATTTTATCTACTAATTCAAAAAAAACTTATCACTTCATGTGAAAAAATATTTATACATACATGAATTTCATAATTTGTATAAGATATGTAATTAATTTATAATACATGACATTTCATTAATGAATTGGTTTTTATTAATTGTATATATATGTGTATTGAATAAATAATATTTAATGAGAAAATTATTTTTGAATTGGTTTTATGTGATAATGTTAATAAAATTATATGTATTTATGATAAGTTAAGAAAGAGTGTTCCTCTAATTTATCAGAATTTTTTCTTAATTAAGTTATAAGCATGAATTTTTTATAAGAAAATGTTAATATTCTGTCAATGTTTTTAAATTACAAAAATCTAGTGAAAATATATATAACTAAAGAAATATTAAACAATTTTTATATAATTTGGAACCTGAAATTTGAACATATGGTAGGGAATTAAGGAGTGGACCCATCCCTAAAAAAGTGAGTAGGCCCAATACAACCTTATAGGATTCAAGTGGTTAAGGAATTTTGTTTTCAGAAGCTTGCTTATAATTTTCAAAAAAATCACAGGAATATGTTTAATGGAATTTTTCAGCATAAATAATTTTCAAATAAATTCATTATTTTTAGGAATATTTAATTTCAATAATTTTTTGAAAAGCTAATAATGAATGTATTTTTATATTTTTTTTTTGAAAAAAATAATTTTAAAGTATTTATCAAATATTTTAAAAAACATTACTGGGAAAAATCATACCCATTTTCATGTACCATCCATAATTTTTTTAAGATTTAATTATTTATTCCAATCCCCTAATTTTTTCATGAAAAACTATATTTGTTCATTTCTGGTTTTGTACAATCAATTATGACAAATAAAAATGATTTTTTCTAAAAGAACTCTTCTTTGCCAAGAAAAAAAGTGGTACTTCTCTCAAGAATTTCTCATTGATTTTATTAGAGTAGTTTCATTTATTTCAACAACTTTGTTGAATTTTATACTTTATTGATGTTTAACTCTTATGTTTATCATCTACCATATTTTAATAAATGGTTTATGATTAGTTTGACCATGGATGTGCTATCTTGATACCATTCACCATACTACTTAGAATGGTTAGTGATTATGTTTATAGATTTGAGAATGTTATTTACATTTCATATGTATATGTTGTTTATGTTTTACCCCATCCATATGAGAAATTCATTGGACTTAGTAGGTAATGGGTGGGACTCTCTATAGCCACGTTTATGCATTGGTATGTTCCTGAGAGAAACTAGACTGGGTTTTACTCATTATGTATGGTGTCTTGGTCGATGCCTTGATTGTATGTTTATGATATCTGACATTATGAATTCCCTCATTATGAAGATAGTAATTGATATTACATGTGATTAATCAACTAGTATAATATCCATGGTATTATTTTTTATGTAATTATTTAATCATATTTTATTCTTTCCATTTTATACTCAATACTATGTTTTAATGACATTTGTTTTAGTTATTCATTGTGACTTATTGTTTATATTAGCTTCCATTATATTACTAACCATGACTGAGCATCTTATATCACCTCTTTCTTATATTTTTCCCCCAAGATATTAAGATGAATATTATAAATGATTTGGAGGAATAATCTAGGAGTTTATGGGTTCTTATAATAAAATTCATATGTTGTATTTCCTTTCAAGTTGCAATGTAAAGTTCATGTATGTAATTCAGTTTACAGAACTGCTATAATGATGAATCCCTTGGGATTTGTGTCATGTATCTATGACAATGTAATAAATAAAGGCACTAACTCTGGGATACTGTGGTTGGGATCTGTACATTGGGTATTAGACAAATGGTCTAAACAACTTTGGTGATTAAATGTTGTCAATAGAGTATATAAGTTTAGCAGTCATAGTTTTTCTTAGTTCAGAAGATGGAAATTCTGAATTTTCATGATTCTAAAGAACGAATTGTGAGGGTGCAATTCATTTAGGGGGTAGAATGCAGCAACCCGTATATTAATAAGTACTTTTTTTATAATTTAAATAAATAAAATTTGATAATAAATAAAATTACAAAAATTATATAAATGCCTTTATTCTAAATAATGATATATGAAAATATTTATCAAATATGATTTCATGTTTTTTTAGTGTTTTCAAATCTCACAATATTTTTTAATAAATCACTAATTCCAAAATAAGATTTAAATTAAAGGTTTTTAATATAAATATATTTATTTGATTATACTTTTATAAAAATCTAATATTTGAATCACTAAACGTGGAAATTAATTTTGAATCTTAGATTAGAATATATATATATATATATATATATATAAACATGTAATGAAATGTATATATCTAAAATACTAATTTTAAATTTTATTTTAAAATAATGACAATTTTGATTTATTTAAAAAATAATTATAATTTTTAAAGTAAATTATTAGTTTTTAAATTGTATTATAATGATATAATATAATTGAAATTAATAAATTTTTAATGTTCATATTATAGTAATATGTTTTATATAAATATATTAATTACGATATTTTTTAATTATAAATATATATAATATAAAAAAAATTTAGACATGTATAAAAAGGTTACACTTTTATTTTAAGATATGTAACTATATTAATATAAAAAAATTAATTTTATGAATAAAAAATAAGAAACATTTGATATGTTTTAAATATATATATATGACTTAAAAATATAAATTATATGTTTTATAAATATATATAATTATTATATATATATATATATTTATATCATTATATAATTTAATATATATATATAATAATTTTTTATAAATATATATAATAATCATCTCTATTTTATTTTTTATATATATGTTTTATTTTAATATTTTATTATAAATATGAATTTATTTATATTTAATGAAAAAAATGGTTTTTGAATTGTTTTAAAAAATGATATTGATATATAAATATTGAATAATAATTGATAACAAAAGTAGTATGAAACAAAAAGGGATAAACTTGACTCAAACAAAAAGGGAAAAAAGTGAAAAGTGATTTAAAGGAAAATGTGAAATCGCAAAAAATATACAAATAAAATATTATATGAAATATAGATAGAACTATCAATCATCCCTGTTTCCCCTTCTTGAACTAGTAGGCCCACCGTCCAACCCATATCCTGTTTTTAAGTCTCCCTTTGCCTCAACCCCATCTCATATTCATCACCCACAAACATGACTTGGACAATATTAGTTTAAGCCGATCATCATCAACTTCCCCAAAAAGTTTCGATTATAATATATATATCAATTTATTTATGGTTTACCCTAATTAGAATAATTTTTTGATCCCACCTAGGGTCAATTTAGAATCCAATATTTTATTAATTAAATATGTATTTTGATTTAATTAAACCCTTCTCTTCTTTGACACCCAAGAAGCCCTAAAACCTCCTCTACCTCCTTCCTCTTTCACTCTACCCCACTTACTTGATGTCTAGAAGCCACAAGTTCAATTATTCCTTACTTACAAGTATGAGTGATCTCTATTTTACAATTTTTATAAGTATATTTTCTTAAAAATAATATCATTTAAGGGTTAGTTTTATTTTGTGCCTATTTTTAAAAGGGATATATATATATATATATATATGATTATATATTTATATCCAACTATTTTTAGAAATTATAAGAGAATGATTTTGAATTAAATTATATTTATAAGACTACGGTTGTAAGGGTTTAATTTATTTTTATCAATATATTTTCAAATTTTAAAGACATATATATATATATATGTGTATATACATATATAAATATGTATATATATATATATAACTATCCTTAAATGTTTTCTGAACTTATGATGTAAGGGATTCTACACAAACCTTCATTTTTTCCTTCGAGTTATTCTTTCACTACCTTGAACCCAATGTAATACTTATTTATTTTTCTACACTTATTATATATTCAATATATATGTTCTAAAATCATATATACATATCATATCATCTTTCTTTTATGGGAAAAACATGTTTTACAAGGTTACCTTCTTAAATAAGAAAACTTGACTAAAGGGAACCACTCGATTTTTTACCCATTTTCAAGTACCATCCATAATATAAATTAAGACTCCATTATTTTTCTCAAATCAGTAATTTTTTCATGAAAAAATATATTTTCTCATTTCTTGTATTATAGAAGAAATAATGACAAATAAAAATGATTTTTCCAATAAAACTTTTTTTCAATGAAAAAGGGGTATTTCTCTCAAGAATTTCTCAATGATTTTATTATAGTACTTTTATTTATTTCAACACCTATGTGGAATTTTAGGAATTATTGATATTGATCTCTTATTTTATTAAACTACCATATATTACTAAATGGTTGATGATCAGTTTGAATGTAGATGTCTTATCTTGATACCATTTACCATACTACTCAAAAAGGTTAGTGATTATGTTCATAGATTGGAGAATATTATTTACATTTCACATGTATATGTTTTTTATGTTTAACCCCAATCATATAATGAATTCATTGGACTTCATAATTGATGCGTGGGGGCCTATATAGCCCCTAGATTCATCGGTAGGTATCATGACACAAACTAGACTTGGTTCGAAACCATTTTTTATGGTGTCTTGGCTGAGGCCTTGAGCATATGTTTATGATGTCTGACATTATACATTACCTCATTATGAAACTAATAATTGATATTCCATGTGATTATTTTTCTAGTAAAATATCCATGGTTATTTTTTATGGAATTATTTAATAAGATTTTATTCCTTCCATTTTTTATTAAGATTATGTTTTAAGGACATGTGTTTTAGTTATTCACTATGCTAGGTTGTTATATTAGCTTTCACTGAATTACATACCCTTACTGAGAATCTAAGATCACCTTTTTCTTATGTTTTAATTTTCCCCAGGATATAAGGATGATATTATGAATGATTTTTAGGAATAATCTAGGATTTTAGGGGTTCTTCCAATGAAATGGCTATGTTGTATTTCCTTTCATGTTGTATTGTGAAGTTTTTGTATATAATATAGTTTGAAAAACTTCTAAACTAATCAATCCATTGGGATTCATTTCACGGATCTATACCAGTGTAATAAATAAAGTCACTAGCTCTGAGATACTTGGGTTAGGGTCTTTACACATATGCTAATAATACCAAATGAACATATGACAATGTGAATAAAATGGAAAACTACTTTTGTGAAATTCTATTATAGCTTAACATATTTATGTTTAGACCAATATTAGAGCCTAAGAAAAACATAATAATCTTTTATACCCATTAAATTATATTTATAAAAATCCATTATATTTCCAAAGCATAAATAATCTCCCCAATCTAAATTATGTCATTTGAACTGTTATTGAAAAATAGTAGGAAATACAATATGAAATCTATATAATTATTATAGAAATCTTGTAGTGATTACATACCAATGTGTGAACATTAAAATTATCAATTCAACCTTACTTTTAGTTTAAGAAAATATATAATCTTATTAGATATCTAATTTTATATTAATTGTGCAATTTTTTAGTATGTATCTCATTTTATGATCAAAATACGCCATAGTTTATAAATATCATAATCTATTTTCCTGGTTTATGCTTACATTTTCCCATGTATCATGCTTATGTGATTTAATACTGATTTTTAGATGATGGTTAAATTACTAAGCATGTAATTGTAATGTAAAATATGAAATACAAATAAAATGGTGTTATTCCCTTGAAATTTATACTTCTATTTACTATTTATATATGATTTTAGACTTTTTTGTAGGCTATGTGTACTTTACAGTTACTGGTTAGAAATTTCCTTTTTTTATGAGTAGCATGGAATTAGTATGTTATTTATTTTTTACATTTATGTCTTCAACTGTATTAAAAATACTATTTCAACATGATAAATATTTTGTAAGAATGAATCTTTATTTAATTATTTTCTTTATTGTAATGTTAACCACTTGGTCAAATAAATTAAGAATGCTGTGAAATGTGTTTAAATAATCAATGTGGAATAAAAAAATATAAAATATAATCGACTTAAACCCATAAAAACCAAATTTAATAAAATTTCATCACAAAGAACAAATAAACCAAGAAATAACATTGTAAGATATTCTATACTATGAAAAAACAAAGGCAAATACAACAAGTAAACCAAGAAAGACCTTATAATATATAATCGAAGTGAAAAAAGAAAAAATAAATAAAAAATGTTAAATATATAGTGGATCATACTTTTAAAAAATAAATAAAGAAAGAAAATTATAACTCAAACTTTTATTTTCCCAGACATAGCTTAATTATGATTTCTCGAATTGCAGGACCTCCCCACGGGTAAAACAATAAATTTACCGTATAATATGACCTCAGAAAAATTTTAATAATTGTTTTCTTGATTTTAATATGTGTTGTTTATACCTATCCTAGGTCGGTGTGGAGTTGTTGTTATGGTGGGTCCATAGTAAAAATATTTTATGTTTAATAAATATTATTATCCTGAAAACGTAAAAAATAATATATTATACTTAATATATAAATATCCATGCCCTATCATGCTCGTAACATCATGTTAGATCATTATAGGGGTAAAAACTACATTCCAGAATCAATGAAACCATCATTAATTTTTTACACGAGCATTTTCTAGGATAAATTTATTATTTTACTCTAAGGGAGGTCTCGGGATTCTAAAACTCAAAATTGAGTTAAGTATCAACTGGAAATTTTTTTGGTAGTCTTGGTCGGAAAAAATCTAGGTCACTAGACAAATAAAAAATATAAAAAAAACAAAAATAAATAAATAAATAAATTATAATGAAATTTAATGAATAAAAATTAAAACACAAAGTAAACCATATAATCATAAAAAAATATAACAATCAAATAACAAATAAATTCAAATAATACAAATATATAAACTAATTCATTGAACAAATATATAAAGAACATACAATAAAAGTGAAACAATGTTATAAAAAATGAATAAAGTAAATTATATTCATTAAAAAATATGTATAAAAATATAATAAATAAATAAATAACAAAAAAACTAAGAAAAAATAAAAAAGTGAAAAAAGTAATCAACAAAAAAAAAGAACAAACAATGATATTAATAAATACATAAATAAAAAATTTACAAGAAAAACATAAATAATAAATAATTATAGATAAAAATACATAAAAAAACAAAGGCAAAAAAACACTCAACATACATAAAAAACACAGAAGAGGGAAACATGAAAAAAAAAAATTAATCAAATAAAGAAAAAATAAATGATATAATCAATGAGAAAATAAATAAATAAATAAATAAATAATAGAAAATAAATTAAAAACAAACAAACAAATATATAAAGTAATCAAAATTCATAGAAACACAAAATAACAACATTCACCTTAAACTAAAACTACTCGACTCAACCAAATCTAACCCAAATGAACTTGAATCAAATAAATGTGAACCATATAAACCTAACCTCACATAAACTAAAATTGACCTTATTAAATATAACCAAGATGAAACAAACAAAATTGAAGGATAAATAAAGGTGAAATTAACCAACTTGAAATAATCCAAATTGAATTAACCTAACCAAAACTGAATCTGTATAAATTGAATAAAAAAGAAGAAAAACATATCCTACTAAATTTTATCATACTAATTTTTATGTGTTGGTTTTTTTATGACAAAAATTTTATGTTTTATTTATTTTACCACTAAATATAACATAATTATGTTATCTGAACACATATCCCTTGTTTTTCTCAGAAAATTGTATGCCTGAATTATTTCATGTCATATATTATAACTTTTTTGGGCTAACTACTAGAAATGAATTTATAATTAAATTCATATTTATTTTCCAATGAATCAAATTACAAATATAAAGAGATACATCAGAAGAGACTATCTAAAAATGATCAACACATGAGAGAGATGGGGATTTATCATCTAGTGCCCACTGTGAGTACAATATTTCAAATATATATATATATATATATATATATTTCTTATACATGATTTATAATTTCATATCATTAATCATTTTTAAATTTTAATTAGAACACACCATCCATGTGAAAATTATTCTGTGGCCAGAATAGTAATAATGGTGACTGGCCTAATATTTTGAGGTGGGGGGTACTAGAGCTACTCATAACACTAATTGTACATGATCACACCCACAACATTCACATAATATACCATATAACAAAGATTCTCCTCGCATATTTCCCCTAAAGGCATCAAGGATATTTAAACTTCCTATGTTGTCACCACTATTTTCTTGTAGTCATTATTATCATCTACTATTTTCTTTGCCAATGACTACTCTCACTCCTCATCCTTATTATCCTTTTTCCCCATCTTCTATTCGACCTCTATTTACCAATTTCCCATTCTCTCTAGGATTTTATGTTCATAATCCTTTGAATTATGCTCAATCACGTTCTAATAATCCCGAGTATACCGATCATCATGAGAATACATTAGACCCCACTAGAACTACATAATTTACCGATCCATTATAATATAGGGATCCATCATATCCCACAAATCAACCTTCCTTAGGTACATGTATAAAACCATTTTTAATTTTGAAAACAATATTTTTTCATTGTAACATGTATTGACTTAATATTTTTATTTTATTATTTAAAATATGCTTTTATTACTATTATGTATCATGGTAATACATTCATTCATGGAGTATATAATCACCATATAATGGTAATGATTGAGTATAATGAAGAAAATAAAATGATTGGTAAACCATGGAGAGAATGAAAGAGTTTTATAGATATGCTTTCCAAATATTGTGAAATAATTTCCTTTCAACCTGTATCATAGAGACACATTGAAGATGAAATCATGGAAAATAAATTTTCTCAAATATGGTAAATAAAATTTATTATATTAAATTGTATATTATTATTTAATTTTATGAGTTAATATTTTGGTAGTGGAGTCATTATAATTTTCCTGATAGTGAAGCTATGAGGGTTGCATGATTGATGGAATTTGGTGAGCTATAAAGATCATATAAACATGAGATATAAATTTTTTGAGTTGGTATAGTGAGAAAACATTATTGGGTATACTAGATCATAATGATTTTCTAGTCGTACAGTACTAGGAGATGGTTTCCCTTATAAGAATGACTAGTTTAAGGTATTATTATAATCTGATTTTTTTAATTGAAAATGATTAAAATTCATAATAACACATTTATTATTAAATTAATAATTTTATATTATAATATTTATTAGAAAGAAACAAAAAAATGGTTCTATAAAGTATGTGCACAAATTGGGATGAACGATCATGCCATAACATGAGATAAAACCGCTATTTTTCAAGTGTAACAAAGAGTGATTACATTGTCTATGATATAGAGATTAAAAAACCTCAAGTTTTAGCTACAATTTTTCTTTTTTATGTTTAAATAATTAATATAACTATTTAATATTGTTTTTTTAAATTCATTGTCTTTTTTATTGAGTGGAATTGAACATTCAAGGATGTGTACCTTGAGAAAACATGTTTTACTTGATCATGGAAACAAAATTTGGGAGTATTGTTAACTATGCGATATATTGAAATATCACACTATTAACAATATACATTAATTATAAAATGACCATTTAAAAAATATCTATCTATTTTATTATGTCAACAACATGCTCTAGTGTTTATTTAGGATAAATAATATAACAAATTTTATCCCAATAATTATTTGTGATAGTTATTAGTTGAGGAACATCAAGGGAGTGTCTACTATCAACTCAATAAGTGTATCACACAAAATAGGTATTGGTATAATTCAATAAATGAAAACACCACTACTAATAATGATAAACAGTTTCAATAAGTCTATATAGAAGTTTAGAGTAAAAACAATTGGCAGTTCTATAGCGTGAAAGATAGAAAAGTCACTCAGAAGATCATGAAAGTAATTATGGATATACATCTGTTACTTCTACTCGATTTTACTATGATTTTTGATACATGTCTATTGATGATGCACTAGCTGTATGATGCTCCGAGTGATGGTGGTGGTGATCCTAGTGGTGATCAAGGTAATGAATTCTTAGGTGCCAATGATAATGAAGTTATTTGGGATGATTATTTTTATAATGTTTTGATAGAATATCATGAAAGTAGTGATGACCAAAATGATAGTGCTGACACTGATATAGATTTTTTGGATTGAGATATTGATCAAATCCATTTCTAAATTCATATTTATGAAATTCTAATTCTTATAGAGGTAATTTTATGACCAAAATTGATTTTATATATGTGTTATCATTTTATTATGAAGTTGAAAATTAGTTTTATCTAAAATATATTGAAATTTAATGTTTCTAATGTTTATTATTACTAATTTTATTCATTATTTGTTTGAATTTTATCAAACATTGTTTGTAGGTTGTGTATAGGGGTGATGGTTGGATGGGATCTGATACCTGGTGGAGGGGAACTACACGAGTGGTTCTTTGAACCAGTGGTGTTGACCTATAGAATTAATTCCTTATAACCTTCGGTATATGGGTGTAAGTTGGTGTAGGGGCCTCATACCAATGTTTTCATAGAATCATTGGTATTATAATATCGTAATGGGGTTATACCAATGGTTCCTAATATCTATTGTTATAGCCCCATATCAATAACCTAAGTTCCAATGATTTAGGGAACCATTGGTAGGGGCTAGACCAATGGATCCCAATCCTATACCAATGATTTTAGACCACTGGTATAAATTTATTCTTCAGCAGTATTGGATATGAAAAATTTCAATCCCATATAGCCTACTCAAACATTCTCAACTCTCTGATTATTGAGTGACTAGGATGATGAATACAGTGTATTCCATTAACCAATATGGATTTTTACCTCACATATCCCCCACCATAATTGATAAGGACATTATATATACTATCTTGGTATAGAAAAACAGTCCCTTAGTTTATCTCAATTTAGGGATAAAATTCCATACTCATCATATGAGAGGATAAATCCCATATTTGTTCATATTTAACCAATGACATGATAATGAACATACCCAACCACCTATAATTAGATAATCATAAAGGATTTCATAACATTTTATCAAAGTATAAAATTTATCATTCTACGTATCTCACTAACCTTAGGTAACAAGGAATTCAAATATAATATATGTACCCCTAGTATATCAAATAAATTTGTATGCCACTCCATGTGGTTTAATTAGTGGGTTATTAAATTAATAAAAACTCTATTTGTTCCTCATCATCATATTTTGTATCTTGGTATGTGAACCCAACCCACTCTAACCATAATATTTCATTATAACCTATAATAATACATGGTGAATATTATTTAGGGAAAACTCAAAGTTGTACTTTGTGAGGGAAATAATAATTTCACTATATGAAATTTATATCAATATATACATATATGTAACTAATGTGAAATAATGATAAGGAAAATATTTACTTTCCGAAAACATGATACAACATTATATATTGTTAAAATTAGTTAAAAATACTTAAAAAATCATACATAGGAATATATTTATCATACCATATAAGAAAGGCTACAGATCAACCTTATGTTTATTTCAATTTTTGAGGTTTTGTTAACTCATTTCAAATATATGTAATTCTTACCATATCTCAATATGACCAATGGATAAAACTCTTCTAGTAAAATCTTTAGTGAGTAACATCTATGAATTAATCAAACTTAAATAATGATGATAATTAGGGATTGTATTCCAAATATTAAAATCCTTGAAGACATTTAAACTCCTAAACTCCACAAAATCAATTGCTACAATGTTATTAAATCATGTTTTCTACCTATAACTATTTCTATGTATATCATCATCACTATTGGAATGCATTCCATCAAAATTTTCTAGAAATAATTTTGTAACTAATGTAAATTTTTACATTATATCTTTAACATCATAGAAAAAAATCCATTAGGATAATGTGACATTTACTTTGTCATGGTAAATAAATGTAAGTCCATAATTTATTATTTAGATCCAAAACGTAAACATATTTTAGTATTTTAAGTGAAATTAACTTTTAGTTTTGACTATAATTATATTTTATTTATTAAATTTGGACATCAATGTCAAAAAATACTCCAACTAGCCTATTAGAAGCCATATCCTTCTTAGTATATCATGTAAAGATACACAAACTAATTTTTGAAGGAAATATCTCTTATTTCCTATTTCTAAGAATATTTAACAAATAAACTATTAAACCAATATCATATATGATATTTTATGTATTTGGAGAATTTTTTAGAAAGAATACATTATTTTTTAAAATATCACCTTAATGGGTGATGATAACACTTACCTAATATTTTTAACATATATATAGATAAAAAAATTATCCTAGATAAAACATTATTCTTATTCGTATCTTCTTCTCAAAAATTGTTTTATAGTCCTATGAATCATAAAACAGGTGCATTGAATCTATTATCTCATATTTTTATAACAAAACTCTGTAAAAAACAACTTCTATTATCATATAAGAGTAATGAGATAAATATGTACACACTTTATGTAGATCCAAATAAACATTATATATTACTCCACATTTTAATATTTGATATAACAACTATTTTATTTGTCACTTGAATGAAAACTATAAACTCTATCAATTCATCATTTGTATTCTGAACTCTTGCATGTTCACAATATTTATAAAGTATAATTTGGTAATCAAATACCCTTTAAAAACAAATAATTAATATATATATAACTAATAAATTTCTTGGAAATTTTATGAAGTTTCACTACCCCCTTCTAGAATCCTAACAATTATATCTTTTGAAATCATTACTCCTTCCTAATAACGTTAGGTTTCAATGGCCATAATCGGATACCTAATAAAACATTGTTGGATTCTATAACTAAAATTTCTTCTT
This sequence comes from Viscum album, assembly GCA_963277665.1. NCBI lineage: Eukaryota > Viridiplantae > Streptophyta > Magnoliopsida > Santalales > Viscaceae > Viscum > Viscum album. Next base: position 1,804,457,730 of record OY728141.1, read on the forward strand.
TAGTTATGAAATTTTATCCACTTTTACTATTAACACTACACGAAAAACTATACATCACATGACATAGTTTATCTTTTCTCCATATTTTGAGAAATAAGGTAAATATTTCTTGAATACATTCCCATTATCAAAAAATTTACAAAGATAAAAACATAATGAATTCCTTAATCATAATAATACTTAAAGAAATCTCTTTTCACACCAAGTCATAAACATACCCAATCATATTTAGTATATGGGTGGAGAAAATAATTCCTTAGGTCATTATGTATCTAATGAAACAGAAACATCAATTGAATCATTCTATGATTATCAGAATCATCTAGATTCTAACTGATAAACAACTTAAATAGTTGGTATATTTAGGAAGTTATTTTTATAGTACATATTTTATCCCTTATAAAACTTTCTTTACATACCATTCTAATAAATTTATTAAAATAAGATTCACCATTATATAGGATTGAACTTAATATTTAGTTTGTTAATGATGGTTCTATTTATTTGCAACATAATACTTTTTATATGAGTACCATCTTTTTTAAATATTTAATAATGACTTTTATTAAATTTTATCCCACTAAAATGATGAACCCTTTAGAATAAAAACAAACTCATTTGTGGGACATGATCCATAATTAACCATGATTTGGGTATCCCTTAGATAATCCATGACTATATCTGATAGAAAAATATTATAAATCATATCATATATAACTCTTGGAAAGTAATGTGGATAACATTTTTCCAAAATCCATCATGTGAATTCGCTCAACTTGATTCCTCTAGTATCCCAATAGTTAGGTTTTCTCAAATTATTATAATATAATGAAAATTTTATGAATAAATAACCTAATGGTTATGATCACCTCATCACATGTTTTCCTAACACAAGATAATCCATAAGCTCTTAACAGTAATGATTCCACAAATTAAATGATTTTTGTCTTGAAAAAGTCCAAATTTTGAAGGAATATAGAACATATTTTTTTGAAGGTGATTTTTACTTAGTATCTCATATCATTTTATTACATTTATGTACACATGATTCTAGATTATTTATATTGGAATAATATCCCCTTCACTAAAATAATATGTTAAAACCATATTGATGTGTAACTCTTTACACAATCCATAGATTATGTCACTAAATCAAATTAAATGTCAACTATATTCATACATATACAAATGTATCCTATGTATAAGTCACATGAAATGATTTCATGTAATGGTATGGAATTATATTAAATTAAAAATCTTAAAATTTGTAAGACTGAAGCTACAGATAGCCAACCACACTTTTTTAGAAAAGGGAATAAGCCTCTAGCTCAATGGAAATTCTGACCCAAAGTTCATCTGCTCAGGGATAATTTACTCAATATACATCTCAATTAAAACATAATTCTAACCCCTAATATATATAAAATATAATTAACTACTATATTAAAGCTAATAACTAAATATAATTCAAATCAAGGTAGAAGAAAAATAAATCCATTATCATATGTAGCATGTAACCCCTTAGATTCATGTATGTTAACTTATAAGTAGTTTCACTGATTTAAAGTAAATCATATACATATTTATAATATAAAAATTTTATAACTATGAATTAAAAAGAGGAATAAATTTTAAATAAATAATCATTCATTTCCTAATATGGACTCTTTCATATTATACATTATATGAAACTTATTTTTAAATATATGATAGTTTATGAATTATAATAATTTTTTAATCCAATTTCTATTATATAAACTATTTACATAATCTAAATATCACATACTTAACATTATTTAAAAGTTTACCAAATCAATAATAGAAAATCCATTCAATGTGGTTTAAATAATTTTCAAACATGGATATTTTAATTTTTACAATTCAAAATAAATATTAAGAATTATTTAATACTTCTTAAATATAAAAACTTTATATTTTTTATTATTTTTATAATTTATAAGTAATTTATAAATTAAAATTATAGTTTCCATATAAAATTTTTATATCAATATTATAAATCATTCCATATAATTTAGAAGGGATTTGTTATATTAACATTAATATTATGGAATATTTATTAATAAATGTTTTAATAATGTTTAATTAATTAATTATAAAAATTATAAAATTATTTAGTTTATATTTTTTTATAATTTTACAAATATCCCAAAATACCTTTTATAAGTATTTATAAAAAATAAGAGAATTATATAATTAAATTCACAATTGAATTTAAGAAAACAAAATTCTGTTCAAATTATTTTTAATGATATATGATTAAAATTAGATTACAATTGGCAGGTTGTGGTGATTAAACAATTTAAGATATGTCGGTCATATTTTATCATCGATAGTTTTATCAATACTTGTGATAGGTTTCAATCATAAGGGTATTTTACTTTTGTGGGAATGGGAAAGAACCTTACGTATGGGGTAACCCATATATATGATTTACTTGTAAGAAAAGGAAATGCCTCTCATGCTTGGGGGAAACCCTTACACATGAGCTAGTCTTAGACTAATATATATTTTATATAATGACACAAACTTGATACTCTATTTTTCAAACCTATGACATGGAACTATCATTGAATACAATGTCCTAATGTTATACATTATGACCTATACAAAACCAATAGATTTATTCCGAGTCATTGTTTATGACATCATCATATTGTAAGTTGCAACTCAATTGGGATGAATAAAAAATCCAATCATATTTATCAATTAGGAATAATATAGAAAATATGGATTCAAAAATCATAATCTTTTAGCATGATTTACCAAATTAGATCACGTTAAGGCTCGGATATAACTATTGGGTTTCCAAGGATCTAACAACACTTTCTAAACACAATAGAAGCAATATACAGACCCAAATCCAAGATCATGCATGATATATAAAAAAATCATGTAAACTATAATTGAAGAAACCTATGTATAATTTTCCAAATATGGCCTCTATAAGTGTTCTTCATCTTGTGTGATTGATGTAGATACCATGAGAGTTAGTCAAACAAAATCCTTTATTCGGAGTTTTCCATTATCTGAAATAATCACTCGACGTTAGGGTGGGTTTTATCTTCTCACCATGGTTTTAAAAACTCATACCCTTTCTAGGAGTGAAATTCCATGGGAATTTGATGTTTTTATTTATTTATGGGTTTTTTGGAGAACTAAGACTTAGAATTAATTTATGAATTTTTAAATGTCTTTAAAAAATGTTTTTGGATGGGGTTTAAAGTTTGGTGGGCACCTTGGGTGTTTGAGCAGAGGTCAGAGAGGGGCCAGGTTTCAAGGCTATTGCATAATATCACTATTAGTCTATTATCATCATCATAAAGTGGTAACATCATGAATGTTTCTGGGGAAGATAGAGGCCCCCTCTACTTTGGTAGTTCATAGCATGAACACATGTTCACACCATGAACACCTATTCACATCCTGAAAGGTGATAGAGTGTATTTTCCTATGAAGGGATAATTTGGTATTTTTGATGTTGGTCCTCGAGTATTTTTGGGAGTCATAGGAAATAGGAAGAGGCCATTTGGCTATCCTCACCTACCCCTTCATTTCTTCACTCTTCCCCGAATATTGATGATTCCAAGTGTAATTTCTTTAGATTTTAGGTGATGTTACTCCTAAATTGGCCTCTATTCTGGGTTTCTATTGACTTAGTTTCTCAGATTTTTAGTTTTAATGATGATTATTCTAGAGGATTGTGGGATTGGATAATTTTTCAGGGGACTTTTCATGACTTTAATAGAGGTAATCCCAAGAAAACATCTACATGTTTTTGCATTCCATTCTTGTTGAGGCACATCACTATTCAAAATTTTATAATGTTTGGATTAATTTAATTTAATTTTGATATGGGATTAGATCTAATTGTTATGGTTTTTCCTTTTTTGGTTTCTTGTGTACATTTTGGACCTACCATGAGCTCTGGGTTGCTATTGTTGTGATATTAGGTCGAATGTTGAGTTTTAAACATTTATGATTATAGAAATTTAATAGAGTTAATTTTTTTAGTTAATTATAAATTATTAAATGTGTGTTGAATAATTAATTATAATTTTTTATAATTAATTAATAAATGTCATTTTTTTTATTTAGGGACTTAGTTGTTTGGAAGATGGATGGATGGAACTTGGATGTGCCTAGGTGAGTGATGGTGGGTTGTGGATCAAAAATAGAATGAATCTAAAATGAGGTATGTGGTTCATAAAGACTACTCTTTTGTTTAGGAATTTTATTTTATTCATGTGGTATGCGGTTTATCCACGAAGGTAAAATAAACAACGTTTAAAATAAATTTCTTTAATTTAAATTGAATGTCAATGGATAGACATAACAAAGTTCCAAGGGAAACATTGGCTTTTTTGCACTAGCTTATATGCGTAAACCCCTGATGACTATGACCTTGATTATTTTTGTGTGATCTACGAAACTTGGTCCCTAAAGGTGTAAAGGGAATTAAATATATTAAGTGAATGTGATGAATTGATTTTAATGGTAGGTTCCCTTAGTTACCTTTAGGTAGAGGTGAATGATGAACTGAAATGTTTTTCCTAGGGACTGAAAATGTGCGAACCCTAAGATGGCTTGGATACATTAGGCTAGTTTAGATGAGCATAGGGTGAGTGTCCCTTCCACTAGTTTATGAGAACTGGTTAGAAGAGGCTTGGGTTGTTTGATGTTGGGTTGGGTGAATAAAATGACCTGAGATGACCTAGAAGGTGAGATTGGCCTTATTACATCTGTTGAGACTAATGTCAGTGAGGATTTCGAAATGAGGATATTGAGGACATTATATGATCATTATTATGGTGAGGGATGATATTCCCTATGAATGATGGGGGATGAATTGAGTGATGAAATAGGGATAGAGGATTCAATGTGAGGTGTCCTGGCTATAGTGAGACCTAGGAATCAAAGAGGGTGACCCTTTGAGATTGAACCTTGAGAGAGTGTGTTCGGAAAATGGGTAGTGTTGATTCTGGGTCTCAACTTGAAACCTGAATCAATTATTTGAGCGTTATATAGACACATTGATGATTACAAGTCATTTTTTTGAGAGTCCAACCTGGATTACGCAAGGTAGGTTGGGTGGATGGACAACCCTTATGAGTTATGCTATTTAATAGGTTATAGTAGGAACATACTTACCTTGAAGATGTATTTATATACATAGGATTCCTTGGAAAATCACCTTGGATATTGTATTCATGCCTTCTATTATTGAATACCCAGGATTACATACTAAGATTCAGAATTTATTCCTAATATCTATGGAATTCTCGAGATATCACCTAGGGTTCGACCTTAATCCTTCAACCATGTGACTTCTTTTTCAATAATATAAATCCCTTTAATTTTTGAATGAAATTATATTACTTGATTTTATTAGTTCATTCTCCTAGGAATAAATCATTGAGCCTAATATTATTGGATTTCCTAGGGTCATATCACTAGGAGTAAGCTAACTCTATGATTTCTTTAGGCCATGACCCTTTGAATTAGTTTTTGATCCAGAAACTATGACATTGTAGGTTAATCCTTATAGGAATAAAATATGGAACTACATTCTATTAATAGATTTCCAAATATTATCCTCTTACGAATGAATTTTGGTGCCTGATTTTTTCACTAGATTATATAGGGTCACCACATATGAATTGGTGTTGGAGCCTCATGGAATTTCCACATTTCAAAGATCTTCCACCCTTAGGAATAAACTGTATTCTTGATGCTACTATTAGATCAACTATGGTAATCACCCTAAGAATAAATTTTATGCCAAATACTATGAATTACCTATGATAATATCCTAGTGGTTGGAATATTCACCTTATATGTTGGCACGATTTCATAACATGCTTAGAGACACTTCCACACTAACTAGAGTAGGTTTGTGTAGATCGAAGAATCATGGTATACCCATGGATTGACCATGGTTATTTATTTTGGATTTCATTATTTATTTATCGAGATGAGTATATCACTTGTGTACTCTGCATTTACCAGTTATGTATTGGATCACATTGGTGGTCCCCTACCGAGGTATACTCACACCCTACTCAGGTGGCCATGGAACAAGGTTACCCGAGCAGTCCTCATTTATCATAGGTTCATGTTGGATAGAGGCTTGGTGTATCATGATTGAGTGAGATAGCTTATAAGGGATTCCAATACAGGTTGAGATGATACCTAAGGATGGAAAGAGGTCCTTGGTATATTGTTTTACTTATTCTATATATGTTATCATCACAGTGGGTTATTAGTGTTATTGTGTGTTGGCATGACCTTGTGTCTATATGACTATATGCATAAACATTCTATTTTAAATAGCATTTTTTACTTTATTACTTCTTCATAATCTAATTCATTATTTATTGTAATGTATATTGTTCAATTTTTTTCCTATTATTGCGCACTTTGAAATGTGAGTATAGTCTCCCCATTGTAACACCCTAGACCACAACATCTTGTTAAAAACCTATGGTGGGAGGGGTGGTGTGCCTGAGGTCCCATTAACTAATCTGGTTTGGAAACTACTCGATGGCTGAAACTAGTGGGATGATGTTACAAATTGGAATCAAAGAATTTGTGGAATTGATATGAAAAATTGTATCAAAGTTCTAACTTGTATTACTGAGATGTCCTAGACTCAATCTTCAAGATCAGGTTCCAGAAATACATAATTTTTATACATCAAATGAATTAAAGCAGAATCTAAAGATCAAGAGTTCAGTGTAATTGGGAACTAGGTACATATAAAACATTAACTGTCAATACAAAGTATATTTGATCTATGAAAATTATCCACACATATAACTCTTATATATATATATCTCTTATTAAAATTCCCGGGGAAAAGGGGAAAAATAAGAATGTGTAATATATAAATCCCACTAAAGTATAAACAATGAAAATAGGGAATAAGTGAACATCATGGGTGAAACATGAGATATAATATAAGAATATGGTCATAAAGACATGAATCATAACATGATCATAAGAACATGAGGCATAAAATTTCCATAATAACATGAGTCATAATATGGAAATATGGCTAAAACATAAACACGAGACACTTATAAACAAATAATTATAGCTCATCACTATGACATCATAAAAATATTACCAATTATTTTGAATAAGTTATCAATAAAAATTACTAAGGTATGCTTTCATGGTATCATGAACATGTCATCTCTATAGATTAATTCTTTACCCAATGCATTAGGGTGATCTCAGAGTTCACCCTTCATATGTTTAAATTTATGTTTTTCATATAAGGAGAAAAATATAAAAATTCATCAATAATCATTACATGAAAACCCTATTGGAATTTAAATGGGTATCCAATGAAAATAGGAAATATTCTAGGTAAAAACCCATCAAAAAAGATAATGAAGTATAGTGTATTTACACTATATAAATAATGGGTATATGATTTAGTCAATAATTTCCCTAGTCAATAGATGTATGGGTATTAGTGAAATCACCCTTCAATTAGAATAATCATATAAGGGAATCCACAAGGGAGAGGCGTTGGAAGGATAATTACACATAGATGATGATAAGGAAAAACAAAAGAAGTGTTGAATCAAAGAGATTTCCTTTCCACAATACCATATATACATAGGTCATGGACATGGAGGATAAAATTAAAATCCATGACAATGATGGAGAGTGATAGGTAACATATTCATTCTTTAAAAATTGGGTGGGAAATAAACTAATTTAATGGATTGATGTTACTATCTTATTGAATATCCAACCTTGATCTTTAGAAACTATAATATGTTCACAATGAAATGGGTAGTACCCCAACTAAAGGAATGATAACATGAAGTGGTATAGTGTACATTCTATTCACAGAGATATAAATTGAATTTAAATATCAATCCATATATTCTAATCCTTTATTATGGATCATAAAGTTCATGTGAATTATCCGAAGAAAATTCCCTGAGAGTGTCACACTAGGTGTACAAAAATTACCCTTTATCATGCCTCAGATGATGATCAAGTTAATACCCAATCCAACCATTTGGGGATATTATCCCTAAGTACATATATAAGGACCCATCCTTAAAACGTTTCTCAATATTGAATTTCAGTCAAGAATATTAATTATTACACATTTATGATCTTTTTGAGTTTTGAGTTCTATAGAATTAGGATACATTACATACATAACATACCACAATCTTACAAGATAAGACTACTAAAAATAGTTTCCATTTTTTAAAAAATATAAAACATTAAAACATAAAGAATGATTTCTTTGAAAAAACTCCATATCAAACATTTCGAATAACTTATTTCTTTTACCCATCCTTATATCCTGTGATTTTTTTTTTAAAAATGGGATGACTATAAAACTCAGTAGTAGATATAAATATAGAAAGCATTAGTCAAGCGATAATATAAAAACCAATAAAACCCATCTCATAAACACTTGAATGCATAGAATACTCATGTTGTTTTCTTGGGACATATTTACCATATAAATCATACATTCAACCTTATACATGGCATAACCCTTTGTTCAACTTCCATCTCTAGAGTACCCAATGCATTTGAGACCTATAATGGAGCTCACCCATCATATCTTGAGCTATAATTGGCTCAACCCAACATATGTTGAGCTATAATGGGATCAACCCAACATATCTTGATCTATAATGGGATCATCCCAACATATATAATATCCAGCGAACATATCATGATAATGAAGTATCTTGAAATCAGAAGAAATCACTCATTCAATATACATATAAAAAGACAATCCCTTTGAAAATTATTAAAGAGTCTTTTAAAAGGATCTTAAACGGAAAGTCCCTTAAAAATACAATTGTGGTGAGAATTAATAGAATGGAATGTACATGTGTATACACTGTAAATAAAAATAATAAAACAAAATATAAAAAAACCCATCACACTAACAATTATAATACCATATAAATAATGAAGTAGAAGGTTAACCCAAAGAATAGAAATCACGTAAAGAATTCCCGTACCACTGGTTTTTCTTACTTCATACTTGTTTAAAACTCCATGTAGAGTAACTCATGGAACTTGAAGGTTGGGACCTTGGGGGATTGAGGGAACTTTGGGAGGACAATTAGGGTGGTTAGGAGGATAACGAATCATTGATTATGGATTTGGAATGAATTTAATAAAGTATTGGGTTGGTATTTATAACAAAAGTGAGGGAATATTTTAATAATTTCCAAGGGACACCTCATTAGTGGTATTTGAAAAACCATGGGCTTGCCCATGGTATTTTTTCCCAAGGTATTAGCCACTTGGAACACCTCACATCTTAGTTTACTATACATAAGTAAACCAGATTTATTACATCATTATTACATCATTAATGATGTCATTTACAAACCAAAGCTCAAAATTATATTTGTACTATTCACTAAAAGAATATACTATTTCAGAAAAATCCCAAAAAACACCCTAAACATTTTTCAACGTGTAGAATTCAAAAATGAACTTCATTTTTGGAAAATAATTTTCTAAATATTATTAATTTAATTTTTAAATAAAATCATACTTAATTAAAAAAATATCAATTTTAGAACTATAACTGCTTTTATATCACATTGAAAAATTAACCCAAGTGTTATTATCTTAAATCATTACGAAAATAAAATAATAATATAATTTACTATTCATTATGGTCACATTACTATTCATATTACTATTTATAAATTTTTGTTAATATTCACTTGAAAAACAACTTGTCCCATCAAACTCTAAATAACTTACTGAACAAAATTGTAGATGACTGTTTTTCGAAATTCAAAACATAGATCCTTAAAAATTATGTTCAAAGGATAGTTATAAATATATACTTAAAACAAAGCTTCATGTATTTAATTTATTTTCTAAAAACCATGGGGAGTTACATTATCCCCAGCTTCAAGAAATTGCATCCTCACAATTTTATTTACTTATTAAACAAGTGAGGGTACCTTTCTCTCATAGAATTTTCATACTCCCATGTTGCTTCTTCTACCATGTGGTTTCTCCACAAAACCTTTACCTAGTAGATTATCTTATTCTATAATACTTGTTCCCTTCGATTAAGGATATGAACTAGATTCTATTCATAATAAAGGTTCTTTTCCAGTTGAACTGCTTCTTGGCTGAAGACATGTGATGAATCTGGCATATACTTTCTCAACATCAAAACATGAAAAAAATTGTGTAACTGAGACAAACTCAGAGGCAAAGTTACTCGGTATACAACAAGTTCAACTTTTTCAAGGATTTCAATAGGACTGATGAATTGCAGACTTAGCTTTCATTTCTTACCAAAACACATCACACTTTTCCAAGGAAATATTTTAAGGAAAACATGGTCACCTACCTCGAGAAAGAAGTCTTTCCTTATGTTATCTGCACAACGTTTCTGCCTTCTCTGAGCTATCCTCATGTGATGATGGATCATCTTCACTTTATCAACCACTTCCTCTATTAATTCTGGTCCCATCAACTTCTGTTCCCCAACATTATCCCAAAAAGCTGGAGTTTGATACCGCTTCCCATACAGTGCCTAAAAAAGTGCCAACTGAATACTGGAATGAAAACTATTATTATATAAATAATCAACTAAAGAAAGATATTTATCCCAACTTCCTTGGAAGTCCCTTGAACAAGCATGAAGCATATCCTCAAAAGTTTGAATCATTCGTTCTGATCTCCCATCTGATTGAGAATGAAAAGCTGTATGAAAATTTAATTCTGTTCCACACGAATTTTGAATCCCCTTCCAAAAGTTATAAGTGAACCTGGGATCCTGATCAGATACAATGGAAAGGGGAACTCCATGTAACTTGAAAATCTCTTTGAGGTATAGTCGAGAAATCTGATCTAATTACATTGTATCTCGAACTGAAAGGAAATGAGCAGATTTTGTCAGCCAGTCAACAATATCCCAAAGCACATGGTTACCTCGAGAAGTCTTAGATAGTCCCAAAAAAAATTCCATGGAAATATTTTATAATTTTCACTCTAGCACTGGAAAAGGCTAAAGCCTGACCTTTGGTAACTGCTTCTCTTCTTTATCCTATTGACATGTCAAACATTTCACAGTAAAATCAGCAATATCCCTTTTCATTCTATCCCCGCAGTAATACTCCCGAAGGTCTCTGTACATCTTAGTACTTCCAGGATGAACTGAAAATGGAGAATTATGAGCTTCACACAAAAAATATTTTTTAAACTAGGAATCAAAAGGCACACACAACCCTTTTAAAAATATTAAAACTCAATTTTTGTCAAAGTTAAATTTTGGAAGCTTACCCATTTTAACAAATTCTACCTTTTTCTGTAGCTCACAGTCTTCCTTCTATGATAACTTAATTCTATCTTATAAAGATTAATGAACTAAAACCTAAGACAAAATAGAGGTATTTCCTGCACCAACAACTTCTATGCCAAAATGCAAAAAATCATTAATCAAGGGATCATGTTCCGATTGTAACATAGTTAATGATGCACGATGTTTTTGACTCAAGGCATCCACCACTTTGTTTGCTTTTCCTGGATGGTAATTGATCGTGTAATCATAATCCTTTATCAGTTCAATCCATCTTCTCTGCCTCATGTTTAATTCCTTCTGAGTGAATATATACTTCAGACTTTTATGGTCAATATATATTTGACATTTGGCTCCGTATAAATGGTGCCTCCAAATTTTCAATGCAATAACCACAACTGCCTATTCCAAATCATGTGTGGGATAATTTAAATCATGAGGTTTTAGTTGTATTAAAGCATAATCAATTACTTAATCATTCTTCATCAGAACAAAACCATGTCCCTTTAATGAATCATCACTGTAGATGACATACTCACCATTTCAGGACGGTAAGGACAAAACTAGAGCATTCACCAATCTATTCTTCAGTTCCTGAAAACAAACATCATATTATTTTGTCCAAACAAATTTAATACCTTTTCGTGTTAACTTAGTTAGAGGGCCAAATAACTGTGCAATGTTTTTAATAAACTGTCTGTAAAAACCCGATAATCCAAGAAAAATATGAATCTCTGAAACATTTGTAGGTCTTGGACATTCATCAACCACTTTTGTTTTGGTAGGATCAACCATTATTCCATCCTTATTTACAACGTGCCCAAGAAAATAAATCTATTCCAACCAAAAATCACACTTTCAAAATTTTCCATACAGTTTATTTTATATTAAGGTTTGCAAAACAACCCTTATATTTTTTTCATGCTCCTCTTTACTTCTAGAGTATAACAAAATGTCATCAATAAAGACAACCACAAACTTATCCAAGAACTCATGAAATATTCTTTTCATAAGATCCATAAATAAAAAAGGTGAATTAGTTAACCCAAAAGGAAAAACTAAAACTCATAATGACCATCTCTAGTACTGAACACAATATTTGGGATTTATTCATCCTTTACTTTCAACTGATGGTGCCCTAACCTCATGTTAACCTTTGAAAAATACTATGCTCCCTGGAGCTAATCAAACAAATCATCGATATGAGGCAAATGATACTTGTTTTTAATAGTAATGTTATTCAAGGCTCAATAATAGATGAAAATTATCATGAAACCTTATTTTTTCTTAACAAACATGACGGGAACACCCCATGGTGAAGTGATGGGTCGGATGAAGCCTTTATCTAATAATTCTTTCAACTTATTTTTTAATTCCAGAAGTTCCACTTGGGACATTCTATAAGGAGGTTTAGAAATTTTTTTAGCATCAGGAACTAAGTCAAGAGTAAAATCAACATCTCGATTAAGAATAACACCAGAAAAATCATCCAAAAAAACATCTAGGTATTTATTTACCATTAGTATATAATTAATATAAATAGTTCCCTTATCTTCAAAAATATGAGCAAGATAACATTCATTTCCATCCTTTATCAGTTTCTTAGCTTTTTTATATGTTATTAATGTTATAGGTTCATTATTATACACAAACTGAAATTCTTTCTGAAAACGAACTTCTTTTTCTCTCCAATCTATCTTAGCATGATAAAAAAAGCTAGTCCATACCCAGAATGACATCAAAACCTATTAGAGGAAAAACAAAAAGGATTGCAGGTAAAATTTTTCCACAGATAAGGATATGTAGAATCTTAAAATTTATTTTTTCCACAATATTTCCTCCAGGTGTTTTTATCATGAGATCAGGTTTCATTTCATGAGGTTGAATTCCCAAATTTTCTAAAAATTTATCAGAAATAAAGGACTGTGTAGTCCCCGAATCAAACAACATATTTGAAAATTCTGTAAAAACAAGAAATGTAACTTAGACCACCTCATTTGATGACTGATAGTCTATGGAAGTGGTGGAAAATTCAAAACCCTTCTATTTCCTATCTTACAGATTCCCTGCTTGAGTAACTATATTTGGGAAAACATTAGCAAAAGGACCAAATTCCATATTGTTAAAGCATCTCACCATCGAATTCTCATTAATTTTCAGATCATTTTCCTTGCACTCAGGAGACATGTGTCCAAAATTTATACATTGGTATAATTTCTCAGAATTTATAAGACATTCACCAGGATTCCTTTTACCACACTTTTCACAAGAATGGAAATTGATTTTCTTACCTCCATACTTCTTTGACATGTTCTTCCCCATTGCCTGCAAACCTGAATGCTTCTTATTTTTGTCATCATGCAGCATATATGTGTTAGAAAATTCTATCTCAACTTTTTCATCACAACGAACAAGCTTTTCATAGCTTTTAAACTCTCGTGAGGACAAAGCTCTTCGAAAAAACGGTTTCAAACTAGAGTAAAATCTATAAATTTTACTTTCAAAATACCACATAAAATCTAGTACATACCAGTCCAGTGTTGTAAAATTGGATTCATATACTGCCACAGAATAATAATCATTCTGCTTCAGTTCCAATTTTTTTTCTCCTTTAGGATTCAAACTGTTTTAGGAAATTATTATTCCAGAAAAAGACTCTTAAATTAATCACATTCCAAACTGTCAAAATCATCTCTTACTCTCATATTCTTAACCAGAGACCACCATTGATCAGATTCACCTTCTAAACGATAAATGTAAAATATTACCATTTGACGTATTGAACATACCATGACAACAAATATCTTTTCTAGAGTGTTGACCTGTCCTTTGGCAATCACTGGATCTGCGGTTCCACTAAATGCTGGAGGATGTTGCCTCATAAAATGCTCCAAAAAAGACATGTTTCTTCATAGTGGATCATGTTCTTCCCTAGAATGGATACCACCCCCATTTATATATTGATTCAAATGAGCCATTACTGTCACAAACTGCTCGGTTCCAATTCCCACGATTTCAGGCTGCAGATTCAAAAAAACATCAACCTCTTGGTTCCTTCATACTTCAACTTCCCTGTTTCTTCTGTGGAAAACCATTCTCTACAAACATGACATAGATGAAGAAACATGGTAATCTTCATATGCTATAACATTTCAAATGAATAATAGTGAAAAAATCCATTATGGTATTATTTTAACATCATCATATCTCCTAATGTTATCTAAACCATCATTTGATACCAACTATAAGGACCCGACCTTAAAACGTTACTCAATCTTGAATTTTAGTCAAGAATATTTATTATTACACATTGAGGATCTTTTTGAGTTTAGAGTTCTAGAGAATTAGGATAACTTACATAAAAACATACCAGAATAATACAAGAGGATACTAATAAAAATTGTTTCCATTTTTTTTCAAAATATAAAAATATAGAACATAAAGCATGATTTCCTTAACAACACTTCATATCAGACATCACAAATCCTTTCTTTCTATTACCCATCCATATATCCTCTGAAAAACATTTTAAAAATATGGGATGAGTATAAAACTCATTAAGGGATATAATTATAGAAAGCATTTGTCATGTGATAACATAAAAACCAATAAAACCCATATCATAAAAACTCGAGTGAAATGAATACTCATATTGTTTACTTGGGACATATTTACCATATCACTCTTAAATACACCCTTACAAAGGGAATAACCCTTTGGTCAAATTCCTTCTCCAGAGTACCCAATGCATTGGAGAGAAATAATGGGGCTCACCCGTCATATCTTGAGCTATAATGGGCGCAACCCAACATATCTTGAGCTACAATGGGCTCAACACTACATATTCTATAATGGGCTCAACCCAAAATCAATAATGTCTAAGGAACATATCATGGTAATGAAGTATCTTGAAATCAAGAGAAATAAATCATTCTATATACATATAAAAAGGAAATCCCTTTGAAAATTATTAAAGGGACTTCTAAAAGGATTTGAAAAGGAAAGTCCCTTAAAAATATAATTGAGGTGGGAATTAATTGAATGGAATGAACATGTGTATAAACTATAAATACACATAATAAAACATAATATAAAAAAAACAATCACACAAACAATTTTAATACCACCTAAATAATGAAGTAGAAGGTTAACCCATGGAATTTAAACCGGGTTTATAATTCCCTTACCTTGGGTTCGTCTTACTTCAAACTTGTTTAAACCTCCTTGTAGAGTAACTCCTCGAACATAAAGTTTGGGAACTTGGGGGCTTGAGAGAACCTTGGGAGGAATACTAGGGATGTAATAAGGATAGAGCTTCAATGATGATGGATTTAGAATGAATTTAATAAAGGAATGAGTTGGTATATATAGAAAAAGTGAGGAAATATTTTAATAATTTCCAAGGGACCCCTCATTAGTGTTATTTGCAAAACCATGGGATTGTCCATGGTATTTTCCCAATATATTATCCACTTCGGACACCTCACATATTAGTTTACTATACAAAATTCTACCAGATTTATTACAACATTATGGCATCATTAATGATGTCATTAACACACCGAAGCTAGAAATAGTATTTTTACTATTCACTGAAAAATCAACTGTTTCATAAAAATCCCAAAAAACTCCCTAATCATTTTTCAACATGTAGAATTCAAAAATGAACCCCATTTTTGGAAATAATTTTCTAAATATTATTAATTTAATTTTTAAATAAAATCATACTTAATTCAAAAATTAACAATTTTAATACTATAACTACTTTTATATCACAGTGAAAATTTAACAAAGATGTCATTATCTTAAAGCCTTAAGAAAATAAAATCTTATTATAATTTACTATTCATTAGGGTCACATTACTATTCATAAAGGTATGCTACTATTAACAAAAAACAAGTTGGTTCCATCAGACACTAAATAACTTATTGAACACAATTATAGATGGCTGCTTTTTGAAAATCAAAACATAGATGCTACAAAGTTATGTTTAAAGTCTAATTATGAATATATAATTAAAAAAAAGTTTCATGAATTTCATTTATTTTTTAAAAACCTTGGGGTGTTACCACATCTATGCTATATCCACATCAACTTGTAGTATCTATACAAGTATTTCATTTCTAGGAAAACCACTCACACTTTTCTTTATTAAATTTAGTGTCGGTTTATGTCCATGAGAAAGCTTGAGCATTATAATGATTTATGAAGGTATTATAATGAGAGGGAATACTATGATATCATTGATAACATAGTAAATAAATTATAAAAATGATCCATAATAACATTTAATATTGAAATAAAAATGAATTTAAAAATGATCATAATGGTAATCGGAAAGGAGGGGCAAGGAACTGTTATTTCGGCAGAGTAATAACTTAGAAAAAAGTTATAATGAGAGGGAATAAAAAAATTCTCATAAAAAATATATATAATGTAATATAATGACATGTAATAAAAATCATGGTAGTATCTAAAAGATAATTTAAAAATACATTGTAACCAAATTATTATAAATGAAAAGGAATGAGGAGGATTGGAGAAACCCATACTTCTCTTGGTCTTCTTAGTTAGATATGAACATTTTATCCAAATAAAATATTTATGATTGAAGAGGGAGAAATGGAAGAGACTAGTTGAGAGATATATGATTATATAACTATGATTTTTTGGGATAATGTACTATATAAAAATGGGTATTTGCGGTGGGGAAGGGTCCCATCGCAAATGCTTTGGTGCGAGTTGTGCGCCAAACCGCAGGAAGGGTATTTGCGATGGGGATAAACCCTTGTCACAAATACCCAACAACATTTTTTAGTATTTGCGATGAGATTTATCTCCCATCACAAATAACTTTTTAACCACCACCGCTAATTAATTGGGGGATATTATTTACGATGGGTCTCATCACAAATACTATTATTTGCAACAGGATTCCAATCACAAAGAAGCTCGTCGCAACTATTATTACCTATATATACTCCCATTCGTTTTCCCTATCATTCCACTCTTTCCCTAATACTCTCTCCCTCTCTTCATGTATTTTCCCTCTAAAATTTTTTCTAAGTTTAAAATTTTAAATCAGATGAATATTGGCGGCATAAATCCCTTGAATGATTCAGTTTTAAGGTATTTATCTATTTCTTTTTAATTTATATTTAATTCATTTTATTTGATATTAGTTATAATTATTTTTTAAATAGGTGCAATTAAATTAAATTAGAATTAGATCATTTTTTTCATTTTTTTTCAAAAACATGTGATTAATATTAATTAGTATTAATTAATAGTTATGTTAATTAGTATTAATTAGTAGTCATTAGTATTAATTAGAAAAAAATAATAATTATTAATAATTAATCATAATTAGTAATAATTAGCGATAATTATTGAAAATTAGCCTTAATAAGTAGTACATTGAAATAAATATTTATAAATTATAATAAATAGTAATAATTTGAAGTAAATAGTAATAATTAGTAGTAAATAGAAATAATTTGGAATAATTCATAATAATTATCAATAATTAGTAATAATTTAGATTAATTAGTAATAATTTGGATTAATTAGTAATAATTAGGATTAATTAGTAATAATAAGGATTAATTAGTAACAAAAAGAATTAATTAGTAATAATTAGGATTAATTAGTAATAATTAGGATTAATTAGTAATAATTAGGACTAATTAGTAATAATTTGGATCAATAAGGAATAATTAGGAATACATAAGAATAATTTGGATTAATTATGAAAAATTAGTAATAATTAAGAATAATTAGTAATTTTTAGTAATATTTTGTAATAAATAGTAACAATTAGAAATAAATATAATAATTAGAAATAATTAGTAATAATGACAAATAATTAGGAATAAATAGTAATAATTTGTAATAATTATGAATAATTAGGAATAATTAGTAATAAATAGGAATAATTGGAAATAACTCGGAATAAGTTATAATAATTTGTAATAATTAGTAATGATTAGTAATGATTAGTAATAATTAGTAATAATTAGTAATAATTAGGATGAATTAGTAATAATTAGGATTAATTAGTAATAATTAGTAATGATTTGTAATAATTAGTAACAATTTTGATTAATTAGTAATAATTAGGATTAAGTAGTAACAATTAGGATTTATAAGTAATAATTAGGAATAATTAGGAATAATAATAATAATTAGTAATAATTGGTTATAATTATTATTAATTTTGAATAATTTGGAATAATTAGTAATAATTAAGAATAATCAATAATTATTAGGAATAGTTAGGTATAATTTGAAATATTTAGTAATAATTAGGAATAATTAGTAAAAATTATAAATAATTAGTAATAATTTAAAATAATTAGGAAAAAAAATTATAGTTAGAAATAAATAGTGATAATTAGAAGTAAGTAGTAATAAATAGGAAAAATTAGTAATAATTCGTAATAATTAGTAATAATTAGTAATAATGATTAATAATTTGGATTAATTAGTAATAATTTGAATTAATTAGTAATAATTAGTAATAATTAGGATTAATTAGAAATAATTACTAATAATTAAGATTAATTAGTAATAATTTGTAATAATTAGGATTAATTAGAAATATTTAGTAATGAATATGAATAATTTTTAATAATTAGAAATAATTAAGATTAATTAGAAATAATTAGCAATAATTAGCAATAATTAGTAGTGATTATCAATAATTCATAATAATTAGCAATATTTCGCAATAATCAACAATAATTTGCAAAACAATTGGACAATTTCCACTAGATTAGTATTATTACTTTTACTCAATGGCTCATATCCTTGAAACTTTCTCTCACTAAAATCACTATGAAAAAACGTCTCTAATATACAAATATCCATTTTCATATTGACAAGAATTGATATGCGTATGTCACAATAGATTTTTCATACTAATTTCAGTGAGAGAAAGTTGTAAGGAGACGAGAAGTTGGAAAAAAGAGGCTATTTTTCCTGATGACTCATCTTCTTACCACATTCTATGACTCAAGTCACTATGAAAAATCTTCTCTAATGTTTGAATATCCATTTTTGTATGCATGAGAATGGAGAATAGTGTGATGGGGCCTCCTGAATCTCCATTCCTATGCATACCAAAATGGATACTTGTAC
This sequence comes from Viscum album, assembly GCA_963277665.1. NCBI lineage: Eukaryota > Viridiplantae > Streptophyta > Magnoliopsida > Santalales > Viscaceae > Viscum > Viscum album. The sequence goes on from OY728141.1 coordinate 1,804,477,217, forward strand.
GTCAGAGAAACTTTTTCATAGTTATTTCAGTCGAAGAAAGTTGTAAGGAGATGAGCCATTGGGAAAAAGAGATATACCAATCCACTGGAAATCATTCCTCTTTTAATTTGTGGTAATTAGTATAAATAAGCTATAATTACTAATAATTAGAGGTAATTTGTGTAAATTATTATAAATTAGTGTAGATTAGTATAAATTTTACAACAAATAATATAAATAACTATGAAATAATAGAAATTATTATAAATTTATAGAAATGTAAATTTATATTTATTATATTTTTTAGATAGTGTTATTCTTATATCAAATTATTTAAGAAAACTTATTATTTTATTTTCTTTTGAGAAATATGGAACACGGAAGTTGAAAATAGTCGTTATTAGATGATCACGCTTGGATAAATTAGTGTAGGAATCCAAACAGTTATGGTTTAAATCCTATATATATTGAGGGTATTGAATATTTCCATCATTTTCATAATCAAAACCTAAATTTGTTTCAGAAGGGAAAATTAAATGTCATTTTTAAAAACCTACTTTGAGAAAGTCTTACATATTAGAAAATTTTAGAGGTTATATATTTCATTTTGTTTTTTTACTAGATTATGTTTTTTGGTATCAAAATGGTGAACACAGTTCCAGAGAAGATACTAATAATTTAGTCTTGGATCCATCACAGTTTCAATATTTAGTACATAATGTAGCAAGTTTGTCTTTTCAATAAATTGAAACTCAGGATTATATTGATTTAACTCCTGAGTTGGAACCATCTCAATTTTATGAGTTGTTAGGGTCCACTGAATAAGGCTTATATCCTAGATTAAAGATAAGAAATATTGAATCAGTTGAAAATTTTATAGCTATTAAATCAGATAATGGAATGTCAAATAGAGGTTTTGATCAGATATTCTCTTTAGTTAAAACACTATTACCTAAAGAAAATGTGTTGCCTAAAAATTTAAATGAGGGAAAGAGGATGGTTTGTAATCTAGATCTTGATTATCTGAAGATTAATACTTGTTGAAATGATTTCATCTGTTATTATTGTGAAAATGAGTTGTTGGAAAGCTGTTCCACATGTGGAAAATCAAGGTATAATGAGGCTCAAATAGGAAAGTCTAGATTGATTCCTATAAAAAATTTAAATATTTCATACTTATATCCTGATTATAGTGTTTATTTATATCTCATAACACAATGACATTGATTTCATTGAACAAAACCAATATTTTATCTGTTAAAACTGAAATCATCCCTCTAATGGTGATTAATGGAAACATTTTAACAAAGTGCATCCATATATTTCTTTAGAATCCCAAAACACGTGATTAGGTGTTTCTACTGAAATTTTCTATCCATTTGGTTTGTATGATAGTTAGTATTCATGTTGGCATGTATTTATAACTCTATATAATTTATCTCCTTAGATGTTGATGAATGAACCATACATATTTTTGAACTTATTAATTCTAGGACATCCAAAAAAAATATTTATATTTATTTGAAACCTTTGGTTGATGAGTTAAATTAAATATAGAGTAATGGTGTCAGTACATTTGATGTTGTTGCGAAACAAAATTTCCCATCGGAACTTGCATTGATGTGGACAATTAGTGAATTCCGAACATATGGCATGTTATTTGACTGGAGTAAACATGGTAAAAAATCGTGTCTGTACTAAATGATATAATGCAAATAATTAATACTTATTAATTGAAAAAACCCTTTTTTGAATTTAATTGAATAATCCTTCCAACTAATCATCCTTTTCGGATAAAAAATATCATTTCAGAAAATGTATAATTTAAAGAGATGAACCTCTGAAAATGATATCAGATACAGAGGTAAAATCAACTATCTCTTCATTACCTCTCATCACATTTGGACTATCAATTATCTAATAGAAAATTGATGGCTTTGTGAAACAATAAAATTGGATAAAACATAGAATTTTTCGGGATCTTTCATATTAGTCTAATATGTTGGTCTGTCACATGTTGGATTTCATTCATATTCAGAAGAAATATTTTGATAATTTATTTCATATATTTTTTGATAAACCATGTATGACCAAAGACAATGTAAATGCACAATTTGATCTTGACAAAATTTCTAGGGGAACAGAATATGAACTATTTGAAAATGTTAGATCATATAAGTTAATGAATCTAAAAGAAACAAATATAATATAAAAAGAAAATCAATTATTATTTTGATAGTGGATTGTATATTTGAGAATTTCATATGGTTATGCTTCTAATTTTGGAAGATGTGTCAGAAATGTCATAGTACCAGATTAAATAGTCTTTACTATCATGTTATAATGGGAATACTTATGCCAATTGGATTATTAGGCGTGTTGAAATATATGATTTTGGATGGGTTAATATACATATCATATTTCTTCTAAGACATTTTTGTGGTGACAACAAACTACAATTCAATAAGAAGACTGTAAGAATATGTTGTTTTAATTTTATTTAAACTGGAAAAAATCATCCAACTTAATTTCATTGACTCAATAAAACATTTGATATTACATTTTCTACATGAATAAAAATATAGAGGTCTAGTACTGTTTTGAGGGATGTACCCACTCAACAGATTCTTGAATAAATTAAAGAAAAAAGTACATAACAAAGCATTGGTTGAAGGCTCAATTGTAGAAGTTTATTTTCAAGAGAAAATTTCTTTTATCTGCTGTCACTATTTTGAATCTAAATAGCCCTCAAAAAAGAACCTCATGGGCCATAATAAGGGAAATGTTGCGGATGAAATGAAAAGTCAATTATCAGTTTTTAATCAGCTCGAAATTGGATTCGACGGAGTTCTTGAATGATGGCTTTCAGATGATGAACATCATAGAGATCATACATATGTTCTACTCAACAATGAATACATGAAACCATTGGTAATGTGTGTGATCCTATCACTTATTCTATAATATTTGTAATAGTAAATTAATCTAATTTTTTATATGTATTATGATAATCATATCAAGAAACAACTTCCATAAATTATAGATGTTACTCATGAAGAACATCAGAAAAATAATTTTTCTTACTTGTTTCAAAAATTGGTAACATAAATTATTCTTGGTGTAACATATAAAATCAATTTATTACTAGTTATATTGATAATATATTTACAAATTTTTAGGTATATCAAAAAACTGATAATATTGATAATTGATTGTGTGTCTTGAGTCACCCCCATCCAAAATGGTTAAATTTTATAATGCATATGTTGTGAATGCTTTTTGATTTAATAAACGTTCATATGGGAAACCCAAAAAAAATAATGAATAGTGATGTCTTTTTGAGAGGATCACATCATAGATAAAATGAAGTCGAATTTTAGGGTATGCGGGAAGAAATTATTGAATTGTGTTATTTGGGACAAAAATTACATAATTCTGTTTAAATGTTAGTGGTTGGATAATGAGATAGGATTTCATGTTCATCTAACCCATGGAATCATTGATATTAAATATAAAATGATTCTTATTGTAAATTAACTATTTTTGTTGGATCATCAGGAACATCAAATTTATTATTATTATTATTGTGCTACTTCAAAAGAGTTGGGGGATTGGTGGAGTATAATAAAAATTAAATATCAAGAAAATCAGTTTACTAAAAGTGAATGTGGTTACACTGAAGTGCAAGAAATTGACAATTTGAATGAAACTTCTCCAAATCCATCTTTTTCATGAAGAGACGGGAATATCGATGATGTAACCAAACATTTAAGGGTTTATGGTGACAATGATGTTAATGATATTAGAAATGAATTTTGAAATGGCAAGAGATGATGAAACTGAAACTCCTATGAAAATTGATGATGCTCAGGAGGAATAGGAAAACATTGACATCGTCATATATGTAGATGAAGATGTAGATAAAGATTGACATGATTAAATATTGGTTATAATCATATATAATATATATCTATATATAATATTTGTTTTTAACTATTTTCTAACAATAATAATTTCATGTTTGAGACGGATCCAGATCTGTTTCATTAGTTGCATGAGGCTGATCTACCTTTGGATGAGCAGCATGTTAGATCATATGACCCTCATGCTGCTGGCTGTTCAGGGATGACTTAGAGGGGGATGGTCTTTCCCGATTGATGATTCCTAACCCTATCCCAGAGTGATGTCAACATCTTGGATTCGATCCTTGCATGTAGAGGTATGTTTACCTATGAATTTTAGTTAGTTTTCATTAATTTATTTATATACTAATTGTTTTATTATCTGTTCATTTTTTTCACAGCTTTTCACATATTGTTGTTGGATAGGGGAGCTCTATATTGCATAATTATTTTTCTAAAGAAGTGGTCACATGAAATGAGATTCCTATTGATATTCAGCACTACATGATTTATCATTGGTTGATATGTAAATAAATAATATTTTTTTAAAATATATTTAATTAATAACTCAATATTTTAATTTATTTGTAGGGTTTATAGTATCACATTGATGAGATCATGCATGAAACTTTCTGGAAGGCATGAGAGGGGTTTACATGTGCACATTCCCATTAGTTTTTTCACAATTTGAGATGGAAAGAAATTTCAAAAGCATGGGTTATAGAGTTTGATGAGTCTTGTCGTGCCCACCGATCTAATTACATTTCATCTCAGTGTTGGGATGGATTATGTTCATAGGTGTTGGGTCAACATTTTTAGAGGATATCATTGGTAGGTCAATAAAACTGGGGGAGATAAGAGGTGAAAGAACGAGACAATAGTCGTACATTTAGTACGCACATGGAACATATGGTAAATACTTTTTTAAATAATTAATATAACATTTAATGTAACAATTTATTTTATATTCAAATAGGCAGTTGAAAAGCCTGATGTTATAATTTTTGACATTTATAGGAGGATGTACAATGATCTGGTAACTAGAGAGATTAGCGGTAATCACCAATGTCAGATTGTGGTTAGTATAATTTATTTTTGAGTTTTAAAATTAATTTGAAATATTATTTTAACGATGTTAATTTTAAATTACAATTGAAGAAGTCATATGAGGCCGCGATGTCTTAGTCATAGACTAAGAGTCGTGATGAGACTGAGAGTTATACCAGTGCCCACCAATTTGATGGGGCAATATGGATGTAAGTAACCCAATATGCCATTGAGAAAGCCGAAGTTGTTGGTATCGACTCTTGATTAACATCTGAGAATTATTATGATACCACTGCGTTGTCAGCATCGAGCTCAAGAGGATCTCATGGGGAGTCATCATCATCTACTACATAGTATCAGGAGTAGCTGCAAGCTTAGAGTGATGTCATATAGAGTATACATAGGGAGCAAGAGGAGATGCGTCAATGGAAGTAGTTGGAGATGCGCCAATGGTAGAAACAACAGAATAAGGAACTCCAACGATAGACACAATAGCAGGAGAAAGAGATGTGTCGATTCAAGCAGCAACATCATGAGTAGATGGAGTACATGCAACATCCGACTCATGGTTTAGGGATGGAGTTACCTCCACCGTATCCTCCAGCTCATCCAGAGGACCCTCTTGATGATATTTTTTTATGATAAAACATTTGGTTGCAATTTTTTTGTAATATTAAATATTTACATTTCTATATAGTGTGTTTTTTAAATTGTTGAAAATATTTCATTAGTTATTATTTATTTAATTTGTTATTATTTATTTAATTATTTATTATTTATTTAATTATTTATTATTTAATTAATTTTTATTCATTTATTATTTTAATTTTTTTATTTTCTTTTTATTTTCTTATTTTATTTATATTTTTTCAAATATTGATATTTTTATTATTTTATATTTTTTTTATTTTATTAATATTAATATAATTATTTCATTAATATAATAATATTAATAATATTAATATATTATTATTATATTATGATTATTTATATTATTAATATTAGTATTATTAATATTATCTTCCAATATTATGTTATTATTATTTTCTAATATTATTTCATTTTTATTAATACTATTATTTTATTCAATTGGTTTTTTACTTTTTTAAGATATTTACCATGGGCCTTTTGTAACATCCCATCACAAAAATGTTTTTTAAATAATCATTCAAAAAATATTTATGACAGGACCTTATGTGACAACTCATCGCAAATGCATTTTTTAAATAATCTTAGGGAAACTATTTGCGATGGGTCCACGTCCCTTCGCAAATGGCCCATCACAAATAGTCAAATTTTCAGTAGAGATGATAGGAGGGGGTGGGTATTTATACACGAGGAGGGGTGGGTTTAAGGTTGTAAATAATTATTATTTTATTATTAAGGCCAACCACTTTTGGGTGGAATTAATTTGAATGAATTTGGATGATAATTAATATTCAAAAAGATGGTTAAGATCATTTAAATGCATAAAAACCTATTTAATGGTGTTTTTTAGGCATTTTTTCATTTAACGTTTAATTTTAACCTTATACATTATTTCACCTTAAACATGGTAACTAACGTTTTACCTCGGTAACTTATTCACTTGCTTAAAAATATAATTACCATTATTACAAAATTTAGACCTTATTATTCTAATTATTATATCCATTTTAATTGATAAATTTTACAATAGTTATAAAAATTATTTCTAAAATAATAATTGTATAATAAAAAAAACACTTTTAAGAAAAGATGTAACTTAGGTACCAAAAAATCAAACATAGGGTTATAAAAGTAACATATTTTTTTTAAATGAATTATATTAATTAAAAAATGAATTTTTGATTAATATAACGGATGATTAAATCTTATGTTATGATCATATAATGATTATGCCATATGTGTTATAGTTTGTATGAAAAATTGTATTTTCAGTTTTCACCAAAAATAATATTTTTTAGAAAAAATCCAAAAAATTCACCATTGGATAAATTTGATTTGATGATTAAAAAATGATATTAATTTTATGAAAATATTTTTTTACATATTCTAAATTATGTTTTTAATGAAAAATAATCATTTATTTTAAAATACTAGTTTTCATAGTATGATCTAATTTTCAATGAGCATGTTACTATTACAATGGTAACATTAATTCCACACATCCTATAAATAAAACCTATCATTTTTTAAAATTACTCTTAGGGTTAGAATATTGTTTATTTTGGAAAATTTCTATTAGATTGCAATTTTTTTTCTTTTTTAAAATGTTTCTTGTGGGTGTGATAATCCTTGGAGACTATAATGATTTGAATTTACATATACCAGTTGTTTTATTTATTTATATTTATTTCCCTATTATAATATTGGGCATTTTATTGGATATGATAATTCAGTAAATGCATTGTTCTTAATTATTGAAACAAACCATTGTTGATTTTTTATTATGAAACATTTTACTTAACCTTTCAAAATGATGATTTTAAAGTAATAAACATATAGATGGAATAAGGAAAAAAAATTAGAAATTAAATGAAATATAATGTAAATTAGAAATGAATAATGAAGTATTATTTACATTTAATCAATTATTTTATCATGTGTTGCACATAAAATATAATATGACAGTTCCTCCAATGGTCATATGTTATAATTTTATGATAATTAAAACATCCACCATACATTGTTAATCGTTAAATTATAATGATTTAATTACCAAGATGATGTGAAAATAAAATTATTAATAAATGGAATGTAGTTATAAAATTAAACTATATATTTAAAAAGAATCAAGGATAAAATAAAAGAGTTATAAGTATATCTGTTAAAAATATGAAATATGGAGTAAGGGAAGCACATGACTTATGTTATGTGATACAAATTTATCAACCTTCAGTCATGGGTTCTAGCCATGTGGCCTTGTCCAATGTGACTGGTTATCACTCGACCTACAAGTTTTCTTTTTTCTAAAATCATTTTAATCAATAAACCTATATTAAATAAGAAAAATATGTAAAAAATAACGTAGGTGAGACATATTTTCATAAAAATTTTGTTTATTAAAATAAAAAACAAATAAATCGTTCATATTTATAACTATGAAATATAATTTATATAAATGTTCTTTAGAAATCTTGAATGTTACATTCCCTCCCTTTAATGAAATTACATCCTCACAAGTTTACTAATTGATAAACACTTAATAAACCCAAATTTTCACTTAAATTTAATTTATATAAAGGAAACATTATAATTAAATTGGAGATGTTAATCCTATGGGTTCATAATAGTTATACTTAAACTAGTCATCTAGAGAAAATTATTATCTATCTACGGCTCTTAACCCAAATATTCTGAATACTAATTTCAAAAAATCACCAAACTCTTCTCTGATACCAACTGAGATTCCCTTGATCCACACTTGCTAAACATAATTACTTTTTATACATCACATTAATTATAAAAAAATCCAAAAATTAAAAGTTTAGTATCTTTAGGAACTATATACATTTACAACTATAACTCTCAATATAGAGTATATTTTATAACATCATAGATTTTACAATAAGTACAAACACTTTTTTACTATTAAAAACCTCTTTTTTGGTGCTAATTATGCAATTAATGGGGTTAAGAGTAGTTTGCGAGAGTTAGGGCCTCGTTCGGAGCCCAGAGCTTTCGAATTGGGGGAGGTAGACTAAGCCGTATGGTTAATGTAGGATTAGTGATAACCGTGTGACTAAACCATGTGGGGAACTCAATTCATAGAATAAGGACACCTTTTTTTTGATAAAAACCATGTGAGTCATACCAAACATCCATGAAAAGTTCCTCATACATGACACAATGGCATTTTTCATGGGATGTGCATGGTTAGTGAGACTCTACACCTAGCCTATGCGAGGGGTTTCCTTGGGCATTGTTGGGAACATGGTTTGGCCAACCATGTGGACAATCTATGATCCCCCTTAATAATGGATGAAAGAACCCTTTTCCATGATTTTCTTTAACTTTAAACCCGCATTCTTCTTTATTTTCTCTCCAGAAAATAGCCCCTCTTCCTCAGGAAAGATATCCTCCTAAATCCAATTCAGGAATTTTCATTGTTTCTTCATCTGATCTCTATTCAGATCAATGTTAGGTACATTGGACTCCTCTCAGTAATATCTCCAATCTTCCCCTTCTATTACATGTTTATCTTCTTACATCTTTCATAATTTTTGTAGGAGATCTTATGCCCAATTTTTAGGGAATTTGACCATTCGTCTAATATCTCCCTTTCTAGATTGATTCAAGGGCTAAAACTGGACAATGAGAGTTTTCTTAACCTAAGTTTGGTGTCTTAGTTCCTTTTCCTTAAGTATAGTTGCATTTATATCTTTCACCATTACACCACATGCCAAAACTTTTCATCAATGCCTCTAAAATGTTTGATAAATTAATTGAATGGTTTCCCATGTTTAGTGTGGCCCTATATACCAAAAAAACAATGTTGTTGGTTCTTTTCCTTGACATGAGACACCCTTATGGGTGTGCCCCTTCATTGAGGTCTTAAATTCCCCTATTCATTAAATTATTAAACCAGATTTTGTGGTGCATGTGTGTCTTCCATTGTAATAATTTTTTTTTTAAATTTGAATTGAACTAAAGAAAAATGACAGGCCATGAGTTTGGTCCCTATGATTATTTCCTTATCATAATTTTTTTGAATAAATGATTTACCCAACTTTGTTAAAGTTTTATTAATTTCATTCTTATTAAATGTTATGAGATTCCCAATAGAGGAACTATAACTTCCTCTCAGGTCATGAGTGATACTTAAGATTCCATTTATGGATTGAATTTGCTGGTCTCATCACGATTTATAATTAGAATTTGTTAATGAATGGTATATACTCTAGGAGTGATACTTGGTATTCCTTAGATGGGCTCATGATGTGGTTTCTCTACCAACTTAAGAGTGATACCGATTCCCTTGGGGGTCACCATAGATGGTCTTGGTATAAATATGGTTCTACCATGCCACGAGAAATACTCAGTCCCCTATATGAGATACCACGTAAAAAATTGGAGGTTATTGTATTTATTCTAGACAAGGAGTGATACTAGGGACTCAATTTATGGATTGAATTGGATGTAATCTTATGGTGTTGGGTACCTATGACACTACTGCAGTGATACTCAGGTTCCTTTATATGGTTATCCTTTTATGGGCCTTGGATTACACTTATTTAAATTATAGAGATGCCTTTTTATATTAATTCAAGAATGGAAATTTGTTAAATCAAGGGAAACATATTCCAAACCAAATCAGATTCTTAGGTTTAGTCCAATAATGATGACTATTTTATGATGAATTCTTATCAATACACCCATATCATATCTACACAAGTTCACCATGGTTAATAGAAATATAGCTTAGGTTGGAGTGGGTAGTTCCGGTTAGGTATCCATGAGGAACCCATACTGATACGTATTATTTATTATTACCCTTCATTTATCATATACCTGCACACTGCTCATTTTATATGCATAAACTAGTTTTTTCTAGACATCATTGGTTGTTCCTAATGAGTATATCTCACACACTCCTTGGACATCCTTTTGTATCTGAGTAGAATTCATGAATATAGGTGTAGATAAATGGAAGCGTCTAGCTTCTGGTGTTTGATTTCCCATACTAGGATAGAGTATGGGAGTATAGGACCGAGCCTATGATCATGATTCAAGTAGAAGAATATTTTGGTATTTTGTATTTTTGTATAGCATGTGGTATATGAGTATTACCCATGTATCCCATGAAAAATATTTTTTTATAGACACATGGCATGATCATCATCATTTTTCATCTATTTATGATTCAGCTTCGACCTATTTATTTATTGAATGTTAATATATTATTCTTCTTCTACTTGTTTATTACCTCCATTACTATATACCACTTATTACATACTACTATGTTACACTCTAACTCTTGAGGGAATATTACTCTAAAAGACACACCCTAGGCCCTCACTTCTAGTTGGAATCCTCTAGAATATATAGAGATGTTCTTTTGGTCATGTAGCTGACCATATCAGGGCAACACTAATTGGATTTTGGGTTAGGATGTTATAAAGTGGTATCATGTATTTTTACTTTTGTCTTACTATTTGTGTACTAGAAAGGATACGTTGATGTATCATAATTTAGTAATGATCTTATGCCTAAGATTAGTTAACTCACATATATGAGAAACCCAAATTTTCTAGGATAGATTATTTTTGTTATGGTTTATGCCCGTTATAGCTGCATTGGTTTCACCATTGGGTGGAGCACATGCCTTATTATTTTATTATTATTGATATTATTATTAGAAGTTTCTTTTCCTTGTCCCAATGAAATGAACGCATATAATCTCATGAATCATTATAGTAACTTTAGGATTTATATGTCATGAAATTTTCCCTGCCATGTCTACTCTCTTCTTAAATTTATAGGATTATTATATGGGGAATGTGCTGAAATTTCATACAAGGATAACCTATTTGGATTAATTAAAGTTCCTACAACAATATCAAGGGTTTTCCCCACATATGGTGATGATGACACATTAATTAACTATTAATGCCATATCTGAGCAATGAACCACTTGTTATATGGATTAAAATGTTAGTTTATTTGATTACTTGAATTACAATTATAATTTAAGATGCATATAATTCTATAAATTGTTAATGGTTGTTCATTCAATAAAATAAATATACATGTCCTGTTATATCTTGATACTAGACATAATATTCATGTTATAGTTACTTGGCATACCAATTGAAATTTCTAAAGAATATGGGCCTTTATAAATTCATAATGGTGACACATTTATCTAGTTTGAGATATTTATATTCATATAATAAAGTAAAAAAATTCAATAAAAATAAGTTTTAAAATGATATGGTTACTACTAAATGGGGATTCTAATTGAATAGTAAAGGGTGTTTTACTCTATACCTGGCAATTAACACTTCACATACTGGAACATCTACAGTGTTATGTGAGACCTTGAACCTGACCTGAACTTAGTAGTGGGAAGCAATTAGCGTCTCATGAGACTTTTGTGACTCCTTATAATCACATAGACTTGGATTAGAAGTAGGCAATTAGGCCTGACTCGTTAAAGGAATGTTGTGTACCTATCCTTCCCTTCTTTCAGTGGTTCTCATATTCAACTATTAAATATCATATGAGGTGTGTATTTGACAATTTTAGGCCTATTACACCTCTATATCCTTGAGTCATTTTCCTGGAGGGTGGTGAAGACCATGATCTAGAGGTGGTGGACCCTGAACCACTAGTATTACCTTCTACATTGCCACATGAGGATCATCCTATTGATCTTCTAATGGGTTTCAATGTTCAGTTTTGAGATAGATTCTATCACTTCATACAATCCATATGGGGGGCTCTACAACCTACACCTACTATAAGTGAATTAACATGTGAATTAAAACAACAACAACCTCTCACTTTTTCAGAAGATGGAATTCATCAGTCTATAGAATCTTGTCTAGTCGGAATTTCATCGATCTTCAATCATTTGGAGATTCCTCTAGAGTAGATGGTCAATCTCACTACCTTCATGATATGCGATTCTGCTAAATGTTTGTAGGATTTCATTACCCAGGCCAGATGTCAACATATTATGGTCTAGAAGTGATTTCAAATATCCTTTTATGATTAATTCCTCCCAAAAATGTTGAGAGAAGACTGTGATTGAGAGTTTATTCACCTATAGTAGGGTGTTATGTTTGTGATGGAATATACAGATCATTTTACCAATATTTAGTGTTTTGCGCAAGCACTAACTAGTGATGTGTTAACAACTAAGAGATGTCTTGAGGATATGATTGCACGTTCCATTTGATCATAGGTGAATGTGTTAGGGTAACCACTATTTCTGAGATAGTGGAAAAGGCCCTCATTACTTAGAAAAACCTGAGGTAAGCTGGTAGTGTCACTAGAGCAGTAAGATTCTAGGAAGGGTAATGGGTTATCTAGTGGTGGGAAGCAACGATTTGAGGGTGGACATGGTGGAAACTCAAGCTAGATGAAACAAACAAAAAAATATGTGGTGTATCACCAGTGTGGTAGGGTTGGATAAAAGAAGCCTCAGCGTGTGAGGAACTTGATCAAGTGATGAGTTTGTGGCATGATGGGTCACCTTTAGTATTTCTTCCAAACATTCCCTCTTGTATGTAGTGGGAAGGGATCTATGTCACACCTTATTTAGGTACCTGATCAGTAGCTCTATGTCAAGATATGAGATAGTCTACTACCAGCTGATCAGGCCAAGGAGGTGGAAATAGACAAGGCAGTCAATCCTTAGAGGTTTAGCACAAGTAGAGTGGAATTTACCAAGTCATTCAGTTTACATCTCAGGGTGTGGTTCATTCCATGTATATGAAGTGAAACCTACTTCTGAGGAGAATGGTTTGGGGCCTTCTATGGTTAGAGTTACTATTCTGGTAGCCTCTACTTCAGTCTCTTCCCTTTTTAATATAGGTGCACCATAATCCTTTATATCTTTTACAATTGTGGAAAGTCTAGGCCTAGAGATATAGTACTTCCATGGAGTTATGAATCTTGAAACACCATTGGGTGTTTGATCTAAGAGTGTGTTTCAGTGAAATGAGTTCCCCCTTGAGATAGGTGGGTTCCATTTCTTATGGAGTTTCTTTTTCCTAAAGATGAATAGCTTCAACTTCATTCTCATGATGGACTGGTTTGTGTCTTACAATGGTGATGTTGATTCCAATGACCAGAGGGTGTCATTTCCATCACCCAAGGATAGTTCTTATATTAATAAGGGTTAATGGTATGTACATGAAATTTGAGATATACTGGAGTATCATGGTTTGGGTAGAATGATAGACCATATAGCTATTCTCTTTATGAGAAACAAAGGGAATGAAAACTTTGGAATTTCATCCAATGGTTGGTCATTTCAGGAATGTATTCCCTGATTAATTCTTTAGTTTAACTATAGTGAGAGAGGTGAATTTCCGCATTGATCTAGTTCTAGATGTGGAACCAGTGTACATTCCTCCTTATATGATAAAACCTATCAACCAATAATAACTCAATAAGTAGATGGAATTCTTAAAGGGAAAGGGGTTTATATGACCCAATACTTCACCATGGGGTTCACCCGGACTCTTCTCCAAGAAGGAAGATGATACCCCTAGGATATGTGTTAAAAATCACTAGTTAAACCATATTATAGTAAATAAGAGGTATCTAGTTCCCTATATAGATGGACTCTTCAAACAACTCCATGGAGTGACAGTTCTCTCTTAGATGGACTTGAGGTTAGGATATAGTTAGGTTCTTGTGAGACCATCATACACACCAAATCCAATATTTCAAAGTAGATAAATCATGTATGAGTATTTGGTCATGTCATTCGACCAAAATAACACACCTACCATTTTAATTTCTATGATGAATCGAGTTTTCACCTCATATCTAGATTCATTTGTGGTTGTCTTCTTGAATGATATCTTGGTGTATTCTTAGAACCTACCTGAACATTCCAAAAATCATGATATTATGATGAATAAATTGAGAGATCACCATATGTATGCTAAGATAAGAAAATTCCACTTTTGGGTTGATACTATTCAATTCCTACATCATATCATCTCATAGGTTGGGGTATCTGTTGACCCAGAGAGGGTGCGCATCATGACTTCCTGGGAGAATCCTAAGAATGTATTTTATATATAGAGTTTCATGGGGATAACTGATTATTACATTCATTTCATACCTAAATTCTTACACCTATAAGTTCCTCTTCTAGGATTTATTATAAAGGGTGTGATGTTCTTGTGTTCTGATGCATGTGAGGAAGCTTTTTAAGAGTTGAAAGGGGGACTGAATTTAACGCCGATCCTGATTCTTCCAAAGTAGTGCATATGCTATATATTTTATTATGATTGTTGAAGATTTAGTCTAGGGGTAGTTTTAATGTAGGGAGATTGGGTTGTAGTGTACGGGTCCTACCATATGATCCCTCATGAGAGGAATTACCCTACGCATGACATTGAGATATTAGTCATGGTTTATAACTTTTGTTGTTGGAGAAAATACTTACTCGGGGAGCAGTTTATCATTTACATGGACCATAGAAGTATTAAATACAAATGAAAACAACAATACTTGAATCTGAGACACTGTATATGGGTAGATTACCTGTAGACATTCGACTTTGAGGTTGTTCATACACTCGAGATGGGTAATGTAGTGGCTTATGACCTGAGCTGGAAGACTCTGACACAGTCCATCCCGGAGGTTAGTAGTGAGTGACAGTTGAAGGCTATTTTTTCTATGATTCACCTAGATGTTTAAGAATATCATGGGTAGCCTATTTTAGAATCTCTAGTAGTGACATACTTCATTCTGGAATGGGTATGGTTGAGATTTCTTTCTAATCTTGAGGTCTTAGTCTGGAGGGAGAGTGTGTCATATGAGAACCCACCACCTGGTTGGGTTATCGATGAGGATGATATTATAAACTTCCATTTAAGTATCTATGTTCCTTAAGAAATATAGTAAGAGTTGATACAGAAATATCATTCCTCTATTTGGGTAGTTCACCTTGGGATTAATAAGATATACCAAGACATACGTCATATATATTAGTGGATGGGTATGAAGAGGTAGATCACAAGTATTTTCACTCGATTTTCCAACAATTATCAAGTTAAGGCTGAGCTCCAGTAAATTGATATAATTTTATAGCCTTTTTCCATTCATAAGTCTTAGTGGAATGATGTCACTTTGTATTTTGGGATGGGATTTCAGAGATCCCCTCGAGGTAGTGATGTAGTATGTGTGATCATCGATAGGTTGACCAAGGTTTCACACTTCCAACCTATATGGGAGACCTTATCAATTGATGAGAATAGGATGGTTTTTATTTGGTATATTTTGCACCATCATGGGATTTCCCACTATATCATATCATGCCAAGATGCCCGGTTTAAATCATGGTTCTAGTAAGGGTTGCATAAGGAACCGCGTTCAGGTGTTATAACTATGTGACCTAACTTTGTAGGGAAATCAGTGTAAAATAAGAGACCACATGGTTTGTTTGCAACCATATGAGCTGGGTTTCATGACCATGCAAAATGTATCAGATATGAGATAGTGGAATTTCACATGGGATGCATGTTGTAAGTCAAAACATGCACCTATCCCATTCAAGGGGTTTACTTGGGAAATTTTGGGGAAATGGTTGGTGCATTGTTTTTTCAAACATATGGCCTATCCGTTTGAACACTTAATAATAAGATGAATGACCATTTCCCCCCTAAAAGTTTTTTGAATTTAAACCCTACTTCATACTTTTCTCTTTAAAATAAAACCCATCTTCCTCATGTGAGAGATTTTCCTTAATCCAATCTTGTCTTTTTTCATTTCTTCACCATCATATCTTTGTTCTCTTCACCATAGAGTGTGTTGGATTCCCTTCAGTAAGCTCTCCAGTCCCCTCCTTTATATTCATTTTTTATATTCTCACCTCTTGTCCATTTTTTGTGTGAGCTTTTATGCCCTATTTTCATCCAATTGGACCATTATTATGATATATCCCAGTATAGATTGATTCAAGTGTCAAAAATAGATGATGAGAGTGATAAAAAATAAAGGTGGGTGGTTTAGTTTATTTCCCTTAGGTACAGTTGCATTCATATCATGCACTATTGTTCCACACACCATACTTTTCTCACAATTCCTTTAATTTATTTAATAATTAAATTGAATGGTTTCTGATTTTTAGTATTCCCCCATATACCCATGAATCATTTTTTTGGGAATTTTCCTTGAAACGATCCACCCCTATGGGTGTGCCTCTTCCTTGAGGGACAAAATTACCCTTTGTATTAAATTTTCAAACTATATTTTGTGGTGTGTGTGTGTTTGATTTTGTAATAAATAAATTTTTAATTTGAATTAATATAAAGAAAAATGATAATCCATGAGTCAGGACCCAATAATTATTTCCTTATCTTAGTTTTCTTAAATTAAGTAAATTGGAAAACTTGTTAAAAGTTTTATGAATTGAATTCTTATTAAGTGGTATGATATTAGTGATAGTTGAACCATAAAATTCTGTCATGATAAGAGTGATAATTTGGATTCCATTTATGGATATACTTATACAGTCTCATTGTTCTTTATAATTAGAATTTGTTAAAGAATCATACATATTTGATGAGAGATTATTGTTATCACTTTGATAGGCTCACCATGTGGTTTCACAACCTCTTTATGAGTGATACCAGTTCCCTACAGGATTCACCATGAATGGGATCAGTTGAAAGATGGTTATACCATGACATGAGCGATACTCATCCCCCTATGTGATATTACAAGGGCAGACTCATAGGTTATTTTCATCATACCACACCAAGAGTGATACTTCAGACTTCATTTGTAGATCACCTTGGACATACTATTAGAGTGTTGGGTACTTATTGCGCTTTCGATGTGATACTTGGGTTCCTTGATATGATTCAAATTGTATGGGACTATAATTATAATTATTTAAATTATAGATATGTCTTTATATATAAATTTAATAATTCTAATTTATTAAATCTGGGGATGCATCTGCTAAGAAAAATCACATGCTTGGGTTTGGTCCACTTATGCTTCATATTTTATGATGAATTACTATCATTACACCCATATCATATATGTGATGGTTTACCATGGTTCAATACATCCATCCTAGGTCTAATTAGGTAGTTCTGGTTGGGTATCCATGAGTAACTTGGACCAATATGTATTTGTTTAATATTACTTTACATTTATTATGTACCTGTGCACTGGTAATTTTATGTGAAAAGATAGGATTTTTCTAGATATCATTGGGTATGGACAACTGAGTATTTATCACACCCATCTTGGGATTCACTTGGAACATGAGTAGACTTCATGACTATAGGTGTGGATACAGTGAAGCCTATAGCTTTCGATGTGTTAAATCTAATACTGTTATGGAGTATGGAAGAAGGGGATCGAGCAAATTCTCATGATACTAGTTGAGGTGGTTTTTGGTATTTTGGTATTTTTGTATAGAATGTGTTATATGCATGTTCCCCCTATATCTCATGCACCTTATTTTTGTATGTATAAATGAAATGATCATCATAATTTGGTATCTATTTATTATTCAACTTCCACCAGTTTATTTATATCATGTTTATATATTATTTTGCTACTACTTGTTTATTAACACTATCACTTTTTCAAACTTATTACTTAACACTGTGTTACACTCAGAATCATGAGGGAATATTCTTTCATTGGACACTCTCTAATCCCTATCGTATAGTTAGCTATCTCTGGTTCTCAAGGAGGCATGATTTAGGTCATGTGGATGACAGTCTCGGGGCACCGTTAAGTGGATTCTATGGTGGGACACTATATATTTCATCTATAAAAATTCTCCACACATTTAACTCTCCTAAACTTATCACTTTCATCACAATTACTAGATAAAATGGGAAACATTATAAATGGTGATATATAAATCCAGATATGGGATATGTAAAGAAAACTGAGAAAAAATGGGCATCATGGGTATCAGGGGACACCCTAGAGATTAATTATTTACCTAGTGTATTAGAGTTATATCAGGGAAGACCATTTATAGGTCTAAATTTATGTGATCCACATAATGATAAACACACATAAATACATTAATAATCCTGACATGGTAAACCCATTGGGAATTAAATTTTTATCCCTTGAAATCAATCAATTTTTTAGGTAAATAACCATCAATTAAGATAATGATCTATAACATATGTACACCATATAGATTAATGGTATTCAGTTTAGTAAATAATTTCCCTAGTCAATCTATTTATAAGTATCTTGGGGAACACCCATCAACTGGAAGAATCATTCAAGGATGTCCACATGGGATATTCACTGGAAGAAAAGTTATGTGCAACTGATAATAAGGAAAGACAAGTGTAGTGATAGATCATAAAGATTTAATTTCTACCATACCATGTGTACATAATAACCTGGACATATGGTAGAAAGTTTAGATCCATTAGAATGATAGAGAGTGATATAGAACATATCCATTGGTTACAAATTGGGCGGTAAATAAACCCCTTGAATAGATTAATGCAAATATCATGGTGAATATCCCAGAATCAGCTTTACAAACTATAGGATATTCATAATGAAATGGGTAATACCCCAATTGAAGGACTGATAACATGAATTGGTGGATGGTATATTAATCGGATAGGGATATCAAATGAATGTAAATCTTAGTCCATATATTCAGATCCTTTATTATGTCTCATAATGTGAAAGTGAATTATTTGAAGAAAATCCCCTGTGAATGTCAAACATGGTGTCCAATAAGGCCTCTTTATTTTGCATTAAGAGGTGACTTAGTTAATAAATGATATGATATTTTTTAGGTTATTACCCATAGGTACATATATTCTAGATCCCAATCCACTTGTAGTATATAGTTTGGGATTTCGTATTTAGGAAAACCGCGAAAATTCTTCAACAAATTTAGGATAGTTTTTTGGATACAAGAGTATTTGAGGATTATAATAGCTTATGTAGGTAGAGTAATGAGAGTTAATAGTGATATATCATTGATAAAATATTAAATAAATTATAACAATGATGCATAATAATATTTCCAATGTAATTGAAGATGAATTTAAAAAGGCTTACAAAGGTAATGGGAAAGGAGGGGTGGGTACCCTACTTTCAGCAGAGTGACGACTTAAATAAATGATATAATGATAGGGAATAAATAAATTATAAAAGAAAATATTTTTAATTTAAGACGATAAATTGAAATAAAAATCATGGTATTATATGAAAAAATAATTTTAAAATACATTATAAAAAAATTATTGTACTTGAAATGGAAAGAGGAGGATTGAAGAAGACCTTACTTCTCTTGAGATTATTAACATAGATCCAACCCATAGAACTGAAAAAACCTTTCAATATTTAAGTGGGATAAATATAAGATAATTATTGTGAGGTTTATGATGATATAAATATGATTTTTTTGTGGGATAGTGAGAATTTGGGTGGGTATTTATACACAAGGAGGGTTGGTTTTGAGTGACTAAATAATCATATTTTTTATTATGGACAACTACTTTTGGATGGAATTAATTTCAATGAATTTGGTAGATAATTAATGTTTAAATTTTTTTTTAAGTCCATGAACACCATTAAAAAAATATTTTATGGTATTTTTTTGGTATTTAATGCATTTAACCATTAATTTTAGCCATGTACATTATTTTATCCTTACTGTGGAAGCTCATTTTTTACCCTGGTAACTTATTTGTTTACATAAATATATTATTACCATCATTAAATAATTTATAACATATAATTATAAATAATAAATCCAATTTACAAAATTAAATTTCTAAAAGGGATAAAAAATAATTCAAAAATAATAAATTTATAACAAATAAAAATAGTTTTTATTAATAATGTAACTTAGGTATTGACATATCAAAGATAATTTTATAAATATAAAAAAATATTTATAAATGAATTATATTAATATATAAATAAATTTTTATTAATATAAATGATTCATATATATTATTTTGGGATCGTAGAATGATTATGACATATATGTTATGGTTTTTGAGAAAAACAATATTTTTAGTTTTCACCAAAAAATAAAATGTTTTAGAAAAATCCCAAAAACATCACCCTTGGATAAAGTTCATGTGTTGATTACAAGAAAATATTAATTTTATAAGAATATATTTTATAAATATAAAAAATTAAAATTTTAAATAAAAATATTTACTTATAAAAAATGTCAGTTTTTATGACATAATCTATTTTCAAATGACCAGGTTACTATTATAACGATCACATTAAATCCATATATCCTATAAATGACACGTCTAATTTGATAAAATTCCTATCAAGGTTCAATATTCCTTATTTTTAATAATTTAAATTGGATAACTAATTTTTTTCTTCTTTTACAGTTTTTATGGGCGCGATAATCTTAGGAATTCACAATGATCGAAATTTTCTTATACTAGTTATTTTATATAATTTTTCATTTCTACCTTTTTTAATAGTGGGTATTTTATTATCTATGATAATACAATGAATTTATTATCCTTAATTAGTTAAGTAAACCAATGTTAAATTTTTATTACGAAACATGTTACTTATGCTTTTTAAAATTAAAATTTTAATGTAATAAAACAAATAGAAAAAATAAGTTAAAAAACATTTAGAAATTAAATAGTGTAATATATATCAGAAATACATAATGACATATTATTTATATTTAAATATTTATTTTATCACTTTTTTAACATAAAATATAATTTGGTAGTTCCTTCAATGGTTATATATTATAATTGTTTGATAATGAAAATATAAATCAAACTTTGTTAACAATTAAACTAAAATGACTTAACTAACAAGTTGATGTGAAAATAAAACTATTAGTAAAAGGAATGTAGTTATTAAATAAATTAATATACTTAAAAATAATAAATAATGTAATAAAATAGATATTTGAATAAATATAAAAAGGTTGGAAGATTGAAGTAGGGCACCATGTGGCTGATGGTAGGCGACATGCCCTTGTCTCCCTTCAGTCATGGGTTCGAATCCCCTTTCTTTTCCAGTCATGATGGGTTGTCGGTTAGAATATGTGTTCCCCAATTTTAAAATGATTTTAATAAATAAAATTCCAGTATACTTGAAAAATATGTAAATGGATAATATAGGTGATAAATATTGATATTAAACTTTGGTTTATTAAAAGAATGAAATTTACTAGGAATTTATATTTATATTTCTAAAAAAATTTATAAAAACATTCATTGGAAGTCTAAAATGTTACACTTAATATCCGGGGATATGGTAGACATGCGACATAAGAACATGTAAAATATTATTATGGATATAAAACTGGTGAATCATGAATATATTTTCTAGTAGGAATTCTAGGTTATAAGGGAAATGGTATTGTTATTATTGGTTTTTTATTTTATAGTTTCTTGATCACATTGAATGTGGTGAACTTGGTTCATTGAGATTTTACGATTTATTATTTACATGTTTTTTTTCTCTTGTACAGTTGGAAAGAGTCCTATGTTCATGCATTATGTTTGGAATGTAGGATTCAAATTATATTAATATGTTGTGTGTGATTTTTATTAATGATGATAGATGTTTCAACTATTTATAGTTTTAACAGTAAAATATACTATTGTTTCCTGTATAACTTGGTGTTGGAATTATACTCAACTAGAAATTGATACTATTTCTACTAATGAAAGTTTATGTGGATCTATAATGAGATGCTTGATGCTTGATAATTACTATTCATTCCTTCATGTAAAGGATGTCCGATGACCCTAGTGCATCTATACAATAATTTTTTGCCTTGTTACTGGATATGAAAATTAAAAGGTTTGATTATTTAAAATGTTAGTAACAACCTATATAGTGAATTACCTATATCTTGGTGGTGGAAATTGACTTAACCTACCCATATGGTAATGAGATACTAGAAACAGATCATGCTAGGGATAGGAAGTTATATACATGTGTACTTAGATAAAATTATGATCCTCTAGGGGGTGACTCCTACATATGGTGGCCCTATGAGGATTAACCTTAGATCATGATTCTCAAGGGGTTAATCCCATATATGGGTTCCCTGTGAGAATCAACTCCCTAGTAGGATGATGGTTGAATTGTGATACTAGATATGTGTATGTGTAGATGAGACCCTAATATGGGTGGTTGGGTGAATGATTTTTCATGTGGCATTTGAGATGGGAACAAAGAGGTGTTATCCATGAACTATGAACTATATGAGATATGACCTATGGGTTAAGCAGGAGAGCCTATAATTTTGAGATGTCTCCCAGGATATTAGTGATTCGGGTATTTTAGTTTTGATGAGAAGTGGTATATATATGCGTGTAACCCACATGAGGGGATACGCTGGAATTTTGAGAGCCTTAGAGATGAAAAGTATCAATAGATTATTTAGGCGAGATTAGTGGATGTGATATGTGGCTGGATATATGTTATAGGTATGTGGATTCCTTGAATATTCATTGTAATAAGCACCTGGAGTGATGGTGATTTTGGTTCAAGGTTGGGTTTTCAAGGGAAGGACAAGTAGAGTACTTGACCTTATTTATTTTAAATTCATTTTGGAGATGTGTTTAGAGTATAGATGTATAATTTTTCTTTTTAAATGACTCACAAGTCAATGGTCGATCATGTGATTGATATTGGAATTGGTGAGATCCTCAATTTTGAAGAGGTGTGCTGATGGAGCATTGGTTATGTAAGACTGACATGTCATGGAGCATGGTCGATGTAAATGCATATGAGCCTAGGTTTGATGAAATGAAACTCATGGTTAAATGAGTTGGTTTCTATGACCGGGTTGTACTGGAGCATACTCTCATTGGTTTTAGATAATATAGAGGCAGTACATAATGATTTTGTGTGGTACCCTTTGAAAAGGAAATCAATGAGAAGTTGTGTACCATACAAGGAACGATGGATTTAGTGAGATTATTTTATGATTGGGTGGTTGAGGGTTAAAAATTGTAAGAATTCCTACTATGGTGAAGGATTCGTCGGAAAATTTATAATGTATTGGGGTATATTTGATCTAAGAATCAATCATAGATAGGAGTTTCTTGGTATGAGATAATTATGGATCGGGATGAGTGACACACATTCTTTTATGGATCCTATTGAGGTTTTTTCTCGAGGAGTGATTTGAGTATGTCCATATAGTAGAGAGTGTAACAATGTTCGATAAAGGGTTTGACCCTCATTTCATAGGAATTTTGACAGATGCCAGAGTTGATGTTTCCATTATCCAAGAATGGGAAGTGGATGATGTTTTATATTTACACATAGGTATGAGTGGGATGTCCATGTCTTGTTATTATGTGTTGTAATTTATGAAGTGTGATCCATGGAGGAATACCCCTCTGTTAGTAGCATCATGGATATTAAGACAAGTAACTAGATTTTCAAGTGGTGTTTGGATGAACATGAGCATATGAATCCAATTTTATCTAGTCCCTTTGTGAATACGATATTTGAGAATCAGATTTAGTATTAGGAGAAATCCATGAATTGTTTTTTATTTTGAAATATTTTTGAAGTGATTAAAGCATGAGTTGGATCAGAGGGTAAATGATGCCTGAGGTTATATCATGGTGACTAGTTTAATTGATCGAGGACCTATCAATGGAATTACACTGGAATTTTATTTTAGAGTTTTGTGTGGGTTTTTGAGGGTCTTATAATTCCTTTGCATTTTAGGGAATCATAATCAAGTAATATAATATAACTTCAGTGATTGTACATGATATTTATTGATAATGGTTAACCAGAGGAGGTCTAATAGTTTTTTTTGTGTATAATTGGGTGTAGTGAGTTAGACACTATACTGAGTGGGTCAACCAGCCATTATGGATGTGTTTTAGTAAGTGATTTTGATTATGGGGAGAATTGTGGATCAGAATCATCCATTTTTTTAGTGTATTGTGGTGGGGATCACGAACAGCCTATGAGAGAGATAGATGATAACACCATGGTGTATTAGGTAGAAGGGCGTGGGTAATCAACATCTTGGTGGTTTGAATATGGTGAAGAGTAGTAGCTAATTTTTTATGATTAATGCACCTTGTTTTTAGAGTTGTATAAAGAAAGAATGTTTGACATTCAAAGATGGACCACAATGTGTTGGTGATTATGTGAAAACCAAGATAGGTTAGGATATGTGGTGGGTAATCCACCAAGGCTTCTTGGGTACGATAAGTGCTATAATGGGGAGGTTGTAAAAACCCATACTGTTTTAAGGTGAAAAATATTGTGGTAATTTGAATTATCATTTTGGGGATAAGTAAATTTTGAGAAAAAAGACTCAGAATTAAAGTATGAGAGTTTGAACATCTTTAAATGATGTTTTTGGATTGGATTTAGGGTTTGGTGGATTCCATGAGTTATAGGTTGGAGATTAGAGAGGATTTGGGTGGTTAGAATACTATAAAATAGTAGTAGAAACCCATTTAGGGTGTGACCAAGTGGTCACACTATAAAATTATTATTGTTATAAATAGACCCCCATCTACCAAGTTGGATCATGATGTGAGCACATGTTCATGTTGTAAAATGACACTGAGTATTTTTTTTCAAGGTAGGGCAGTTTGATTTATTGCTTGTTAGGCATTGGGGTGGGGGGTTAAGAGCCATAAGAGATAAGAGGAGGCCATTCGATCAACCTATACTCTCTTCATTCCCTCCATCATTCCTCTATGTATTTAGGAAATTCCAAGTGTGATTTCTAATATTCCTCTTCTTTTTGAATCTACTATTGATTTATCTATATTTGGTTTCTCTAGTTTATGATTTAGGTGCTGATTATAATAGATCATGGTGGAATTGGAGGATTTCAATTGCATAGACGCCATCCTAAGATAATTCTTGCAAAACATCTCACAACGATTTACTTTAGGTACATTTATGTTTAGATTTTATAAGTTTCTGTATTAAATTAATATCATATTTTGATAGGTTTGGTTCTAATTGATTGGAATTTTCCTCGGTTAGTGTAGTACAATGTGGACATCTTGTGTTTTTTTTCAAAATTTTGGTGTGATGATATTGACCAATGATTTTTAGAAATTTATGATTGTTAAAATTAAATTGAATTAATTTGTTTAATTATTTATAAATTGTTAAAAGTGAGTTCAATAATTAATTATAATTGTTTATAATTAATTTATAGATGTTATGTTTTGAGTTAGGACCTTGGGTGTTTAGTCGACGGTCATATGGACATGGATGAGATTTGTCATGTGGTGGATTAAAAAATAACGACTCTAAATTAAAGTTGGTAGTCCCATGGAATTACCCATTTGTTCAGTTATTTTTTTTTAATTTTTGGCATGCGGTCTTGACACTGAGGGTGAATAAACAATGTTTAAGATAAATTTATTTAATTTAAATTGAATGGACATAGATGGAAATTTCTTTTCCAAAGGCCACATTGGTCCCTTTTGCACTAGTTTGTTTTCTTTGAATTCCAGTAGTTGAGGCCATGATTATATTTTTTTGATCATTAACAATTGGACCTTAAGTGGTGTAAATTTATTGAAATGAAATAAGTGAATGAGATGAAGTGACTTTAGTGGAATGTTACCTTAGTGACCTCCAGGTAGAGGTAAATGATGAAAGGAAATATATGTCCAAAGGACTAACCATTTGAGAACCCTGGGATAACTTATATTCTTATTTATAGAAGAGATGAGAATGTATTGAGTGGTCCTTTCCCCTACTATTTTATGATCATTTATTATATTATCCTTAGGTAGTTTGGCATTGGGTTGGGTTACTGGACCAACCAAAGATGACGTGGAAAATGAGATGGGCGTTATAGCCTCTCTTGAGACAATGTCAGTAAGAAATTTCTTGTAAGGAAAGAAAGTTCATGATGTGATAATGAGTATTCCATGTGATTCTATTCTCTTCAAGTGATGGATGATGACATGAGGGATGTAATAGGGATAGTGGATCCAATGTGGAGTATCCATACTATAATGAGACCTAGGGGACCAAAGAGGGTTCCCTAGTGATATTTAACCAGGATAGGGTGTGTTTGGTAATTTTTTAGTGGTTATTTATGGAGTTCAATTTGAATATGAAATGATGATACATTCATTATAAGGCCATATTCACGATTATTGGTCATGCACTTGAGAGGTCGACCATGATAATGAAAAATGGGTTTGGATAATGGGAAACACTTATGAGTTATTCTATATAATATATTATAGGGGGAATATAAGTTCATCCATGATGTATTCACTGAAGGACCTCAAAACACCCTGATAGGGGAGGGGTGAAATAGGGTGTCAACTATTTGTTCTAAGACAATGGATTTTGTTCCCATCTTGTTAGGAACCTCTTAAAACCATTTGTTGGTAATGTACAATAATTTAAACAATCACACATAGAAGGAAAACAAAAAAATTATAATTGGTTCACCACTAAGGTATATTCCAAGGATCATACGTTGACATATTTTTGGTCATACCTAAATCCACTAATCTTAACTTGTTGTTGAATATAGAAGACTAGACACAGTCACTCTATGCCAGACACACTTCTTTTATAAGATTTTATAGATAGACTACTACATCATGTAAAAAACTTCATCGAATCCCCCTAGATCACTGCCTTGGATGAAGTCTTACTCAGTTTATTGACTTGAAGGTCGCTTCAATGGATCTGCATTAAGGTTTTTGTCCTTTTCAAGAATGAAACTCTACTTGCACCATATACCTAATTTGAATCGCAGTAAAATCACTGTTCACTAAAAAAAATGATATTCCAAACTTCCTTTCAGAAAAATCTTTAATGAAGATCAACCTTTAATGCAGCTGGCTTCCATTATGGAAGTAACTACCTTTATGAAGAACCCTACGTTTGTGGAAAAAAATCCTTGGTGAGGAACATACTCCTTGGTGAAGCTCACTGAGTCAACGCAGAATACCCCATCATCGTGAAGCACCCTTCACTCAAAATAATTGGAATCAATCAAGAATTAACAATTCTTTTCATGATGCCCAAGCTCAAATGGATTTTTTGTTTCATAGAGCTCCCCTAGCATCATGAAATCAGAGAAATTATATATTTAACTTGGAAAAATTCATCTGAAATGAATAGAGAAAGCCATATATTTTTAGGCTTCACCATTCAAAATTTTCCACCACCTCTTAGAGGATTCTATGGATTGTTCAAAACCACTATTTTTTATCTCCTCAATTAATAATGCTCCATGTTGATTTGAAATTATCTTGAATATTTTTGACAAACCATCATGCACAGTGATGCTCGAACTCTCGTAATCGTGGATATCAACATCACCATTCATGATGCTCCCATTATTTATCATTTTCAATGCTTTTCACTGTCGAGTAGATCACCATGAAATTTATTTGATAATACAAAAAACCAAATTTTTGAATCCCATATTCGCCAAACTCACAACATTTCCATATTTTCATAAGGACTTTAAGGAATTCTACTTTTCTTGATGCAATCAATCATTCAAATTTTGGACCCCAAAAAATTTGGCAAACACTGGGAAATAATACCACCTTAAATAATACTGATAGTATGAATTGTATGTTCCCTTTCCTATAGAACACCATGATATTTCATTTAATGATTGACATCAAGAACAAACCATAATCAATTTCCCAAAAAGAACAACCTTGATTATAGCATTTACAAACATGATATTCCCTTAAAAATATCCATGGATCCATCCTTTGAGCTTACTACTATGGATCACCCAATATTACATCATGAGGTTTAGTGTTTGTGTCTAATAATTGTGGAAATCCTAATATATCACCTAGGGTTCAAGCATGATCCTAATACTATATGACATGTTTTCCCTGTTTGATAATTCCTTGTGGTTTTGGATGACCCTATATTACATTATTTCCTAGGGTCACCCCCTAAGGAATTTTCTAATGATCTAGATATTACTATATTTCCTAGAGACACTAAGTAGGAGTCGATTTTTAAACATTACACTATAATTAACTAGGTTCATTTCCCTAGGAATTGGATATCAAGGTTTACATTATTACTTCCTAGATTCATACCCGGATGAATCATCACTGGGGATTTATTATATTACTAGATTTACTAGGTTCATCCCTATTGGAATTGAATATAGAGACTAATGATATTTTCGAAATGATGAGGATCATATCACTAATAATTGATTTTATTCCTAATACAACTATTGGGTCACCTATGGTCACCCCCAAAGGATTGAATTTCTTCCCAATACTATAAACAAACCATGATAACCTCTTAGGGGATTGTGTCTTTGCCTTATATATTGGCATGATTTTGTGACATGCTCAGAGACACTATGAAACTCATTTAAATAATTTTGGGTTGATCCTGGGTATTATTGTAGAACCTAAGGATTGAAAATAATTATTTACTTATGCTTATATAGTTTATTTAATTATTAAATGTATTATATCATGTGTTTACATTTCATTTACCGGTTATATATGGTACCACATTGGTGGTTCCATACTAAGTCATACTCATACCATAATCCGGAGGCTATGGAGCTTATGTACCTGAGTATACTTCATTAATCCCATGTTTAGGTTTGGTGGAGGCCTTGTATACCATGATTGAGTGGGATAGTGTGGACAGAATTTAGAGACTGTATAAGATGGAGCCCAGGGATGAAAGTAGGTCCAAGATGTATTTCATTCCTTTGTTTATACTATGTATGTGATCGGCCTTATGGGATATCCATGTTTTTATATAATGGTTTGACTATGAGTCTTTATAATTGAATGCTTCAACATTTAATTTGATATAAAATGTTGTATATTATTACTAATTAATACCATGATTAATTATTTTTTATTATGGATATTATTTACTTATTTCACTATTATTTGAAATTATAATATAATGGTATAGTCTCTGACAGTAACATCCTATACCACCACTACTAGTCGGCATCCTATGGAATATGCAGAGGAGTGTCTGAGGTCCCAATGACCACCCCTTCGGTTTGGGAACCACTTAGTGGTTGTGGCCTAGGGGATGAAATTATAATGACATGATAATATCTCATTAGATAAAGATGGTATAAGATGATTTATCCAAGATTGAGGGAGCTACAATCAAGAATTCACAAAAAATTATACACCATCATGTGGTAGTAGGATCTCTTATATAACTTTTTCGGCTCTCTTGGGATCTATACACATTTAGACATGTTTTTTAAAAACTATATGAATAATGTAATACCCTAATATTCACTTTCCATATTATTTATAATATTTTTTTATCTGTATATATTTCATTGAGTTCTAGGTCGAAGTTCCTTGAATTTTTTATGTTTTTAAGTTTTTATGTTTTAATGTAAGGAACATAGTTAGTGTACATTTAGTAACAACCATGAAAATAACAATGAATAACCTATAATACTTTGAAAATAAATAGTTTAATGGTTCTAAATTTTTTTATTAACCATGTGGAAAAACTATGAGGGTTCTTAGGTGTTTCTAGTGAGGTTACATGGTAGGAACATCATTTGGTAAACCATGAAATCAAACCATGAAGCCTAATTAAAACATAAAAAATTGGAATTTCTTAAACAAACACCCCAATTTTTAATCCCCAAACAACTCCATATTATACCTCATGTATGATAAATTCATGTAAAACTAGGGTTCACTTCCTCCCCCCTTACACATGTTATTTTTAGAATCATTCTTCAATTATAGTTGAGTTCTTGTTGGTTTTGGACTCACTTTTTCTATTCTCTCCCCTCGTTCTCTTGTCTTTTCTTTTCCTATTACCATGGGTTGGTCTTGGATGAATCTCAGGTGGGTGATGGTTTTAATTAATTATGGTTTGGGTTCCAAGGGTGTACTAACTTCCTCTTGGTCCTTCCTTTCTCTATTATTAAAGGATTCACATCATTTAAGCTTGACCTATATAGATGTTTTCATGCCTTTAAATTTTTATTTTAATTATATGTGATGCTTTTCATTTATAAAATTATTTTATTGGAATAAATTATGATGTTTATATGATTAAATTCTTATGATCTGTTTCTAAATGATGGTTTTTTAAAAAGGGATGTTTACAATATTAAGAGGGATTTTATGGGTCTTATTTGAAAATTAAATCTTAAGTGGTTTTATGCGTGTTATTTTACTTTTTCCCTTATTTTTCATTAATTATATATGTTTTTAGTTTTCATTGATCAGTTATGGATGTTGGGTGTTATTTTTTATCTCTTAAATATGATAGATTCAAAGAAAGGTTTCCTCCATAATATAAATGTGTTTCAAACATCAAGTGGTTTCTTTTATTATTTTTCAATTAAGGCTTACATACATGTACTTATATTTTTATGGTTATAAACATACATATATACATGCATATATATATGATTATATATCTAAATACCAAACTATATCAATATAAAATAATTATATTGAAACCAATGGCTCGTTTGTCACTTGGAAAAGGGGATTTCCAATATGATCCTCATTTGGAAATGTATTTTTTCAAGAAGATTTTGAAATTATATTATTAGTTTCAAAATCCAAGGCTTAGCTAGAACTTTCAAAAAATGGATTGTTCCCAGTTGAACTACACTCTAGAACTAAATCCCCATAGTTTTATAATGAAATTATTTTTATTATTGTTTTTGGTTATTGATGTAACTTATGTTAGTTAGAATAAGAGGTTTAGTAATAATTGTGTGTGAGGGTGGGATGAGGTTTGTCATTAGCATGGTTTTCTTTATAGTCAATTACTAGTGTGTGTCTAATAAGTAATACATCCTCCCACACACACTATTACTATTATTATGGGCATACTAAGAATTATAGTGAGTATGAGAGAATGTAACTATCTAGTACTGACTATATGAACTAGATCAACTATGGTATCAATGTTCAAAGGGGAGTTTCACTAATATGGTTAGGTTAGAGGAGTCGATTGGTTATAAGGTCGGAACTTCATTAATAAGCCTATAGATGGTTCCACCTAAGTATATATAGTATCATGTCACTAGATGATTAGGAATTTACCATGATTTATACATCTTACCATGCCTTTTATTACTATTATTGTTTATTGATTTGTTTTTATTTAATTGTTTTATTATTTGTATTTTTCCATTGTATACTTGTATTTATAGGTCTAGATTATTCTCATGGCTAAATTGAATCATTTTATTGGATTTTATAAAAAAGGGTCCTAAATGATTTTTGTAAAGTATAATTTATAGGGTATTTTAAAAAGAAAATTTATTTAATTTATTTTTATGTATTTCTTGAGTTTTTAATTGAAATATGGGTTTATAAAAAAAATCTTATGACATGACATTAAAAGTGATGGAAAATCTAATTTTAATTTTTTTTTATTTCAAAATATTGCATCTAGATTTTTTTGAAGAAAAAAAGAATGGGTTCTGTGGTGATAACCTATTAGGATATTTATGCTCACACAGTACATACACAACTCAGTTTTTTGTAGACAGATTGGATCTATTGTAGGATTTGGTTTAGGTTTTGGATCACTTAGGGGGAAGTCATGTTGATATTGAGTGTGGATAGTAACTTGGCGTCATGCAGAGACATTGTATTTTATTTTGGTTTTTCATTCATGTTATCATTGTATCATATAACACATCTTCTTATTATATCCTGGTTCTAGTTTAGTCTTATTTATTTTGAGATGGAGGTTGTTTATGTTTCAATTTATTTAGTTTGTTATGATTTTTTATCTACATATTTATCTTTTTAATATAAGTGTAATGTATAAACACACCATTATTTATTTTAGGTAGAATTACATTTCTCGTTAGAATTTATTATCTGGGTTAAATCATTCCAAATGAATTAATTCAGATTCCCTAACACTTGTTGATATCCTTAGGCGATCAAGAACGAATCTCTAGCTATTTCATGGGCTATATTGGGTTCCTTATCCATGGGTAGAATAGATTTAGTACATGAAAAAATGCTATCAAATCCTATGTTCATAAGAAATAATATGTTTTTGAGGTGACCTTATTATTTGGGAATTCTGATAGATGGGAGATAAGATTGTCAAGGCTCATAAGGTAGGTCATGGGTGGGTCCATGATCACACAATCTCATTATGAAACCTCAGTTACCATGGGATATTATTATTTTTTTATTTTTATATATGATTATTTATAATAGTTTTTTATTTTAGTTAATGGTTATTGGATCATTGTGGGGTTTTGATAAGTAGTTTTTAGGTTCTATTGTGATTTGGGGGTAAAAAATGGGATTTGGACTGAAGGTGCACTATTAGTTCACATGACTTGATAAACTATTTGGATCACACAAACATGGTCCTTTGATGATTGTAGTTATAGTTTCATAGTAGGGGAATAGTCCACCTAATCCTATGGCTAAAATATACCTAGCCACTAACCCCATGATAATTTCAACATTAAATTCATTCTTATTTTGTATTTAGTTTTATTTTTTGATATTGTTAACAGGGTTACTTTTTGGGAGATTTAGGAAGGGACCACCTTACCTATTTTTATTTTTTTAACATTTCTTAATGAGAAACGTAATTTGGAAGGGAAAAAGAATTTGTTTTTAAAATTTATAAAGTGGGTTTCTAAGAGATCGTTGAAAAAAAATGAATATTTTTAAATATGAAATGAATTTTGAAAAGATCATGTGATTTAAATTTTTATCATGTGAAATGATATGATTTTAACAAAGGTTTTAAAAAATAACTTTTAAGTTATAATTTAAAGTGGTTCTTATCAATGCAATGTTCTAAATTTGACCACATGAGTTGAATTATATTTTGAGTGATTCTAAATTTGTGTATTTTTACTTTGTTTTTTGTTTTTTTATTATTTAGACAACGATTCTTGGAAATGTCCCAAGGAATCATGGAGGGTTTGTATCTTGGGATGTTCCATATAATAATTCATCTTAGGGATCAGATGTGCCCCTTTTAGCAATGTACCCTACCCAGACTCCTATTAGACTGGTAGATCCAACTTATTATCAATTTTCACTTGTTTTATATGGTGAAAAAGAACCTAAATTGGCCATTGAAGTGGTTAGAGAAAATTAATGGAGTATTCAATTCACTAAAAACTCTAGATTACGTGTGAGAAATTTTCATCGCATACCTGTTCGAAGGAATGATTATAGTATCAAAGAGGATCATTGTTTCCCACCAAAAATAGGGAAAAATTTCTTGGGAATTATTTAAATCCATGATTATTCTGTGGAAATTTTCAAGAAGGAAAAAGTGTGCAGGGAAACAATGCTTATGAACCTCCTACAGGGTGATCAGTTAGTGAATGAGTATGGTTTACCATTCAACTGGTTGAATCATTTCTCTCTATAGTTAGTGGTTGATGGATGACTAACAGTTCCTCTTTTCCTAAGTTACATTCATTGAGAACTGAATTATATGATGGCTCCGTTCAATTCGGTTTCACTTGGGGATGCGATAAAAAAATCCCTAATAGTAGAAGTAGACTTTGATGTCCAACCTAGTATATGTGATCACCCTCTTCCTTTTGGTGTTAGTAAATATTTGATACCTTATGAAAAGATGAAGTAGAATAATCTTGGTTCAAGGAATCAAAGTAACATGGGAGGATTGATCGCACTACGATTCACTGTTTCATTTTCACCCTTACACCACTGTGCTAAACTTGTTTTGTATTGTACATTTCAAATATAATAAAAAATTTCAATTTAATTTTTATTAATTTAATTTTTTTCTCACTTATAAAAGGAGAAATTATACTTGTTTTGATATTTTCATTGAAGGTGGTGGTGATTTGGAGGTTCTAGATATGATCTAGAAGAAAAATGGGTCAAACTGCATGGCATCCCATGGACATTTTTCCACTATTTTGATAATTATGAGAATTAAGTGCATCAAATTGGGCTGAAACATTGTGGTATGCTCAAAAATATCCTTTAATACAACTATTATCACGGAACAAATAACCAATTTAGAAATATGGGGGTGATTATAAACCATTAATTCCAGGGGATAGAATCTACCAGAATTCAAAAGTTTAGTTCATTACATTGACCATATATCTCAATAAATATGCCTAATGGCCGCCCAATTTGAAATGAAGATAGTAAATAAGTCGTAAAACAACTCTTATCTTTTTTCCAAGTCGTGATATGACTTTATTCATTTCAAAACTGATAAAAAAGTGGTATCTCAAAAAAGAGGTGCTCAAATACATGTCCCATTTTGGCTATAAAAAGACACCATGGGAACCTCATCTTTAAGTTAGAACCAGGAGACAAGATCTGCCATTTTTGAGTCATAGAAGAGTCTTCTCATAATCCTAGATATTCTGGAGGCCCCTATCCTCATAGGGTGATCAAGGATGAAGAAGGAGTTCCACCTGAATTTCCTCTTCCTCTCAATTTGTCCTAATCGGTGGGTGATCTTTTCGAGGGAGCTACACAATTGAAGAGGGGGTTCTGACACATAATTATCTACTAGTTTGGTTTATGTTTTGGTTTTTAATAGTTCTTTTATTTTTATATTAACTTGTTTTTATGCATTTAATTGAAACACTACTTATTTCATAATTGGTCGGTGTGCAATTTTAAGTGTGCAACTTGTGTTGTTCTGATTAGACAATATAAGACTCCCCTTATTTCACAAAAATATGAGATTTTAATGTTCCTTGATAAACCTTAATTCATTCTTATGGGATGGGACTTTAATATATTATTCATTTTACAATATTTAGTCCTATTTTCAACGTTTTAGGGGTTGTGGGTACCCATGATCTTGGTTAAACCTTAATTAAAGGATAACCCTAAAACCTAATAATCAATTTAAGACAAGGAACTTTTCAAGTGGTGTATTAAATTAGAAATTATAACATAGTTATCATAAATTTTCAAAATCTACTTATTTCTCAACTATTAAACTCTTTTAATTAATTTATTTTCATAAAACTATTTTAAAAATCACCCCCTTTTTAGTATTTTCTATTAAAAACACATACTCTAAACCTCTAAACTCTCCTTGAGAGATGTCCAAGGGTCTACCCTATACTATAAATAAACTTTAATAACATAATAAATTTGACATGTCATGAGAAAGTGGTCAAATTATGACATCTTTTCCACGGAGCTCTTCGGTTTTTAGTGCCTGTTTTTTATAATATATTTTTAAATTTTGTGAATATTTATTTACCTTTTAAATTATTTCATGTTTTGATATCTTTTTATGCAGGTTTGGTGCATAAAGTGTTCTAATATGACATATTTACTTCTTTTAGAATCTGAACTGGAGAGGATCCCACATCAACAGTACTGATACACAGAAGACAACAATTTGAAGGAGGACACATCAGACATTGAAACTCTTGTTCACTCTTCTTCTTCTTTTGGAACCAAGTTAAAACCTAAAATTAACATTTATAAAATGGATGAAAAAAATATACCACTAAAAGAACTAACCCTGCCAGATGTTGATATGCAACCCACATACATTCAAATACATGGTGAGGCACCCAATTTTGATATAAAATCTGGTCTAATTCTTTTATTACCAAGATTCCATGGACTTCCTGGAGAGAATCCACATAAGATTTCAAAAGAATTTCATACTTTGTATTACACCTTATGACCTAAAAATGTAGATGAGGAACAATTAAATCATAGAGCATTCCCCTTTTCAAAATAATATGCAAAAAAAATTTGGATTTACTATGTTAATTAACCAATAAGAGGCTGGGCAGACATGAAACACCTTTTTCTTGAAAAATATTTCCCAGCCTCTCAAACTGAAACTATACGGAAAGAAATATGTGGTACACATAAATCAAAAGGGGAAAAATTACATGAATATTGGGAACTCTTTAAAAGGTTATGTTCAAGCTATCCACACCACCAAATAATTGATCAACTTTTAATTCAATATTTTTATGAAGGTTTAATTACTATTTATAAAAATTTGATTGATGCTACTGTAGGGGGTGAACTAGTTGATAAAACTACAATTAATCAAACAAACCTTATTGATTACATGACACAGAACACTCAACAATTAGGTTCAAGGTGTAGTGTACCCATTTGAGCTGTCCATAAGGTGAAAAGTACTGAATTTGAGAAGAAGGTGGACATAAAGATCGAAGAGGTAACTACCCTTCTAAGACAAATTTATATTTCCCGAGGGAAATCCCAATCACCTCCCCCAATCCATTGTGGTATATGTTCATCTAACACCCACTAATCTAACCAATTCCCCTACTTGAGAGAATATTATATGAGTTTTGAGGTAATCTTTCCAGGCCGCCCCTATAACCAACCCTTTAGGTAAGAAAAATACTATCAATCCAACCCTGGGTGGAAAGAAAAATAAGCTTATAGGAATGGGTGGTATTCAAAACAACCCTAACAGAAATGTAACCAACCGGGGCATAGTAGTCACCCACCACCACAACCCAGAAATACTCAACCACCACAAAGGCCTATCCAAAACCCCCCTCCAAAACCCGATCCTAGCCTAGAATAGAGGTTGAAAGAAATGGCTACCAACAATCTCCAATTCCAAAAAACCACTTATGTTTCCATACAAGACATAAGAATCCAATTAGTCCAAGTAGCTAACTTTGTGAGGGAATTCCAATGTCAGGGGTCAGATAAACTACCCTCTCAACCAATAGTTAACCCTAGGGATAAGGGAAATGCTAGTTACATCACCCTTAAGAGTGGAAAAAAACTAAAAACCTAAATTATCCTTCTATTAGAGTCACCTCCCCCGGAGGAAAACACCATCCCAACTGCTAAAAATGGTCCAAGAGCAGAAACTCCTTGTCTTGAGAGAAGCCCTTCCATAGGAAAGAGTGTGTTTGTTGATGAGTAACCATTCCCAACCATTGCACTTCTATTTGAACAAAGGTCTAACCAACCATGAAAAGAAAAATAAACTAAACATGATAAATTAATATTGGAAACTTTCTCAAAAGTACAAGTTATCATTAATTTAATTGATATTGTAAAGAAAATTCCGCTATACGCCAAGTTTTTGTAGGATATGTGAACACACCGAAGGAGACTACGAGGTGATAGGAAGGTGAGCATAGGGAGAAATGTCTCGGCATTGATATGTCCTTCACTACCCACCAAATGAAATAATCCTAGAACATTCTCAATTCCATGCACCATAGGGGAGTATTATTTTTTAATACTATGCTTGATTTGGGTGCCTATATTAATTTAATGCCTCACTACATTTACTCTTCTTTGAAGGTCAGTGAACTAAATCCCATTGAAAAAGTAATTCAACTAGGAAATTAGAGTACAAAAGACCCTTTGGGTGTGTTATAGGATGTTCTTGTGAATGTGAAAATTTTATTTTTTCATGCTTATTTTTATGTGCTAAAAATGGAAAATGATAGGATTAATGGACACACCCCAATTATATTGAGGATCCCTTTCTTGGAAACTTTCAAATCTATAATTAATATCCATAATGGTACATTATCATTGTAATTTAGTGGTGACTTAGTCTATTTCATCATCTTAGACTCCATGGGGCACCCCTCAGAAGAACAATCATCTCTCTCAGTAAATTCAATTGGGGTACTCCCTTCCTCTAATAACACTTCTATTCATTCCCCAGATCCCCTTTCAGAGTTTTCATATTTGATTTAATTTTTTGGTAATTAATCATGAATTGATTGTTATAGTAGTTTAGGAAAGTGTCATGCATATTTATAAATTGATAATTTCTTGAACACTGAGGATCCAATGACCATCGATGATACTGCTAAGCTTGTGATTTCTCATTCTTCATCTAAGGATCATACCATTGAGCATTTAGATGAGATTAGTGAGCTTTCACTTTCACACACACTCCCATCAATCCAAAATCCCCCTGAATTGGTACTGAAACAATTTCCTCAAGATTTAAAATATTCATATCTTTCCTGTAATAATTTCCAGTTCACTCCCTCTTGAGCATGAATTGAAACTGCATGATATTTTGGTGGAGTATAAATAAGCATTGGGATAGACACTTCTGTACATTCCTGGTATTAGCACATTAGTTGGTACACATCATATTTTGTTAAATTATGAGGATAAATCAATGAAAAATGCACAACTTCGACTGAACCCAAACCTCTTAGATGTAGTTAAAATTGAAGTAACAAAATCATTGGATGCTGGAATCATTTATCCCATCTATGATAGCCAATGGGTCAGTCATGTTCATGTTCTTCCTAAAAAACAATCCTTACAATAATCAAAAAATGAAAACAATGAATTGGTTACATATCTTGTGCATAATAGTTGGCGTGTCAGCATTGAATATAACTAGCTAAATCAACACACTAGTAAGGACAATTTCCCATTTCCATTCATTGACTTGATGCTAGGGAGGATACATGGGAAGTCCCATTACTATTTTCTTGATGGATATTATAGATACTTTTAGATCCATATTTACCTTAAGGATCTGGAAAAGACAACCTTCACTTGCCCCTTTCGCAAATTTTCATATACGAGGGTGCCATTTGGTATGTACAATTCTACGGGTACTTTTCAGCGATGTATGGTCAGTATTTTTTTGGATTAACTAGCTAATTGCATGGATGTATTCATGGATGA
The DNA here is from genome assembly GCA_963277665.1 of Viscum album. Taxonomy (NCBI): domain Eukaryota; kingdom Viridiplantae; phylum Streptophyta; class Magnoliopsida; order Santalales; family Viscaceae; genus Viscum; species Viscum album. Next base: position 1,804,516,443 of record OY728141.1, read on the forward strand.
TTTCACTATTTATGGATCCTCTTTTGATGAATGTTTGAGTAGTATTGCTTCAGTCTTACGTCATTGTATTGAAAATAATCTTCTATTAAATTATTATAAATTCCATTTCACGGTGAGACAAGGTATAGTTTTGGGAAATGTAATTTATGGGGATTGTATCCAAGTAGATAACTCAAAATTGGATGTCCTTTCTTCCATACTATTCCCAAAAAATGTACGGGATGTGCAGTCATTTATAGGTCATGCTTGATTTTACCATCATTTCATATGTGACATTTATAAGATTGCACTCCCACTCTCCTACGTTACTTAAAAAAGAAAAGAATTTTTTTGATGAAGAATGTGAGAAAGCCTTTAATAAGTTTAAATGGTGTCTCATGTCACCCCCATTAATCCAACCACGTCAGTGGGATTTACCATTTGAGCTCATGTGTGATGACTCTAACTATACAGTTGGGGAAACCTTATCCCAAAGGGTCAATTGAGATCTACAATTCATTGCCTATGCCTCATATACACTGGACCCTATCCAAGAAAACTACACCATAACTAAAAAATAATTCCTTTCTATTATGTTTTCCATAGAAAAGTTCAATTCATACCTTTTGGGGTCCAAAGTCATTGTGTTCTCATACCATGTAACACTTCGGTATCTCCTTAAGAAATCAGAATCTAAACCACATCTCATTCACTGGATGCTCCTCCTTCAAGAAATCAATCTAGAAATTAGAGATAAAAAAGGAGCATTGAATGTGGTGGCTGACCATATCAGTAGGATTCCCCCATCCTCAGACATTTAATCATCCCCAGGTATTCCTATAAATGATATGTTTCTTGATGATAAATTGTACTGAGTGAATGATTCTAATCCTTGGTATGCCAAAATTGTAAATTATTTGGTAGCATATTTTATTCCTACTGATTTCAACAAAAACCAAGCCAGTCATCTAAATCATGAGTCTCGTTGGTACATTTGGTATGACCCCTACCTTTGGCACAAATTTAGTGATGATGTCCTTAGGAATTATGTTCTCAATAGCGAGTTCCAGTCTGTCCTTAGATTATTCCACACCATTTCTTATGTGGGCCACTTGGGTCCCCAACAAACTTCTCAAAAATTGCTAGATTTTTCTCTCTTTTCGCCAAATCTTTTTTGGGATGCCCATGTTTTTGTAAATATTTTCCTCATTGTCAAATAATGGTTAATGTCTCTAAAATAAATGAAATGCCACACCAACCATCTACCTTCCATGATATTTTTGTTGTTTTGGGTATTGACTTTATGGGGAAATTTCCCAATTCCTTTGGAAACTTGTACATTATTTTGGAAGTTGATTACGTGTCAAACTGGGTAGGGGCACAATCTACAAGGATTGATGATTCTATGGTAGTTGTAGAATTTTTGAGAACCCAAATCTTCTATAGGTTTTTCATACATAGGTTATTCATCAGTGACTGGGGTTCTTATTTCTACAACCGAACAATGTAATCAATTTTGTGTTGGTTTAGGTTCATTCATTGAGTTTCCACTACATATCACCCACATACCAATGGTCAAGTTGATGTTTCAAATAGATAGGTAAAAAAAATTTGGTAAGAGTTTCCACCTCCTTTTTGAAATTGAGCACCAGGACTACTGGGACATCAAAAAATTCAATTCAAATATTTTTGGTGCAGGTGCTCAAAGGAAGTTACATATCTAGGAGCTGGAGGAAATGAGAATAGATTCTTATGAGAACTCCATGATTTATAAGAAGCAAACCAAGGCTACCCATGACCATCTCATCCTTCATCGTCAGTTCCACATTGGGTAGAAGGTCCTCCTTTATAATGCAAGGTTGAAATTTCATCCATGTAAGCTTCATTGCCACTGGTTTCGACCATACATTGTAACTAATGTTCCTCTATTCGGTGTTGTTTAGGTTCAAAATGAAGAAACTATGAAATCGTTCACTATCAATGGGAATTGGCTAAATCAATTCTATAATGTACTTTCAGAGTTCCCAATGGAGGAACCCCAGGTTTAGGAAGAAACATACCAATGAAACCCACTAGGTTTTATCCTTATTTCCCACATTCTATTTTATTATAGTGAGGACACTATATGTTTTAGGTGTGGGGGATGGGTACATTCCTGGGTTAGTTAATAATTTTCTTCTTTTTTTCTTTTTTTTCTCAACCTTTTCTATCTTGTTGAATAGAATTGTAACTTTCCCTCCTGTTTTATCCCTCTCTTTTATGCTATAATGTTAATATTATAATTTTACAAAATCCCTCTTCAAAAGGATTACAAATAATTTTTCATTCTGAACTCTATTGTGTGGAAAATTCCATTATTTTTGGAAGAATGTTTTTCAAATTAATGTTGATATGGAATTTTTTTATAGAATTTATATTATCAAATAATTCTTAGTTTTTAATGGATTTTTGAAACCCATGCCTCATTAGAGCTGATCAAAATTTTAATCCCTTACTCGAGTTACATTCTAATCCCTTTATTGCATATTCTTCCTTTTAATCACTTTCTTGAGAGTCTTGGGACATATATAGAAACTATAACTTTATTTGATTTTTTTTGAATCTATAATATTCAAGTGTTCTACATTAATGACAGAGACCATCGTTCATTGAAAATCTCTATGTACAATTAACCTCTATTTTTTGATCCCTTGACATTTTACCCTTATTAAGCCTTATAGACCATGAAATGCTTGTTAGGTGGCCAAAGTAAAAGATTATTTATCCCAAACTATGCATATATTGTGTACATTCTTGTTTTAATTTCAGTAAGTGTGGTGGAGAGGATGTTTCCATGGGAATTATTAGGAATAAATCATTGTTATTGGTTGATAGAAAGGGTACCAACATTTTTTTGTAGGAAGTGGGTTCACATTCCATATTGTATCATTATTTTAAAAAATTTCCCTCTTTATCTATAATGAAAATTTTAGAAAAGAAAATAGTTATTTAAATTAAAAAAATAGAAAAAAAAGAAAAAGAAACTAATGGAGAAAATAGGAAGCTTATTCATTATTATTCACTGATCGAGTTTGACCCACACGAATAGAAAATAAGGATAGTGAGTTGGAAGTGATACACTTTTTGAGGGGATGATTTTGTAAATTAAATGTGAACACTTGTTGAATTTTGACATGTTTTTTACTTAAGTGATTAAACACTCCTCTTATGCGTCATATTTTTTTATACATTAAATCCTACCAACCGTCAAACCTCAGAACAACCTGTTGAAAGTCCTCTTGTGTAGAACAATAGTTTATGCAAGTAGAGAACTTAGAATTTAGGAAAGAATACAACAAGATCACATAGACTCTAGTAAAAGAGAATATCTCCACTATCATGTTTCCCTTGAGTGAAGAGTGAAAATTCATAAGTGAGGTAGGCTGTGACATGTTTCATGTAACACCCGAGAATTTTATGTTATATAAATCATCAAAGGAAAATTTTTCTACACAACACTTGTTTGGCTTGCTTTACACGCAATCGCGACCTTCCTCGATAGCTTGCGTCGTACGCAATACCGAGTTTCACTAAACAACAATATGCTATTAAAACTAGCCGTTATGAATAGTAATAACCACTTTTTGAAATTTTATAAATTTTATTTTTCAAAATGGACTTCATTTTTGGACTCAGAATATCGAAATTAGCCTAGGGTGAAATTTTGGTATTTTTCTGAAAACTTTCAATTTTTGATGAATAGTGAAACCACTAAGTGGTAGGTTAAAAACTGAATTTTGCATAAAACTTAATTTTACCGCTTCTGTGAATGGAATTTCAAAAATCCAATAGACACGGTTGATATCAGTAAGTAAAATGTGGTTCAATGAGATAAAAATAATTTTTTGGTGAATAGTAACTTTTTACTATTTTTACCGCAGTTAATAGTAAATAGGGTAACTAAGGGTAAATATGATATTAATATTACCCTAACACATGTCCTAATTCTATTGGACAAGTGTAATTCGACCAAAAACAAACTTAGGAATAAAATATGACCATTTAGGCCCACATGGATTAGATTAGGACATTTATTATTAATTTATTTAAGGAAGGGTTAAAATAGTTAAAATCAAAGTTTAATAAGTAAATCATTTTTAATATGGGGTTATACATAAAATAAATTCGATTGTAAATATTCACTAGAGAGCTAAAAAGATTTCCTACAAGATGGTATTTTATTTGTAATTTTTAGACATCGAATAATTTAATTTATGTATGACACAAAGATGATGCAGTAATTATCTTATTAATGAAATATTGACATAATTGATAATATAAATAGAAAAATAAATGTAATTTAAGACTTTTTATGAATTCCACTAATTTTCTAGGTTACTATGATATATTAGTGTTGATTTAATCAACTTGGTTCGAACATATAATTCTGTTATGACTTTCACAAAAATAATATATCAAATAGTGTCAAAATTGACACAAAATAGTTTTTAAATAAAATAAAATATTATTAATTGTTATTTTATTCCTAAAAATCTAAGGTTCGGCCAAATGACTTAGATAAGGATATATATATTAATAATAAACAATTTGGGGTTCGTTTGGCATGTTATAGTAAGTGTATTAACCATATAGTAAAAGAAAACAAAAAGACATGGTAAAAGTTAAATTATTTAACTTAGAGTTAAATCTAATTGATAAGGTTAAAATAATACCCTAAACTTGTATAAATCCTATTGGTTGATAGGATTTCGACCCATCCCCACTTTATCTTCGAAATAAGACCCTTTGGAACCATTATAAACCGATTTTGACTTTAATATAAAATAATATTTTGAGATATTCCTAAGGTGCCCCTCTCCTCCCTTATAAAAGGGCACCTCCTCCCCCTCTTCCTCACACCAAATTGAGCACTCAAGCTCGGCAAAACCCTACCATTTTCACCTCTCCACTTCCCTAGAATAATCCTAGAGGTCCTGGTCTTCTTAAAAGACCAATATTAGTTCCCTAAGTGGAGGATTCAAAGAGGCGTTCCAAAGAAGAGGTAATATCCATTACCGATCTTTTCAATTTCTTTCTTCTTCAACTTATTCTTATATAGTTGTTTCATGATAAAGTAATAACATCAGTATTACATACATACTGATATGTTATTATAAATATGAAACAACCCTAATTCACCTTCTATCCATCCTACGGAAAAATGAAATCACCGCGCGTGCGTACGTACGGAATACCGTCTCCACGCCGTGGTGTAATCTATTTTTCCACCATCACTTTACAAGGATGGGTATAATGGTGTAATGAGTAACTATTTATGATTATTATAAAGTAATAATGATACTGAAATAATATATATATACTCCAATACAGTTCCACGATCATAGGAACGATATCATCACTCGTGCGTACGTACGGAATACCGTCTCCACGATGTGATGCGACTCGTTCTACATGATCATCATTACATAGTAATTATATAAATGAATTGAATGAATAAATATGATATATGTTACAGTAATAACATTATGGATATAAGGTATCTATAACCTTAAAAGAAGAATAAGAATGTATTCGGCAAAACACGCATAAGAACAAAAGGCAATAAAGACCCGAATAACAAGTAACAATGAAATATTACTAACAAGAACCTAAGAATATGACCATATATGATATCATATCAATATGTATGATTCTGGAATAAGTTAATAACATTATTTAAACCATTATACAGGAGCTTTGGACACGTATAAAGCAAATCGGACCTAAGGTAAGGGAAATATCACAATCTCATTTTTATCCGATATTGTTTATTCGTAAGTAATTACTGGGGTGTATTTTATCATCCAAATCCATGTTTAATAAATATGTAATATAATTTCCATCCATCTACAATTGTTTAAATCCATTTTTACCCTTCGGTGAGTTTTTATTAAAAAAATGAAAGGAATCTTTTGTCGTTTTTCGTATGAGGTACTTTTTGACTTTTCCGACAAAAGTACGAGAAGAATGTTTTTTTTAACTTATACGGCATGAATGGATTTCTAAAACATTATTTCCAAGAATTTTCCTTTACAAGTTTTTAAGTTAATTTTTAATCAACTTCTTTTAGTTTATAATTGTACGACATGTTAAGAAAGGAAAAGTATTTTTGAAGAAGAAAGGATATTTTCCTCAAGAATGAAGTTCAAGTATTTTATCAAAATTATTTTCCATCTAAGATAATAAAAGGGTTCTGTTTTATCCCTATTATTACATTGGTTTGATTATGTTGTGATGGAAATATTTTTATGAATTCCTTTATCTTATATGAATTGATTTATGATGTCATGATGTTTCAAGAATCCCATTTTTGTTACATGTGTTATGCGATGATGTATGATTATGTGGCACACATAAGAAAGGATTAATTATAAGATGGGTGGGACCTATATCTCCTTCCAATGCATTGGGTAAAGATTTTATATCTCATGTGATAGACATGGCTGAAATGGTAGGTTATACCGGTTCAGTGAAACAGGACTGAAACGAGGGTTACTCGATTCAGAAAGGAACTTTGTCCACTAAGATAGTCTTGGCAATGAGTCATGACTAACAAGAAATGATTTTCTATGATTATGTGTGCATGCCACAAAGTTTCAAGTTTTATGTTATGATTATGGGGATCTCATTTTCACTTCTATGATTTATTCCATGTTAAGATATTATGATCTCTTTTGCAGGTTTTGATTTTCAAAAAGATATGATATGATTTTTATTTCCTTTATTTGCCCTTACTGAGCATTTGAGCTCACCCTTTTAGGTTTTCTTTTCCCTAGGGCAGGAAGATGGATATTAAGTAGAATATGCTAAAAGGGACCCTAGATATGATGAAAGAAATGGGAGACACTGTAGAAGATTTATGAACCAGTTGTTTATGTTTCCCAGTTTCTAAAGACACTATACCTATACGGTCCTTTGTGGTTTTGTCATATGTTGTAATAAGTGTGCTTCAATTTTGAAGTATTAACAATGTATGTAAAGTGTGGGTGGTTATAGTTGGTATCAGAGGAAAGGTATAGTCAACCTTTGGAAACTAGGATGTGAAAGCCTTAGTAAGAACCCTAAGGATAAGTCTAAGCATAGAACACAATCTTAGTGTTTTAGAAATGGCCTTGAATAACCTAGGATAAGACCTTAAGCATGAAAATTTTATTCTTGAATTATGTGGTTTTCCTATTATAATTAGTGTTGCTGACACTATTCTTCTTGGTTTTAGTCAATGGCTGGAACCCGAAGGAACCGTGTTAATGCGGAATGCGATGGGCAATGCAATGATTGTCCCCCTGAGCAACCAAACGATATGGGAGCTGGAATGCAAAATCTTTTAGCCATGCTCACACAACTTTCTCAAGCTATGAATCATGCAAAACTTCCAAACGAGAAAAGGAAGGAGCAACATTCTGTTGAATCCTTCATGAGGCAGCGTACACCTTCTTTCAGCGGGTCTACTGATCCATTAGTTGCTGAACAATGGATTAGTACTACTGAAAAGATATTTTCAGTTCTTCAATGTTCTGAACATGATAAAGTCATCCTAGCAGTGTATCGTTTGGAAGGAGATGCTGATCAATGGTGGAATCTTATTAAGAATACGAGGCAAAGGGATGAAATTGAGTCTATGGAATGGGACGAGTTCAAGAACTTATTTTTCAATAAGTACTTCCCTCGTATTCTCCGAACAATGATGGAGAAAGAGTTTCTTGAACTGAAGCAAATGGATGATGAATCCGTTGGTACCTATGAAGCAAATTTTACAAGACTTGCAAGGTACGCTTCTGGTATTATTATCCAACCTGAGAGTAAGATCGATCGATTCTTTAGTGGCTTAAAACCAAGTCTTCTAAGGGTGTTAGCCATAAGGGACTTCAATAGCTACGAGGAAATCATTCGATGTGCTCTCAAAGTCGAGATGGAGATTGGAGTAATCCATCAGTCACATGGGTTTGATAAGAAGAGGAAGACGGAATTCAAAGAAAAATCTAAAGAGCACACGGAAAAGAAGATGAGCTTTTCCTTATGCTCAAAGTGTGGAAAGAAACATGGAGGGAGTTGTCTTAAAGGGACAAGTAAATGTTTTAAATGTGGAAAGGAAGGTCATCGGGCATTTGAATACCGTGATAATGGTAAGAAGATGTCTAATGATGCAAACAAAGGAAGGGATACACAGAATGAACCTACTACACTTCAATGTTTCAAGTGCAAGGACATGAGGCATTATGCCAATCAATGCCCAAATCCAAGGGTTGATGATGATGGTCGACGTCAACAAACTCTTAAGGCTAAAGACAAAGGAAAGTCACATGCAATTTCTATCAGCAATGTGGAGTACGATAACGATGTGGTGAAAGGTACACTTACCATCCACTCTAAAGTAGAAAATGTTTTATTTGATTCTGGATCCACCCACTCTTTTATTTCTGAAGACTTTTCTAAGGGTATCACCGTATTACCTCAACAATTAGATGTTGAGTTAGCTGTGACAACACCTAATGGCACATCAATCGCATCAAAAGATTATAATTCTTCTCCGATCGAAGTTTGTGGGAAAGTGATTCCTGCAAATCTTGTGATCCTTCCTATAGTGGAATTTGATGTGATTCTTGGCATGGATTGGCTTTCTTTATACGGAGCTCATATCAATTACCAAAGAAGGGAAGTCACATTTCATATTCCAGATCAATCTATGATCGTCTATCAATGCAAGGATGAACATAACCTTCCAGTGGAAATTTCTTCCATTTTATGGGTATTGATTCCACTAAATGAAGGTTATTTATCTCAAATGGTTGGTGAGAAACTCACGATTAAGAATATGCCCATCGTACGGGAGTTTGATGATGTCTTTCCGGAGGAATTACCAGGTCTTCCACCAAATCTTGAAGTTTAGTTTTCAATAGAACTCATACCGGGTGCTTTGCCTATTTCAAAGACACCTTATAGAATGGCCCCAATTGAGTTGCAGGAATTGAAGAAGCAACTCCAAGAGAATCTTGATAAGGGATTCATACGCCCTAGTGCGTCACCTTGGGGAGCACCTGTTCTATTTGTTAAGAAGAAAGATGGATCAATGAGACTCTGCATTGATTATCGAGAACTTAACAAGATCACTATCAAGAACAAATATCCTCTCCCACGCATTGATGACTTATTTGACCAACTACGCGGAGCTCAATACTTTTCCAAGATTGATCTTCGTTTAGGGTATCATCAATTAAGGGTCAAAAGGGAGGATATACCAAAGACAGATTTCCGTACAAGGTATGGACACTATGAATTTATAGTGATGCCATTTGGTCTTACTAATGCCCCTGCTATCTTCATGGATCTAATGAATAGAGTCTTTAGAGACTATCTTGATCAATTTGTGGTAGTCTTTATAGACGATATTCTTGTCTATTCAAAGAGCAAGGAAGATCATGAAGATCACTTGAGAATTATATTGAAGACCCTGAGAAAGGAGAAGCTTTATGCCAAATTTACCAAGTGTGAATTTTGGCTTCAAAAAGTTGCATTTTTGGGTCACATAATCTCAAAAGAGGGGATATCTGTGGATCCAGCAAAAACAGAGGTTATCAAAAGATGGTCAAGACCAACAACAGTAACTGAGATCCGAAGTTTTCTTGGTTTGGCTGGATATTATCGACGTTTGGTAAAGGATTTTTCACGATTATCTAATCCAATCACCAAGTTGACTCGGAAAGGAGTTAAGTTTGTCTGGACAGAGGAATGTGAAGAGAATTTCAAGGAGTTGAAAAGAAGGTTATCCAGTGCACTTGTGCTCACACTGCCTTGTAGTGGAGAAAGGTTTGTGATCTACAGTGATGCATCCAATAAGGTATTGGGGTGTGTTCTTATGCAAAATGATATGGTGATAGCTTATGCCTCACGACAGTTGAAAATCCATGAGAAAAATTACCCAACACATGATTTGGAGTTGGCTTCGGTAATCTTTGCATTAAAGATTTGGAGGCATTACCTTTATGGTGAAAGGTGTGATATTTATACTGATCATAAAAGTTTAAAGTATATTTTCACACAAATGGAGTTGAATATGCATCAAAGAAGATGGTTGGAGCTGATTAAGGATTATGACTGCTCAATCCATTACCACCCTGGGAAAGCAAACAAGGTGGCAGATGCATTAATTCGACAAGACCATGCTAGTTTATCCATGATGAGGATCACAAAAGATCCAATATTTATGGATTTACAAAGGATGGATCTTGGAATTATATTGGAAGGGGAAAAATCTTATCTTTCTCAAATGAATGTTCAACCATCTATACATGTGAAGATTAAAGAGGCACAGAAAGAAGATGTCGAGTTACAAAAGAAGGTGAAAAATGTTCCTGAATTCAACCTTGATTGTGATGGGATAATAAAGTTCAGGAATCGGGTTTGTGTTCCTCCCATCCCCGAATTAAAGAAGGAGCTGCTGGATGAGGCTCATAGTTCTTCATTTTCTATTCATCCTGGAAGCACGAAGATGTATAGGGACCTGAAAGAGTACTTCTGGTGGGATGGCATGAAAAGAGATGTTGCTGAATATGTCTCTCGATGCTTGGTTTGTCAACAAGTTAAAGCTGAGAGAAAGAAGTCTAAGGGGATGTTACAACCATTACACATACCCGAATGGAAATGGGAAAACATCACTATGGACATTGTCACAGGACTTCCTAAAACATCCAAAGGCAATAATGCTATTTGGGTCATAGTTGATCGTCTTACAAAGTCTGCACACTTCATTGCTATTAGAGAGGATTTCTCTCTAGATCAGCTTGCCAAAATATATGTAAAAGAAGTGGTAAGATTGCATGGCGTACCACTTTCTATTATATCTGATCGGGATCCAAGATTTACCTCGAAGTTCTGGAGAAGACTTCAGCATACTCTGGATACAGAGTTGAGTTTCAGCACTGCTTATCATCCCCAGACAGACGGTCAGTCTGAGAGAACAATTCAAACCCTAGAAGATATGTTGAGAGCTTGCTCTATGGATTTCAAAGGAGGTTGGGATCAACACCTACCTTTGGTGGAATTTTCTTATAATAATAGCTTTCACTCCAGTATTCAGATGGCTCCTTATGAAGCTCTCTATGGAAAGAAATGCAGGACACCAACTTGCTGGGATAAAGTTGGGGAAAGAAAGCTATTAGGACCTGATCTCGTTGATGAAATGGCAGAAAAGGTCAGATCTATTCAACAACACATAAGAGCAGCTCAGATTCGACAGAAAAGTTATGCCGACAACCGAAGAAAAGACCTAGAGTTTGAAGTGGGTGATAAAGTGTTCTTACGAATATCTCCCTGGAAGAGGGTTATGAGATTTGGAAAGAAGGGGAAGTTGAGCCCTAGATATATCGGTCCTTTCGAAATACTGGATCGTGTTGGGAAGGTAGCTTACCGATTGGCGCTTCCACCAAATCTCTCTCAAGTTCACGATGTGTTCCATGTATCTCTCCGGAGAAAGTACATACCAGATCCTTCACATGTACTCAGCTCAGAAGTTGTACCGCTGGAGCAAGATCTTTCGTATGAAGAACAGCCGATAGAGATTCTGGATCGTAGCGAAAAATTCCTACAAAACAAGACCACTCGATTGGTGAAAGTTTTATGGAGGAACCACCAACTTGAAGAAGCTACATGGGAGCTTGAGGATATGATGAGGGAGAAGTATCCTCATCTGTTTGTTACAAAGTGATGACTTTCGAGGGCGAAATTCTTTTTAAGGGGGGTAGAATGTAACACCCGAGACTTTTATGTTATATAAATCATCAAAGGAATATTTTTCTACACAACACTTGTTTGGCTTGCTTTACACGCAATCGCGACCTTCCTCGATAGCTTGCGTCGTACGCAATACCGAGTTTCACTAAACAACAATATGCTATTAAAACTAGCCGTTATGAATAGTAATAACCACTTTTTGAAATTTTATAAATTTTATTTTTCAAAATGGACTTCATTTTTGGACTCATAATATCGAAATTAGCCTAGGGTGAAATTTTGGTATTTTTCTGAAAACTTTCAATTTTTGATGAATAGTGAAACCACTAAGTGGTAGGTTAAAAACTGAATTTTGCATAAAACTTAATTTTACCGCTTCTGTGAATGGAATTTCAAAAATACGACAGACACGGTTGATATCACTACGTAAAATGTGGTTCAATGAGATAAAAATAATTTTTTGGTGAATAGTAACTTTTTACTATTTTTACCACAGTTAATAGTAAATTGGGTAACTAAGGGTAAATATGATATTAATATTACCCTAACACATGTCCTAATTCTATTGGAAAAGTTTAATTCGACCAAAAACAAACTTAGGAATAAAATATGACCATTTAGGCCCACTTGGATTAGATTAGGACATTTATTATTAATTTATTTAAGGAAGGGTTAAAATAGTTAAAATCAAAGTTTAATAAGTAAATCATTTTTAATATGGGGTTTTACATAAGATAAATTCGATTGTAAATATTAATTAGAAAGATAAAAAGATTTCCTACAAGATTGTATTTTATCTGTAATTTTTAGACATCAAATAATTTAATTTATTTATGACACAAAGATGATGCAGTAATTATCTTATTAATGAAATATTGACATAATTGATAATATAAATACCAAAATAAATGTAATTTAAGACTTTTTATGAATTCCATTAATTTTCTAGGTTACTATGATATATTAGTGTTTATTTAATCAACTTGGATAGAACATATAATTCTGTTATGACTTTCACAAAAATCATATATCAAATAGTGTCAAAATTGACACAAAATAGTTTTTAAATCAAATATTATATTATTAATTGTTATTTTATTCCTAAAAATCTAAGGTTCGGCCAAATGACTTAGATAAGGATATATATATTAATAATAAACAATTTGGGGTTAGTTTGGCATGTTATAGTAAGTGTATTAACCATATAGTAAAAGAAAACAAAAAGACATGGTAAAAGATAAATTATTTAACTTAGAGTTAAATCAAATTGATAAGGTTAAAATAATACCCTAAACTTGTATAAATCCTATTGGTTGATAGTATTTCGACCCATCCCCACTTTAGCTTCGAAAGAAGACCCTTTGGAACCATTATAAACCGATTTTGACTTTAATATAAAATAATATTTTGAGATATTCCTAAGGTGCCCCTCTCCTCCCTTATAAAAGGGCACCTCCTCCCCCTCCTCCTCACACCAAATTGAGCACTCAAGCTCGTCCAAACCCTACCATTTTCACCTCTCAACTTCCGTAGAATAATCCTAGAGGTCCTGGTCTTCTTCAATGACCAATCTTAGTTCCCTAAGTGGAGGATTCAAAGAGGCGTTCCAAAGAAGAGGTAATATCCATTACCGATCTTTTCAATTTCTTTCTTCTTCAACTTCTTCTTCTTTAGTTGTTTCATGATAAAGTAATAACATCAGTATTACTTACATACTGATATGTTATTATAAATATGAAAAAACCCTAATTCACCTTCTATCCATCCTACAGAAAAATGAAATCACCGCGCGTGCGTACGTACGGAATACCGTCTCCACGCCGTGGTGTAATCTATTTTTCCACCATCACTTTACAAGGATGGGTATAATGGTGTAATGAGTAACTATTTATGATTATTATAAAGTAATATTGATACTGAAATAATATATATATACTCCAATACAGTTCCACGATCATAGGAACGATATCATCACTCGTGCGTACGTACGGAATACCGTCTCCACGATGTGATGCGACTCGTTCTACATGATCATCATTACATAGTAATTATATAAATGAATTGAATGAATAAATATGATATATGTTACACTAATACAATTCTGGATATAAGGTATCTATAACCTTAAAAGAAGAATAAGAACGTATTCGGCAAAACACACATAAGAACAAAAGGCAATAAAGACCCGAATAACAAGTAACAATGAAATATTACTAACAAGAAGCTAAGAATATGACCATATATGATATCATATCAATATGTATGATTCTGGAATAAGTCAATAACATTATTTAAACCATTATACAGGAGCTTCGGACACGTAAAAAGAAAATCGGACCTAAGGTAAGGGAAATATCACAATCTCATTTTTATCCGAGATTGTTTATTCGTAAGTAATTACTGGGGTGTATTTTATCATCGACATCCATGTTTCATCAATATGTAATATTATTTCCATCCACCTAGAATCGTTTAAATCCATTTTTACCCTTCGGTGAGTTTTTATTAAAAGAAATGAAAGGAATCTTTTGTCGTTTTTCATACGAGGTACTTTTTGACTTTTCCGACAAAAGTACGAGAAGAATGTTTTTTTTAACTTATACGGCATGAATGGATTTCTAAAACATTATTTCCAAGAATTTTCCTTTACAAGTTTTTAAGTTTATTTTTAATCAACTTCTTTTAGTTTATAATTGTACGACATGTTAAGAAAGGAAAAGTATTTTTGAAGCAGAAAGGATATTTTCCTCAAGAATGAAGTTCAAGTATTTTATCAAAATTATTTTCCATCTAAGATAATAAAAGGGTTCTGTTTTATCCCTATTATTACATTGGTTTGATTATGTTGTGATGGAAATATTTTTATGAATTCCTTTATCTTATATGAATTTATTTATGATGTCATGATGTTTCAAGAATCCCATTTTTGTTACATGTGTTATGAGATGATGTATGATTATGTGGCACACATAAGAAAGGATTCATTATAAGATGGGTGGGACCTATATCTCCCCCCAATGCATTGGGTAAAGATTTTATATCTCATGATATAGACATGGCTGAAATGGTAGGTTATACCGGTTCAGTGAAACATGACTGAAACGAGGGTTACTCGATTCAGAAAGGGACTTTGTCCACTAAGATAGTCTTGGCAATGAGTCATGACTAACAAGAAATGATTTTCTATGATTATGTGTGCATGCCACAAAGTTTCAAGTTTTATGTTATGATTATGGGGATCTCATTTTCACTTCTATGATTTATTCCATGTTAAGATATTATGATCTCTTTTGCAGGTTTTGATTTTCAAAAAGATATGATATGATTTTTATTTCCTTTATTTGCCCTTGCTGAGCATTTGAGCTCACCCTTTTATGTTTTCTTTTCCCTAGGTCAGGAAGATGGATATTAAGTATAATATGCTAAAAGGGACCCTAGATATGATGAAATAAATGGGAGACACTGTAGAAGATTTATGAACCAGTTGTTTATGTTTCCCAGTTTCTAAAGACACTATACCTATACGGTCCTTTGTGGTTTTGTCATATGTTGTAATAAGTGTGCTTCAATTTTGAAGTATTAACAATGTATGTAAAGTGTGGGTCGTTATATTTCATGGGTGAACAAATGAAATTGGACAAATTTGAATGTGAGAGGAGAAAAATTATAAGAAAATTGATTTCATAAACAAGACATGATGAATTTAATTTCATAAGAATCTTGGAACTTTTATTACCTTTTATTTATAAATTTGACTTGTTTAGGATATAAGACATTTTCCAAGAGTGAAAAAATTTAGGTGTGGGGGTGTGATCGCACCACGATTCACTGTTTCATGTTTACCCTTACACCACTCTGCTAAACATGATTTGTATTGTAAATTTAAAATATATTAACAAATTAAACATCATGTTTTATTAATTTATTTTGTTTTTATCACTGTTAAAATAGAAAATTATAATTTTTTTGATATTTTTATTGAAGGTGGAGGTGATTTGGAGGCCCCGAAGATGATCTAGAAGAAAAATGGGCCAAACTACATGGAATCCCATGGACATCTGTCCAATGTTTTGAGAATTACAAGAAACATGTTTATCAAATTAGTCTAAAACGTTTTATACCACCCCAAAACATCATTTTATAAAACTATTCTCAAGGAAAAAAATCCCAATTCGGCCATCTATTGTCCTGTTTGAACCATTCTGTCTACGGGTTAGAATATACTAGATTTCAAAGGTTTATATCATTATTTTGACCATATATTCCACTCCATATGTCTAATGGCCACCACATTTTACATGGAGATAGTAAAGAGGTCGGTCAACAACTATTCTCTTTTTTTTCAAGACGTGATATAGATTTATATTATTCCCAAATCAAGAGGCAATTGGTATCTCAAAAATAGGGTTCTG
Organism: Viscum album; assembly: GCA_963277665.1. Classification (NCBI taxonomy): domain Eukaryota; kingdom Viridiplantae; phylum Streptophyta; class Magnoliopsida; order Santalales; family Viscaceae; genus Viscum; species Viscum album. The sequence continues at coordinate 1,804,532,600 of OY728141.1, forward strand.
AAAACCATGTCCCATTTTGGCTATAAAAAATGAACCATGGGAAATTTATTTGTATGTTCAAACTATGAGCCAAGATCTGCCATTTTGGAGTCCTAGAGGAGTATCATAATCATCCTATACGTTTTGGAGGCCTCTATATTCATTGGGGGAGGGGGGGTTAAGGATGAAGAAGGAGTTCCACCGTAATTTCCTCCTCCTCTTGATGTTGGGGGAATCAGTGGGTGATCATTACAAGGGAGCTACACAGTTGAAGAGGGCGTTACGACACATAATTCTATACTGGTTTGATATATATTATGGTTTGTAATTTTATTTTATATCAATATTAAATTTTTTGATGTAATTAATTGAAACACTTTTTATTTTATAACTGATCAGTGTGAAATTTTAAGTGTGCGACTTGTGCTGTTCCAATTGGACAACATAAAAATCCTCTTATTTCCCAAACATTTGATATTTCAATGTTCATTTACAAACCTTAATTCAGTCTTAGGGTATGGAACTTGACTGTACGATTGTTATGTAAATATATAGTCTTATTTTCATCATTTTAGGTGTTGTTGGTACCCAAGATCTTGGATGACCCTCAATAAAAGGATTACACTAAAAACCTAATAATCAATTAAGGACAAGGAACTGTATAAGTGGTGTAGTAAATTAGAAATGACCACACACATATCATATATTTTCAAAATCTACAACTTTCTCAACTATTAAATGAATTTTATTAATTTATTTTCATAAATATATTTTCAATATCACCTTATTTTTAGTACCTTTTATTAAAAACGAATAATCTAAACCTATCTAAACTCTTTGAGAGACGAACTAGGGTTTGAACTATACTATAAATCAACCTTAATAACATAATCAATTTGATGGGTCACAAAAAACGGTTAGGGATCATCTCATTTTCATGTTGTTCTTTCGATGAAGTAGCGACCTACCATGCTCCACTAGTGTGTTCAGTTTGGTCATTATAAGACCTCTTATTCAGAAGTCCTATATACCTACCGTAGTTTTGGTTGTTTGGTCCATTTTTTTAAATTTCGGCATCAATGAGGGATAGAATCCCAAACATTTCTTGAATCTCTATATTTATTTTTAAAAAATCTCTTTCCATGGTATTTACTACTATTTATTTTATTTTTTAAATCATTGAATTTATTTTTATATGTGTCTTGTTTTAGGTTTTTTCCCTTTTTATATTTTAGATAATTATATATCTATTTTTATAGAACTGTTATTAGTTATAGTTTTGATGTTTCATTTTAGTTTTTTGGTTGGTAAGGGGAGGTGGTGTTTTGAAGTATCTCCTCTAGGAACATTAGACTAATTTGATCCACCATATTCAAGAGAAGTATAATTTAGTGGGGAGACCTATTATTTTTCATGAAATATAAATCACTCCCATATTTTATCCCTAAATATTATTTCACCTAGGTGGTTAACTGGGATGTGTTTCATTTTTTCTTTCAGGAATCGTTTTTAATTTAGAAGGATGCTTGTTGTTTTTGATATGTTGAACTATGTTCTTCCTCTAGTACTTGGTGAATTTATAAAGACAAAAAGTGTTATGATGGGGACAATTATCACAAAAAAATTACATTCTTTAATATTTTCATATTTTAATTTTTATATTTTTTCTATTGATTTCCATGTCAAGGTTCCTATTTTTTATGTTTTTAACATTCAATGTAAGGAACATAGTTAGTGAATAGTTAGTACTATACATATGGATGGCCATACGAAACATAAAATCCTTTTATAGTGGAAATATTCATGATTGGGGAATGGTTTTATTATTCATGTGGGTGCCCAAATGTATCCAGTAAGGGGTTCATGGTTGGGTAATGGTTTTCAAAACCATAAAACCAAACCATGCAGCCTTCCTAAAAATTTAAAAATTAAAATTTCCTAAACTATATCCCAATTTTTGATCCTTAATCCACTCACTCCCCTCCCTCTCACATGATCCAGCCGAGGTATATTGGGGGTCTCATCCTCCTTCATTCCCCTTATTATTTTGAGGCTCCTTATTTGATTCATTGTGAGTACTTTTTGGTTTTGGCCTCATTTTATATCTTTTTAGCATCCTTTTAATGTTTATTATTTTATTCTTTCTAGGGGTTGGTATTGATAGAACACTAGGTGGTTCATGGTTCTAATTTCAAATGGTTTGGGTTCCAAGGGTGTGCTGACTTCATTTGGATCTTCCTACCACAATTCTAGAAGGATTCACACCAACCGAACTTGACATACATAGGTGTCTCCATGAATTTATATTTTACATACTTTACATGTGATGGTTGTGTTTTGTAACATATTCTTCTTGGAATTATGTATGTTATGTATATTATTAAATTCTTATGAGGTGTTTCTTAATGGGGGTTGTCTTTTTAAAAGGGGTGTTTTATTTTGGAATTCACTGTTAAGTGGGTCTTATATGTGCTTTTATTTTTTGGGGTATAGTATTCAAAGAGTCTTTTGAAGAATATGGAGGTGTTAAAAAAAGGTTGGTTTAGATTAAAGAAGGTTTTCATAAAGTGTTATAATTTATTTTTCAACATAAAGTAATTAACATTATTGAGAACGTAAATCACTTAACGTTTTAGAGTTACAAAAGTGATCAGATGGAGACCATCAAATCAGGTATTGAAAATCAAGTCTAATGGTCATAGTGTATTGGTTTATGTTCTCTGAATAGGGAGTGGCATATAATAGTTATCCAAAAATTATCATAAGTTCCATCAGATAAACTTTTTGACGATGTTTTTAAATTTGGTGATGCTTTTTTGAGCCTAACTTCCAAACATCATTAGTATGGAAAATTCTCATGATCCAAGCATGTGTAAATATATGGAGTTTGAGGTATGATTGTAAAAATATTGTTCGATGAATTAATAAAGTTTCATGATTCTATGATTAAATGATAAGAAGATAATATATCACAGTGGTATAAATTTTCATTTAACACACCTTTTTAAATCTTTCCAATCAGAGGAGTTCATAGAAATACCAAACAAAAGTAACTATAAAAGGGAATTAAATGAGGACTATCAGTCGAATCTTAAAAATTTTATGATTTTGAGTTTTTTTAATAGATAAAAGTTTCATTCCTTCTTAATTATTTATTACAAATTCAACGGATGGATGTTTTATAAGGAAGCTCATTGGGAAAAAGTATCTATATAAATTTTGTTGTTAAATGGTTTCTAATAGAAGGAAATGGTCAAGGTTTTATGGTAAAGTCATTAGTTGAAGTAAGTGGATAACAAAAACCATTCTAGAGGTTCCTATTATGTTTGTTAGGAAACAATGGTAAGATATTTATCTATCAGAAGGATTTTATGAAGTTGTACCAAATAGATGGTTTGAAGGCATTTATGTGAATTTCTTAATGATATTAAATGTGATGATGTTGAGATTGTTGATTAACCTTCCAAAAATAATACGGGAATGAATAATGATTCTCACAAACATCTATGGAAGGTTTTAAAGACTTTTTTGAAAATGGGTCTTATGGAAATTTTAATCAAATATTTATTAAAATTTAATGACATTCAATCATTTAAATTTTAAATCGGGATGTTTCATTGTTTAAGAAGAATGTTTTAATTTTAATGAAATTGTTATTCTATTAAATTAAAAGGAACATATTCTATATAAATGTGATTTTTTCATTGAGATTGTGTGTGTAATATTTGATAGCTAGGTGAATTGATGTAGAAGTGTAAAGATAATCAGACAAATAGCGTTTAATGGAATCTATATGATAAATTCCAAAATAATTCGTCCCATAGTTGGTATCAAATGAATGATGTGTATATATGATTAGTAGAATATGTTGAAGAGGTATAATAAGAATAAAAATAAGAGGATATTGGTCAAAGAGAGGTTATTGACCAAAGAGAGTTGATAAAAAGAATATGGAACAAGACCAAGTTTTATCTGATGGTGCATAATGGATAGAGAAAATTTCATACATATAGTTTTCTATAGAATTATATGAAGAATTTCATTCTCTACAATATATAAAAATCGATGTGTAAAAAGAATATCCCATAAGAAGTACGTGTATGGAGAAAGTTCAAGAAAAATAGTGAAAATGTATTAAATCCTTTTTATGAAGGATCTTACAGTTTCAAAAAAACATTGTTATATATTTTAACTGTTCAATAATATCATGCACCATCAATTGGTTATAGTGATACATTAATGAAGGGATCATCTATTATTATTGTTTCTATCTGAAGGATTAATTTATAGTAGGTTTTGTGGTCTTGGATTACTTCCAAACCATACTAAGGACTAGATACACTTACCAAGTAGTGAACCTTGTAAATAATTATGTTCTTGTAGTTGTTATTTTTTATTGTTTTCAGAAGTTCCATTTGTTACTAATCTAAAGTGAATTTTGTTTCTTACATACGAAAATATAAAAATAAAAGATCATTGATCCGTACCATCACCCCTTAGTGGTCTTACTAATCCGAATTGTTCCTTTGTTGTATTATTAGAGAAAATGATTCCTTCATTGACTCCTTTACGAAGTTTAAAGAAAAGGATAGTGTATAATGATGTTTAGAACTCTGTTATTATTAATGGGATTCCAATATTTGATGGGAATAAATACAATATATTGAATGATATAATTTCACCTTGTCATATATCCATTTGTGATAAATGTATTGAAGCTGCTATAGATGGTTTTTCTTCTCTTGAATAGGTTGGCCCCTTAATAACTTCCGATAAAAAGAATCTAGAGATTGAAAGGTGATCCAAAAATGATATAATTTCCACATTATTTGAAATTTAATTTATGATGGTCAATCATATTGGAAAAACTGAATACATTAGGGATATGTTGAAGAACATATATGAAGGAAACAAAAAAGTAAATATAGTAAAGTTACAGATCTAGAGATTAAATTATAATTATTAAAAAATGTGTGAAGATGAATCATTTGGTGGATTCTTTTCAAAATTTAATGACATTTTAATCACCATATTATTTTTTAGAGATAAGATAGAAGATTAAAACATTTTTGTAAGGATTATAAGATTTATTAGGGATAAAATTGATGTTAAGTTTTAATTGTTAGATTATATAGATCCTTAAACTCTTTCATTGGATGATCTTCATAGCATTCTCATCACAAAAAAATGAGAATAAAAAAATTTTCAAAGAAAAAATAAATGGTTCATTAAGAAACTTATTTCAAAGATGATAGGAAAATAAAAAGTAAGAAAGTTCTTATGGAAGAAGTTAGTGAATCTAAGAGTAAATATGAGGTCTTTAAAATGTTTTACGAATTTATTTCCATGTTTTATAAAAGGGTTAAAATATTCATAGGTAAATACAAATTAAATTTACCTTTAAAATGACTTAGTTTTTTATCCATTATAAATTTTGTAGAAAAGTTTCCACAAAAAAAGGAAGATGAAGAAGTTATGAAGAAGATATAAATTCAAGGAAATACCTTAAGAATATGATAGATAAATCAAAAATCCTATTTAAAGGGAAAATATTATAAGATATCTAACTATAAAAATAGAAACATTTTGTCCAAATTCAAGGAAGATGGTAATAAAAAAGTTGAAGTTAAAACTCCAGTTATAATGCTTCTAAAAAATTACTCATTTAAAATTTGAATAATGAGGAATTCACTAGTGATAAAATAAATACCAATAAATAATATATATAAGAGACTCAGATGAAGTTTATTCTTATGATATAGTTAAAATAATTCCTTTCAAATATTGTTAGACTTGAAAAGGAGAGAAGAGTTTTAAAAAATAAAATGTTTTTGAAAAATATAAATAATCTATTATTGAAGAAAAATCCATATTTTGAAAAGTGATAAATGATATTAAGAAGTTTCTTTTTGAATATAAAAACCATATATTCTATCTTGAATAAACAAATAATGTGATGTAGAATATTTTTATCTTGTTCGAAAAATAATTTTTAATGTTATTTAGGGAATAAAAAATCCAAAACTGTTTATAAAAATACGGGGAGAGTTATAATAAATTTAAAACACATAAGGATCCAGAAAAATCATCCTCCTAGGTTAGTATCAAGGTGGAATATTCTCAAAATAAAAAGAAAATTAAGAAGACCATGAATGTAGACAAAATATATGGAGTTTAGAGCCCTAAAATTTCTAAAAATTCGATGTCAAAATCAAAATATTATACTACTGGATATATTAATAAGGAAGATAAGAAATATATTCAGAATAAAAATATTTTGAGAGGTTACAAAAAAATTGGTACATAATAATTTTTCATGACGTATGGAAAAAAGATGATGGAAAGTAGGTTCACAGTTCTGAAAAACATGTAAGTTGCAATGGAATAAATGAATTCTATGGTTATTTCTGATACTGTGGAGGTTTTAGGAATGCGAAAAAAATGTATTTGTTCAATCATCCACACTAAAATGAATCTAAAATAATATGGAGAATTTTTTTAGGGGGTGTCAACCCACACAATGAATGAAACCTGATAAAGTTAGTTTTATGATTGAAAATAGATTCTAACCTCTGGAAACATTTTTTGAAATATGTGATTCATCTAGAAATCTTGAAAATGGATGTATGGATATGTTACCTATGTTACAAAATTTATATAAAAAACATATAATGGCTCGTTAAAAGGAATAAAAAGGGAATAAAAAGGCCTTAGTTGTTGAAACCACTCCCAAACATACTAAAGTAAAATGACCTTGGATATTGGATAGTTGGTGTTCATCACATATAAACAGATATTTGAATTTTTTTGAAGACGATGAATGATGAAAAATAATGTACAATGACATTTGGAAATGATGAGTACCTTTGAATCAAAGGAGTTAGATCTTCTATCATTAGAATATAAAAAGCGAAGTCTAGAAGAACATTGTTTATCAATGGGATAAAACATAATTTTTTGAGTGTTTCATAACTTTTTAATGAAGACAATGAAGTTGTTTTCATAAGGGATATATTTTTTTAAATGTATTATAGATGGAATATTTGTTATAATAGGGAAACAATGTATTTGAAACATGATTCATGATGGGGATGTGTAGAGTTCATGCTATTTGAGAATTATATAATAAAATAATTTATTAAATAAGAGGTTGGGACATATATACCATATAAATATGAGAAATTTAAAAAATAGAGAAATTATTTGTGACATTATTATCAAGAAAATAATAATAGATTTTTTTCTATATTCTAGAAAGGGAATATTACAAACTCAATATAAGAAATTTGAGATACATTCGATTCATCCCTTAAAAGCTGATAAATTTTTACATATGTGTGCCTATGAGAAATAAATAAAAAATAGAGATAAGAACTTTATTTCCTTTATTGATTATTTTAATCACATTACATGTATTGTATTTCTAAAACATAAGTCATATGATCATAAAATTATTTTGAGTTTTAGGAGAAGTTTTGAGAGGGAATGTTGATATTCTGTGAAAATGATATGAACTAAATATGTTGATGAATATATGAATGGGAAGCATAGATATTATCATGAAAAGTATAACATTTTTTCTTGAATTAAATACCCTATAAAAAACATAATAGAATGGAGTTACTAAATGGATAAATTGATGTTTTTTGGAATTGCAATGAACAATGTTGATCGAACATTATACTTAATGATTCATTTAGAGGAATGATATTATAGAACCAATTTACATCCAAAATTGGTGTTTTTATTGACCAAACTATGATATGAATCCTTATGAGATTTATTACAAATAAACCCCATGTTTGAAATACCTATGGGTATCTTAAAATCCTTACGTTATCATATCTAATGGTGATAACCTTTGGATGTTTAATCAAAGACGTTTTTATGTGATATTTCGTTGCTATCCTTTTAATGGTAGAGGATACATGTGATATAATAAAGAAACATGAAATATTTTTTACTCCATAGATTTGAAAATTCTATAACATTATGATAAGGATGTTTCATAGTCAATTTTAGATATAATATAAAGTGAATATGATGTGGTTATACATAAACAAAATGAAAAATTGCTTAACAAGAGTAATAATTTTGAAGCTTTATAAGATGAAGATTCTGACTCAGCTATCTCAAGTGATAAAGAATAATTATATTTACCTCAGCCTAGTCTGAGGAAGTATGTTGATGTAAAAACTTCATTGGTGATCAAGGGAAACAAGTTCAAACTATAATAACATAATGGTTAGTTAAACATACTCCTTTAGATTCATAGGTTGAACCAAAATATGTTGAGGAATCCTTAAATCATCAATAGTTGAACGACTCAATGAATAAAAAGTTGTATCATATTGGGTTTAATCCTACATGATAACATATACCTAAAGAAAACAATATGAATGTGATTTAAATAACGTGGATGTTTTGAAACATGTTGAATGAAAAAGGTGAAGTGATAAGAAACATGGTATGATTAGTTTATAAAGGTTATTAACAAATTAAAGAAATTGATTTGGATGAGACATTTTCTTTTGTAACAAGGATTGAAATTATCATAATCTTTCTTTCTACCACTGTACTATGAAAAACATATGATACTTCAAAAAGATGTTATGTTAAATATTCTTAATGGGGATATCAATGAAGAAGTTTATATTGAAAAACTATGTGGCTTCATGTTTGGAAGAAATGAAAGCTATGTTTGTAAGTTGAAGATGGATTTGTATGGGTGGAAACAAGATCTGTGAGATTAGTATTCTAAACTATATACTTAATTAAGGAGTTTAACATTATAAAATGAAGAGTTTATATTAAACTCAATATAAAATAAAAGATAGAGTTTTCTTTAATTGTGATTGTTTATTTTGATGATATTATATTTATAGGGAATGATAAATAAACATGTTAAATGTTTTCTGAGGAAATTAAGAAGTTATTTAAAATATCAATTCTAAGAGAAATTAAATAATTTCATATCTTATAAATATCTCAAAATAAGAAATATATTTTACTATATCAAGATAATTATGCTAAGGAACTTCCGAATAAGTTTATAATAAAAGATTCAATGCATGTTCCAAACCTATTTCAGTGGGGTAAATGTTTATAAACGTTATAGAAGGTAATGAAGTTGATCTAAAATTGTTTATAAAGGTAGTTATAATCTTGTTATATCTAATGTATTCGAGGGAAAACATAGTGTATGTTGTTACATTGTGGGCCAAGTATCAATGTGATCCAAAGGAATATCATATTACGGTAGGAAAATTAATTCATAGATATATCAAAGGCACCATTAATTTTGGAATAAAATATGACAAGTCAGGATGTATTGATCTATTTATTCATAAAGATACAGATTGGGAAGGATGTGTTGATGATATATGATTAAAATTTGATGGAAATTTATTCTATGGAAAATGATGTGTGTGTTAACATAAGAAGTAACAAAATTTAGTAACCCGGAATAGAAATGAGGATGGGTGTGTAGCATCCAATCAAACTATTACATAGTTAATGTGAATGAAGATTCATTTTAAAGACTTGCTAGTTTATGTGAGGTTTCCACTTCACTTGGGTTTTGATAATTAAAGTGCTATAAATCTCACTAAGAATATTTTGAAATGTTCTCAATCCAAGAACAATAATATAAAATATTACTTCATTAAAGAGAATGAGGTACATAGTTAACAAAAATTGGAATTTATTCCAATAACAGATTAAGATGATGACATTTTTTCAAAACCATTACTGAAGGAAACATTTTATAAATTTAGGTTTATCGTGTTTTTACAACCTAACTCAGTTTAACGTAATGGTATGTGGTATTTTGTCCCCTATATCAGATTGTCTTTGGATAATGTTTTCAAAGGGGGAGAATATATATAACACAAATCTGTCCATTGGTGTATGATTTAATTTTTTTAATGAAGATCATATATTTATAGGGAGTTTTTAAAATTGGTAAGCTATTATTTCAACATGTGTAAACTATTTGACCAAATTTTTTGAAGTAGATATAGGGAATTTTTTTACTAGTTGAATATTCTATGTAAAATAAGATATGTATGAGAAGTTTCTTAAAAAGATGTGGTAATGGAATAAGTTCAAATATTTTTTCTTAAATCTATACCTAAGTAAAATATGGTATTTGTTTCAATAATTATTATTTCATACATTGAGTTTTCTCATGTAGTCATAGAAATATTGAATAAGTGGTCCATTTATAGTGTTAAAATTTTCAATTATTTATGATATTTGTTTGAAAAAAAATCAAAAGGGGGATATGTTTTGGACTAAGAGGTATTGAGGTGTTTTTAAGAAAATAGAGGTGCTATGAATAGGTTAGTTTTTCTTGAATAAGGTTTTAATAAAGAGTTGTCTTCTTTTGTTAAACATAAAATATATGACATTATTGAGAACATAAATCACATAAATTTGATGAGTTATAAAAGTGATTAGATGGAGACCATAAGATAAAGTATAACAGACCATGTAGAATTGTTGAAGTGCTTCGGTATAAGGTTTATCGATATGGTGTGGCACATAATAGTTATCATGAAATGTTCATAAGTTCTATTAGATAATTTTTTCAATGAAATTTTTAGATTCGGTGACACTTTGCTGATCCTAAGTTCCAAAAATCATGAGTATTGAAATATATCATGATCTAATCATGTTTACAATGTAACAGTCTAAGATTTTATGAAATATATTTTTTATATAAATTTAATTACTTTGATATCTTGTGTTACATGAAACATTGAGTTTTAACAAACCACAATATACTATTAATACTATTATTTAAACATGACCATTATAACCTAGCCATTAAACATGGTGATAGGAATAGTAATAACCAAAATTTTAAAATAAATTTTAATGTTTTTAGATAGTACAATATATTAATTAAAAAGTATATAATTTTTAGGAAATTCATTATATATGTCAAAAATACATTTTCCTGAATAATTTTTTATTGTTTTTTGTGAACAAATTATATAATAAATTTTTTCCAATTTTAGAATTTTTATTTCAAAAATTTAACATATTTTTTGAAATAAATTTGTCAAAAATATCTTAGAGATAATTTTCTATAATTCTCTAAAAAGATTAATTTTTTTTATGAATAATGAAAAATACCAGTTTTTATTAAAAATTGTCTTTTCCTGTAAGGAATTAAAAAGATCCATTTCTTTTTATGATGGGTTTAAAAGAAAGATTCATTAAATTATATTTTTATTAATCCAATTTAGGAAATTGAATGAATTTTTTTTCTAATAATGATATAAAAACATCTTATACCTATGAAAACCTTTTCTTTGGAAACCTGATTTTTCATCGCGTCTACGGGTGTAATTTTTAATTAAATTCTACCGATTCTATGAATTAAATTTTTTAAAATGAATTCGATATTTTAAATGACCATAATTAAGAATATTTTATTATTTTAATTTACTTTTTTGTAAATATTAATAGTAAAAATAGTAAATGTTAATTACCGTGGTTTTGGTTAAATATAGTTCACTTGAGAATTAAACTAAAAATATAAGGGTTAAAATGAACTAAATACTTGTGTAATATCTATTTTATGTACATATATCCACCTAATATTATCTATTTTATGGTAAATTTATATTTTTTATCCATTTTGTGTGTATAACATGGCTATATTTGATTATTTTAAAAAAATCCCAGTTTATCAACTCTTCTACTTATAAAAGGACACCACTCACCTCTACACTATACACATCAAGAGCCTTTTATTTCAAACAAAACATTTTCAAATAATTTACTTAAATCACTCCCCATAACTTAGATTCCCTTGTTAGATCAATACACTATCCTAGGAAGTGTTTTGGTGAAAACCTAAAGAAGTTGTCCAAAGAAGAGATATTGTTCTTAACCAAGCATTTTTGATTGATTTATTATTTCACCTCCATCAAATAATCTCCAACTACGATGAAATAATAATACAAATATTCAATATATTTATATTTTATTATTTCAATGTAATAACATATATTCATATCCTCTTCCATTAAATGGGAAACGAAACCGTCGATCGTGTTTGTGGAAGAAAAATGCCTATCAAACTGATGTAATTCATATAACATAACTATCACTCATAGATGGATGAAATGATTTATTAAATTTTTATATATTATATTATTATATATTTATAAACCTATAATAATAATACCACAACTAACTTCTTTCCTTCCAATCATTTGGAAAATGGAAACGCCAGTTGTGCATATGTGTGTATTCATCGATTGATTATTGTATGTGGTTTATATGATTACCATGAGTTCATATGTTTATTTTTATTAATAAAATAATGTGAATTTACATTTATATCTAAGGATATTACTTTTATGGTCTTTATGATTCAAAAACTACAAAAGTGTTAAAGGTTTTATGTCACAATCTCATTTCTTATAAAAATTGTTTATGATTAGGTTTCCGATGATAAAATATTATGATATATATCTCAAAAATCTCATATATTTTATCCTCTACTAGTTATTTCAATATAATAAATGTTCACCATTAATTTTACTCTCTTTATGTACTCAATATAAAAAATATAATTTTTTTAAAGAAAAGAATAATTTATTTCTCTCTTCGCTCGAAAATCATTTTTCTTCCATGTTAATGTCGATGGATTATAAAAATGTTTTAAATATCTTTTTACCCATATTTTACTTTTTACAAAATGATTTAAAAGTAATATTCTTATCATTTTTAAAACAAGTATCTTTTTATTTTTTAACAAAAATGTGAAAGTTGTCTTGTTTTTACTGTGTATGGTATGAATGGAATTTCTCACCGTCGTGATTGTTCAATGATTTAAAGCCTAATTTACATGTTTCCAAGGTTATTTTATAATACTTTTTTCTTTAATATTTTATAAATTTTGGGATTTTAAAAAATTATTTCTAAAGTTGAAAGAGTTTTCCTTTTGATTTTTTTAATGTTCTTTTTATGGTATTTCTATTTCTAAATGATAGTTTCCTTTAGTGTTGCTTATGTTTTACTTTGGTCATTATCCAATGATACCACCCTCATTATTTCTCCAGATAGTTTATGAATATGATGATGAGAGTTTTATGAAACCCATTTATTTTACAAGGGTTACACTATGATAGATTTAAGAAACATTTATGAAACCTGATTTCTTTTCATAGGATATGATATGATGATATGATTAATGCTTAATGATATTATGGAACACATATAAATGGTTTTCATTGTGTGATGGGTGGGACTAAAATTATATATACCTCTAATGCATTGGTTAAATTTTAATATCTCATGAGATAATTATGGGAAACAATTTTATTTGATTTATCCACTATGGGAAAAAATCCGGTGCACTTAGTTCATTATGGGAAACAAGTTTAGGTGCTTGTTCTACTAATGGAAACAATTTTTGATGCCTTATCCATTATGATTTTATGTTCTCAATTGATAAGCTTGAAATATGAATTTTTAATATACTTATTATGGTTCCACACTTATATGACCTAAACCTATGGTTCATGATTGATTTATGATGATTTATCACTCCTATGATTCATGTATTTCTAACTGATAATTTATTATGCCATTAATCATGCTTAAAATCCGTAATATATTAGGTATAAACTTATTAAGTTATATTCATGATCTCATATCCTTATTATTACATTAATATTTCATATGATCATCGACTGATATCTCCCATGTTTACCCTTAGTGAGCATCCAAACTCATACTTTCTTATGCTTCCTTTACTCAGGTCATGAAGAAATGTATTATTTATAATATTTGTAATAAGGGTTATAGTAATGAAGAATATAGTGGGAGTGATGTAGTTCACTTATGAACCAGTTTTTTATGGATCCAAGTTTCCAAACACACTAAACTTTATAGTACTCATGTGTTTTTTTGTAAAATGAAATGAGTATTCACATATTAAGATGTAATATCTATGCCTAAAAAGTGCAGGTCACTATATAAAAAGGAGTAGATTGAGTTATATATGTATAAACATGTTACTATAATGTAATTAAGTTTAATGATTAAAAATTCAATTATTATGAAGATATGATGTTGTTGTAGTATAAAGCTTCATCAAACAATACATTTTGAAGCTTTCTAATTAGAGGAAGTTTATATAAATACAAAATAGAGGTCACTAGTAAATGATAATGGATTAATTATATTGGATAAATATTATCAATGTAATAATTCATAGCTCCTTAGATACCAAATGGTGTTTTGAGAATATATTGAAGAGTTTGACAAAAATGTGATAGCAAGAATGAAGGTTTCTTGAAATATTTTAGTATCGTGAAATGAAAAATCTTCAAAAAAGATTTGGGTATCATAAAATAAAAAGTGTTTCATGATGAAATATACATTTTCATAAAATTTGGGATTAGGGTGTGGGAAAGTGAATCTTATGCAAATGAGAATAATTTTCCCAATTTTTTTTGTTAAGAGGTATTCATTTTGTGGATTAATATAGAGCTTAATGATTCCCCAAATGTGTTATAAGAAATATTTATTTAGGTAATAAAAATAAAAATATTCTAAAGGAGTAGTGAAAAAAGTCAATTGAGAGAGTAGTGAGCATTCAAACTGTGATTGGCAGTGAACCAGGAGGGACAATGAGTTCACTTTGGACATTGTAACGTGTGCTTTAGTGGATTTGGTATATTGTCACCTTTATTATGTATGATCCATAAACATAGCCCATTGTGGGTCTACCATGTAAAATTTTTATGTATCTTTCATGTTTTTATTTATTCTCATACATTGCTATTGGAAAGGGAGAGAATAGTGTTTTTATAATGATGTAAAAAAGATACAAAGTGGTAGTTGTTTTAATCTTTTATACTTCGATTCATCCCCCCTCAGGGTATTTAACCAAGTTGGGCTTATAATTGGTATCATATAAAAGTTTTAAAATTAGTATCTCTCTCTTAGTGATTTCAATGGAGATTGTTAATCATAAAGGGATTCTGATATTTGATGGAAATAAGTTTTAGTTGTGGAAGAATCAGATGCAACACTACTTTCAATCATTAAGAATTTATCTCTTTAGAGATATGACACCTGGTATTTTTTCTAGTGTGTATATTAAAAGTTTATTAAGATACACAAAAAATGCAATTATGTGTTTATTCCAATGGAATCAATTCCTTAGGGGAGCCTTATCCAACACAATCTATATAAAGGTGATGTCATGTATTTCCTCAAATTCCATGTGGTAAAAATTTCTAATGATCTATGAGGGAGACCCAAAATTATGTAAAGCTAAAATTAAGGTTCTATGGAACTAGTATGAGGATCTTAGGTTAACCAAAAATGAGTCATTTTATTATTTCATTGATTGGGTGAATGTTTTTGTGGAATATATGCATGGTCTTAGATAAATACTTAATTATTTAAAGACTTTCAAGTGTATCTTCATAATACTACCACCACGGTTCAATATAAAAGTCACTTTATTGGAAGATAATGATGCAATGGAGCTAACCTTGGATATTTTACATAGTACTATAGTTGTTTATGAGATGAGAAATGATGATAATTATCTTATGTAAAAAAGAGAAATCTAAAGTGGTGGAATTCAAGGCCATGAAAAATCTCACTATAGAGGATGACCATGAAGAAAAAGAGGTGGATGAGGTCATGTAATTCCATTCATCAAACTACAAAAGAGGAAAATTAAATTTCAAAGGGAAACTTCCACTCACTTGGTTCTGATGTGAAAATGGTTAACATCTTGAAGCAAGGTTCCCCAAGAAGATTCAAGAGTATGATGAGGAAGAAATAAAAATTACTAGGAATAAGTATTCGGACTATGTGAAATGTAATAAAATTGTTACAAAAAAAAAATTTCCAAAAGGAAAACCTTTTTTCATGAGAGAATTATAGTTTTGAAGATACTGAGGTATAAGAAATTGAAGACTTCATATATCACAAGTAAAATTCTTCGATGGAATTCATGGAAAATTCCCAGAAAAAGTAAAAGGGTGTTAATGAAGAAGGATAATTGGAAGGAAGGGTTGATCTCTATATTGAAATAGAATCCTTTCTTGATAAAATAGATGTTTGTAGAACCAAAATGATGAAACCCAATATATTTGTTCATTAATCCAAACTCTATATGTAGTAATAGGAAGAAGAGAAATTGTAGATGTAGGGTGAAATTGAATATCACAAGTCTTTAATGCCAAAGAACTCCAGAAAGGTTGTTGAGTACAAGATCAAATATAAAGAAAATACTAGAGTTATCAATGGTTTGAATAATAAAATGAACGATAAAATCAAACATATTGAAGGGCTTCGAGAAGAATTTATAAAATTATAACGAAAATTCAATAACCAGGAAATACTCTTGACTCATTGTATGGCATCGATAAAGTAGATAACTCAAGAGATAGAAAATGTGTAAGTGGAGTAGGGAGGTCTAAAAAAATAAAAGAAACAGTCATATCTAAATTAAAAATACTAATACAAGGATCATAAATAGATATTTGTGATGATTTATGTTATATCACATGAATCCACTTTTAGGATGAAAATTTATTTGGGTATGAATTAAATTCATAATGTTCATAGATCCCAAATAACATTCATTACTATAGAAATAACATGTTGTAATGCACCTCATATAAGGTGTTATTTCTATGTAAAGATGGGTCATTCTTAAAGTTCATGTTCCATATCCAAAATATACCAACGTTAACAAGATAAACAAAGTAATCCACATATAGTTCAATATTCCATGGATGATTTTGATGGTCACTATTTCTAGTGTGGAGGATTTAAAAACATAGACAAATATTTCTCATCAAAAATTTAGAGGAATGTGTTGAAATAGAACCAAACTATTCATAAGCAGTAGCTTAAGGAATCGTTGAACAATCATAAAACAAAAAATTGATTTTCATCTCGGAAAGATGATGTCTGTCCATCACATTATGAGGAAGATTGAGAATATCATTCAACATCAAGTATAGAGATAAAGACATGGATAAAAATAAAATATCTGAGAATGGATTGGATGTAGATATTGCCTTAAAATCATCATATTTTATTTGAATATAGATCATTTATTGTGGATGTACCTCCCGTATTACAAGAAATAAGGATTTGGTGACATGCATCAGATATCTCAAGGAAGGTGACATTAGATTTTGAAATGATGAATGAAATAAGATTATTGGCTCAAGAAAATCCAAGTTCAGAGAAAAAGATATGATATATGCGGATGTCTTGGTTATCAATGGTCTCAGTTACAAATTTTTAAGCTTCAGTCAACTATGGGACTCAAAGCATGCAATAATATTTATAATAAGTAATTTATTTTTAAGGGAAAATATAATGCATTTGTTTTGTACGGAAAGATAATGAAGGGAAATAATAAACATGTAAATGGAGAAGAATATATGTGTTTTCTATCAAAGGAGGAAGAAAACAATTTGTGGCATAAATAACTTGTCCATTTATGCAAACCATCCTTGAAATATTTTGTGAAATATGATTCTTATTGAGATCTCCCCAATTTATCACAAGATCCTACACAAACCTGTCATGCTTTCTAATTGGGGAAGAACATTCAAAATATGTACAAGGAAAAAAGAAAATAAATTAACAAGTGTGATTAAACTAGTTCATGAATATGTGTGTGTACCTATATCACCAATATCCATTAATGGGAAGATGTATTATATTTATTTCATTAATGATTTCAGTACGATGTCATGAATATTTCTCATTTCACACTTGTCAAAGGTGTTCATTTTCATAATGAAACATTGGAGGGATATTTCATGGATTCTTGGTTAGAATATTTTACCATTTTGGATTAATAATTATAATTAATTTAGAAACAACCAAGTATTGTATTATTTCATGAATCATGGGATAAGAAAATAAGTTTTAGTTGTGATAACGCCAAAGAACAATGGAGTGTTTGAGAGGACAAATCAGACCATAAATAGTATGTATAGAACAATTCTTATTAAAAAAGATATATTAAAGAAATTGTATAAGGAAGCAGTCTTATCATTGGCCTACATATATGATATATCTTTATTAAGTCTAAATGAATAGAAGTCTATGTATGATTTGTGGTATTGAAAGAATCCAATATTGAAATACTTTAAAATATTTGGAAGTATTTTTTTTATTCTCAATAAGGAGAATCATAGGAAGTTTGATTACCTTAGAGATATGGGGATATTCCTTAGATACTATGGGAAAATAAAATCATATAAATTCATCAAAAAGTTGTTGGTAAAAGTGGTTGAATGAAATGATGTCACTATAGTAGAAAACAGAAAAAATTATTAAAAACATATTGAACAGTTTCCTGATGACAGTGACGAGGAAACAAGTTATTGAGGGGGGATAAGAGGTGGAAAATATTGAATAAAAAGAAGATAATAATGATGATATGGATGAATTCAAACTTGTATCAGCAAAAATGTTGAAGGGTTGACTTGAAATTGACATGAAGAAAAGCATCGGTGATTGGACATCACCCATTCAAACAGAGATAATAAAGTCTCTACAAAAACATCATTAATATCTCATGTAGATCCTAAGTGTTTTGATGAAGTATTTATATATGAAAAGTGGTTTCAGTATATGAATTATGAGGTTGAAAAAAATCCAAAAGAATCAAACAATGGATATTGTTTTGAGGTAAGTATATAAGAATGTGATCATGACCAGATGAGTCTTTCAAAACAAGAAGAATGAATATGGAATTGTAATTTTTCTAAAAAAATGACTCATGTGAAAAGGATATTATCATATAGAGGGAATTGATGTTGATGAAAAATTTTCAGTTGTTTCATGTGTAGAGGTAGTTAAGTTATTTTTTTCCTATAGTAGTGAAAAGGAAATTCACTTTTTACCAGATGGATACCAAGTCATATTTTCGAAATGGCAATCTGGAAGAAGAGGTGTTCATTGAAAAAACAAATGGTTTTATTGACCATGAAGATGAGAATTTTTTTTCATCTAAGGATGGAATTATATGAGTTTAATCAAGCATTGAGAACATAGTATTCAATAATTGATTAGTTTTTGAAGAAGCACGATTTTTATTGTGGTGGAGGTCTTTACAATATTTGTTTCAATAATGAGAGTAATCAAAGGATCATGGTTATGGTGTATGTTGATGATATAATATTTTTTGGATGAGAAATATTTTAGTGAAAATAGTTCACATGATTCATGAAATGTGAGTTTGAAATGTCAATGATTGGTGAAATGAAAATCTTCCTTGTATTACAAGTGAAACAAGGAAGGAATGACATTTTCATTTATCAATCCAAATATTTCAGTGATGTTTCGAGAAGACTTAGAATGGAAAATTCCAAGGAGATGAAAAATTTGGGGGCTACCCAAATGAAACATTCATGAGATGATGAATGAAATGTATTTAATGTCATATAATATAGTTAGATCATTAACAGTCTATTGTGATTTATAGTGACATGTCCCAATATTATTTTTTCTGAAATCCAAGTTGGACAACATTAATGAAATAAAAAATAAACCACTTAATTTCAGTGAAAACATAATTTATTACATTAGGGACATGGTGGATATTTATTTTAGATAAAATAAATAACCTCAAAAAGTTTTATTAGGTTATATAGATGTATATTTGGCTCCTTTAGGAATGTCATGTTGTGAATTCTGTCTTGGAGGATTTTTATTTATTAGATAAGTTGGAAACAATATTGAATTTCATTGAGAACCATAGAAGTGGAATATATTGTGGATACTTAATCTTGCACACAATTATTGTGGATAATGAAACAACTTGAAGATATGAGAGTTGAATAGAAATATAAAATCGAAATCCATTGTGATAATTCAAGTGTTATAAATCAAAGAAAAATTTAGTCAATCACTCAGGGATAAATAAAATTGAAATAAAGTATAATTTTGTCATGGATAAGGTAGAAAATGGTTTTGTGAAGTTGGATTATGTTCCTAAAGAACTACAGGTTGTAGATATTCTAATGAGGGCTTTACCCAAAGAATCTTTTGAACACCATCAACTAGATTTTGGATTTTAGTTGAATCCATACCATTGAATGGTGTTAAAGTGGATCGTCTCACCTTAAGGTATGGTGTGTTATTCCATATGTTCTTATATGTCTTATTTACCTTTTTTTATTCCACAAAGGAGTTACATTCTGGATAAAAAGGCTGAGCATTTGTGTTCATGAATGGAGAGAAACTAAATAGGGAGATCAGAGAAATAGCGTGTGTGTGTGTGGGGGGGGGGGGTTAAATATAATTATTCTAAAGATGTTTTTTCAATGTAGATATATAATCATTATCTAACCTACTGGGTTTATGATGAAATAAGTTACCAAATGTGATTCATGTGGGTTTAAAGGAGTGATGTTCTCAAGTGTCATCATTCCCTCATCGCATACGATAAAAAGGTTCTGGTTCAAATGAAGAGTTCTACAAAAGGTTTTTTGGGAATGAAGTGATTAGTTAATGAAATTTTCATACTAATAGTGTTCCTCAAAATCAATCATGGATCTTGTGGTCTTAGAGAATGTGTTATGTAATTACTTATTCTCTCTCTAGAGTCACCATATTTGTATTTTTTTGAATAAGAAAGTGCATAAGATCTGTCGATGAGTAGGTGAAAGAAGGTTTAAAGTGGTATCAATTGGTGATGAATTTTTAACAAACAAAAAGAGAGATATTTTTAGGGAAAAATAACTCGTAGTAACTTTTCAGTGTTTTTAAGATGATTGTGTTTGTTGAAAAAACCAATTTATATGGTCAGGTGTGATGTTTCGATATGGTTATTGAAAAATAATGTTAACATTACTCCAATAAAGTGGTATGAAAGATCTATAAGTAGTTATGAAAATTCATCATACAATGTGGAGGTGTTTCCCTTTTTTCCCAAATTTTTGGGATCCAAAATATGGAGGAAGGTAAACGTTTCACAAAAAGAGAGTGTTTCATGAATCCCTAATGAAAATATGAAAAAGATTGTAATTTATAAAATATAGAAAATTTTATGAAATATTGTTAATTTATGGAATAAATTTTCATTAAGTAAGTTAAGTTTCATGAAAAAAAGTTGTTATGAAAGGATACCATGTTTTTTGGAAGTGTACATGAACAGAGGTATTTAATGAATGTTTTGTGAAGAAAGGGAGTTTCATGAATAGATTTAAGAGTTTCAAGAAAAGGTTGAGGAAATAATGAATGTTTTTCATAGGGTTAGAAATGTTTATAAACAGGCCTCTACCCCTCCTTTTCAAGATGAATCCTTAACAAATATCCAATGGCCCTGAATTCATGAATGAATTTTACAAATGATTTTCTTGAAAGAAGAATTCATAGGAACAAAAATTTTATGAAGAAAGGATGTTTCAAGAAAGGATATATAGTTTCACGAAATATTGAATTTTCATGAAAGAATAATGTATCACAAAATATTTGGGTTTTGTGAAAGAAACATATTTCAAAAATAATTGGAAATCTTCACAAAATTTAGTATAGCGGTGCGTGGAGTGATTTTTTTGTGAATTAGAATAATTTTCAACAAATTACATTAAAAAGATGTATTAATCAATTAGATGAAATTATATCTTAAAGGAATGCCAAATTTAGTATAAAAAATAAGGATTCAAGTGATCAAAATAAGAATCCTTTTAGTGAGAAGTAGGCACACATCAGTTAAGAGAGTAGTGAGCGTTCAACTTTCTATTGGTAGTGAACAAGGAGGGATAGTGAGTCCACTCCAAACATTGTAATAGGATTTAAATTTAGTGAATCTGGTAAATAGGCACATTTTCTGTTTATGCTTCTTAGACATAACATAGTGCAGGTGAACCAACTAATTTTTTTTTCACATGAATGTTTCTATTTATTCTCATACATTTCTATGGGAAAAGATAATAAATGTGTTTGTTTAATGGTGAATCATGATCCCCATGGGTAGTTTTTTTAATATTTTATTCTATGATTCAACCACACTCAGGGTATTTAACCTAGTTGGCATTATAAAAGTATCTTAAAAAAGTCTTTCTAGGGGTTCTCATGAATTTTGGCAAAAACAACAGTCAGATATTCATCAGTTGAAAGGTTGTTTCAATGATTTACTAGGAAAAAGGTTCGAAGGTATTTATGAGGATTTTATAATTATTTTTAATATAATGATGATAATTTTAATGATTATTGTTCTAAAAATCACAATGGAAATAATATTGATTGTCACCGAGATCTAAGGAAGGTTTGGAGTAGTTCACTAAAACCAGGTATTAAGAAACTTTGAACGCTATATTTAAATAATTTTAAAGGCATTGAATCATTAAAATTTTGTAGTGGGAATTTTTTAATTTTATGTGGGATGTATGAATTTGAATTACATTATAATTCCATTAATTTTAGAGGAAAAATACCTATATAAATGGGTTTGGTGAGTTGAGAATGTGTGTGGAATCTTTGATAGTTGGGAAAAGTGTTGCACACGTTAAGAGATGATCAAATGAACAATGTTCAGTGGCATCAGTCTAATGAAAACTAGACAAAGTCTCCCCCTAAGTTGGAATTGAATAAGTGGTGTGAATAGATTATTGGTAATGTAGGATGAAGAGGAATGAGACAAATAGTAAGAAGAGACTATTATTAATACAAATAATACCAGCATAACATATTTTATTGGATGAATAAGGCACAAAACTATGTTTCATCAGATGGTGTATACTGAAAAAATATAAGATCATATGGAAAATTTCCCATAGAAGTATATAAAGATGTTATGGATTAATAATATCAAATAAAGTGAAGTGGAATAAGAATAACCCAAAATAGGGGAAATTATAGATAATTTTTGAGAAGTAGAATGACAATGTATCACAACTATCTGGTGAATGTTGTTACAAAACTTTTTTATGTATTTTATATGTGAATAATTACATTCACTACAGATTGACTATAGTTCTATGTGTGTCAAAACATATTCTATACTTTCTGTAACCATCCAAATGATTATTTTTTATTGGTTTATGTGGTATTGAATTACATCCAAACAATTCCAAGGAATAACTACACTTATTGGGTAGTGAACCTTGTAAATACTTGTGCTCATATTGTTGTGATTAGTTGTTGTTTTTAGTACGGTCATTTATCAATAATCATAGTTGAAGGATGATTATTATGTAATAAAACATAATAAATATAAGTTCACTAATTCAACCCCTCTCCCCCATATGGATCTTTGAGATCCTAATTACTCCCTTCATAATTTTTTCCTTATTATTCATTAATTATATACTTTTTGGGTGTTTATTGATTGGTTATTGATGTTTGGCCCAATTTTTTATTGATTCTTCTAAGCTATTTTGGTATCAAATAAATATTTACATCCCGATTTAAATGTGTTTCATACATTGAATGGTTTCTCTTATTTTTTTCAATTAAGGGTTGTATACTTGTACTTATATATGTATGCTCATGAGAATACACATATATTTACATGTATATATGATTATGTATCTATCCACCGAATTATATCAATATATAATAATTATATTGAAATCAAAGGCTCATTTGGAACTTTAAAAAGGGCATTTAAAACATGATCTTGATTTAAAAATGGATTTTCAGTGAATATTATGAATATATATCATGAATTTCAAAATTTAAGGCATGGTTAGCCATTTATGAAAATGGATTGTCCCTAGTTCAACCACACTTTAGAACTATAGCCCAATATTTTTATAATTAAATGATCTAGATGATTGTATATGGTTATTAAAGTTACTTATGTGAGTCATAATAGGGGATTTAGTGAGAAGAGTGTGTGAGTGTGGGTTGAGGGTTATTATTTGCATGGTTTTACTTGTAGTCTATTACCAGTATGTGTTTGATAAGGTACATATCCTTCCTCACTCTATTTTACTATTATCATTAGATCCTAGTAATTACAGAGATAAATGATATATGGTTACTATTTAGTCTCAATTAGATGGTATATATCTCCTATAATATCAGAGGCTATAGGGGAGTACCACCAGTGAGGCTAGGTTAGAGTAGTAAATTAGTTTTAGACTACGAACTTCATATATATGATAATTGTTAGCATCAACCAAGTACATTTAATACCATCTCACTAAATGTTTAGATATTTCCTATAATTTATAGATTTTAACTTTTTTTGTTGATATGCTTGGTTACTACTTGGTTTTTATTTACTGAGTTTTAAATTTCTATTTTTCTACCACATACGTATATTCACATGTTTGGATACTTCAAATGGGTAAAATGAATAATTTTTATGGATTTTATTGAAAGTGTCTTAAATGGTTTTTGGAAAGAATACATTAAATGTGGTTTTAAAAAAATCTACTTTTTTTGTTTTTTTTTAGTCTCACTTGGGGTTTTAATTGGAATAGGGATTTTAAAAGGAAACACCTATGATGTGATTTTCAAAGTGATGAAAAATATAATTTTAAATTATTTAATTTTATATAAGTTTCTATACAATTTTTATAAAAAGAAAAGCATGAAATGTATGATGATTATCCACAAGTATATTTATAATCACACCCTAATCACACCCTCAATATATTTAGACCTAGAGGATCACTTGTAGGTTATAAATTTAGATCAAACATAGATAGGTTATGTTGATATTGAGTGTGGATGACAACTTTCTGTCACATGGAGTCCAGAATGGATATTTTAGTTTTTATTTCATATTTTAAGTGTATCTATTATAATGGCTCCTTTTTGTGTATTTATTCTCGTTAAAATTTGTTTATTTAGAGATGGATATTTTTAATATTTCATTTTTTTCATTTGTTATGATTTATCATGGATGTAGAATGAATAGATTCACCATAACATAATTTAGATAGAATTATGATACTTGTGAATATTATTATATAGAAGTAATCATTCCCAATGAGTTCATTCTGATGGCCTATAACTCACTTAATACCTAAGGTAATCAAGATTCCACTTTTGGCATTATCACGAGATAGGTTGAGTTCTCAGTCTAGGGGATACATGGAGTTGGTTTGTAAAAAAAATGGTATTAGAGCCTAAATTCTCAAGCCGACATAGATTCTCATATCACCCATGTTATTTGAGAAGCCTAGTAAATGAGAGATAATATTATCTGGGATTGAGAGGTAGGCCATGGGTTGATTCCTTCTCACCACTTCCTATGATGAAACATGAGTTACCATAATATTTAGATATTTGATTATTTATTCTGAGATTTGTTTATGAATCATTGTAGTGATTTTTGGTTTGGGTTGATGGTACTTTAATATTTTTGGGTTTTAATATGTTCTGGTGGGTTTTCAAGATTTTTGGGTCAAAATAAGAGTTGTAATAGAGGTTCATAGTTTTCTTTAACTTCCTGGAAAACCATGCTGA
Organism: Viscum album; assembly: GCA_963277665.1. NCBI lineage: Eukaryota > Viridiplantae > Streptophyta > Magnoliopsida > Santalales > Viscaceae > Viscum > Viscum album. The sequence goes on from OY728141.1 coordinate 1,804,558,025, forward strand.
GCCAATACTTATTTTCCATTTATGTTTATAATAATAGTTTCATGATTGATGCATGGTCCACAAAACTACGCACAATCACTAACACCTTTAAATTCTTTTTATTTCGATTCCTTATTATTTTTTATTACTTTTGGTTTTGTGTTATTATTGTTTTCTTGAATTTCAAGGAGCTCTAAGATATCCTTACATTTTTTCTCTTGAATTTATTAATGTTTTGTAAATGGAAACTCAGTTTTGAAGGGAAAAGGGTTGGTTTTGAAAGTTAATAAATATTTTTTCTAAAATAATTTTGAAACAAATTCAGTATTTTTAAATTTGAAATTTTTTTTAAAATATTATGTGATTCAAAACTTATTTTGAAATGAGATTCCATGATTTTAAAAAATGATTTAAATGTGATTTTCTTAAATTTGAATTTGAATTATTGTTTTTCAAAGGAATTTTCCTAATTTAGTTTCATGGGTAGTATTTTAATTAGGATGATTTGGAATTTGTGTATTATAATTGAGTATTTTGATTTGTTTTTATATTTTAAAACATCCTATCAAAAATGTCCTGAGGGATCATTAAGGGTCTATATCTTGGTATGTTCCTTATCCTAGTGCCTCTCAAGGCTTAGATAACGCCCTTTCAACTAAAGACTCTACCTAGACTGTTGGTCGACTTGTAGAGGATACCTATTATCAGTTTCTATTGTTTTTCATAGCGACCATGGACCTCAATAGATAATGGAGTGGTTATAGAAAATTAATGGAGTCTTCAATTCATTGAAAATACTTGAAGCCTCATGAATTAAGACCATCTTAGACTTTTTTGAAGGACCATGTCCAGAATGGTGGAGGATTAGTGTTCCATTCCACATATAGGGTAACATTTTTTTAATTTCAAGAGTTTATGATATATATCTCTATAAATAAATATTATTTCTTTGATATGTTTATTCACACACAACAATATGTTTAAAGGAATTGAAATATACTATAAAAATACTATTATTTAGATGTGGCCATTATAACCTTTACATTAAAATTTGCAGAATGAATAAATAATAACCTCATTATTAAAATATTTATATTTTTTTAAGTAATTAATAATAAATAAGTAATCAATTTTCAGTAAAGTCATTTTATGGTTGAAAAAATTAAATCTTAATGTATATTAAAAAAGGTGTAATAAATATCCTCTTAGTGACATTTGGTGCATTATATAGCCACCAAAAGTGGCTTAAGTCCGAAAACACCTTTATAGGTGCATAGATGAACCTCCAAATGTGTTAAAAGTGGAAAAGTAGGTAATGAAATAGCCTATTCAATTATTATTTCAAATTTATCTCATGTAATGGGTCATGGAATACCATTATTTTATAATTAATCTCAAACCTATTCTAGCTTTATTATTTCCTCATGATTATGAATTATTAAAATAAATAACTAATTTTTTATATTAAAACACAAAATTATTTATTTAATTAAATAACTAATATTTAATTAAATATTTAAAAATGCACAAAACTAAATTCTTATTTGTGTTTATAATAAACATAAACATTTTTATACATGAACTAATCACAGTAGTTCAAAAATCCCAATTAAAATTATCTTATGTGTGACCCCAATGGTGCTTTGTAATGCTGGAAGAAATTATAAATCTTCTCTAAAATTATATAATAAGAGTGATATACATAAACACATTATGGTTACCCAAATTAAAAAGGGTTTTGGTTTGATCTAACCATCCACATGTTCATTAGTAAAATTTCATGGTCCTTGAAATTGACATTAAGCATGAGACATGGCTAATGAAAATAGTTTATAACAATTATCATCTAATCTATTACTAAATTAATTAAATATTATATAATTATATCACGTTTAATTATCTTTTAATGTCCATGAACATACTCAGGAAAAACTAAATTTAGGGCCTTGATATCATAACCTATTATATGGGTAGACACATCCTAGTCTGCTTAATAAATTCCCATTGATTGATTTGTATCATACCCAATCATATTATGTTAATAAAAATTATCAAATAAATTTTAATTGGTATAAATGTATGAAACATATCAAGCTGGAAACCTATTTGATAACATCAAGTTAAAGGATTCATAACCAATATTCACTTAAGTAACATTGATGACATATACATGATAATCAATGTGGTGTAATTTAAGAAAGACAATATAAATACAATTTCACAAACTAATATCCTATTAGTGCAAAATTGTGATGTGAATTAATTTGGTTAAATGTTCTACACATATTTTAATTATTAAATATTTTATATCTTTTAATAAAATGGGAATTTTTGATAAATTATCTATTTTTATTAAATCTGGATGAAAATGGGATATCATTGAATAATCATGAATTTTTTTTATTTTTAGGATTAAATGAATTTTTTTCCATTATTCAACTTTCATATATTTTTTATGAACATATATTTTGGATTATTTTGATGAAATTTGTTGAAGTAATATTTATGAAGTTGTTTTAATGGTTCAGGTTATGGAATTTATTCTTCTAATTTTATATGGTTTCTATTCCAAATTTATTATGTTGGAATTATTATTCTAATATAACTTTTTTATTTATTTATAATATCATTTTTGAATATGTTTTTACTATATTTATTAACTTTAAATGGATATTTTTTACAATGGGTTGATTTTTATGTACATATGAAGAAATTTAAGGGTATCATGCCACATTTGTGCCCTTGCATAATGGCCATATGACTAAAAGTAAGGGATAAAATGGTTGAAAAGAATTATATAGAGTTATAAACTATATGAATAATTGAAGTGTCAGTTTTCCATTGAGTTATGTAAAGGTCCTATTAATAGGCCCACATAAGGGTCACCACACCTCAACTAGGATACGTAAAGGTATTCCTTCCCAGAAGTTCACTATATCAAGGTTCCTCCACTCTTAAAAATATAAATAAAGGTAAATTTTATCACGATTTAGTGTTATTAATGGTATAATTTAATCCATAGATCAGTTTCATCTAATTATTAAAGGCTCACTCAACACTTTTTTTAAATTTTAAGTGATCTTGGAAGAACTCCACCATGGTCACTCGAGCTTGAACCAAATCTACCCCCAAAGTATGGATGGAGAAATTAATCCAAACTATGATGAAAGTAAGAAATGACCTTATTAATATAATGGGCACTATTGGTTTATCTAGAAATGATATGTGAAATAAGGACCTTAGACGATCTTCCTCGTTCTAAGCCTGAATACAATTGTTGATGTCAACCCAGATTAAAGTTGATTTAAACACATAAACATCTCAAAACATATAATATTGATGATGAATATTGAAATTGATTGAACCATAAAAAAGGAACAATCCGAATTTGTGTGATCACTAAGAGGGGGAGAGGGTGAATCATTGATCTTCTATTTTTATGTTTCCTACTTTAGAAACAACATTATCCTCCTAGTAATGAGAATATACTGTGCTAGAAATCCACAAGCAAGAACACCCTTAAAATCACATGGATTTACAAGATTTACTACTCAATAATATTATATAGTCATTACCATGGGTTGGAAGTAATATACTACATCAAAATCTCTATAAAATAATCATTTTTTGTTTTTTAAATATTGAAAATAATATCCATCATATTCATGTAATTATAGTCCTTCGACAGTGCATGCGCTCATCACATAGATAATGTGATATAAAAATATTTTGCAACAATAATAATAACTTTCACCAATAGGATTCAATATGTTGTAACTGTGATGATTTCTCTTTCTTCATGCTTTACTTCCTAAAATTCCATTTTCTTCTTCTTCACTTTCTTGCACAGTAGTGAGTAAGAAGTTATTTATAAATTTCTGTATATGAACCCTCCCATCTAGTGTTTTATCCTTCTACTAGAAGTTTGACCAATAGCCATGGATTGATCACACTATATGACACCCTATTCATCATATACCAAATGATATCCTGAGGCCACTCTATTCAGTGTACTACATTTGATCTTCTCATTACACTATTCATCCAATTCCAATCACACTGTACCCTATTTTTATTGCCAATGCATTCGATTCATTGACACAATATCTCTCACTATTTTTAATTGTAACCTCAATTCTTCATCAATTAACCCAAAAAAATAGCCTCCACTTAGCACACATTCTACGCATTAATATAGGAATCACTTATTTAACGATTAAGGGAAGAGATCAAACTTTAAAATCAATGTCCACATAAAACATTGAATATTCCACCCACGTATTTCAATGTTTTAACACCTTCAAACTTCCTAAAATATAAGACTAAATTCTTCATAGGAAACTTTCCTTAAACAATGAAATCAACAACCTCTTCAAAATTTCTGAAATGTTATCTTGAATCATGAAATTCCCTTCATGATTCATGAATCATTGAACATCCAGATCATCATTATAATAATTAATGTCTTTAAAAAAAATTATAAAGATTTATAAAAAATTGTATGATACATATTTATAATTTTTCATCTGGTATCTTCATGATGTTATTCTATATCTAATCTCCCTCTAATCGGTAGAACTCATATATGTATATTTATAAATCCTTTTATGATTCTTTGGATCAATGATCTTTAAGTTCTAAGAACATTTTGAACGATGCTTCAACACACCCCTTGTCTGGTAGACTAGTTTCAGAGGCTTTTTTCTGATACATTCTTAAAATTTCTAATACATCCAGAGCATCCGCAATAACTTCTCAGTATGATGATCTTCACATGTTTCCTTTTTATAGTGAATTATTTAGGAATCATATTTCTTATCATTAGGAAACTTTTTTTGTAGAATATATTTGATGACTCAGCATGTTTATTGGTAAAACTTCGTAATTCTCTTCTACTATTACAACATTTTCAACATATTCCACAACTCTTATATCTAATTGTTTAAAAAAAATTCTTCCTCTAAACAACTCAAGCAAGAATCCTGAGTAACGTTTTATAAACATGATTATTGAGTTCATTTAAGGTCAAGAAAGCATCTCCAAGTTTATATTTATCAAACATCAATGTTTTATATAATTTTAAACATAATATGATAAATATTTAGTGCCACACTCTATTTGATAACTTCATTCCACTGAACTCAGTCCATCCACCTCATTTATATCTTTACAGAAGCTTTATAAGGAATAATGAAACTTTTTAATGGATTCATGTATAAAAAATAAAATACTTAATCAATCTGTCTTTATTCTCAACCAAATTATTATTAATATATTAACAATTAAAAACATATTGGTTTTAACAATATCACCCATTAGGTATTTTCAACTAAGGAACATAAATCCCTAAAACATTAAAACACATGTAATGGACTACTGTCCCAAAATTCTAATCCTATATGGGAGAACTCGAAGTATTAAATAAGAATCATTGAATAAATACAATGCGGTCTATAAATCAGAGATTTAAAAATGATTTAAAACTTATTCCATTTCCAAATAGTTATAACTAATCCAATAAAAAATAGTTACTACATATACTTCAAAAAAATATTAAAAAATTTCACACATGTTGAGCTCAAAACATTCCCATTTTAACAACACCCCCTAAATACATGCTCTCCCATGAATATTAAATCACATTCCAATAGATAGATTTATTTTATATGTTTCTCCCCATTTGAAAACACTATCTAAAGACAAAATTATGGAGGGGATGTAATTTATGTACCTTAACCTTGAACTGAGTGAGGTTTTACATCCATAATCAACCTTAGTTTATAAAATATTTCCATCAGAAATGGTTTAGTGAATATATCAGAAACTTACACCATTCTAGGAACAAACTCTAGATTTAGTTTATTTCATTCAACAATATCTCTGATGAATTGATACTTGATATAATTTTCTTTAAAATTAGAATGTTGTACTTGATTCTTAGTGATATTAATAATTCATTTATTATCACAACTAGAGAGAAGGGGAAACTACACATCAACTAACAAATCATATAGATATGTCTTCATCCACATTACTTGTTTTTCATATTGAGTGGTAGCTACACACTTAGCTTCAAAAGTGATAAGGGAAATGAAATTTTTCATTTTTATAAGATAACTCACACAGGATTCCCTCAGGAAGAAAAATATACTAGATATAGATCTTATATAATCAAGAAAACCTACCCAATATACATCTATGTAAACAAACTGATCAATATTTTCTATGTGGTCGTATTTTTTTTGAAATCAATTATGACTTTTATATATCATAGAATTATTTTTCTATCTATATGATGAGAATCCTTTTTCAAACTTTGATACCTGGTGCAAAGTGTAACAACATACACTACATTTGGACTTGAACATGCTAGATATAACATGATTATGATAATCTTTTTAAACACTTTAGGAATAGAATTAATTTATTTCCTATCTTTTTTCCAGCTTTTTTTTACTCTTAAATAGGGGTGGAAGCACGCTTTGAGTATTCGATACCAAATTTCTTCAGGCGTTCCTCAGCATACTTTTCTTGGGAATGGAAATGTTCTTATTATTTTGAGATATTTGTAAGCTAAAAAATTATTTTATTTTTCCTAGCAAGGATATCTCAAATATCTTCTTCGTCTCCAAAAAAATATCACACATTTCTTTATCATTCCATTAAAATATGGAATCATCAATAAAAAAGATCACAATGAGGGAAACCTCTTGATTTTATTTTATATTGAGGTTACTACCAACTATTATTTTATTGAAATTCAACTTCCTTTGGAATGTATGTACCTTATAATACTAGTCTCATAGAGCGTTATTTAACCTATAAAAATTCTTATTCAATTTTCACATTTTACTTTCATCTTGAACAAGCACAAAGCCCCATGATTTTTCAGTATGAACTTCTTCTTTGAGATCTTCATTAAGAAAATATGACTTGGAATCTATATAGAATTTATTATACCATTATTGTGAAATAATAACAAGAAATATTATTATGGTTTCAAGTATTTATACTAGAGAAAAGTTATCATTAAAATCAATGACTTCAATTTGTGAGTAACCATTTCAAACCATTTATTCCTTGTTTCTTATCACTTCACCTTCTTCATTCAATTTTTTTCAAAAAATATTTGTATTCCAGTCACATTATTATTTTATAGCTTGGGTAAATGTTACCATGTGTCATTATTCTAAATATAATTAAATTCCTTATTCATGTAATAAAACCTCTCCTGATGATTCAAAGTTTTTTTTAAGAACTCATGTCTCAACCTATGAATACAACAAGGCATTTGAGACTAAACTCAATGTTCTTCTAGTTTGAATGTATTGTGTTTGATCACCAATGATATTTTATACCTCCATCTATTTTCACATCCTAGGATGAGATGAATGATATTTTTCCTCATTATATGAAATGAATGAATCAATATATTCAATGTTTTTAGTTTATATATCATTAATTCCATTATAAAATTTATTATGTTGTTTAATAGTAACACCATCGTCTTCACATTAAATTATAACTATAGATTAATGAGAAACTTATATATTAGTATTTATTAGAACATTTACATCTAAAAATTAAATTATATTTATTTTTTATTTGTTATAACACCTATATACTCTAACTTTATGATGGTAACCAAGAAATATTTCATCAACGCCTCTCTGATCGAACATCCAAGGATTCTTACTTTTAACTTTTATAATTCATGTATAGTAAAATGCCATTTTCTATTGAAAACTTGGGACGTCAATAGAATACATATTGTATAGATTAATTTTAGAATTCATCATATAGAAAAAAGTTAAAAATATGAATAGCTACTCCAATAGCTTACCTCTAAAATAATTGAGAAGTATATTTTTTAATCTGTATAGTTATATAAATCTCAATAAAACCTATATTCTCTAATTAAACAACACAGTTCTACTATTGTGTGTTTAGATAAATATTTTCATGATGAATGTCATGCTTTTCGAGACAATCTTTAAACAACCCATTTGTGAATTTAACACCATTACTAGGGTGATACTTATTCCTGGGATATCCAAATTCATTTTCATCACTTCTCCTAAAACTCTTAAACATTTTTTGATAATCATATTTATGATTCAAAAAATTAATACATGTAATGAAATTAAAATCATCAATATAAAAATAAATCACAAATATTCAATTTTTTATTTCATTCTTATGGGACCATATATCTCAAAATGAATAAACTCTAAGAGATGAATAAACTCTATTAGAGTTAAATGCATGTCAAATTTCGTATATAATATTTTTTTTAATCTTTTCATATTGACATATCAAACAACACAAATATCATCTTCTAGTGATATCGGGAATATCATGAATACTTTCTATATTTGTTAGATTTCACATATTCCTATAAAACTTATGCCCAAGCCACTTCTTCCTTAACTAATTTTCATACATCATGCTTAGATAACATGATCCCTATACATCTAAAACTTGAAACATGTTTTCTTTGGGGGTTTTTCCTCCTTTTAAAACTATTAAATCGTAAATATTTTTAACTAAAAAACCAAATATTGTAAGAAAAACATAATTTCCTTTATCATAGATCTGCAAAGCACTTAATATGATATGTTTGAGTCCAATAATATATAATGAAATTATGGATTAAAACATTGAATTTCCAATGATAGAAGATATAATGCCTTTGATTTAGAGTGAATCATCATTTCAAAAAGTTATTATCCTTTATTTGTAATATTTTATATTTTCCAAGAACATCAAATATCTAATTATATATGAAGGTATCCCTTGATCTAATATCTAAGGTTATTATCCTTTTGTATCTTTGAGAGTAGTTTCAACAACGAAATCCCTTTCCCTTCATTTTTCATCCATCACATGAAGATTTTGATAATTTTCATACAAATATTGATGACATGGTAACATAAAAAGACATGATTTTGAATTTTGTTTTCGGTTTATTACATCTTTAAAAAATATTTCCTATTTGTTTGGTTGTATTTTTTGTTTTTATATAATCTTTCTCAAGTTTTATTCTTTTAGTGGGTTGGTTCATCCTCAATGTTTTCCTAAAATAACTCCAAGATTCATTGAAGTGTTGCTGATTAAACCAGAATATATTTAATGTACACCCAAATCCTCCACAACACCACCAATATCCATCAAAATTATATTTTCCTCTATAACATTGATGTTGTTCAGAAAAATGAACATTTTTTCTATAATCTCTATGAACATAATTTTTCTACATATTGGTCTTCTTTATATCCTTATCAAAGTCTCCAATTGTGTGAAATTTTTAATAAACCTTTGATTTCTATTTTTTAATTTTTTTTTACTTTTCTAGTTTTAACTACAAAAATAGCATTTTGGGTTTTTCTTTTAAACATCTTCAACCGTATTATTAGTTACTTAGGATAATATTGTATTATCCTTTTTTTGTTTACACTTATTAGAAATTTCACCCAAAGTTTTAGTAGAATTTTTTATTTTTTTAATTCCTTTATTAGCTTTAAATTTTTTTCAGTGAACAATATAAAATTATTTCTCCTTCACCGAAATATTTTATTTAATCTTGATGTTTAGAATTTTATCTTTCTCAAGTAAATTCTTTAGATAAAAATTATATTTTATACACATGTATTTTTATTCAATAATTTATTATGGATTACAAGTTTAAAGATATTACTTCATAAAATTATTGTTATCTCTTTCATGATTTAAAATCTTTGAGAACCATTCAGTCAATTATTTTTTAAGCATAAAATCTATCCAAGTCTCCTCCTCTTCTTCATTAGAATTTTTTTATTTCATCAATGGTAAACATATCATCATTCATTTTCTAATAATTAATTTTTTAGTAGCATTATCACTTTTGGTTTGATTTTTCACTAAACCATCAACATTATCCTAACACTTAGAATTTTTTTCCTATTTTTTCATTTGGATAACTTCTTATACCTTTAATTTGAATAATAATTTATTTTTTTGCCTCATTATTTAGGTAAATTCTTGATATTATTTATTATTCATCACTATCTTCATCTTCCTTAAGTCTTAAATAATTTTTATAAAAAACTACAATGGTTCATAGCCAAATCACATCAACAGTTACTTTCCTTTGTTCTTCCTTATTCATATTTTTATCTTTATAAAATATAAAAACATAAATACATAATTTTTTTCACCAACCTCCTCTTTAGTTTTAGAGTCAATTAATTATTCCTTAGAAACTTTTTTATACTTTCCTTTCATTATATCTTTAAAATAGATTTCTTGATATTACTTTTATTTCTTATTAAGAGCATTTTATATTTTTATGTCAAATGTGTTGAGAATTATTTGTAAATAATCCAGAGAAAGAGTTTATATATCTCCATCTTCTAAATATGATACCTTTGCATCAAATCTAAATAGAAGAATTATTATAATATTTTAAACAATAGTTTATTCATATAAATTCTTATTTAAATGTCAGATAGTACTTAAAATGTTATTAACTCATATAAAGAAATCTCTATCAAATTAATCATAATCCATTTTAATATATTCAAACTTCAATATCTATATTTGTAACCTTATTTTATTCACTTTCATATTTCCATTATAAATATTCTCCAGCTTATCCCAAATTACATTATATATTTCATTACATTTAACCCTCATAATTACACTTTTTGAGAGTGAGGAAAGTATAATATTTATACCTTTCCCATCATTCTCAAGATACCACTTATCTTTATCTATCAAGAGAGGAACATCAGATAGAGGAGGGAATCCATCTGCAATATATTTAATAACTTAATAGTTAATGTATAAAAGATAAGGTGAGATTATATACTTCCTGATATGATAGTTCTTCTCATTAAAGACAGAAATCCCCATTCCATTCATTGAGTTCTGAATTTCAACTAAAATATTCTTTCTCTTTAAACTTTGGAAAATATTCAATGAAGGAACCTTCACTTTGATACCACTTGAAAGGGCCAATTATGATCTATGTGATCACTGAGAGGGGGAGGGGTGAATCAATGATATTTTCTTGTTATGTTTTATTACATTAGAGATAACCTTTACCTCTGGTTTGTGAGAATAAACTCTTTTGGGAAATAAAAAACAAGCACACTCACTGGGACATAGGTATTTACAAGGTTCACTACTCAGTAAGTGTATATTGTCCTTAAAATAGTTTGGAAGTAATCCAAGACCACAACACCACTAGAAAACAACCCTCTTGTCGTTCTTATCATGTAGGGAATATCCATCACTTTCATAGTTCAATATTACTTTAACAATGTATGTGATCCTCACACAAATAAAATGATATAACAATCTTTTGAAAAACAATAATAACCTTCATCAATATAATTAAATATGTTTTCAATGTGGTTCTTGAAAATTTGTCACAATTTCATTCCTATAAGTTATTCCTCTTCTTATTAAATTTATTTCATAATAGGGATCAATAACGTATTTATAAATTTATGTATATGAGCTTGTATATCTGGTGACTTCTCTTTATAGTAGTAGTTCGACCAGTACCCTCATTTTGATCACAATATATAATTTCCTATTCACCCAATACCAATTGATATTATGAAACCACTCTATTTGGTATCACATTCCTAATATTATATTCAAACAATTAATTTTATGCCAACCAATTTATACCTTATGTCTGATAATACATTGTAGGTGCTAGTACATTCAATTCTTTGACAAAAGATTCCTTACTATTTTTTGTATGAACCTTATTTATTTTGAAATTTTCCAAAAAAATCATAACATATATTCTCACCCTTTATACAATAATTATTTCTCTTAATATTAATGGAATATCACAAAATTAAAATTTTAAGGTCCCTCTTGAACTTTTAATATCCTGCACAAATCTTTTAATGATTTAATATATACAAACATCCTAAAAGATACAAGTCAAAACATCATACGAAACATTCCTTAAATCATGGTGTAGCGAAAAATTATAACATCGGAAAATATCTTATTGAATCATGACCTTCTATTACTAATATTTGAAACATAAAAATTTCAATTCAATATCATCATAATTAATGTATTTACATTTTTTTAAAAATAATCTCAAAAAATTTCCTGTTATTCTATGAATTTGATCATTTAGTAGCCTCATAAGGTTTTTAATTTTTTGTCACCTTATTTTTGTTATAACTCATATATGTGTTCCTGGTAACACTTATTTTTTTATTTTTCTTGATTCTATTCTAGTTCTTGAAACACTTTGTCTAATTATTCTACACACCCTTCATCTAGAGGAATCTATCCATAAGACTTTTTTCAATGAATTCTTCAACCTTATATTACATCACAAGATTACACAATATCATCTCAGTCGAATGATATTACCATGTCTAATTTTAAAATGAATTGGTATGAAAAATTCTATCTGATTATTCAGAAACTTATACCCGATAGAACCTCTTTGATGACTCTCCAAGCTCATCTAACAGACATCATACATATTTTTAACTGTTGTAACCTTGTCAAAATATTCTGAAACTCTTCTATATTATGGTATTACAATAATTATTCCGCAAATTTTTTTTAATAAAAAATCATGAATACCATACTTTAAACAAGACGTTTGAATACTTTGAAGATCAGTAAAGAATCATGTGATTTAACTTTATTGAACATATCTGTTCAATAGAACTATGAACATGATAGAATAAAAATTTAGTGTCACACTTTTCCGGGTCACTTAAGTCCACCAGACTCAATCCATTAACCTCACTCATCTCTTTTTTGAAACTTTATTGTAAACTGTCAAACATTTTTAAGTGATTTATGTATGGAAAAAAAGATAATATATAAGCAATCCGCCTTTATTTCCAACTATCTTCTTCTTAACCTAAAAAACATCAAAACATATTCATCTCAACACCAAGAGGTATGAAACTAGGAATTTAAGGATTATGATGAATATTATTGTAATTTTGATTTAATATCAATACCTATATGTGTCTATAAATATCGCTAATGAGTATATAATCTCTACCTGAGTTTTAAAAACAACTTGATGTGGGTCAAGATTGAAGATCATTTCGTCTGGATGATTTCTATTTACATGTGCAAAGATATGATGAGAAGGGGATATTAGTGTTTTATTCAATATGGTTATGTATCTTGTGATGGGTGAACCATTAGTGTTTGGAGTTTTTCCTAAGACAACTTAAGTAATGAAGAACCAAGGTTTACTTTATTTGATGAGGTTTTGTTGATAAATTCATTGAGAAATTGAGGGATAATTAAATTACAGGTGATCTATTACCAAATATGTCATTCAATGATGAATATATTTAATGCTAAACTGATGAAATCCGGTTATTCGGTCTTCTGTTTGAACAATTATTGAGGAGTTTAGATGTGGAATGAAGCGAACATACTCAAGAAGAAGAATTAATGAACATAATTTTAGATATGAGGTTGAGTTATGTCCAAGTGTAAGGGAGTTGAAAAAATCATGGGAGACATAAACTAGAAATAAAGGAACAACCTCATTGATTCTATACGTATTTAAATTATAGCTAGACAAAATAGAAAACAAAATAAGAAGGAATTAAATTGAATACAATTAATGTACAGTTGTAGTTTTGGAAACTCATACTGGCTAAGGTGGTGAATTGGAGAAACTAATTAGATGTTTTTTATTTTAAAATGGTAAGTAATATGAAATTTCGTCATCATATATATCAATCAATAAACTAATTCTTATACTAGTGGAAATCTAACTAATTGTAGGTAAGGAGATAGAGGAATCTTTGGGTGGGCATATATAGGGGATTCAATGAGAGAATGAAATATAGTGTGAATGGGGAAATGTATTTAAAACTTTGACAAATAAGAACTCATAATTTTTCATTATCTTTATTCATTAGAATATCTATTATTTTTTCCTAGAAAATCTTATTTGATTAGTAACGTGTGATGTAATAAAAATATTTGAAGGTATTTTGTCATTCTATTTGAATAATCCATTAACTTATTAAATTTTTTCTTTAATTATATGATTCATTATTCTTTTCCAATTCATTTTTTATTTATTTATGAAATTACTTTAATGAAATATAGTTTAATATTAATTTTATGTCTTTTTTAAACCTTCTAACCAGCTACAAAATATTGACCGATTTTGCAATTTGGACATAAAATAAAGAACATTCATGGGTAAATGGAATTTTATATTATGAATAAACCTCAATAAATTTCTTCTTCAATTTTGTATAGAAACCCATATTTATATAGATAGGTTTAAATGTTAGTATAATTTTTAATTATCAATAGATATTTTAAATAATTCTATGGTCAAGTTCTATAGCCTAATCGAACCCTTTATCCAATAACTTTACATTTCTATCAAGAGTCAACGATTGAACTCCCACTAAATCATATTTTCACATGCTTCCATCCCCATAGTCTAATTTCCAACACTATTAAAAAATCACTCTAATATTTATTCTTATCTTTATTTCAATTATGAACCCGTATTATCTCTTTCATTCAACCACTCCCTTTACCAATTTTAATAGTTTCAGTTTAAATAAATCAAAAATAATTTTAACCACTTTACCTTGGGTTTGACCCTTTTCAAAACTATTTGGTGACATTAGAAAACTATAAATAATATTTTGAGAGATTTCAATGAATTCTAATCAAAATTTTGTGCCATATACAGGAATGGTTCATATTGAGTTTCATAGGGTATAAAGATTAATCAAATAAAAATTAAATAAATAAAACTGGAATTATTTTAATATATTCATGGAAAAAACCATTTTGTAGGAAATTTATAAAAGTTGATGAGATGGAGGATGATGTCCAAGTTTCAGGAATTAATTTACATCATGACAAAGATGATTTAATGGGAAACTTATTTGGCTTTTCTTTCAAAATAATATTAAATGGGTTTATTCTTTGGATTTTATGTTAGAACAAAATTTGAAAGTAATGATAATTTGAAAAATGATCCCAAGAATTTCATTTGTTCATAATACCACGATAAACTAGCATATATTGAAACCGAGGAACCCAAATTAAGGGTGATTCATTACGCTTTTGAAATTTCATAGTTTGATTCTAGTTTCTTTAAGTTTTAGGAAGCACAAAAAATTCCAAAATTCAAAACTAATGAATCATATCAATTAATTATGGAGTTTTTTTATAGAAGTTGAGATAAAAATATTTTTCTATTTTGCAATGAAATACTTCCCATTAGAGACCAGGGTGAATGAGAGTGACTGGGATGCTTATATAACTATTCAAGAGAGTTTTTAATAGTTTGAAAATAAACTAAAATATTCTCAATATTAAATTTAAGTACCTCTTCTGGAATATTTTATCCAAAACTCATCCATTTAAACTTATTTTTTTAATATTTTATTCTCTCAAAAGTGGAAGAGATATTTGAGAATGTTTCCAAACCCCAAGAAATTATAAGGCCTGACCTTAAAACAGTAAATAATCTTTAGATAAGTCAATAATTTGACTTTAATTCAGATTTATGATCTTTTTACGTTTAGAATTTAAATTAATTAGCCCATTATTAATACATATCACCCCATAATCACACAAGATGATAATATCAAAGTAATATCCATTTTTTCCAGAAAAGAAAACCCTTTTAACAATAAAACACGATCTCATTTCTTGATAAAAATCTTATTGATTTATTTATTTCTCTTAATAATCCTTATACCCTATGAAAACATTTTAAAAACATGGGATGCTCATAAAAATATAGTAAGGGATAAAATAATTGGAAAAAATTAGTGCCTGAATATTAATAAACAAATGAATTCATAAGAATCATGAAAACTTCATAGTAATCAAAAATCATAAAGGTAACTTGTAGAAACCATATCAAACATTCATTGTAGATTTCACAACTATATAAGGAGTATCCTTCATGGTTATGCTTGGAATACACATCACACTATATTCCCTAAATCTCTTAGGATAAACCTTAAAGTTTACCTCTTTTTCATTACCCAATGCATTGGAGATCTATCATGGGCTCACATGCCCGTATTTTATCATGGAACCACCTGTATACATAATCAGTTCCCAATAACCATAATATAATCATAACACATGAACAAGCATAATGGAAAAATACCATTTCTAAATTTCAATTGTAAGACATCTTTTTAAAATATTGATATATTGAATCCATTATCAAACCATTTTCAATACCTAAATACCTAATAATGGAATATGGTCTTTAGTTTTCTTTATAAAAACTTTATATCTTGTAGAGGAAGACAAATACCAAATAATGGTCACTATTAAAGAATGGTCGTTGTCGCCGCGAACGTTAAAAAAATTCGTTTTTTTCATTTAGTAAAACACTTCCTAGAAAAATATTCCTTTTGAAATTTTTTTAATGAAATTAATATTAAAAGGGGTTCAATATACATTGTATAAAATAAGGTCACGTATAAATCAAAATATTCTTCAATGAAAGGATATTGAGATGAAGTCCCTTACCTTGAGTCCTACTTGTACAATTCATTCTTTATATTGTTGAATAATAAAATTAGGTTAATTTATACTTTATTAAGAACCTTTTCAAGTTTATTATTCATTTTTATTACTTATTACCAGGTTATAATAATTCGTTAATTATTTTATTCCATATTGGGTGTTTTGTCGATGTTCGGTACGTGAGTCAAAAACGAACTTATTATGATTACAAATTGTCTATGTGATAAAAGGACCATTATCTACAAAATAGTATCCATGATTTAAATATCATATATATAGAGTATATATGTATTTAAAAAAATCCATAATATTTGGATATATGAAATAAAATTCACCGTTCCTGGAGTTGGTAGGCCGTATGTACGCTTGGACACTACTTTTATTTCTA
This sequence comes from Viscum album, assembly GCA_963277665.1. Classification (NCBI taxonomy): domain Eukaryota; kingdom Viridiplantae; phylum Streptophyta; class Magnoliopsida; order Santalales; family Viscaceae; genus Viscum; species Viscum album. The sequence continues at coordinate 1,804,574,919 of OY728141.1, forward strand.
TTCCATATTAATGGAATGAAAACTAAATAATAAATTGGTATATTATAATTAAATTATAATATACATGTTATATTTTTTTACATAATTTAATTAACTCCAACCTTTATACATTCAATGTATGGCATGAACATGTCAAATCACTTTGAGGGGGCGGTAGTCCACAGTTCCTCCAAGGAAATTATCGTATCTACACATTATGGAAAGCATAAATGTTTATCTTAAATAAAAATTACAAAATCATATAGAAAATATAAATAAATATTTATCATATATAAATAATGTTCCATCATAATGGACACTATGATAGGTGGTAGTATAAAATTGAACAATCTTCATTTTAGGAGGCAATAGTTCATCGTACGGAGAAACAATATGTTCTATATCTATTAGATGGAGATTTTTGTATGTTTAGGTTTAAACCATAGCATAAAATATACTTTTATATTAATGATACTGGTGTTGTTATAACAAAATGGATGAAAACGTCGTTATGGGGTTGGAGAAGGAAAATAAATGAACGGAGCTTGAGAAAAGACATTGCCAATAAATCGGGTAACTCCATTTCATATGAGTTAAAAGGCTTTATTGATTTTCCTTCTGCCCAAGGTAAATATTGTAGGAGAAAGGGAGGGATTTTGGGAGATTAATTGAGTAGATTTTGTATGATCTAAGGGGATTTAGAGGTGTGAGTAAGTGGGTAGAGGTGGTGGCCTTTTATAAGAGGGAGGAGGGGCACATTAGGAAAGTCTTGAAATATTATATTTATTATAAATTGATTTTCGAATTATAAAATCCTAAAAGTGATTTATTTATAGTATAAGATGCGTATGGGTCTAATTACTCAGATCCAATAGGTTTTATACAATTTTATGTCACAAATTTAACCTTATCTATTGACTTTAACACTTAGTTAATTAAATTAACTCTTACCATGTCTTCTAGTATTTATACACTATATGGGTAATATGGTTACTATAAAATACCAAGAGAACCTCAATTAGACCACTAATGAAATTTTTATCATTATCTTAGTTATTTGGTACAATTTTAGATTTTTATGACTATTATATAATTTAATAAAATATTATTTGTTTTAAAAACTCATTTATTTCAGTTTTGAAATTATTTTGAAATTATTTTTGTTAAAGTCATAAAAACTTGATTCATTCAGAAACACCACATTAACCCAAAAATCACATGTTTCAAGAATACATAAAATAATTTTATGGAATAAAAAGTTTCAAATTACATTTATTTTAATATTTATAATATCGTTTATTTTAATATTTCATTAATAAGGTAATCACTACAACATCATTGTGTCATAAATAAATTTATATATTTAATGTCTAAAAATTTAAAATTAAATACCACGATGTAGAAAATATTATTACATATATAATTACTATTTATATTCAAATATATCTATTATATAACCCTATATTGAAGTATTTGTAGTAAAAAGTTACATGTTTATGTCATATTTCTCTTTACTTTAAATTAATTATTATAACATGTCATTATCACACCCAAGTTACTCCCAAATGCCAAAATTTACGACTAAATATTTTTTTGGTTGACCATGACTCATAAAATAATATTAGGACATGTGTTAGGGTTGTTTTAAATTATTAAATTATTATTTTTACCATTATTTACCTAATTCACTCTTTAACCTTGGTAAATAAAAATAATTACTGAAGTTACTATTCATAATATATAAAAATAAAAGGTAAATATTTATATAATTTGGACCTTATAGTTAAAAATAATGAATCCATTATTCCAAATTCAAATCATAGAAGTTTCATTAATTAATTTAAAATTAATTCCCATTGTCAAAACCAGAAAGTATGTTTTTATGAAGTGAAAACTATCAAAAAATTGACAGGTGTTTATGTCCAATTTAAAAGTGAAATTACATATAAAGACCAAAATTGGATTAAATGATAAAAAATTAATCCAATTAAACATTAAAACAAATTTAAAATATAACAAAACTATATAAATAAATTAGACAGTAAGGCGGCTTTGAAAAAAATGAAGTCTTTTTCACTATTTATTAAAATATGAATTTCATCAGAAAAATACCAAAATTCCAACCAAGGTAAATGTCTATGTCCTGATTCCAAATATTAGTTTTATTTTTATAAATATAATATATAAAAGTTACAAAAACTATTTTTAAATAGGTTTATCGATCAAAAGGTAGTAAAACGACCTTTTAAAAATATTAGAGCATTTTATGCTTAAAATACTATTAATTCTCATTTTAATCCACTAAAATTTATTGGATAAAAAAAAACCTTTAACAAAAACGTTTAATAATATTTTATTTAGTTATATTAATTATCTCCAATACAATATCTATGCATTAACTACCATGTAAATTAATAATAATATTATTGTATTATTTTCGGTATAACTTAGTGTTGAGTGCAACAAAAGATTTCGATGAAACCCATTATTGTGTGTTGAGTATGCTATAATAAAAAGTGTCAACTTAATGTAAAATTAACATGTAATTCATAAAAATAAATGAAAATTTTATTATTCTATAAATACTTGGGATGTTACATCTTTCCCCCATTTTGGAAATTGCATCGTGAAAATTTTTTGTACTTAAAAAATAAGGGGGTATTACTCCCTCATAGAATTTTCATATTCCTGTGTTGACTCTTCAACCATATGGGTTTTCCACAAATCCATTAAATAATGAATTACATTATTCCACATCACTTGTTCTTTATGGTTAATAATCTATACTGTTTATTCCACATAATAAAGATTGTCTTCCTACGGAACTACCTCTAGACTCAAAACATGTGACAGATCTAAAAAATACATTATCAATATTGAAACAAGAAAAAAATTGTGTTACTAGGATAAAATTTGAGGTAAATACACTTTGTATGAAATGGATTCACCTTAATCTAGGATTTATTAGGGTCCAATTAACTACAGACTCATCTTTACCTTCTTACCAAAAAATATCAAACTTTTCCATGGAGAAACTTTGGGAAAGACATGATCACCTACCTAGTAATAAATATCCCTCCTCCAGTTATCTACATAAATTTTTTTCCTACGTTGAGATATCCTCATGTGCTTCTAAATCTACTTAACATTTTCAGCTATCTCTTCTACCAATTCTGGTCCCATCAACTTCCTTTCACCTACTTCATCCCAAAGAGCCAGAGTTCGACACCACTTTCCATATAATACCTCAAATGGAACCATCTGAATAGTGGAATGAAAATAATTATTATAATAAAACTCAACCAAATAAAGTTTTTGATCCCAACTTCCTTGATAATCCATTTAACAAGCACGTATCATATCTTCTATGTTCTGAATTTTCCATTCTAACTTCCCATCTAACTGAGGATGAAATACTATACTGAAATTTAATTCAGTTCCCAAGGACATCTAAAGGGATTTAAAAAAGTTAGAAGTGAGCCTAGGATCATGATAAGATACACTGAAGAGGGTAACCCCATGTAACATTAATATCTCTTTATGATAAAAATGAGAATGTTTAAATAGTGACAATGTATCTCAAACAGGGTTAAAATGAGAAGATTTAGTCAATTTATCGACAATAACATAAATGGAATTATTACATAAAGAAGTCTTTGATAATTCCACTACAAAATCCATGGATATATTTTACCATTTCCACTATGGTATAGTAAAACGCTAAAAAATCCCATTTGGTAATTTCTTCTCTACTTTAACCTATTATAAAGTCAAACACTTCATAGTAAATTAATCAATATAAGTTTTCATTCCATCCCAGGAGTAATACTCACAAATATCCTTGTACATCGTAGTACTGTCAGGATGAACAAAAAATGGAGAACTATAAGCTTCACATAACAACTCCTTCCTCAACTGTTAATCACAAGGCACACATAATCTCTTTCTAAACCTAAAAACACAATATTTATCACTGTAAAATTTAGGTAACTTACCGTTCTGAACCAACTCTACCTTTTTCTACAACTCACTATCTTTCTTCTGAACATGCTTAATTGTATTTGATAGAAATAATTGCACTGAAACCTAATACAAACCTGAGGAATTATCTACACCAAAAAATTTCATGCCAATGTTCAGCAAATAATTAATCTAAGGGTCATGTTTCAAACGTAACTTAGTTAATGTATCATTAATTTTACGACTCAAAGAATCTACTAATTTATCATATTTTCCCAGATGGTAATGAATTGTGCAATAATAATCTTTGATTAATTACAACCATCTTCGCTTTCTCATGTTCAATTTTATCTGAGTAAATATATAATTCAAATTTTTTGGTCAGTATATATTTCACATTTTACTCCCTATAGATGATGCCTTTAGATTTTTATATAAAAAAAGAATAGCTAATTCAAAATCATGTGTAGGGTAATTTAACTTATGAGTTTTCAACTAACGTGAAGAATAAGAAATTACCTGATCATTTTGCATTTGGACACAACCAATTCCTTTCAGCAAAGTATCACAATAGATAGAAAATTACCCATTTTTGGAAGGTAGTGCCCAAACTGGAGCATTTTCTAATCTTCTTTTTAATTCCTGAAAACATTCATTACATTATTTTTTCTAAATGAAATTATCACCCTTTTGAGTTAACTTTGTTAGTGGTCTAGATAACCACAATATTTTTCATCAAACCTCTGATAATAACCTACTAAACGAAGAAAACTACGAATATCTGTTATTTTTGTGGGTCTAGGACATTATTATTGAACATTGGTTTTATCTGGATCAACAGTTATGCCATCATTAGAAACAATGTGACCATGGAATGAAATTTTTTGTAACCAATAATCACACTTACGGAATTTAACATAGAGTTTCTTTTATTTTAAGGTTTGTAAGACAACCCTTAAATAGATTTCATGTACCTCTTTACTTTTTTAATATAACAAAATATAATACATAAACAAAACCAGAAACATATCCAAGAACTCATGGAATATTATATTCATAATATCCATGAATACAATAGGTTCATTAGTTAACCCAAATGGCATAACTAAAAATTAATAATGGACATATCTAGTACAAAACTTGGCCATTGGAATGTTTGCTTCCATTACTTTCAACTGATTGTACCCCGACCATAAGTCAGCCTTCAAAAATTACTAAGCTCCCTAGAGTTGATAAAAAATAATCAATATGAGGCCAAGGATAATTTATATTAATATTGATATTATTCAAGGCTTTATAATCAATGAAAAGTCTCATTGAACTATCATTCCTCTAAAAAACAAGATAGGATCACCCCATGGTGATGTGTTAGGTCGAATGAAATCTTAATCTAATAACTCCTACAATTGATTCTTTAACTCTAAAAGTTCAATTTGAGCCATTTGATAATGGGGTTTTGAAATTGGATTAACATTAGGAACCAAGTCAATAGTGAATTCAACTTCCAGATCATGTATAATGGTAGGAAAATCATCAGGAAAAACACCAAGATATAAATTTATCACTAGAACATAATTAATATGAATATTTCCTTTGTTTTAAAAAATATATGCATGGTAACATTTAGTTACATATTTTACTAGTTTCTCAACATTATGATAGTTTATCAATGGTAAGGGTTCATTCTTGAAGACATACTGAAATAATTTCTAAAAAGAAACTTCTTTAGCTCTATATTCAATCTTAGCATGGTAAATAGAAATCCAATCCCAAACCAAAATAACATAAAACTCTAATAGAGAAAAAATAAGGGTTGCTACTAGATTACTTCCACATACAAGGACATGAAGGTTATTATGATTTTGTTTGTCTCAAAACATTCCCCAGGTTATTTTACCATAAGTTTTGGATTCATTTCTTCAGATGAAATTTCCAATTTTCTAGAAATTTCTCAGAAATGAAAGAATGTGTAGACCCTGAATCAAACAACACATTGGCATAATCTAAATTAAAAAATGTACCTGAAACCACTTAATTTGATGGCCCAACATATTTTTAAGTAGTTATAAAAGATTTCACCACACCTTTCTACTTATAGTCTAGCTACTTTCAATAATTCAAATTCTTCATCGAACACTCATTATCATAATGACCCATCTCAAAACATTTCACAGATTGTATATCTGATTTTGTCTTTCCATTATCTTTTTAGTGTATTTATAAGCCTTATGCCCCATTTTACCACACCAGAAAAACTTTCCAGAATTCAAATGGCACTCCCTAGGATGAATTTTACCAAAATTATCAAAAATTGTAAAAATAATTTTCTTAACATAAGAATTTTTTTGAATAATATCTCCCTTTGTTCTGTCATCTCTATATCTTATTCTTCTTGTTTTCTAAGAAAAAATGATCATAAAAAATCCATTTCCTACATCTCCACACATTAAACAAGTTTTTCATAACTCTGGAACTCATGATAATCTAATGACCTTCGATAATTTGGATTTAATCCTGACTAAAAATGATTCATTTTACCATCAATATATAGTATGAACTTTGGAGCATACCTTTCCAATCGAGTGAATTTTTCTTCATAAGCATCCACTGAGTCACCCTCTAACCTAAATTCCTAGAATTTTTTCCATCCTAAGTCGAACCACCTTAGGAAAATATTAATCAAGAAAGATACCTTTGAATTCATTCCATTCAAGAGAATCAATCTACTCACTATCCCTGATATTCCTTGACATTGAACACCACTGATCGAATTCATCATCAAAATGGTAAAGAAAAAGACTAAACTTATGATTTCTAAACACCGCATGACATTGAAAATATTTTCTTGGGATTTAATCAACTCTTCAGATTGAACAGGGTCTGATGATCCTCTAAAAGATGGAGTATTTTTCCTCATTAAAAGCTATACTACCTAAATTTTCCTCTGTGACTGATCTGGCTAATCTGACACATGTATACCACTTCTATTTATATCCCAAGTAAACTATTACATCACTACAACAAACTATTCAGTTCTGATTATGACTATCTCAGATATCTAATTTTGAAGGTTGTTTTCCTATATATGTCATCCTAGCATAGCTGCCCTGTTTCCTCTATGGAATACCATTCTGAATAGACATATCTTAGATAAAGCAACATGGTATTCCTCAAATTCTATTTCAATTTTAGCTTTATGTAAAAATAATTTATGGGTATTTTGTTAGCAATATTCTAACCCTTAATGTTATCAAAACCAACCTCTAATACCAAGTATAGGGCCTCATCCATAAAAAATAACATAATCTTGAGATATGTCAATAATTTGACTTTAATTCAAATCCGGGATATTTTTAGGTTTAGTGTTCTAAAATATCAGGCCATTATTAATACATATCATCCCATAATTATACCAGAGTAAACTATAAAAACAATATCTTTTTTTCCACCAAAGGAAACCCTTTTAAAAATAAAACATGATCTCTTTTCTTGATAAAAATCTTATTGACTTCTTTCTTTCTCTTACTCATACTTATACCCAGTGAAACCATTTTTAAAACATGGGGTGAGTATAAAAACTCATAAAGGGATAAAATAATGAAATAAAAAACTAGTCCATGAAAATTTATATACCCATGAATTCATAATAATCTTGAAAACATCATAGCAATAATAAATCATAATGGAAACTTGTGGCATCCAAATCATACTTTCATTGTAGATTTCACATTTACATAGGGAGTAATATTCATGGTTATGTTTGGAAGACCCATCACAGTATATTCCGTAAATCTCAATGGAGAAACCTTGACACTTACCTATATCATGATACCTAATGAATTGAAGAGCTATCATAGGATCAACCACCCTCAGTTTATCATAGTGCCACCTGCATAAAAAATCAATGACCAAGAACCATAACATTATCATAACTCATGAACCACCATAATGAAAAAAATAACATTTTCCCATTGCAATAATAAGATATCATTTTAAGATATTGATATAATAAATCCATTATCAAAACCATTTTCCATACCAAAATACCTAAAAAAGGAATATGGTATTTATTTATATTTTTCAAAACATTATGGCTTGTAGAGGAAGCCAAATACCAAATAATAGTCATAAAGGTGTAAAGGTCATTGCCACCGTATACATTAAAAAATTCTTTTTTTATCATTTAGTAAAATTATTCAAAGAAAAATATTCTTTTTGAAAACCACTTAATGAAATTAAACATCAAAGGGGTTTAATATAAACCTTATAAAATAAGGTCACGTAAAAATCAAAATATGCCTTAATAAAAAGAGATTGAGATGAAGTATCTTACCTTGAGTTGGACTTGATCATTTATTACTTATATTCCTAAATAATAGAAATAGGTTAATTTCTACTTTCTTCAGACAATTTTTAATTTTTATTATTCATTTTCTATTACTTATTACTATATTCTAGAAATTAGTTGATTATTTGAGTTCATATTGGACGTTTTGTCGATGTTCGGTACATAAGTAAAAAAATGAACATGTTATTTTTAAAAAGTGTATATGTGGTCAAAATTCCATTACCTCCAAAATATTATCCATTATTTAAATATAATATATATCCATTATAATTGTATTTATAATAATCCATAATATTTGGAGATAAGAAATGAAATGCACTGTTCATAGAGACGGTAGGTCGTATGTACGCATGAACGCTACTTTTATTTCATTTTCATATTAAAGGATTGCAAATTATATTACACATATGTATATTATAATTATAGTATGTTATAGAAGTTTTTTAACTTCTTCCTTTATACGTTCCATGTATGCCATGAATGAGTCATATCAGTTTGAGGAGGCAGTAGTCCACACTTTCTCAAATGAAATTAGCATCCTTACAAATCAGGGAAAGCATAAAGGTATGTTCTAAATAAAAAATAATATAATAATAAATACAATATAAATATAATATATATTATATAATAATATAGTTCTATCATAATGGCCGCCATGATAGGTGGTAAGATAAAATTGAATAATCATCATTTTGTGAGGCAGTAGTTTTCTGTACACAAAAACAATATGTTCTATATCTATTATATGGAAGTGTGTGTAAGTATTGGTTGAAAAATTAGAATATAAAATACTATTGTAATGGGTATACTAGATTATTTAGAAAATAATGGAATAAAAAGGCTTTATGGGGTTGTAGAAGGAAAATAAATTAAAGGTTCTTGAGAGAAGACCTTACCTCTAAATCCGGAAACTCCATTTGGTTTGAGCCAAAAGGCTTTCTTGAATTGCCTTATTCCCAAGGTAAGGATTATATGAGTAATGCACGGATTATGAGAACTTATTTGAGTATATATTGGATGATCTTAGGGGCTTAATAGGTCTGAGTAAGTGGGTAGAGTTGGTGACCTTTTTTAAGTGGGAGGAGGGGCACTTTAGGAAAGTCTTGAAATAATATTTCATTATAAATTTAATTTATAATTATAAATGCGAAAAATTGAAAAATTTATAGAATAAGATGATTATGGGTTGAAATCCTTTAATCCTATAGGTTTATACAAGGTTATTTCACAAATGTAACTTTATATTTTGGATTTAACCCTTAGTTATATAAATTAACTCTTACCACGAATTCTTGTATTTTTACACTATATAGTAAATATAGTTACTATAAAATTACAATAGATCATATAGTGGATATTTAATGAATAGTTTAACATTATCCAAGTAATTTGGTCAAATAATATATTTTAATGACAATTATAACATTTACAAAATTATTATTTTTTAAAAAACTCATTTATGTCAATTTTGACACTATTTAGTAATTGATTTTTGTTAAAGTCATAAAAACATGCTTTATTTGTAAAAATACATTAACTAAAATATAAAATGTCAAAATAATACTAATTTTTTTTGTGTGGTATCATATGTTTCAAATTAAACTTATTTAAATATTTATAATATACTTTATTTTAATCTTTTATTACTAGGGTAATCACTGCATCATCATTGTGTCATACATAAATTTATTTTTTTAATGTATAAAAATTATAAATAAAATACCATGATGTAGGAAATATTTTTAGATTTATAATTACTAGTTATAGTAAAAGATATTAGTTATATAACCCTATATTAAAGTGGTTTTAGTAATAAGATACAAGTTTATGTTATATTTCTCTTTACTTTAAATTAATTATTATAACATGTCATTGTCAAACCCAAGTGGTTCCCAAATTCCAAAATATCATACTAAGTATTTTTTTGGTTACTAAGGAATCATAAAATATGATTAGTGAGTATTTTAGGATATTTTTATATTATTATACTATTATTTTTACCCTTTATTTACCTAATTTACACTTTAACCATGCTAAATAAAAAAAATTACTGAAGTTACTATTTATAATGTCCAAAAATAAAAGGAATCTATTTACATAATTTGAAACTTATGATTAAAAATATAGAATCCGTTTTTCCAAATTCAAAACACAGAATTTTTAGTAATTATTTTAAAATTAATTCCCACTGTCAAAATGAATAAATGGGTTTTCACTACGTAAAAACTATCAAAAGATTGACATGTGATTACATCCAATTTAAATGTGAAATTACATCCAATGAACAAAATTGTGTTAAATTATAAAATATTAATCTAATTAATCCTTAAATCAAATTAAAAAGATAACATAACTATATAAATCAATTAGATGAAAAGATAGTTTTGAATTAAAATGTTGAATTTAAAATATTAATTATAACATGAATATCATTTAAAAAATGCCAAAATTTCATCCACGGTAAATTTTTATGTTATGATTCCAAATAAGAAGTTTATTTTCTCAAATAGAAGATATAAAAGTGAAAAAAAAATATTTTTAAAAAGGGTTCAATATCAAAAGGCAGTAAAACAACATTTTAAAAATATTAGAGTATTTTATGATTAAAATTAGATTAATTCTAATTTTAAGCCTCTAAAATTTATTGGATAAATGTAAAAACATTTAAATAATATGTTTAATCTAATTTCAATTTGTTATTTTCTTTACCTCTAATATGATGGATAGGCATTAAATACAATTTTTAAATAATAATAATATTATTGTATCATTTTTCGGTATAAATTAGAGTTTTGTGCAATGTAAGGTTTCAGAAAAACACGGTGTTGTGTGTAAAGTACGCTTTCTAAAAAGGTTTCCCCTTAATGTAAAATTCATATAAAATTCATGAATATTATTGAAAAATTATTATTATATAAATACCAAGGATGTTACAGAAACAATGTAAATTTGGCCACCCCATCAAAAAAGTATTAAATTTATCAATTCTAGAAAACATCTAGAAGTGGACAACAAGTTGGATTCTACAACCTAAGGGTGTTTTGGATGCTATTTTTATACTAATAAGGTATTTATTTTCTTTTAAATATCATATAAATCACAAAAAATTAATCTTTCAGTTATGAACTTGTGGTCTATGAATATATGGTGGTTTATAGATGAGAAACCACACCCTTATAATGAATACAATTAGTTTTCTTGGGAATTTTTACTGAAGACTATAAATTTAGTGCTTCATGTGAGGAAACCCATGTTTTATACTTTGTTTTAATATTGTTTTACCATTTAATATTATTCTGAATAAAACTTGTATTTCTATATTCTATATTCTATTTTTTCCATTCACATTCTCACCCCTCTACAAACATTCCCCTTGATTTGAATTTGAATTTTAACTATAACATGCTCTACTTTTACATGGTATCAATTTTTTTTTTAATGATTGGTTCTTTTTTTTCATTTGTATGTTCTTCAATGAGAGAGGCCAATTGATACTTGAAGTTTCTTTTAGAGAGTGATCAATTCACTAAGAATATATGAAACATTAATATAACTACTAGGGGAGTAACTTTTGGATATTTATTATTATATTTTAATGTTTAAAATCTATTTTAAATGCTTCATGATACCCTAAAGTTGATATTAAATATGATTTTTTAAATAATAACTATATTAAAAATTAAATGTGTGTGTAGGGGGGGATTTCTTATATATTTAAAACTGAATGACATGTTTATTTGAGAGGAAACTGAAGGGGTTTCAAGCGGTTTTAAGTCAATGTTTTAAATGAAATACTTTTGAATCAATTTTTCAAACCTTAAAATAAAACCCTTAATCCTATTATAATATTCCTAAATTATTGAAACAATTTGAGAGTATTTTTATTTTTATAATCATTTCATAAACATGATATTTTTGATCTTATTTGAAAATTCATATCTTTTATCCTTATGTAAAAAAAGTTTCTTTTTAAATTATTTTTCTAAAAAAATATTTGAAAATTTGGGAAAATTATTTTAGAACACATTTTTTTTCCTTAAACATGAATTTTGTACTCCTATATTTTAAATATGTTTGAACCCAACTATTTTACACTATTCGCCCTCCTTGGGATCAATATTGGGAGCATTTTTTGATTGTAAGTGTGGGGGAGGGTTTTTTATTATGATAAATTGTGTTTCAATGTAGTATATATGAATTTACACTTAACTTATTTTTAAAATTCATTATTTTCGTGATTTATTTTTTATTTTAATTGGTTGGAAAAGTTTCTTAATTTAAAGGAATACTTTACCTCTTTGTGCGATTAATCATTTCTTTTCTACCATGGTCTCAATAATGTATCATTTTTTCTATTTAAACATGAAAACACTCGTGTCTGTGAATTTTTCAGAGACGTTTTATAATTTTAATTGGATTTCAATTTCTTTACTAGTTCTAAACTAATAATATTTATATTCAATTAAACTATAAATTCACTCTTAATATTATGATTGTATTTTTATTCTTTAATCTAAAACTAATGGATTTGTTAATTATGAATCTATATTAATTATTAAAATTACTCATAAATTTGGCATTGAATAATTAGTTTTTATAATTAGGTGTGTTTTTTCACCTTAGAGATAAATAGAAATGTGAATGGACAAGTTAATCCCAAATTAAGTTAGCTAAAATCTATTAAAAAAAATTTAATTTCATTCATATTTATAAAATTAGAACCCAATTTTCACAAAAAACATCCTTATGAGTTTACAAATAATTTATTCTTACTTTTTAGAGTTTATATTTGAAAATATAATTCTTTTTAGCATAAAAAATATTTAATTTATTTTAAAATATTACTTCTACTGAATTTGACAAATTTATTTGTCAAGGAAAATAATTGTCACAAGTGTGGAATAATTTAATGTGGATTAATTTGGATGTATGGTTTCCACATCCTTTCTTTATTAAATCTTTTAAATTATATATTAAAATAAGATATTATAGATAAATTATCTATATTTTTAAAATCTAGATGAAAATGAAATTTCATTGAATAATCAGGTAAAATACTGATTTTTTATTCAATGAAAGTTTATTCTATGAATGAACATATATATATACATGTATATATATATATATATTTGAATATATATTTTGGATGATTTTTCTGAAATTCATTGAAATATTATTTTTGAAGTGGTTTTGATGGTTCAGGTTAAGGAATTTATTCATCCAATTTTATAAGATTTCTAATATTAATTTATTATGTTGAAATTATTCTTATAATCTAGTTTTTTGGAATCTATAATTTCATTTTTTTTATATTTATTTTAACTGATTTATTATGTTTGAAATAATATTTTTCCTAACATGTTGATTTCTATTTATAGGTGAAGCTGTGTAAGGGTCCCATTCTATGTTCGTGAACATGCATAATAGACATATGGATCAATATTATGGTTATACATGGTTAAAGGGAGATATATAAAGTTAATGGACCTGTGTTTAAGGTTAGTGACCAATTTCAATAGAGTTACATAGAGATTGTATCACTAGACCTGTGTAAGTGTCCCTGCACATCAACTCGACTATGAAAATATAGTCCTTCCTCGAAATGTGTTGGGTCATGGTGCATTAAATCATTGGGATCTATATAAATATCATGTTATTAATGTTGAAATTATCTCTAAGGATAGATTTTAATCCATGGAATAATTTCATCTAATTTTGTAAAGTTCATTTGACCCTTTGTTAAAATTTGAAGTGACCTGAATGAATCTCACAACATGTTCACTTGAGCTCAATCCTGATCAACCCCAAATTATGTAGATAAAACTCTGAAAAATTTTATAAGGAAGGAATCCACAATATAATTTATATTTTGGTGTCTATTGGTTGATCTTGACTTGATATGTGAAATAAGGAACTCATCCAAACTTCCTTGACCCGAACCATAAGATGATTATTAATGTTGACAAGGATCAAAGTTGATTAAAATATTATAAGATCTTAATGCACTAAAGATTGATGATAAATACTAAAGTTGATTATACCATGGATAAAAAAATAACTCTATTTGACATGAGGATAAATATTATTCTTATTTCAATTGAATAGGATGACTAAGTCGTGCCTTCATAAAAAACAAAATAAAGGGTGATATCTACATGAGTTTCCTGACAAATAGATGAAGGATGACCTTGAAGGTCATGGGTTTTAGATGATTTCTATTTTCTAGTGAAAACAGATAAAGAGAAGTGGCTCCTAAAATATTATGAACTATAAATTCATATCTTGTGATGGTTTCACCACAAGTGTTCAGTATTCTTAACCAGAGACTTTGAGTAAGGAAGAACTAAGGCTGAGTTTCTTAAAGGAATCATGGTTGATTAATTCAGACTAAAAATAAAGAAGACTTCAATGGATAATGGACTGTAATAAATGAAATAATTTAATGATGAATATCGTGAGTTCCAAACAGATCGAAGATGGGTATTTTACCTTCTATTTCGAGCATAGATTAAGGATCTTCGAAAGGGAATGAATTGAATTTGGTCAAGAAGATTATTAAATTAAAATTATATTGGATATAGGTGTGAGTTTAGACTAAGTGTAGGAGACTCGATCAAAGCATGATTCATGAAAAGTGGACCTTAAGGTATAATATCAGTGATGATATACTAACCTAAATGATAACTGGAAAACATTTAAACTTGAGGAGAAAGAAATTAAATGGTTCACCAAGAACATTTATTGGTATTTTTGGAAGCTTATAACATCTGAGGTGGTGAATTTGGGAAACTAAGTTTCTGGTATTTCCTTTAAAAAGGGGAAGCATCATGAAATTAATGAATCCTCCAGAAAGATCAAGAAAAAAATTCTTATATTAGAAACATGCTGAATAATTATTGGAAAGGTGCTAGAGGAAACTCTGGGTGAGTATAGAGAAGATATTTAATGACAGAAATTAGTCAAATATAGATGTGTAAATGTAGATGAAACTTTAATAGTGAAGAACTAATATTCCCCCTTATATTTATTCATTATACTCTTTATTGTTAGATAATGTGTGAGTTTATTTTTTTAGTAATATGTGGTATACATAAAATCATTTAAGGGGGTTTTGTGGTTCAGTTTGATTAATTCATAAAAATTTTGTATTATTTATTTAATTTCTTGTTTCATTCATCTTATCCATTTCAATTTCAATTTTTTTCATGAATTAATTTGAATAAAGAAAGATGTAAATTAATTTCAAGAGTGTTTTGAAACCATTTAACATGCTTTAAAATATCGATGGATTGAGTAGTTTGGACTTGAAATAAAGAGAATTAATTGGTAAAAAATAGTGTATCATGTGGCTTAATCTTAATCACCTTTTCCCTCACTACTTTAAAGAAACCTTTCCTGATAGAGATAGTGTTAAATCATAGTAGAAATTTTAATTCTTAATAGAGAATTAAGACAACTCCATGATCATGTTCACTAGCTGAATTGAACCATTTTCCCAAGAACATCACATTTTTATTAAGATACTATGATTATAATCCCACTCAATCATCTTTTCGTATGTTTCCTTAACCATAGATTAATTTCTAACAACAATAACACATCACTACCATCTCTTCATATCAATTCTTCACCAACATTCTCTTTACTATTTAACCACTCCTTCTCTACTTTTATTATTTTATGTTTAAATAAATCCCTTAGACCTTTACCCACCATCCATTGGGTCAAACCTTGCTCTATACTGTCAAGTGATTGTAAAAAGTTATAAATGATATTTTAAGAGAGTTTAGTGATTTCCAAACATGTTGTATCTCTATATGATTGATTCTAATCATACTGATCTTTACACATCATCACAAGAAAATATGGTGACCATAGATTAGGGATAACCTAGTAATACATATATTACAGGGGGTTTTTATCATATCATATCTCATGTTCTATGAAACAATCATAAATTAATGAAAATGTATTTCTATTAATTTACATTACATGATATAACAAGTCCTTGAGATAACAACACTTGACTAGATTTAGGGA
This sequence comes from Viscum album, assembly GCA_963277665.1. NCBI lineage: Eukaryota > Viridiplantae > Streptophyta > Magnoliopsida > Santalales > Viscaceae > Viscum > Viscum album. The sequence continues at coordinate 1,804,591,246 of OY728141.1, forward strand.
ACAAACACTAAAAATCTCCCACTTACACAAATGCTACTCACCTATATATCTAATACCTAGATAACTGGGGTGGATTCCATGATTTTATTACATTAGTGGATTTGTAAATGGGTCTATAATATTATCCTCACAATACATATTAACATTAACATTTTATATATTAGATACCTAACTTTTTTATTATATTCATTGTAATACAATAATATGGATCATATACCTACTTAATACATCTTAAGAATAATAATAACATAGTCAATTTCCCCTGTAATCACATATAATAATTAATATTTTAATTACATTATATATAATAATTCTATGTCTCCACATTTATTTTAATAAGATGTAAAATCCAACATGTATAAGGGGTTCTGTGGATTACAGTACAAAGCATGTGATATTTCTCATAGGGGGTTATAAGAAACCCATTAATTGGAATTATACTCAAGGGGATTAATTATATCAAAAAAATTCTTTGAAAGTTTAATGATATCCTCAATTAAATTTTATATAATGTTCTTGTATGATATTCTAAAATATATATTTTGTACTTTTCATTTATTGAGTGTGGATTGGATATTGTACATAGGTTCTATTGATGTTAGCAAACCTCGGTATGTAGTTGAGTCAATAATAAAACCAAACTAATAACCTACCATGTAAATTAAAAATATAATTAAAATATAAAATAAAAATACATTTTTAAAATGGTTTGGGATATTTAGATCAAACATGAATTTATGAATTCAAGTATTCTTGGATGTCCACTGATAAAGATAAACACCAAAACCTTGGAAGGAACATCTTCTTATATAAGTGATCACAATCACTCTACAAAGTCAAAGTCTAGAATAAGGAATGAGAAAGAAGATATAAAACCTCTCATATGTAGAAAAATAGAGAACTCTCACAGATGAGGAAAAATAGAGTTCTCTCTCTCAGAATAGAGAAACTTGAAATATATTGGAGACACGTTTTATTTCTCTTAATGGGATGTATACTACACCCCCTCTTCCTTTTATATTAATACGAATAAGAGCACTCAATATCAATCAAGGTAACTAATCCCATTACAAATCTATGGAGGTAAAATAAATAAACTCTAAAGGACAATAAGTGAAATAATCACCTAAAAAATTGTCTTAAGTCCCAAAATAGCTTGGGTGGTACATTAATATTCATTAAAATATGTTAAAGTGATAAATATGTTACATAAATGGATACGTTTTATAGGAATCTATATCTCTCTTATGTAATATTTCTTTAAATCACATTACTCTAAGAAAAAGCCCAAATCCCATTTGGAATTCATTATTTCATCAAGTTTATATATTAATTATATAAAAAAATTCCTTATTTATAAAACAAAACCAAATTATTTAATTAATTAATAACTATTATTTAAATAAATACTATAAGTATGAAAATTACAAATCTTATTTATGTTTATAATAAAAATTAACATTTTGACACATGAAATAATCACATTAGGCCAAAAATCCCAATTAGAATTATCTTATACATAACCTAATGGTCCATTGGTAATGTTAGAAATAATTATAAACATCATTAATAATTATAAACTAAGAGTGATATCTAGTAACACTTCATACCTAACCAAATTAAAAAGGGGTTTTGTGTCATCCCATCCACCATATTTCCATTAATAAATTTCCCTTTTCCAAAACATTGAGATTAAGACCACGAAATAAATAATTTCATTTCCATAAAACTTATCTAATTTTATCTATTCCCTAGTTGAATAAATATTACATAATTATATTATATGTAATTATCTTTTAATGTCTATGAACATAGCCAAACAATACAATGAGGGACTTGATGTCATAACCCATCAAATGGACGTACACATAGTAAAATCCATTTAAATTATTGGTATCATACCCAATCACCATCTATTAATCAAAATTTTCAAATTCGTTGGGATATGTATTAATGTATGAAACCTCTTAAGTATGTGACTTCTATGATAACTTCATGTCGAAAAATCAATAACCAACAATAACTTAAGTAAGACCAATAAAATATATATGAAAATCTTTGTGGTGTACTTTAATCAAGTCAATATATATAAAATTTCATCAACTTATATCCTATGATTAATCAATTGTATCTCTACACAACTGATCTGAATCAAATTTATTCTTAACATATCATAAAAACCAAATATAGTGATCATAGGTTAGGGATAACATGGTATTACATATATTTGTGAGGGTTGTTACCATATCATCATCCATGATCTATAAAAAAATAAATGAATAATAATGTATTTCTATTAATTTATATTACATGGTATAACTATTTCTTAAGATAATAATACTAGTATCAATATAAGGAATAAATAATAACAAAAATAATAGGTTAGGTTTTGTAGGATCAATAATTCAATAATATGTTTATGATTTCCTACCATTTTAGGATTACTACGATTATCAGTAGTTATCTTTCATGTATTAACTTAATGTTATATTACTTATCCCACTTTGTGACTATCAAAGAAAAATAAAGTGAAACAAAAGAACATAAAGATTAACAGAATAGGTAAATGACTTAAAGAATAAGAGTTTATTAAATTTTTAAAACAAGAAATATTAAAAATAAATTAAAATCCCATCACTTTACACTATTTTATTCATCACTTAATTCATTCAAATCAAAAAATGTTTGTTATATCAACTTAATATTCAATCTTAATTCTTCCTTGAGAAATAAAAATTCAATATATAACTCTCTTTCATTCTACCAAAGTTGAAAATTATTATATATAAGTAGACAAATAACAATATATATTTTTTATAATAGACTTAAAAATATGAGAGACATATAATATGGCATTGTAGTAGTGAATATGACTTCAATGATGACAATAAAAGTTGTAACTTGCAATTATCCAAATAATTTATGTTAATGTAATTTAAATTAGTTATAGTTGGTCAATTAACTATGAAATTATAGATATAAAAGAGATTAAAATGGTCTAGGTAGAATTTGGATGGTATATAGGGGAAATAAAGTGGGTCTTGGTGAAAAAAGGGAACTAAGTACATGGTTTTCTAATACCGAGTACCCAATGGAATCTAGTGGGTTCTAGAAAAACCACTACAACTCTTAATGAGTGACTGGTAAAAGGTACCCAGTGTCTATCAAGTGGTAAGTGGTTTCCTATTAGGTACATAATAGATTCCAAATGATTTTTTAATAACTTAAGATAAAATAGTTTTTTTGTAATTAATTATAAAATTAAAAGAGGGTGATTTAGGATTTTACAAAAAACCCTCTTAAAATTCCTTCCACCTTGGATATTCCTTTATTTCCTCTTCAAAATAATCTTGGATTCAGTCCGTTAATTGATCTTTTATTGAGCCACTATTGCATATTTTGTACATTATCTCTACTCTCTAAAATTATTTTTAATTAAGAACAAAATCCTCAAATCTATAATCATATTTTATCATCTGGACTCCTAGAATCTTATTTATTAGAGGTCATACTTTCATTATACCCATTCATGATGTAATTTTTCATACCATTCAATTGGCGACGACTTATATTTTTCATATATCCAAAGTTCCTAAATGATAACAATATGGGACAGTGTGGTATAAAAATGGAAATATATTTTATTTTATATTAATTCTGTTTAAACAACTATTTTTTTAAAATTTTAATCATTATGGAATAACATTAATATTCAATAAAGGATAAACCATTACTTTATTTTTATCTTAATTGGGTTATATATATATATATTATTGTTGATTTTCACTATAGTAAGAATAAAACCTACCAAAAAGATAATTACATAGTTAAATACATGTGTGTTTGTGTATAATAATATATTATGACATACGATTAATACTAGTATGAATTTAATTGTTTGAGGATTATGGTCACTTGGGTTATATCCCCTATTTAGAACTAGTTATTTCCCTCCTACAAAGGATTTATAAACGATCAATTTTTCATATTAATATGGACAGTGAATTTAATCTTTCAGGTTACCAAGCATCGATCAATTGTGGCAAGGTTAGTTTCTATGTTGGATTGTTTATCATATGTGAAAAATCTATTTTAAAAGTATTTTAATTTTAAGATGTTATTAGTGCATGATTTTGTTGTTTATGGTGCATAACTTTTCTTCCATGTTCTTATTTTTCTATTTACACTTATACTTACGATAATGTGGTAGTAGTCATGTGGTTACCATATATTGGGTACAATATAATTACACCTTACACATATCCTCAAGGTATGTATAAACCACCTTTGTTCTGTTTGAGGCATCTGATTCTTGGTGGTTGGGGAGAATGTTGAGATTGGTAGCGTACAATACTGCGAAGGTATGGCCAGATATCCTATATAGAGATATATAAAGTATTAGAGTCTATATATTTTGGTACTATAATATTTGTTGATCCATAATATGTTTATGTTTTTCTGTTTTAAAATATCAAATGTGATGATTTTTACTTTTGTTCTTTAATGTTATTTAATAATCACATATATTTTCTTTGTATTATGATTAATATTAAACCTTACATTGATACCAAACGATGAAACTAAAGCTAAAAAAGTCTTAATTATACATCATTTTAAAAAATTAAAACATTAAATATCACAAAATTATCACACAATCTCAAGAATAGAAGGTTTAATTTATTTTTGGTCTGTCCACATAGGAAATTTATTTTACAATTCTTGTAAATATTTTTTTATAATTTATCCACACTAAAATTCTTCTAGATTATCATATATTATAATCATCCTTAAAACATTTAGAAATGGAAACATAATAAAGGAGAGAGATCATATTATCATTAAGGGTAATAATAATGAACAATAATTAAATATCATTAGTGAGAATAAGATAATCATTAGGCATAATCAATATACATAAGAAACTTATACACAATAAAACAAAAACATTAAATCATGGAATAAGGCCTAGACTAACATAATATAAGAATCAAAAGTGTGTGGAAACATGATTTAATAAACCCTAGTAATGAGAGAATATCATATTAATGAGAAGAAGAAAAAAATATGAAAACTTTCAAACATGGAATAAAAAATAGAATAGGGAAACATTACATTCATGAGCCACACCCTCAATGCTCACTCTTATGAGAAACTAAAATTTACTCATGAATACTAATCTCATGAGATATAAACTTTTAACTAATGAATTTTATGGTAATATAAGACCCCACCCATCATCATCCATACATATGAGCGCCAGTTTAAAATCAATCACTCATAAAATCATAAATAATACATAGAAATAAAATGGGTTATATAAAAATTTTAAATGATAATCAATCAATTTTTAATAAATAAATAATCAAAGTAAATAAAATTGGTTTTATATCATTGTAAAATTTAATCACATAAACTAATTATACATAATCTTAATAAGATAAACCCATGGAAAATAAATGGGTATCCAAAAATATTCAGTAATTTATTATTGAAATACCATTCATTCAAGATGATAAAGCATGAGGTATTTAAACCATATAAATAATGGTATTATGATTTAGTCAATAATTTCCCCAATTAATTGATTCATAACATATATGTTAACATCCTTCATTTATATTAAGTATATATAGAGTTTTCACAGAGGAAAAACTTTGGAATGTATCTCATATTTATACATGATGAATGATTTGTTAAGACAAATACAGTGATAAATCATTTATCTAAATGAGATAGACATTACATAAGAAATATAGATAAATAATGTGGTTAGTATCATTTGAATAAGGTCTTTGATCAACCATAAAATATTTCAATACAAGTATCCATTGATGGAAAACAATATTTAGGAGCATTTAAAAAATTGCATTGAAAAAAAGAAATAAACATGGCCTTTTGAATGAATTTATTATAATGGAAATATTTTTTATAACTATGATAATGAGGATTTATTATAGAAACCATAAATTTTATTATAGTAAGATTCATAGGGAAGACAAAATGGTAGGAAAATAGATTCACAAAGAAAACATTAAAAGAATTTCTTTTTCACACATTAATGAAAATGACCCATATAGAAAATGTTAAAAACTTATTTATAGATTTCTATTGAATGTAAAAGTTGTATAAAATGGACTTAATAGATTATTTAGATATATAACGGATATTTTCAAAAAAATATAATGAATATGAAAATGAAAAAAAGTGGTTCCCAACTAAGAAGAATATATGGGGTTGGCTTCACTTACAAGAACCCTTTGGGTAAAATATGTGTGAAGGGGAAATGAAATATTGAGTAGACTTGTAAAATACTATGGGTATAAAAATAAAATTATTATAATTTTTATAAATAAAAACAACTTTATATATTTATTATGTTTAAAAAACAATAATTATTTGAAAATGAGATTGGAAAAGAAACCCTTATGATTTGGTTAACATTTTAACAAACACCCCATTTCCACTTCATTATCTTTTGAATAAATGTCCATTTAGAATAGAAAATGATATGGATAATTATTAAAACAATAATATGGTATAGTAAATTCATTTTTCCATAGTCACACCATATAAAAGGTATCATCGGGTTCACAAAGAAATATGTCTCAAGAAATTAGATTTGAGACAAAGAACCCCTTACATTAATTACTAACTTCCACTAAAGTGCTTGAAAATTCTGTATAAGAAAAATTAAGATTTTAATAATATATTTAAGAAAATTATTCATATATATGACTTATTATAAAATTAATTTATAATTATTCTCTACATGTATATTAGTTAGTTATTGTCTATTTTCAATATTAGGAGTGATTAATCTTGATTTTTTAACTAGTTTCATAATAGAGGTGTTATTATTCCATCTTTGAATTTTTTTTACCATTCTAAGATATTAAAAGATAATAGAATTTTTGTTTTAAAATTATTTATAATGTTATAATTTCATTCTATGTATTTTTTTATTATGGTTCTTAAAGAAAAAATTATAGATTATAAACTTTAATTGATTTTCTACAAACGAATGGTGGTATCTTAATTAATGAGTTTAATTTTAATTTTACCATTCTTGAAAAAGAAATAAAATATATATATAATTATTTATGTATTATATTATCAGTAATTAATTTCTCATATTCATTTATGATATTATTTTATTTCATGGTTCATGTAGGTGGTTAGACCAACCCAAATACTAACATGTCAAAATTAATGGATGATTATGATTATGGAAGTGGTTTATTTTGGGATAATATAATTATTAAATTATAATAATGATATTTAATAGATAATTTTAATGTGGTTAAAATTATTTAAAATTATTTTAATAAAGAATAATTAAACTATATGAAAAATGAGACATGTTACTTTGTGGATGTGGTAGTCCGCACAACACACGACTAACTTTTTCTTCTCTTAAAGAATGAGAGGGAAAAAAGATAGAATACAATTTATATTTTATTAATTACAAGTAAATTATATATATCGAATTTATTAATAAAATTTACAATTATAACTAGAGAAAATAGGTGTCGGTGAAAAAATGAAAGTTTTCGATTCATGGAAGAGGTAGTCTGCACAACACACAAATGACAATTTTTATTTTATTAATGATAATGGGAAAATGTGGCTGATAGTTATAACCTAGGAATAATGAAATTAATTATGAAAAAATACCTATTTAAATTTAAATATTATAAAATTATTTATTTATGAATAAAATAAAATAAAAAGAGTTAGGGAAGAAAATACTCATTTTGAGAGCTTAGGATTTTCGTTTGAAGAATCCTTGTAAATGGATATATTAAATAAATATCGTATGAATAAAATATAAAGTAAAATTAATAATGTTATAAATGAAGGATAATTGGTGTATTCTCATGTAGAAAAATAATTTTGGGTGTGGTTTGGAATGGGTCGTGATATGTCCCTTTTATATTTGGTGAGAATGTCTCGTTTGTAAATATTTGAACTTAATATAAAGAGAGAACATGTTTCACTTGTCAATAAGAATAAAGAATGGATAAAAATGGATTTTTATTTATTTTATAAGGTATTTAATACTTAAAAAATTCATTATAAAACTTTTTTAAACATTTTTTAAGTCCTCCACTCTTCGAATTTTTACTTTTTCCATTTTTGGTTTTACCGTGGTAATTAGTTTTTTACTTAAGTAATTTATTTTTAAAGATTAAAAAAATAAAACTTATTAAATAATTTAGAGATGATTATTTTAAACATTAAATATATTTTATTATATAAAATTTATATGTATGATAAAAATCAATTTTAACATTAACCAACGTAACATGTAAAACTAGTTTTTAGAAAAAGTGTACTTTTAAGATTAAAAGTTATGTGTAGGATAAAATTAAAAATATATTTTATTTTCATGATATAAATTTCATTATTATAAAAAAATAAAATTTATTTTGATTTAAAATCAATCCAAAAACAAATTTTACCAAAATATTTTTTGATTGAAGGAAACTAAAAAAACTATTTTTATTGGAAAATATTACTCATGTCCTTAAAATGTTAACCATAAGTTTTCATAGATCAAATTTTTTCAAAAATGTTTAGTTTTAATTATTAAATACACATTTACTAATGTCTTTAAAATGTTAATAATAAGTTTCCTTCATATATTTCATAATATGTTCACTTCCATTTATACATACTTATTTAATGACTATATTAAAATATTAAAATTTAATTTTAACATAGCATGTTTTTAGTTTGGTGTTGTGTTTAGAACAATAAATTAACATAAAATTTATTTATTGTGAAATTTTTAGTCATTACATTCTCCCACATAAAATAAATTTCTTTTTTAAAGGATTAATTATTTAAATCTAATGAAATAGTTAGGGGTTTTCATAAGATATACAAGGCTTGTGATTTCATTTAAAAAGTGCTATCTACCTCTTTAACTTGGGTAAATCTAGGGAACTCATTTATTCCTTCACAATAGACATATAATAATATAGGGTGTATTCACAAACATTTAAGCAAAATACCCTATATTATTATAGTTAAGGCCTGTACAAGGGAACCGATTTTCCTGAAGAGTTCATCATTGTCCTTGTAGTGATAAGTGATCATAAGATTATTTGATATAAAAAAATATGATCTCTCTATTTTGTTACCAGGACTTCTATGTGGATATAGCTAATCCATTACCAAAACCACATTAAATTCATCTAAAAAAGGATAATAATATTTTTAAAAGGTAATTTCATATAAACTTAAATTTGGGATACCATAATCATACCACAGTTATTTTTTATTAAAAAATTTAAAATATAGTCAAATAGGTGATGATTTAATGTTCTTGTCAAATATACTGCGTAAAAATGATTGGGTTGAATAAAATGAAAATAAAAAACACATAGTTCTCGAGTGGCTGATCAGTGTTCTTTACTCCACATCATTTTCTCGTCTTACTTAAATATTTATGGTTTAATATTCTTTAACTTATTCCCTACATATTTTAAAGTTATAATTACTATCATTCTCATTATCTCATTGATAATGGGATTGACTTGGGTAATTTCCATGTTCATCACATTTAAGACATTGAACTATTAGTGGTACCTTAGGATGAACCATTTTTTCTATTCACAATGTACACAAATCAATTCACTTTTCCTTAGTAATTAGTTTCTATATTACCTCATTCACTACAAATAAACAAACTCCTAATTCATTTAAGACATTACCATGGGTGATTCTTACTATAATTTTGGCATGAAATAGATTTTACATTCATTCCATCATCATGTTTATCACCCGAAATTTCAAGAGGTTCCATCCATATCTTATTTGGTGAGTTTGGAAACTCAACTAAGTTCATGTTGTTAATCATGATTATTGAAAGTTGTTTTTGGCATAATCCAATGATTTTCCACTCCATATCTTATCATATTTGACTGATCATTGGTCAAATATTTGAATTGTCCCTGGAATCCATTATTGAAATGATTATTTTGTTCTTTATATAATACTAAAACCAAAAGGAATTAAGTGTGAGTGATTAATAATTAATACGACAATAGATTTATTTTAATATAATGAGAAATTTTACCTCAAAATGTATTACTCTTAAAATTATTGCATTATATTTTAGTTCAACCTAAATCACTCTCATTTAAGTCTTGGTGTATTTAGGATAGGTTATCAAATATTCTTTAACTTAATTACATAAAATAATAAATCCTTTATCATTGCCAAAAAATCACTGATAAATGCCTTTCATGGTATAATATAAAACTCTACAGCAGCACACCCAAACAAGACCTACAAAAAAATCAGCATATCAACAAGTATACCCATATAAAATTAATACATAATTAATAAGGTAATTTCAGAAAGTGTACCCATACAACAAGTATACCCATACACCATTAACAAATAATTAATAAATTATTTAAATACATAAAGAATTCAAATTAAAATTCAAGGGGTTGGGGGGATGTTCAGGGGTTTGGGGTGGCTGTCCAAGGGGGAAGGGGGTGTCCAGGGGGTGGGGGTGTTCGGGGGGGGGGGGGGGGTTGTCAGGGGGGATGGGGGTGTCCAGGGGATAGGGTTATCCAAGGGGGGTGGGGTGGTGTCCAGGGGGGTGGTGGGGGCTGTCCATGGGGGTGGGGTTGTCCAGGGGGTGGGGTGTGTCTAGGTGGTGGGGTGGCGTCGAGGAGGGGTGTCCAGGGGGTGGGGGGTGTCTTGGTGGTGGGGTGGTGTTGAGGAAGGTGTCCACGGGGGTGGGGTGGGGGTGCTTTCTATGAGGATGGGGTGTTGTCCAGGGTGTTGGGGGGGGGGCTTTCCAGAGGGTTGGGGTGTCCAGGGGGTGGGGTGGTGTCCAGGGGGTGGGGGTGGTTCAGGGGGTTGGTGGGGCTGTTCAAGGGGGGTGGGGTGGTGTCTAGGGGGTGGGGGTGGCCTTCCAAGGGGGTGGGGGTTTCTAGGGTGTTTCTAGGGGGTTTCTAGGGGTGGGGTGCCTTTCCAATTGGTTGGGGGTGTCTAGGTGGTGGGGTGGTGTCTAGGAGGGGTGGGGGTGTCGTCTAGGGGGTTTGTGGGTGTCCAGAGGGTGGGGGTGTCTAGGGGGTGGGGGTGGTGTCCAGGGTGGGGGCTGTCCATGGGGGTGTATAGGGGGGTGGGGTGGTGTCTAGGGGGTTGGGGGCTTTCTAGGGCGTGGGGGTGTCTAGAGGGTGGGGTGGTGTCCGAGGGGTGGGGTGGAGCTGTCCAAGGGGGGTGGGGTGGCGTCCCGGGGGGTGGGGGCGGATGTCCAAGGGGGTGGTGGTGTCTAGGGGGTTGGGGTGTCCAGGTGGTGGGGGTGTCTAGGAAGGGTGCAGGTGCCGTCTACGGGGTTCGTGGATGTCTAGGGAGGGTGGGGGTGTTCAGTGGGGGTGGGGGTGTCTAGGGGATTGGGGTGGTGTCTAAGAGGTTGGAGGGGGGGGGGGGGATTTCAAGGGGTGGGGGTGTCCAGAGGGGTGGGGGTGTCCATGGGTTGGGGTGGTGTCCAGTGGGTGGGGTGGTTGTCCAAGGGGGTGGGGGTGTCTAGGTGGTGGGGTGGTGTCCAGGGGGTTGGGGGGATTTCCACGGGGTGGGGCTGTCCATAGGGGTGGGGCTGTGTAGTGGGTGGGGTGGTGTCTAGGGGTGGGGGAAGGGGTCCAGAGGGTTGGTGGGCTGTCCAAGGGGGGTGGGGTGGTGTCCTGGGGGTTTGGGTGGCTGTCCATGGGGGTCGGGGTGTCCAGGGTGGGTGGGGGTTTCTAGGTGGTGGGGTGGTGTCTAGGAGGGGTGGGGGGCATTCAGGTGGTGGGGGTGTCCAAGGGATTGTGGGGCATCCAGGTGGTTGGGCTGTCCATTTTAAACAAAAGAGATACACTTTGAGTGATACCAGCCACACTGTGCCTTAGATTGAGGCAGGGTTGAATCATACACATTAAAAATGACACATGCATCATTCCCCTAATGTATCAACACAATCCTAACGTGTTTTGTTGGATTTTCGTATGTCAGTTGTTATTTTTACTTAAAATTCTGTCTATTCTAAACAAAAGAGAGACACTTTGAGTGATACCGGCCACACCGTCCCTCAGATTGAGGTAGTCTAGACTTTTATTGGTCAAAAATAACAATGGATCATTCCCCTAATGTATCAACCCAATCTTAATCCGTCTGGCCGGATTTCGGTACATCAGTTTTTTCTTTCACTTAAAATTCTGTCCATTTTAAACAGAAGAGAGTCACGTTGAGTGATATCGGCCACACCATGCCTCATATTGAGGCGGGTTTTACTTTTAAATGTCAAAAATTACCCATGGATCGTTACCCTAAATTATCAACATAATATGAATGCATTTGGTCAGATTTCAGTACATTAGTTGTTGTTTTCATTTAAAATTATGTCCATTTTAAAAAAAAGAGACACACTTTGAGTGATATCAGCCACAAAGTACCCCATATTGAGGTGTTTTTGACTCGTACACATCAAAAATGACCCATGGATCATTACCATAAAGTATCAACACAATACTAATGTGGTTGGTCATATTTCCGTATATCAGATGTTGTTTTCACATAAAATTCTGTCCATTTTAAACAAAAGAGAGACACTTTGAGTGATAATGGCCACACCATGCCTAGGATTGAGGTAGGGTTTACTTTTAATCGTCAAAAGGACCCATGGATTGTTCCCATAATGTATCAACACAATCCAAATGCGTTTGGTCAGATTTCAGTTCATCAGTTAATGTTTTCACTTAAAATTCTGTCCATTTTAAACAAAAGAGAGACACTTTGAGTGATACTGGCCACACTGTGCCTCAGATAGAGGCAAGGATGACTCGTACAATTCAAAAATGTCCCATTTATCGTTCCTCTAATGTATCTACACCATCCAAATGCATTTTTTTAGATTTCCATATGTCAGTTGTTGTTATCACTTAAAATTCTGTACATTTTAAACAAAAGAGAGAAAAATTGAGTGATACCAGCCACTATGTGCCACAAATTGAGGTGGGGTTGACTCATACACATTCCAAATGACCCATGTATCGTTCCCATAATTTATCAACAAAATACTAATGATTTTGGTCAGATTTCTCTACGTTAGTTGTTGTTTTTACTTAAAATTTTGTCATTTTTAAACAAAACAGAGACACTTTTAGTGATACCGGCCACACCGTGCCTCATATTGAAGAATGGTTGATTCATAATCGTCAAAAAATGACCCATGGATCCTTATTATAAATTATCAACACAATACAAATGAGTTTGGTAGGATTTCCGTACGTCAGTTGTTGTTTTCACTTAAAATTCTGTCCATTTTAAACAAAAGAGACACTTTGAGTGATACCGCCCACACCATGCCTCAAATTGAGGCAGAGTAGACTCTTACATGTTAAAGATGACCCATAGATCATTCCCCTAATGTATCAACACAATCCTAATGCTTTTGTATTGATTTCCGTATGTGAGTTGTTATTTTCAAATAAAATTCTGTTCATTCTGAACAAAAGAGAGAGCCTTTGAGTGATACCGACCACACCGTGCCTCAGATTGAGGCGAGATTGACTCGTACACCTCAAAAAAGGCCAATGGATCGTTCCCCTAAAGTATCCACACAATATAAATGCATTTGGTCAGATATTAAGGTATTTTAAATATTTTACTATTTTTTCTTATCCATAGCCCAAAGAAAAGTGGTTCATCGTTATTGCATGTTGCTGGTGCATTTCATATGTCAAAATAGTAAAATGACTCATTGGAGAAAGAATTTTCTATTTAATAACAATTAAATTTTTCCTACAAACATTTACAAACAACAATGTTTCATCTTTTTATCCCCTTAACCCCTCTCAAAAATGACAACCAATTGTACACGTCCCCAAGTTAGATCTTCATGCTATTTGTGTACAATATTCCATCAGTTATGTGGCCCACTCATTTCTAAACAAATCCATATTATCTTGTGAATATGAGGCTTTTCAATAGTCATTGTATTACTAAAAAATATATAAATAAATAAATATTAAATAATTTAAATGGAATAGATTTTTTTTTGAAAATACCTCTTTAGGGATTCTATTTTGTTGATGAAAAATGATCTATTTCATAAAATTACAAACATAATAACCATAATCATTTTCGTTTGTTTGTTTTGGACACTACCAAAAAATTTATCATTAAGAGAATAAGTAACTTGTGTTGATATGTGTTTGGATATTAATTTATTATATATACCCAGATATTTTTCCAGACGTAGTACTTTCTCGCCTCCTTATGCTTAGCCCCTGTCCTCATTCCATTTTTAGACGATAATGAAAAACCTCCCTATAAAAAAATAATCCTTAGTATAAGATAATATAAATTATATTTCATTATTTTTTGACCTAAAATGTAGGATTTAGTGCCTTATAGATTCACAAACTGCATCATGTGTGGTCGATTTGTTGGATATCATTACATTGATTCTAGAAAGTAAATCGTTAGAGTATCCAAGTTCATCACAATTAGCAACCAATGTTGCCTAAAAACCCAAAAAAGAATAAGTAATAAAATATGTGAAAATATAATTGATATGCTTTAATCATAGAGTTTTCCCCGGCATGGTTGGTATTAGTAAGAGTCTGTCATCCGTAATGTTAATTTCCAATGTTTTCAACAAGCTTTTCACTATTTGATCCTTTTTTTATGGCTCTAATTTCATTAGTTGTGTTGATGTGGTATGAGAACTAATGATTCCAAATTTTGCCTCATCGGAAAATTCTTTCAACTGTTTTTAATATATACATCTTCCAATAATATAAAATGGATTTAGTCATAATTTTCAAATTATATAAGCTTATAGAAAATAAATTAAGGAAAAATACCTCATATATATATTTACAACTGTGATGCCTAGCCAACCGTATTCAAGGATCTCATTTACATTTTTAGAAGCAACAAAATCTTGAATTTACTCTCGATATATATTCTTTTCAAACACCACTATATGACTACTACCACCTCTTAGCTTCATATCCACATTAGTCTTCAATGCTAGTAAATGTGGATAGAGAACAAGTGGTGTTTTTTTCTTTTAGTAGCTCTTTGGGATCAGTTGGTTGATCCTTTAGATTCTTTTGAGATGACGTTTCTTTTCACCCCCTTCACTTTCTCTTTCTATAATAACATTCATTGGTTTAGACCACATTTTCATTAATTTTAAAAAGTTTATCTTGAAAAAAATAGAAATAAATACCTATTTGTCCACATGTACTCTTACAAGTTATGACAGACAAGCAATTAATTTCCCAATATCTTTTTCAACTGTATGAATATCATCTTCATCAAGTGAAATAGGTAGATCTGCATTTGTCTCATAAGCTACAGTAATCACCACTTTTAGATGATGTTTCAGAAGTGGTCTAGTATACAGCTTGCCCTCTGGGATGTTGAACACTGTAGCCCTCAGTAAAAAGTGACAGGTGGGTGTTGATAGATATAAATCATAGTCATTATCACCCGGTATAAGATCAGTACATGAAAAGTATCAGTGTTTGTTTGATTCGCATTTCATGGGAACAATTATAATAATATTTATTACCATGGCTAACAGAGTTCATTGAGGGGAATGGCTCACCTCAATGATTGTGGGGGGGGGGGTGATCTTCACGAGTTGGTTTTTCATGAGTTGTGTTATCTCCTTTCCTACCACGCAAAAAATTGGATAGAAACTCTCCCTTCCATTGATATAGTTCGTCAAGAGTTTCTATTCTTTTTCTCATTTTTTTTCATTTTTTCATCTCTATCATCAATTTGTTTTTTTCTCATAATATAATCAAGGTGTCATTCCAAACCCTGCACCTCTGACACGACCGTATTGTTCTGGCTGCTTCAAAGACGTTGATAATAGGTCTGTATCCTCTACAAGAGTAGCTGATTCCTATGACTGTCGGATATAGGAAAATATTTAATTATTTTTATGTAATATAAATAAAAAAAATCATTATATTGTGTCATACTTAGATATATTTCCCACACATTATTGTGTTTTCATCTACTAGCTTACCTTCCTTATCCATATGTGCCTCCTTCCATAGCACATGACATGGGATGGAAGTGTCTTTGGTTTTAGACTCATAAATCTACATATAAATATAGAAATATAATTATAATTTTGTTTCTTGGAACTTAACAATATTTCTGTTAATTTAAAATACGTACCATTTTCTTTTCTAGTAAAGCATACCCAATCCTTTCTTTATGATAGGGGTATGATGGTTTTGATGCGTGTTCCTTATTTTCAGTTCTGAGTTACGGTTTTGTAAATGAAATACTGACAATCAAAGTGATGAATACACGTATCCTCTAACAACATATCATCAACCACAATGTACTAGAAACTTCTCATCCCAACGGCGGAAAATAAATGCATCCCATGCTTCTTGGGATATCAGGTGAGCATAGGCAAGGGGTGGGTGCGATTCTATATTTCCTTTGGAATCTTTCAAGTGACATTTTGTTAAAATAGTGTGAAATCCTTGATGACACCTTCCTGTAAGCCTCAGTACATAATTCTTCTGTGAATCATCTACTATAAATGTACTCTGCAAGATATTGAGAAGAGTAAGACACTATTTCATTTTTTTATTTGCTAGTAAATTAAAGAAATAATATCATATTGTTACCATAATTTCATCCCAGATCACATCCTTCATCCCGGACACAACATGGTGTCATGAATCTATTTAAATTGGCACACATTTCTAAGTGAAAATTCCAATGTAACTACTAAAAATAGACTTTTGGGATTCACATTTTGGCATCATGTATTCTATCTGACATCAAATTTGATGACTTTGCTTTTCTCCTAATGAACTTTGGATAACACCGTCAAAATACGATGCACCTGTGTTTTCTGTGATGTCGGTCCTTCATCCCTGACCATTTAATCAATATCATCATCATCTATATGTTCATTTGAAATGATAGCAATACCATGTGATGATGGTTGTGGGCATCAACACTATGAGTAGCAATAGGTTCAGAAACTTGTTGTTGCTCTGCACTGTGAGCAGCTGCACCAGCAGCTCCAGCAACAACAGCTTGAGAGACTTGTTCAGCCTCGAGGTTAGGAGCACCAGAACGTGAAGAAGTCATTATCTACAAATTTTTTTGAACAATTAATTTATATTACATAAATTCAGTAATGATAAGATAATAACATGAGATAATAAGATCAATATCACAAAACAAAATATATCCTATTTATTGAACTCTCTTTCATTTTTTAAAAGGCTGATGGGATTTGAAACCTCTATCAATTATCCAAATCCCTTCATTATGGTCTCATATTACATATAAAACATCATATACATTGGGAACACTGCAAAACTATTGCGACGTACCACTAAAAAGATCATCCTCAACTGAATTTTCATCAGACGCTTCAGTAGTTTTGGATGATAACCGAACAATCGATCACTTTCGGTTTGGGGGATTTGGAACATGAATACTTGTACCACTTATGCTGCCATTATAAATTGTTCGTCTTTGTACCCTTATTTACTAAAATAAACTTTCATAATTTCCAATTCATCTATTTTAAAACCACTATTGTTATCAACCCATTTTCATTGAAAAATCGGCAATTGGAATGTCGTATAATCCAACTCCAATATTTTTTTGATAATGCCAAAGTGTGACATATTTGAATAAATTGGATTTCTGTCCTTACTACCAGAAACATGCATCCCTTTATCCACAAGTGTAACTTCAATATTCTACATGGTAATATCTTCATCATGTTCATCTGTATAGATTGTATATCCATTAATTACATAACCATTGTAAGATAATACATTCACACTTGGTCCAGTGGCTAGCCACCAAAGTCATTCTGAAATTGAATTCTGATTTTTCATCTAACTCCTTAAAAATATGGTCCTGAAACTATCCTATAGACTAGTGATTATGCATATTTTATATCCATTTATTTTCCCTAGATGGATTCAACTGCCTAATAATTTCTTTGTGGGTTTTAATATATTATGAAACCTCCCAACTTTTATAAAAAACATAAAGGTGGGCCAGCTTCTGATATCTAATATTTATTATCACAACATTTCATCCAAAAATTCCCTCACCCTCAATGCATCCAGTGTGATGAGATTTTGAGAGACCAATGCTTTACACATCATTTGGGTATTCAGTACAGAATTCAATGGCTTCCTCAACAATATATCACTCCACTATACAACCCTCTAGACAACATCAATTTTTGACATACCCTTTCAAAATCTTCATATATCGTTCAATGGGGTACATCCATCTATAGTGCAGATGACCACAATGGTGAATCTCTCTCACAAAGTGAAGCATCAAATGAACCATCATATCAAAGAATGTTGGTGGTAAGAATATTTATAATTCACATAATATGATGACAATTTATCTTTCCATAGCTAGAAATTTTTCGAGGTCTAAAACATTGCTAAATATTGCTTTGAAAATGACACAATGTTTGGTTAACGTATGATGAACATTCTTGGAAAAAATGAAACTTAATTCTATAGAAACTAAATCATGCATCAAAACATAGTAGTCATCTGATTTCAAACCTTTTAACATCAAATCATTTATTGAAACAATGTTCTTTATATTTGATGAGTACACTTCTATATCCTTTACATCATTGAATATGTAGAAAAACTGATATCTCTCCTCCCTAGAACGATTGTAAGAAGTTGGAGGAAGAAACATTCTATTTTCACCCTTCACGGGAACCAAATCTTCTCGTATTATCATGTCAACCATGTCCTACCTTTCCTTAATTCCATCCTTTGTTTTTTCAGGGGAATTTAGCAATATTCCAATAAAATTTTCACAAATATTTTTTTCACATGCATCACATCAAGAAAATTTCTAACATACAAACAATTCTAGTATGGTAATTCCAAAAAAAAATTATCTATGTTTTCGACTGATTTTAGTAAGGCTTTTGGAAAATGGTTTACCAAAAATAGTGTTCACATCTTTTAATTTCTCAAATAGTTGATCACCTATTAGTGGAGATGGTGTTGTGCATTGTTCTAAACTTCCATTGAATGATGTCGTCCAAGATCAGTACTTATACGATGAGGTAGAAATCTATGATGTCCAAGAAACATAGTTTTTGATGAATGTTTCAACATAATTGATTTTGTATCTACTTCACACATAGGACACCCTTGACTTCCTTTAATGATATAGGCTGAAAAGTTTCCATGAGTAGGGAAATCATTTATCGTCCGATACAACATCACTCTCAATTTGAAGTATTCACTTTTATAACCATCATACAACATAACACCGGAATCCCTCAATAACTTCAAATCCTTAATCAAAGGAGACAAAAAAACATCAATATCGTTATGTGGTTGTTTTTTTACTGATTTAAGGATATATAACATGATAAATTTCCGCTTCATGCATAACTAGGGTGGCAAGTTATAATTTACCAACATAACTGGCCATATACAGTGAGTGATGGTTTGAAAACCAAGAGGATTCACTCCATCGGTAGATAACACAAGATGAAGGTTTCTCGGCTCATTTCCTAATTTAGGATACTCATGATCAATTATCTTACATTGAGGAGATTCATCCAAGTGATGTAATTTCCCTTCATTATTTATTTTATCTGCATGCCATGACAATTTTTTTGCAGATTCATCACTTCCATATAGATGCTTAAACCTTTGAATGATTGGAAAGTACCATACAACTTTCTTAGTACTGGATTAATCATTCTTGTATCGAGAAGCACCACACTTTAGGCATTAAATAAGTGATTTTTTCTCCTTGTGAAGCAATATAAAGTCTTTCAGGAAGGCATTTATTCTTTCAGAAAGCATACCCATCGAGTGTAGCATTCGTTTAGATTCATATGTCCAGTTTGGGAGCTCATTATCTTCTGGGAGCATGTCATTCAAGAAAGAAATTAGTACCGTAAAACTGACATCACTCCATCCGTTTCCTGATTTCAAATTATACAACTTCATTAATGCTAACAATGATGTATATTTAGTGCAACCAGTATACAATGGGATCTTTGCACAACTCTTTAACTTCTCAAACAATTTTGGGCAATCACGGAGTTCATCTTCAACTGTCCTTGTCATTTACTCAATATAATCTTAATCATCATTCACATCTGTAATCACATCATCCATACGGTCTTTTTCATTATCCATATTTTTATTTATATATGATGGTCCATAAAACAATGTTTTATCCTAGCCAGTAGCTACATTAAATTTTTATCCTTGTTTATTCCAATATTTATAACTCTTATCTATTCCATGACATATCAAATGTTTTTCCAACTACTCTGGATTAATTAGTCTAGAATAACAACAATGTATACACAAACATAGGATTTGAGAAGAATACTTTGCGTGATCCTTTGCATACTTGAAGAACCCTTTCACTCCATTCTCATAATTTGTTGTTAAACAATTAAAATACATCCAATGTTTATTCATCTCCATATTATTTGAATATCAAATATTAGTATTTATGATTCAAATACACAAAACAATAAATCCAAATATTGTATAATAGAACCACTTCTTTATAAAAATTGAGATTAATAGTGCCTACCATATACCTAGAAAATAATTGAAAAAATTAGGAAAAATACTTTCTTGTACCTATTTCTAATTGTACTACAAGAAAAGTATAACGAACATAGATCATACCTCCAAACACTCGTAGAGCCTCCTTGTAAAAAGTCTCTAGTGACTACAACTATCTGAGATTCTAACAAATAACTTACCAATATAGGAGTGGTCTACTTAGGGGTAGTATTAGTAGAATCAATCCAAAGATCCATCCACCTCATGATGCTCCCCAATCTCCTCCATCACTTTAGTGCTGTACATACCTATTTCCTCCAGTCCCTTTTTCTACCTAGGCTCTTCCTCTACTACCTCTCTGACTTTTGCATGAATGTTAAGAAAATGCAATGTGATATGTCTATACCCATCAGAATCATATTAAATCCCTTAGAGTAATGGGATATCCTTGATGTACATATGAATGACAGTGCCTCCTGAGATGAGACTTGCATCACACACCTACTGTGGGTGGGTGTTGCTAACCCTACATCCCAGAAGATCACTACCTTAAAAGATTATGATATCAACTCAAACCATATACATAATCATAGAACACTAATATAGCCATCCAAAGCTTAGTATTACATGTTGAATTCCCCCAAACCACTAGAGTTCGGCCTATTAATTGATCAAAATAAATTAATGGATTTAATAAAAAGAGATGAAATACAATCCAACCATGTGAAAGACATTTTCAATCTCCTGAGAATAAAATTACCCCCATCACATAATCGGGTTCTCCATAATGTAGGTGTACTTAACCAAAATCACTTGGCCTGACACACCAAGGGTAGTTATTTAATAGAGCAGTCTCTATTCAAAATAACAATATTGATACCCAAAAAAGGAATCAGAGAAGAATCACTATCTACCCAATGAAGTGTATGGTGTCTCCCCATTTTCAGAAAAAACATTCTAGACTAGCACCTAGGAACAAATGGTCATAGAGGTTTACTAAGTTGACACCTCCCTCAAATTATCCTTGACATAAAAGAAAGATGTGTGTAATTTACCATTGATCGAAGTCAGGAAACATCCCACAATCCTAAAAATAATTAACCTCCAAAATACAACTTCTCACATGTTCATACCACTAACTAAACCCAAAGTAGACGCTTAAATTTCTTAAGAAAACTACATAAAAATGTGACAGATTATCACCTTTCCAACAACCAAGCTGGAAATACTTATAAAAAACAATTTATTTTAATTTATAAGTTCTTTAAAAAATTATAAATATGTTTTTTCAAGATGAAACAAAAGTGAACTCAAACATATCCTTTTACACAATCAATTGTGATCATTTGTGAGAAATTTTCAATAAGTGATGTCAAAAAAAATTATGCAACCTATAAACACTTATACAAAATCATTTTTCATAAATGGTGTCCCAAAAAATTTTCTAACTATAAAAAACAACGTATATAAATGATAGGAAACTAGGAAAATACACTATGTATATGGAAAACGGATAGAGATCTACAACCAAGGAGGAAAAAAACTAATGAAAACACTACGAGAGAAATGCTGCCCAAACCGAAGCCAAGTCCAAGTCTCACAACTGATTCCTTACTCAATTTTCTCTACCGTTCCATCGCTCTAGCCTACCTATATAAAAACCCCCATGAGGCCCATCCCAAAGTAGAACCTTCCCCATAAACACAATCATAAATAGAACCTTCCCCATTAACACAATCACCAGCACATCATGACTCCCACAAAGTGTATCCAATTAATAATTAGGCAGGTACTATCAAAACTCTTATTTTTCATGAAGGGGTTTAAAAAAGACCAATTTCCCCAGTATAGATACACCAACCAGAAAGGATGAGGAAGAAACAGTCAACATTAAAATAATATTCATGTATAACATGGTCTAGCTTGAGGTTGCACGAGAATATCAAACCCTCATACATATGACACTTGGTGAAAAATAAACTTTTATTCCAAACATCATAAGGAACCATGGGGAATCATAAAAAAATCATACTTTACTTCCAATAATCTGCCAACCAAGTATATGAATCCACTATGAGTGTGATTACGTGACATATATTGTTACAACTATATTTTAGTTAGCATCAAATATAAGGGTGGTGATCATGGGGATGAATCCAAACATCACCCTAATAAAAACTACTCTCACAAAACCTATCCACCAAAAATAAACCTCAAAGGAGGAGTGGGAGACTTTCCTAGAGTAGATCACACCCACTATGGAGGGAGAGAAGAAGCATCGAGCAGTTAGGGAGCCTTCTGCGCTACGTCGGGAGGGGAAGGCACGAATGAGATGGGGAGGTGCATGGTAAGAGATGACACCGTTGAGAAATGGTGGAGTAGGGTTTGTGGGGAGTCCATCGGAGAGGAGGAAGTAGGGTTTTTGGGGTTTCGAATTTGCAGAAGGGGTTAAAGGGGGAGGGGAAAGAGTAGGGCTAGCGGCGGAGCTCCGAAAAAGGGAAGATCGTGGGGGTAGGGTAGTTATCGTAGGGTTACAACACCGCAAGGGATTAAGGGCACGATAAAAAGGGGATACTGTGCACCAGATTTTATAAACTATGAGACTATGGTTTTAACAGCACAAAAAAAGTGATGATAAAGGATTCCTTTTTTAGTGATTGAATTTTAGCACTGATAAAGGAAGCCTTTATCAGTTTCTTTTTAGCACTGATAAAGGAATCCTTTATCGGTGATTTTTTAGTGCTTATAAAGCGTACTCATTATAAGCAATAAGAAAAAAGTGATTATAAAGGGATTCTTTATCAATGATAGAGAATCGCTCATAAAGAATGACTTTATCAGCACTAAAAGTTTAGTGCTGATAAAGGGTTA
The DNA here is from genome assembly GCA_963277665.1 of Viscum album. NCBI lineage: Eukaryota > Viridiplantae > Streptophyta > Magnoliopsida > Santalales > Viscaceae > Viscum > Viscum album. The sequence goes on from OY728141.1 coordinate 1,804,614,714, forward strand.
CTTTATCAGCACTTTTGTCTTAGCGCTAATAAAAGGTGGCGTTTCCCTTGACCATTTTTTAGTTGTGCTCTGTGACTGATCTGGATGATCTCTCCCTTGGATACCACCTCCATTTATATCCCAAGTCAACTGTTACATCACTACAAAAAACTATTCAGTTATGATTCTCACTATCTCATTTTTATGATTTTGATGGTTGTTTTCCTATGGATGTCATCCTAGCATAGTTTCCCTATTTCCTCTATGGAAAACCATTTTGAATAGATATATATGAGAAGAGGCAACATGATAATCCTCAAATGCTATTTCAATTTGACCATTAAGTAAAAATTATTTATGGGTATTCTACTAGCAATATCCTAACCCTTAATGTTATTGAAACCATCCTCTGATACCAACTATAGGGCCTCATCCTTAAAAAATTACACAATATTGAGATAAGTCAATAATTTGACTATAATTCACAACAAGGATATTTTAAGTTTTAGAGTTTTATAGTATCATACCATTATTAATATATATCATCCCATAATTATACAAGAGGATACTATCAAAACAATTACCATTTTTCCACCAAAGGAATCCCTTTTAAAAATAAAACATGATCTATTTTCTTGATAAAAATCTTATTGACTTCTTTCTTTCTCTTACTAATCCTTATACCCTGTGAAAACATTTTAAAAACTCGGGCTGAGTATAAAAACTAATAATGGGATAGAATAATGAAATAAAAAATTAGTCCATGAATATTTATATACCCATTAATTCATAAGAATCATGAAAACATCATTGCAATAATAAATCATAAAGGGAACTTGTGGAAACCATATCATACTTTCATTGTAGTATTCACATCTACATAGGGAGTAACCTTTATGGTTACGTTTGGAATACCCATCACAGTATATTCCCTAAATCTCTTCGGAGAACCCTTAACGATTACCTCCATAATGTTACCTATTGAATTGGGGAGCTATCACAGGATCACCCACCCTCAGTTTATCCTAGAACCACCTACATACAAAATCAATGACCAATAACCATAAAATAATCATAACTCATGAACCAGCATAAAGGAAAAATAAAATTTACACATTGCAATCATAAGATATAATTTCAAGATATTGATATAATCAATCCATTCTCAAAACCATTTTCCATACCAAAATACCTAGAAAATAAATATGGTATTTACTTTTATTTTTAAAAACATTTTGGCTTGTAGAGGAAGCCAAATACCAAATAATGATAATGAAGGCGGAAAGGTCATTATCAATGTATACATTAAAAAACATTCATTTTTTTTGTCGTATATTAAAATGAATCAAAGAAAAAAATTCCTTTCGAAAACCATTGAATGAAATTAAACATCAAAGGGGTTTAATATACACTTTATAAAATAAGATCATGTAAAATCAAAATATGCCTCAATGAAAAGAGATTAAGACGATATACCTTACCTTGAGTTTGACATACTCATTTATTATTTATATTACTAAATAATAAACATAGGTTAGTTTATTCTTTATTCAGAACCATTTTCTAGTTTATTATTCATTATTTATTACCTATTACTATGTTTTAGCAATTAGATAATTAAATGAGTTCATATTGGATGTTTTTTCGATGTTTGGTACATGAGTAAAAAATGAACTTGTTATGATTGAAAATTGTCTATGTGGTCAAAATTCCATTATCTCTATAATATTATCCCTGATTTAAATATAATATATTTCCATTTTAAATGTATTTATAATAATCCATAATATTTATAGATAAGAAATGAAATACAATGTTCATGGAGATAGTAGGTCGTACGTACACATGAATGATACTTTTATTTTATTTTAATATTAATGGAATGAAAAATATATTACACATAGGTATATGGTAATTCTAGTATGTAATATAATTTCATTAAAATCAACCTTTATACGTTCCATGTATGGCATGAACAAGTCATATCACTTTTAGGGGGTGGTAGTCCACACTTCCTCAAATGAAATTATCATAATTACACATCAGGGAAAGCATAAAGGCATGTTGTAAATAAAAAATTACATAATAATAGAGAAAATATAAATATAATATATATTATATATAAATAAAGTTCCATCATAACGGCCACCATGATAGGTGGTAGGAGAAAATTTAATAATCATCATTTTGTGAGGCAATAGTTCACAGTACACAAAAACAATATATTCCATATCTATTATATAAAAGTGTGTGTAAGTATAAGAATAAAAATTTGAATAAAAAATACTAGTGTATTGGGGATACTAGTTTCATTAGAAATTAATGGAATAAAAAAGAGTTTAGGGGGTTGGAGAATGAAAAATAAATGATAGGTTCTTGAGAGAAGACCTTACCTCTAAAACAGGAAACTCCATTTTTTTGAGCTGAAAGGATTTCTTGAATTGCCTTCAACCCAAGGTAAGGATTCTAAGAGTAAGTTAGGGATGATTTAAGCTTAGTTGAGTAGATTTTTGATGATCTAAGTGGCTTGATAGGTCTGAGTAAGGGGGTACAATTGGTGACCTTTTATAAGAGGGAGGAGGGGAACTTTGGGAATGTCTTGAAATAATATTAAATTATAAATTTACTTTAGAATTTTAAAAGCTAAAAAATTATATATTTTTGAGATAATAAGACTATGGGTTGAAATACTTTCAACATATAGGTTTTATACAAGGTTAGGTCACAAATTTAACATTATCTTTTGGCTTTAACCATTAGTTAAATAAATTAACTCTTACCATGTCTTCTTTTATTTTTAGACTATATGGTTAATATGGTTAATATAAAATTACAATAGATCCTATAGTGGATAATTAATGAAAATTTTAACATTATCCATGTAATTTGGTCGAATAATAGATTTTTATGATAATTATATCATTTAATAAAATAGTATTTTTTTAAAAACTCATTTATGTCAATTTTGACACTATTTAGTAATTCATTTTTGTTAAAGTCATAAAAACATGATTCATTTGAAAAACTACATTAACTAAAATATAAAATTTCTAAATAATACTTTAAATTCGTGTATGGCATAAAAATTTTCAAATTTCATTTATTTTAATATTTATAATATCATTTATTTTAATCATTTATTACTAGGGTAATCACTGCATCATCATTGTGTCATAAATAAATTTAAGTATTTAATGTCTAAAAATTATAAATAAAATAAAATGATGTAGGAAATATTTTTATATTTATAATGACTATATATATTCAAATATATTAGTTATATAACCCTATCTTAAAATGGTTTTAGTAAAAAGATACATGTTTATGTTATATTTCTCTATTCTTTAAATTAATTATTATAACATGTCATTGTCACACCCATGTGGTTCCCAAATGCCTAAATATCATCATAAGGATTTTTTTGTCACTCATGAATCATAAAATAAGATTATGGAGTATTATAGGATAGTTTTATATTATTATACTATTATTTTTACCCTTATTTACCAAATTTACACTTTAACCATGGTTAATAAAAATAATTACTGAAGTTACTATTTATAATAACCGAAAATAAAAGGAACCTATTTACATAATTTGGAGATTTTGATTCCAAATATAGAAAACATATTTCTGAATTCAAATCGCTAAATTTTTAGTAATTAATTTAAAATTAATTCCCACTGTCCAAACTAAAAAGCGATTTTTCAAGAAGTAAAAACTATCAAAATATTGACATGTGTTTATGTCCAATTTAAATGTGAAATTACATCCAATGACCAAAATTTTATTAAATGTTAAATACATAATCTAATTACTCATTAAATTTAATTGAAAGGATTACATTACTATACAAATCAATTAGATGAAAAGACGATTTTGAATTAAAATGTAGAATTTTCACTATTCATTATAATAAGAATTTCATAAAAAAAACAAAAATTTCACCCAAGGTAAATTTTGAAGTCCGGAATCCAAATGAGAAGTTTATTTTATCAAATAGAACAAAAAAGTGAAAAAATCATATTAAAAAAGGATTAACTATCAAAATCCAGTAAAACAACATTTTAAAAATATTAGATTATTTTATGCTTAAAATTTGATTGATTCTAATATTAAGCCTCTAAAATTTATTGGATAAATGTAGAAACATTTAAAAAATATGTTTAATATTATTTCAGTTAGTTATTTTCATTACGTCTAATATAATGGCTAGGAAATAACAATAATTTTAAATAATAATAATATTATAGTATCATTTTTCGGTATAAATCAGAGTTTTGTGCAATGTAAGGTTTCAAAAATACTCGTGGTTTTGTGTCAAGTACAGTATCAGAAAAATTTTCCCCTTAATGTAAAATTAATAAATAATTCTTAATTATTAATGAAAAATTATTAATCTATAAATACCGAGGATGTTACAGAAACAATATAAATTTGCCGCCCTGTCAAAAGAGTATTAAATTTATCAATTCTGGAAAATATCTAGAAGTGGACAAAAAGTTGGCTTCTACTACCTAAGGATGTTTCTGAGGGTATTTTTATAATAATAAGGTATTTATTTTCTTTCCCATATCATATAAATCCCAAAAAATTAATCTTTCAGTTAAGAACATGTGGTCTATGAATATATGGTGGTTTATAGATGAGATACCACACCCTTATAAAGTATACAAATAGTTTTATTGGAAAGTCTTTCTCAAGACTATAAATTTAGTGCTTCTTGGAGGAAACCCATGTTTTATACTTTGTTTTCCAATTGTTTTACCCTTTAATTTTCTTCTGAATAAAAATTATAATTCAATATTCAATATTCTATTTTTTCCATTCACATTTTCACCCCTCTACAAACTTTTCCCTTCTTTTGAAATTCAATTCTCACTATAACATTCTCTACCATTACTTGGTATATTTTTATTTATTTTTAATGATAGGTTATTTTTTGTTCACTTGTAGGTTCTTCAATGAGAGAGTCCAAGTGCTACTTGAAGTGTATTACAGAGAGTGATCAATTCACTAAGAATAAAAGAAACAATAAAATAACTACTAGGGGAGTAACTTTTGGAAATTTATTATTATATTTTAATGTTTAAAATCTATTTTACATTTTTCATGATACCCTAAAGTTGATATTAAATATTATTTTTTAAAATAATAACTATAAAAAAAATTAAATGTGTGTGTGTTGGAGGGATTTATTATCTATTTAAAACATAATGAAATGTTTATTTGAGATGAAACTGAAAGGGTTTCAAGATTTTTTATGTCAATGCTTTTAAATAAATACTTCTGAATCGATTTTTCCCACCATAACTTAGAACTCTTATTATTATTAAAATGTTCCTAAATTATTGAAACAATTTGAGAGTGTTTTTTTATAATCATTTCATAAACATGATATTTTTAAGCTTATTTAAAAATACAAATCTTCAATCCTTAAGTAAAAACATTTTATTTTTAAATTATTTTTCTAGAAAAATATTTTAAATTTTGGGAAAATTAATTGAGAACTCATTGTAAACTTAATCCTGAATTTTTTACTCCTGTATTTCAAATATGCTTGAACCAAACTATTTTACAATGTTCTCCCTCCTTGAGTTCAATATTGGGAGCATTTTTGGTTCGTAAGTGGGTGGGAGGGGTTTTCATTATGATAAATTGTGTTTCAATGTAGTACATATGAATTTACCCTTAATTTCATTTCATAAATCATTATTTTAAAGCTTCAATTTTTATTTTCAATGGTTGTGAATGATTCTTAATTTAAAAAAAATTTACCTCTTTTTGTAATTAATCATTTCTTTTCTACCATGGTCTCAATAATGTAACATTTCTTCTATTTAAACTTGAAAACACTTGTTTCAGTGAATTCTTTAGAGAAGTTTTATAATTTTAATTGGATTTAAATTTTTTAACTAGTTCTAAACTAATAATATTTTTATTCAATTGACATATAATTTCACTCTTAATATTAGGCTAGGATTTTTATTCTTTAGTCCAAAGCTAAAAGAAGTTTTAATTATGATTATATATTAATTATTAAAATTACACATAAATTTGGCATTGAATAATTATTTTTTTATAATTAGGTGTGTTTTTTACATTATAGATAAATAGAAATGAGAAGGAATAAGTTAATCCCAAATTAAGTTATCTTAAATATGTTAAATAATTTTAATTTCAATAATATTTAAAAAAATAGAACCCAATTTTTACTAAAAACATTTTTTTGAGTTTAAATATAATTCATTCTTACTTTTTAGATTATATCGTTGAAAATGTAATCCTTTTAGTGTTGAAAATATTTAATTTCTTTGAAAATATTACTTCTACTGAATTTGAAAATTTTATTCATTAAGTAAAATAAATGTCATAAGTGTGGAATAATTTGACGTTGATTAATTTGGATGTATCATTTCCACATCCATTCTTTATTAAAGATTTTAAATTCTATTTTAAAATTAGATACTATAGATAAATTATCTATATTGGTAAAATCGAGATGAAAATGATATTTCATTGAATAATCAGGTAAAATACTAATTTTTGTATTCAATTAATGTTTATTTTTTTATTTAAATATATATATATATATATACATTTATATATATATATATATGAATATATATTTTGGATATTTTTTATGAAATTCATTGAAATAGTATTTTTGAAGTGGTTTTGATGGTTCAGGTTAAGAAAAATTGTCATCCAATTTTATAATTTTTTAAATTTTAATTCATTATGTTGGAATTATTCTTATAATCTCATTTTTTGGAATCTATAATTTCATTTTTTTATTTAACTTGATTTATTATGTTTGAATTAATATTTTTCCCAACATGTTTATTTCTATGTATAGGTGAAGCTGTGTAAGGGTAGAATTCTATGTTCGTGATCATGCATAAAGGACATATGTATCATTATTTTGGTTAAAAATGGTTAAATGGAAATATATAAAGGTAATTGCCCTATGTGTGAGGGTAGTGAACAATTTCAATAGAGTTACATAATGATCATATCACTAGACCTGTGTAAGTGTCCATGCACATCAACTCGGCTATGAAAATATAGTCTATCCCCAAAGTGTGTTGGGTCGTGGTGCATTAAATCATTGGGATCTTTTTAAATGTGAAGTTATTCATGTTGAAATTCTCTCTAAGGATATAGTTCAATCCATGTAATAATTTTATCTAATTTTGTAATGTTCATTTTACCCTTCGTTAAAATTTCAAGGGACCTTAATGGATCTCAAACCATTGTCACCTGAGCTCAATCCTGATCAACCCCAAAATATGTATATAAAACTCTGAACAATTTCATGTAGAAGGAAGAAACAATCAAATTTATACTGTAGTGTCTATTGGTTGATCTTGACATGATATGTGAAATAAGGAACTCATCCAAAATTCCTTGACACGAACATGAAGATGATTATTAATGTCGACAAGGATTAAAGTTGATTAAAATATTGTAAGATATTAATGCACCCAAGATTGATGATAAATGATAAAGATGATTATACCGTGGATAAAGAAATCAATCTATTTGAGATAAGGATAAATATTATAGTTATTTCAATTGAATAAAATAACTAAGCCGCACCTTCATAAAAAACTAAATAAAGGGTGATATCTACCTGTGTTTGATGAATTTATTTTTGAAGGAGGATCTTGAAGATCATGGTTTTTAGATGATTTTTATTTTTAGGTGAAAATAGATAAAGAGAAGTGGCTCCTGAAGTATTATTCACTATAGATACATATCTTGTGATAGTTTCACCATAAGTGTTCAGTATTTTTACTCAGTGAATTTGAGTAAGGAAGAACTAAGGATGAGTTTTTTAAAGGAATCATGGTTGATGAATTCAAACTGAAAATAAGGAATACATTAATGGATAGTGGACTATAATCATGGAAATAATTTAATGATGAATATCTTAATTTCCAAACCGATCGAAGTTGGGTATTTGGTCTTCTATTTAGAGCATAGATTAAGGAGCTTGGAAAGGGAATGAATGGCATTTGATCAAGATGATTATTAAATTAAACTTATCTTGGATATAAGGTTGATTTTAGACTAAGTGTAAGAGAGTCGATCGAAGCATGATTCATGAAAAGTGGTCATAAATGTATAATATCAGTGATGATATACTAATGTAAATGATATCTGGAAAAAATTTAATCTTGAAGAGGAAGCAATTAAATGGTTCACTAAGAATATGTATTGGTAATTTTTGAAACTTATAACATGTGAGGTGGTGAGTTTTGGAAACTAAGTTGCTGGTATTTCCTTTAAAAATGTGAAGCATCATGAAATTAATGAATCCTCTAGAATGATCAAGAAACTAATTCTTAGATTAAAATCATGCTGAATAATTTTTGGAAAAGAGATAGTGGAATCTTTATGTGAGTGTTGATAAGATATTTAATGACAATAATAATTCAAAGATAGATGTGGAAATTTAGATGGAACTTTAATAGTAATGAACTGATATTTCCCCATTATATTTATTATTTATAATCATTATTTTTTTCCATGTGTGAGTTTCTTTGTTTAGTAATATGTGGTATACTTAAAATCATTTAAGGGGGTTTGGCTGTTAAGTTTGATTAATTTATAAAATTTTTGTATTATTTATTTAATTTCATTGATTCATTCTTCTTATACATTTCAATTTCAATTTTTTATTGAATTAATTTTAATAAAGAAATGTTGAAATTAATTTCAAGAGTGTTTTGAAACCATTTAACATGCTTTAAAATATCGATGGATTGAGTAGTTAGGACTAGAAATAAAGAGAATTCATTAGTACAAAATAGTGCATCATGTGAATGACCCCTAATCACCTTTTTCCTCACTACTTTATTGAAACATTTCTTGATAAAAATGGTGTTAAAACATAGTATAAATTTTATTTCCTAATAGAGAATTAATATAATACCATTATCATGTTTACTAGCTGAATTGAACCCTTTTCCCAAGATCATCAAATTTTTATTAAGCTACAATGATTATAATCCCACTCAATCATCTTTACATATGTTTCCTTAACCATAGTTTAATTTCTAACACAAATAACCCATCACAACCACATTTAGTCTTATATTCATATCAATTCTTCACCCACATTCTCTTAACTATTTAACCGTTCCTTCATTACTTTTATTAGTATATGTTTAAATAAACTCCTTAGACCTTTACCTAAAATCCCTTGGGTCTAACCATTATCTATACTGTTAAGTTAACGTAGTAAGTTATAAATGATATTTTTGGAGAATTTAATGATTTCCAATCACGTTGTTTCTTTATATAATTGATTCTAATCATACTGAACGTAACACATCATCACAACCAAATATGATGATCATCGATTCGGGATAACCTAGTAATACATATATTAGATGGGTTTTAATCATATCATATCTCATGTTCTATGAAACAATAATAAATTAATGAAAATGTATTTCCATTAATATACATTACAGGATATAACAAGTCCCTGAGATAACAACACTTGACTAGCTTTAGGGAATAAATACTAAAAATCTCCCACTAACACTAAAGCTACACACCTGTCTATCTAATAACTAAATAACTGGGGTGGAATCCATGATTTTATTACATTAGTAGATTTTTAAAAGGGTCTATAATATTATCCTCACAATACATATTAACATCACAATACATTCTAATTTTAAAATTTTATATATCAGATACTTACTTTTTTTATTATATTCATGGTAATAAAATAGTATGGATCATATACCTACTTAATACATCATAAGAATAATAATATATTAATTCGTTTCCCCTGTCATCACATATAATTATTAATATTTTAATTACATTATATAGAATAATTATGTGTCTCCACATTTATTTCAATAAGATGTACAATACAACATGCATAAGGGGTTCTGTGGATTATAGTAAAAGGCATGTGATATTTCGCATAGGGGGATATAAGAAACCTATTAATTGGAATTAAAATTAAGGGGATTAATTATATAAACAAAATTTCTTTTAATTTTTTATGATATCCTCAATTAAATTTTATATAATGTGAATATATGATATCCTGACATACATTTTTGGTATTTTTCATTAATTGAGTGTGGATTGGATACCGTACTTATGTTTTATTGACATTACCAACCCTCAGTATGTAGTGGAGTCAATAATAAAACCAAACTAAGAACCTAACATGTATATTATATATATAATTAAAATATAAAATAAAAAATACCTTTTTAAAAGGTTTGGGATATGTAGATCAAACATGAATTTATGAATTCAAGTATCCTTCGATGTCCACTAATAATGATAGCCACCAAAACCTCGTAAGGAAGATCTTCTTTTCCAAGTGATCATCATCACTCTACAAAGTCAAAGACAAGAAGAAGGTATCATAAAGACTATATAAAACCTCTCATATTTAAAAAAACAGATAACTCTCACAGATGAGGAAAAATTGAGGACTCTCTCTCAAAATATGGAAACTAAAAACATCTTGGAGCCACATTTTCTTTCTCTTAATGGGATATATAATACAACCCCACTTCCTTTATATTTATAGGAATAGGGGCACTCGATAGCCATCAAGGTGTTTAATCCCATTTCAAATCTAAGGAGGTAAAATAAATAAACTCTAAAGGACATTATGTGCACTAAATCACTTAAAAAAGTGTCTTAAGTCCCAAAACAACTTGGGTGGTACATTAATATTCCTTAAAATATGGTAATGTGATAAATATGGTACTTCAATGGATAATTTTTACAGGAATCTATATTTCTCTTATGTAATAGTCCTTGAAATCCCATTACTCCAAGAAAAATCCCAAATCCCATTTGGAATTCATTATTTCATAAAGTGTATATATTAATTATATAAAAAATAATTAAGTATAATATAACAAAAAATTATTAATATAATTAATAACTATTATTTAATAAATTACTGTAAATACCAAAAATAAAAATCATATTTTTGTTTATTATAAAAATTAACATTTTTACACATGAACTAATCAGATTAGACCAAAAATCCCAATTAGAATTATCTTATACAGAACCTAATGGTTCATTGGTAATGTTAGAAAAAATTATGAATATCATTAATAATTATAAACTAAGAGTGATATCTAGTAACACATCATATCTAACCATATTAAAAAAGGGTTTTTGTGTCATCCCATCAACCACATTTCCATTAATAATGTTTCCTTTTCCAAAACATTGAGATTAAGAACATGAAATAAATAATGTCAATTCCATAAAACTTATCTATTTTTCTCTATTCCCTAGTAGGATAAATATTACAGAATTATATTATTTGTAATTATCTTTTATTGTCTACAATCTTAGTCAAAAAATCCATTGAGTGCTTTGATGTAATAACCAATTATAAGGACAGACACATACTGAAATCCATTTACTTGATTGGTATTATACCCAATCACTTTATATTAATCAAAATTATCAAATTTTTTTGGGATATGCATTAATGTATGCAACCTCTTAATTATGTAACTTCTATGATTACATTAAGTCGAACAACCAATAACCAATGTTCAGTTATTTATGACCAATAAAATATATAGAAAAATCAATGTTGTATACTTTAAAGAAGTCAATATAAATAAAATTTCATCAACTTATATCCCGAGTAATCAATTGTATCTCAACACAATAGATACAGATCAAAATTTTCCTTAAAATATCATAAAAACACAATATTGTGATTATAGGTTAGGGATACCATGGTATTACATATATTTGAGAGGGTTATTATCATATCACCATCCATGATCTATAAAAAACATACATGAATAATAATTTATTTTTATTAATTTATATTACATGATATTACAATTCTTTAATATAATAATACTAGTTTGAATTTATGGAAAAAATAATAACATAACTAATATGTTAGGTTTTATAGGATCAATAATTAAATAATATTTCTATGATTTCCTCTCCTTTGAGGACTCTTACGATTATCCATAGTTATGTTTCATGTATTAACTTAATGTTATATTAGTTATCCCACTTAGTTACTATCAATGTAAAATAATGTGAAATAAAAAAACATAAATATTAACAGAATAAGTAAATGACTTAAAGAAAAATAGTTTATTAAAATTTTAAAACAATAAATAATGAAAATAAATGAAAAACCCATCCCTTCACCCTATTTTATTCATCACTTAATTCATTAAAATCAAAAATAATTTTTTATATCAACTTGTTATTCAATCTTAATTCTTCCTTGAGAAACCAAAATTCAATATATAACTCTCTTTCATTCTACCAAAGTTGATAATTATAATCTATACATAGATCAATAACAATATATTTTTTTTACAATAGACATAAAAATATGACAGACTTATAATATGGCATTCTTGTTGTGAATATGACTTCAATGATGATAATAAAGGTCGTAACTTGCAATTATCCAAATAATTTATGTTGTTAATGTAATTTAAATTAGATATAGTCAATTGATTAACTATGTAATTATAGATATAAAAGAGATTAAAAGGGCCTGGGTAGAATTTGGAAGGTATATAGGAGAAATAAAGTGGGTCTTGGTGAGAAAAAGGGAACTAAGTACATGGTCGTCTATTACCGAGTACCCAATAGCATCTAGTGGGTTTAGAAAAACCACTAAAACTCCAAATGAGTGGATGGTAAAAGGTAACCAGTGTCTATCAAGTGGTAAGTGGTTTTTTATTGGGTAACTAATAGATTCCAAATGAGTTTTTTAATACCTTAAGAAAAACTAGTTTTTTGTAATTAATTATAAAATTAAAAGAGGGTGATTTAGGATTTTACCAAAAACCCTGTTAAAATTCCTTCCACCGTGGACATTCCTTTTTTTCTCTTCAAAATAATCTTGGATTAAGTCCTTTTATTGATCTTTTATTGAGCTACTATTTTACATTTTGCACTTTATCCCTATTTTATACAATTATTTTTAATTAAGAAAAAAATCCTCAAATCTCTAATCAATTTTTATTATCTGGACTCCTAGAATCCTATTTATTATAGGTCATCCTTTCTTTATACCCCTTCATGATGTTATTTTTCATACCATTCAGTAGGTGATCACATATATTTTTCATATATTCAATGTGCCTCGATGAGAATAATAGGGATAGTGTGGGATAAAAATGGAAATATATTTTAATTTATATAAATTTTCATTAAACAACTATTTTTTGTAGATTTTATTCATTATGGAATAACATTAATATTCTCTAAAGGATGAACAAATATTTTATTTTTATCTTAAATGGGTATATATATATTTATATATTATTGTTGATTTTCTCTATAGTAAGAATAAAACCTAACAAAAAGAAAAATTTATAGTTAAATACATGTGTTTGTGTAATAATATATTATGAGATATTATTAATACCAGCATGAATTTAAATGTTTGAGGCTTATGGTCACTTGGGTTATTTCCCATATTTAAAACTAGTTATTTCCCTCCTAGAGAGGATTTATAAAGGGTTAATTTTTCCTATTAATATGGTTAATTAATTTCATCTTTTAGGTTACCAACCATCAGTTGATTTTGGTAAGGTTAGTTTCTATGGTGGATTGTTTATCACATGGGAAAAAATCCATTTTAAATGTATTTTATATTTAAGATGTTATTAGTGCGTGATTTTGCTGTTTATGATACATAATTGTTCTTCCATGTTCTTATTTCTCTTTTTACACTTATACTTACGATAATGTAGTAGTAGTCAACTGATTACCATATATTGGGTACAGTTTAATTAAACCTTACACATATCCTCAATGAATGTATAAACCACCTTTTTTTACTCAAGCATCTGATTCTTGGTGGTTTGTGATAATTTTGAGATTGGTAGAGTACAATACAATGAAAGTATTGATAAATATCCTATATAGAGATATCTAGAGTATTTGAGTCTATATATTTTGGTACTATAATATTTATTGATCCACAATATGTTTTTGTTTTTATGTTTTAAAATATCTAATTTTATGATTTTTAATTATGTTCTTTAATTTTCTTTAATAATCTTATATATTTTCTTGGTATTATGATTAATATTAAACCTTACATTAATAAAAAATGATGAAACTAAAGCTAAAAATGTCTTAATTTTACATCCTTTCAATAATTAAAAAATTATATCTCACAAAATAATCTCACAATCTCAAGAATAGAAGGGTTAATTTATTTTTTGACTATCCACATATGAAATTTATTTTACAATACTTGTGAACATTTTTGTTATAAATTATCCACACTAAATGTTTTTTAGATTCTCATATATTATACCAATCCTTACAACATGGGGAAATAGAAACATAAAAAAGGAGAGAGATCAAAATCTCATTAAGGGTAAAAATAGTCAACAATAATTAAATATCATTAGTGGGAATAAGATGTCATTAGGAAAAATCAAGATACATAAGAAACTTATACCCAATAAAACATAGATAGTAAATCATGGAATAAGACCTAGGCTAACATAATATAAGATTCAAAAGAGTGTAGAAACATGATTTAATAAACATGAGTAATGAGAGAATATCCGATTCATGTGAAGAAGAATAAAAATATGAGAACATTCAAATATGGAATAAAAAATAGTATATGGATACATTACATTCATGAGCCACACCATCAGTGCTCACTCTTATGATAAACAAAAATTTACTCATGATTACTTATCTCATGAGATATAAACTTTTAACTAATGCATTTTATGGTAATATAAGACCACACCAATCATCATCCATACATATGAGTGCCACTTTAAAATCATTCCCTCATAAAATCATAAGGAATACATAGAAATAAAATGGGTTATATAATATTTTCAAATTAAAATCAATCAATTTTTACTGAATAAATAATCAATGTAAAAAAAATGTGTTTTATATCATTTTCAAATTGAATCACATAGATGAGTAAAACCTAATAATAATAAGATTAACCCATGAAAAATAAATGGGTATCCAAAAATATTCAGTAAATATTTAGGGAAATACCATTCATTCAAGATGATAAAGCATAAGGTATTTAAACAATATAAATAAATATTTTATGATTTAGTCAATAATTTCCCCAATAAATTGACGTATAACATATAGGTGAACACCCTTAATTTAGATAATGTATATATAGAGTTTTTATAGAGTAAAAAATTTGGAATGTATCTTATATTGGCACATGATGAATGATTTGTTAAGAAAAATACAGTGATATATCATTTATCAAAAAGAGATAGACATTATATAAGCCATACAAATAAATAATGTTGTTGGTATCACTTGAATAATGTCTTTGATCAACCAAAAAATATGTCAATACATGTATCAATCGATGGAAAACAATATTTAAGAGCATTTAAAAAAATGCATTGAAAATAAGAAATAAAAATGGCATTTCAAAAGCATTTATTATAATAGAAATATTTTATAAAACTATGATATCAATGATTTATTATAGAAAACATAAATTTGTATATAGTATGATTCATAGGGAAGACAAAATGGCGGGAAAAAGGATTCACACAAAAAGCATTAAAAGATATTCTTTCACACATTAATGAAAACGACCCTTATAGAAAATGTTAAAAACTTATTTAACAATATTTATTGAAAGTAAAAGTAGTATAAAATAGACTTCATATATTATTTAGACATATATATATTAAATTTTCAAAATAATATAATGAATATGAACATTAAAAAAGAGGTTCCTAACTGAGAAGAATAGATGGGGTTGGCTTCACTTATAAGAACCCTTTGGGTAAAATATGTGTCAAGGAGAAATGAAATATTGACTAGACTTGTAAAACCCAATGAATATAAAAAAATATAATTTTTATAAATAATAACAATTATGTATATTTATTATTTTTAGGAAATAATATTTATTTGAAAATGATATTGGAAAAGAAACCCTTATGATTTGGTTAACATTTTAACCAAGACCCCATTTCTACTTCATTATCATTAGAATCAAAGATCATTTAGAATAGAAAATGATATGGATCTTCATAAAAAAATGAATATGGTATAAGAAATTCATTTTTCCATAGTCACACCATATAAAAGGTATCATGGGGTTCATAAAGAAATATGTCTCAAGAAATTATATTTGAGACAAAGAACCCCTTACCTTAATTACTAACATCCACTAAAGCTCTTGAATATTATGTATTAGAAAAATTATTAATGTAATAATACATTTTAGAAAATTATTCATATATATATCTTCTTATAATATTATTTTATAATTACTATCTACATGTATATTTTTTTGTTATTGTCAATTTTCAATATTAGGAGTGATTAATCTTGATTTTTTAACATGTTTCATAATAGTGGTGTTATTATTAATTCTGCTACAAAATTTTGCCATTATAAGATAATAAAAGATACTATAATTGTTGTTTAATAATTATTTATAATGTTATAATTTCATTGTATAGATTTGTTTTGTTATGTTTCTTGTATAAAAATTTGTAGATAAGAATGTTTTATTGATTTTCAACAAATGAATGGTGGTACCTTAATTAATGAGTTTAATTTAAATTTTACCATTCTTGAGAAATAAATAAAATATATATATAATTATTTATGTTACATATTATCAGTAATTAATTTCTCATATTCATCTATGATATTATTTTATTTCATGATTCGTGTAGGTGGTTAGACCGACCCAAATACTGACATGCCATAATTAATGGATGATTATGATTATGAAAGTGGTATATTTTGGAATAATATAATTATTACCTGAAAATTATGATATTTAATAGAAAATTTTAATGTGGTCAAAATTATTTAAAATTATTCTACTAAATAAGAAAGAAAGTATACGAAATATGAGACATGTAACTTTATAGAGGTCGTAGTCCGCACAACTCCCGACTAAATTTTTCAACTCTTGAAGAATGAGAGGGAAAAAAGTTGGAATATAATTTATATTTTATTAATAATAATTAAACTATATATATTTATTAATAAAATTTAAAATTATAACAAGAGAAAATAGGTGTTGGTGAAAAAATAAATGTTGTCGCTTCATGGAGAAGGTAGTCTGCACAACACACGAATGACAATTTTGATTTTAATAATAAAAAAGGGAAAATGTGGTTTATAGTTATAACCCTGGAATAATTAAATTAATTATGAAAAAAATACCTATGTAAATTTACAAATTATAAAATTATATAAGAAAGGTAACAAATAAAATAAAAGGAGTTAGGGAAGAAAATACTCATGTTGAGAGCTTAGGATTTTCGTTAGAAGGCTCCTTGTAAGTGGATATATTAAGTAAATATCCTATGAATAAAATATAAAGTAAAATTAATACTGTTCAAAAGGAAGGATAATTGGCGTATTCTCAGGTTGAAAAATAATTTTGGGTGTGGTCTGGAATGGGTCATGAGAAGCCCCTTTTATATGTGGTGAGAATGACACTTTTGTAAATATTTGAACTTAATATAAAGAGAGACCATGTTTCACTTGTAATGTAGACTAAAAAGTGGATAAAAATGTATTTTGGTATTGTATAAGGTATTTAATACTTAAAAAATTAATTTTAAAACCCTTTTTATACATTTTTTAAATCCTCCACTCCTTGAATTTTCACTTTTACCTTTTTTGGTTTTACCATGGTAATTAGTTTTTTACTTAAGTAATTTTTTCTTAAAGTGTAAAATAATTAAACCTAATTAAATAAATTATATTTGATTATTTTAAAAATTAAAAAAATTTATCAGATAAATTTTATATGTGTAATAAAAATAAATTTTAACATTAACCCACGTAACATGTAAAACTAGTATATATAAAAAGTGTATTTTTAAGATTAAAATTAAAGTGTAGGACAAAATAAAAATATATTTTATTTTCATGATATAAATTGATTTATTATAAAAAATAAAATTTATTTGGATTTAAAATAAATCCGAAAACAAATTTTACAAAAATAATTTTTGATTAAAGGAAAATACGAAAAACATTTTTTTATTATAAAATATTACTCAAGTCCTTAAAATGTTAATCATATGTTTTCAAAATTCAAAAATTATTTTAAAAAATGTATAGTTTTTTTATTAAATTAATATTTAAATATTTTTATGGTTTTATAAAATTCTAGTTATTTCTTATTAGGTTATAAAATTTACAGTCATGGTAAAAACTATATTTTTCACTATTCAGGTAAAAATAAATTATTTTAGAAAAATAAAAAAGAATCATATTAAATTAATATTTAAAATCTAAATACAAAAATGGAGTTTATTTTTTAAAACTATAGTTACAGAATTTTATATTTTAAATTATAAATGAAAATTTTAAAATATAATGAGAAACTATTTTTATTGGACAATTAATTTTTAAAGTATTAAACATTCTTATTCTTATTCCCTATAAATTACTATTAAAACTAGTGATATTATACTATATATATTAATCATATAAATAGTATATTTATTTTTATTTAGATAAGGCAGAAAAAATTCATTTTAAAAACATTTTTAAGAATCTGATAACCTAGTTAATGTTTTAATTGCATTACTGAAAAATCCTTTTTCATTATAGGTTAAAATGTAAAATTTGAAAATTAAATGTGTTAAATAAATTATTACATCAATAATTTAATTATTATATCATCTTAATTTTTAGAACATATTCTCTCAATATCTCTACATAAGATCTATGCAGAAGGTAAGTTATGGTGGTAGTCATGGTTGTTGATTCCACTAGCATGTATGTCATGGAAATTTCTTCAAGTATGAACTTATCTCAAATATGATTTAAAAAATATTGTAATTTTTTATTTGGACTTAATTTTTTTCAATATAAAACCCTATAAAATATACCACCAACCTAATATTTTATAAATTAGCAATATTAGGGAGACAATTTGTACGTAATTCTATTTCTTTTATTTTTTTCTTTCATAGATTTCATAATATGGTTACTTCCATTTATACATACTAATTTAATGACTATATTAAAATATCAAAA
Source organism: Viscum album (assembly GCA_963277665.1). Taxonomy (NCBI): domain Eukaryota; kingdom Viridiplantae; phylum Streptophyta; class Magnoliopsida; order Santalales; family Viscaceae; genus Viscum; species Viscum album. The sequence goes on from OY728141.1 coordinate 1,804,633,737, forward strand.
TTTAATTTTAACAAAACATGTTTTTTAGTTTTGTGTTGTTTGTAGAACAAGTTGTTAACATAAAATTTATTTATAGTGAAATTTTTAGTCATTACATTCTCCCCACCTTAAATAAATTTCTTCTTTAAAAGTTTAAATATTCATAACTAATGAAATAGTTATGGGTTTCTATAAGATATATATGGATTGTGATTTTATTTCAAAAGTTCTATCAACCTCTTTAACTTGGGTAAATCTAGGGAACTCGTTTATTGCATCAGAATAGATATATCACAATATAAGGTTTATTCCTAAACATTTAAGCAAAAAACTCCCCATTATTATAGTTATGGCCTATAAAAGGGAACTTATTTTCTTAAAGTGTTAATAATTGTCCTTGTAGTGATAAGTGATCATAAGATTATTTGATATTAAAAAATGGATCTCTCTATTTTTTTACTATGAAGTCTATTTGGATATAGCTAATCCATTTACAAAACCACATTAAATTCATGTAAAAGAAGGATAATAAGATTTTTAAAGGGTAATTTCCTATAAACTTAAACTTGTTATACCATAATAATACCACAATATATTTCTTATAGAAAAAGTAAAGGTATAGTCGTATATGTGATGATTTTATGTTCTTATCAAACATACTAGGTACAAATTATTGGGTTGAATAAGATGAAAATACAACAGACACAGTTCTTGAGTGGATGATCAATGTTCTTTACTCCACATAATTCTCTAGTCTTACTTAAATAGTTATGGTTTAATATGATTTAACTTGTTCCCAACATATTTTAAAGTTATAATTACTACCATCTTCATTAGCACATTGATCATGGAATTGATTTGGGTAATTTCCAATTTCATCGCATTTATGACATTGAACTATTAGTGGTACCTGAAGATGAACCATTTTTTCCATTCACAATGTCCAAGAATATATTCACCTTTCCTTAGTAATTAGTTTCTATATTACCTCATTCACTACAAATAAAACATCTCCCAATTCATTTAAGACATTACCGTGGGTGATTCTTACCACACTTTTGGCATGAAATATATTTAGCATTCATTCCATCATCATGTTTTCAGCCTAAATTCTGTGAGGTTCCATCCTTATCTTATTTGGTGAGTTTTGAAACTCAACTAAGTTCATGTTTTAAATCATGATTATTTAAAGTTGTTTTGGCATAATAACAATATTTTGCACTCCATATATTTTCTTATATGATTTAAAATTGGTCAAATATTTGAATTGTCCATGGAATCCATTATTGAAATGATTATTTTGTTTTTTATCTTACACTAAAACCAAAAAGAAATTAAGTGTAAGTGATGGATAATTAATACCAAAATAGAATTATAGTAATATAATGAAAAATATATCCACAAAAATTCTTACTCTTAAAAATTATTTCTTTATATTTTAGGTCAACCTAAATCACTATCGGATAAATTGTGCTATATTTAGGATAGGATATCTAATATTCTATAACCCAATTACATTAAATAATAAATCCATCATGATTTATTATAAATTGGAAGTGATTAAGAAAATAATATTACTTAATAGGGACTATACATGTTTAAAGTCCTAGGACCACTCATCATTTACTAAAGTGAAGATTTACTTGATAATCAATCGATCTTTTTCAGGGTGATTACCCGTAGGTTCATCTATTTCACAATCTGATCCACTTTCCAGTTTCCAAATAGAGATATAATTTTTAGGAAAACTACATAATCTAAAATTTACAAAAAATATCAGGACGATATATTATTCTTATAATCATCTTTAGTGGTTAAACTAATGTTCTCTAATACTAATCCTCAAAAGAAACTAAACTAACCCTCAAAAAATAACTAAATCTAACTCTGATACCAAATGAAATTAACTAAGTTAAAAACATCTCAATTTTACATCATTTATATAATTTAAACATTAAATATCATAAAAAAATATCACAATCCCAAGAAAAAAATGTTTATTGTATTTGGAGAATATCTATATAAGAAATTTATTTTTCAACACTTGTGAAAATTTCTCTATAATTAAGCCACATTAGACTCCTTCTAGACTTATCATGTGTTATACTAATATTCAAAACTTTGGGAAGTATAAGCATATGAAAGGGGTTATTTTAGATTCTAATTAAGATTAAGAATAAGAGATAATATTATAATATAATTAGTGATCATAAGATGAGCATATGGGTATAATCAAGATACATAAGAAACTTATACCCAATGAAGCATATATTAAAAATCATGTCATAAGGATTTATGAAACATAACGCATTAATCAAAAGAGTGTGGAAACATGAGTCAATAAAAATTAAACATGAGTGTATACAATATTCATGAGAGTAAGCATAAAATTATGTCATCTTACAAATACAACATAAATATTAGTATAAGGGAATGTTACTTTCAGGAGCCATACCATCACTACCCACACTTATGTGAAACAAAAATGTACTTGTGAATAATTATATATTGAGATATAATATTTTATCCAATGTATTATAGGGTGATATAATACTACACCTATCACCACATTAAAATCATTCACTTATAAAATCCAAAAGAACCCATGAAAATAAACTGGGTTTCATAAAACATTCAAACAAAAATCAATCACATTTTATAGCATAAATAATCCATGGAAATAAATTGGGTTTCATATAATTTTCAAATGGAATCACATAAATAAATATTTCATAATAATAATAAGAAAATACTCTATAAAACATATTAGTATCCAAATATATTCAGTAACATTCTAGGTAAACACCAATCAGACAGGGAAATAAAGCATCTAGTATTTACACCATATAGAAAAAGGGTATACCATTAATTCAATAATTTTCTCAAAAAATAAATGCTTGTAATCTAGGTAAAAACACATAAATCAGAGTAAATAAATATAGAGTGTTTATAGATCCAAAGTAATGGATGATAGCTTGTATTTATACATACTGGATGATTTGGAAAGTCAATGATAATATGGAATCATTCCTCCAAAAGAGATGGAAATTACATAAGACATACATAGAAATAATTTTGATTTTATAATTTTAATAATTTTCTTTTATCAACCATAAAACATATCAATACATATATACACTGAAGTAAACCACTTTTTATATTATTTTGAAAATTAAATTAAACATAATAAAAAACCATGTCCTTTTGATTTTTTTTATTAAAATGTAAATATTTTATAAAACTAGAATATTAAGGATTTATTTCATAAAAAATAATATTTTAAAGAGTAAGAGTCATTGAAAAGACAAATTTTGTTTAAATGGGTTCCCATGGAAAATTTATAAAGTGATGTTTTTGGCACTTTAATAAAGACGACCCATACGAAAAATGTTAAAAAATATTTTACTTATTTTAAGGAAATTAAAAGTACTATAAAATTACCATATTTGATTATTGAGTCATATATAAGGAAATTTTTATAATAATATAATGAATAAACACATGGGAAAATGGTGGCTCCGAACCGAGAAGAATAGATGAGGTTTATTTTACTTACAAGAACCCTTCGAGTAAAATATGAGTAAAAAAGAAATGAAATTTCGTGGGGGACTGGAAAACCCCATGAATATCCAAAAAATGATGAGATATTTTAAATATAATATAAATTACTAATATTTATTATCTTTTAAAAAGAATATTGATATGAAAATAAGATTGGAAACAAAACCCAAACAGTTTGAGTAATATATTAATCAAAACCCACTTCCATATTTGGTATCTTTTGAATCTAAATAAATTTAAAATATAAAATGACATTTTTTAATGACCCTATGAATATGGTATAAGAAAATAATTAGGAATTAATAAAACCATATTAAATCAATAATGGTGCATAAAATGAAATATGTCTAATGAAATTAAATTTGATACAAAGAACCGTTTACAATAATTTCTGAATTACACTAAAGAGCATAAATCTACTGCATAACAAAATGAATATATTAATCATATATTTGAAATTTTTATTAATATATTTAAATTTTTATAAAAATAATTAGAATTATCCTCTACATTTATATTAGTTAGTTATTATCTATATTAAATATTTTGTGTGAGTAATCTTGATCATTTTGAACTGGTTTCATAGTAGAAGTGTTTTTCTTCATTATTCCACCAAATTACTCATTAAAATAGTAAAAAATATATAGGAATTGAATTTTTATAATTATTTATAAATTTATGATTTCATTATATGTGAGTTTTGGTTGTGGTTTATTTTGACAAAATTGGCAACATGCATGTTTGAGTGATTTTTAACAAGTGAATAGAGGAAACTTAATTAATGAGAATAATATTAATGTAAAAATTATAGATAAAATATTAATTTTATTAATTTTATTATATATTACAAATAATTATGTTCTTATATTCATCTATGAAATTATTTTCTTCCGTGGTTCAAGTAGGTGGTTAAATTACCTGAACAAGAATATACCATAATTTATCGATAATTATGATAATGAATGTAGTTTCTTTTGGAACAAAATAATTATTAAATAAGATTAATGATATTATATATAATATTTTCAGGATTTTAATTATATTTTAATATATTTTAATAAATAATAAATAACCTAGATGAAAAATGAGATATGTCACTTGGTGGAGGCAGTAGTCTGCACAACACACGATTAACATTTTCATTTCTAAAACAACGAGAGAGAAAGAATTTAGATTATAATTTCCCTACTAATAATATCAATTATATTATATTTAAAATTTACACTCAAATTTCACCATTATAACTAGTGAATAATGGTGTTGGGGAAATATAGAAGTTGTCTCTTCTTGGAAGTGGTAGTCCACACAATTTATGAATGGTAATTTTATTTTTTTATAAAAAATAAAAAATGGGGTTGATAGTTATTACCAAGGAATAAAAGAATTAATAATATAAACAATAATTATTTAATTATATATTAATTATAAAATTATATTTGTAAGGTCATAATGAAAAGAAAAGAATTTAGGAAAAAATTACCCACATTGAGAGTTTGATCTTTCCCATGGAAGGCTCCTTGTAAATGAATGTAATACGCAAATATCTTGAGAAAAAAGACTAAATTAAAAGGATAAAATTTATAAATTATGTATAATTTCTATATTTTATTCTTCAAACTAAATTTTATGTTTGGCCTTGAAGGGATGGTGAGAGGCCCCATTTATAAGTTGTGAGAATGAAATTTTTTTAATTATTTCAACTTTATATATAGAGATAACATGTTTTACATGTGAAGAAGAATAAAAATAGATAATAATAGATTCTAGGATGATATAATTTCTTTTATTTATAATCAACTAATTTAAACACATGTTTTACATATATTTTTAAGACATTTTCTCTTATATTTTTTTTTCCATTTTTGGTTTTACCAGAGTAACTAGTTTTTACCTAAATAATTTAATTTAATTACTAAAAATAAAATGAAAAATACTAAATAATTTTAAAATAATAATTAAAAATATTAAATAAAATTTATCTGATAAAATCTATTTGTGTAAGAAAAAACAATTTTATTATTCCATCAAATGACACGTAAAAAATTCTTTTTTGAAATGGTGTATTTTTAAGCTTAGTATTTATTTATAGGATAAAATTATAAATAAATTTGATAACAATTATTTAAATTGGTTTACTATAATTTTTTTCTTTAAATTAAATCCAAAATTAAATTGTACCTAAATAATATTTCATTAAAAGAAAAGACCAAAAAACATTTTTATTTGAAAATACTACTTATGTCCTTAAAATCGTAATCATGGGTTTTCTAAATTTAGAAAATTATTTAAAAAATTTATAGTTTTACTTATTAAAAACTTATTATAATAATTAAAATGTTTTTATAAACCTCTAGTTTGTGCATTTAAATTTAAAAAATTTACAATTTTCATGAAAACTAAAATTTTCACTATTTTTATAAAAATAAATTATTTTAGAAAAATCTAAAAAAAATATTAAAATAATATTGGAATTCTAAATCCAAAAATTAATTATATTCCAAAAATCAAAATTCTAAAATTTTATATTTTATCTTTTTCATATAAATCATAAAATATAATGAGAAACTATTTTTTAATTAGAAAATAACATATCAATATATTAGCCATTGTTATTCTTATTTACAACCATAAACTAAGAAAATTATTGTTATTATATTATATATATTATTCATCCAAAAAATATATAATATATATTTAGTTTTATTTAAATAAGTAATACAAAATTAATTTTGGAAACCATTTTTTAGAATCTAAAGATATCATTAATGTTTTTAACATAATAGTATATAAACATCCTTTTTGTTTAAATGTCAAAATGTAAGACGTGTAAATAAAATGTGTTAAATAAATTAATACATTCATAATTAATTGATTTTACCATCAAAATTTCATGTTACATAGAATCTCAAGATATCTATATAAGATCTAATCATAAGGTAAGCTTTAGTGGCAACCATGGGTGGTGATTCTCCTAGCATGGATCCTATGGAAACATCTATGAGTTTTAACTTCTCCCAGAAACAATTTCACTCATACCATAATTATTCAAGTTTGAATTGGGATAGATCTAGATTAAACCCTAGTGAATAAACCCACATCTCAAGCTCAAATAAATGATCTTTATATGGGAGAGTTCTACTACCCAATGTTGTTTATTTAGTTCTCCTTCATAGATTTTATAATATCATTACTTCCTTTGACAACCACTAATTTAATGATAATATTATAATCGTCAATAAATGAACATATGAATTTTTTTTAGTTTTATTTTACATTTTGAACAAGAAACTAACATAAAATTTATTTATATTGAAATTTTGGGTCGTTATATTTACACCCTCTAAATATCTAAGAATGAAAAATTCCTACTTTAGAGGCATCAATCTAAAACGATAATACCTTAGACATAGGTGATCTAGTCATAATACTTTTTAATGTATGATTTCATAAAAATACTCTACATTATACACACCTATCCAAACTGATGGAACATATTTATTGATTTTTAATAATCATGAATTGCATTTCCTTCCTTCCCACAACCGATAACATGCTAATGTTAAGTATCCAGATAAAAGTGAAGAGATAGATTGAGATGGTCATTTTTTCTTCTAACACATTCCATATTGATTTGTTCATGTTTTTGATTTTAACCATAGAATATACTCTGAATTCCACCGACTCCAACCAAATCGCTACACATTCTGTTCATCCCTATAATATTTGTCTCAACCATCATTTCCTTATTAACCACATCAACGTATATAATCAGTCGAAAGAGAATAAATCATAATCTAATATCATTTTTAACCCCATCTAATATCATGAATCCTTTAAATAATTATTATAGAAAATATTAGGTGTACATTATAATAAACCTACTAAACATCTGTCATACTCTATCACCAAGCGATTGAATTTCCGAATATCTAAAAAACACTAGCCTTTTCTAGATTTAGTGTATCAAGATAAAACTATAGATTTATTTTATCTTTAAACCCCATATAGGTGAGATCCTAATATAACATTACCCACACCATTAACTTTCACCATTTTGTACTTAGAACATATAATATATTTGTGGATAACTTCACCATTTAGGCTTGTAGTGTATATATAAAATCAAAGATACTCTTGAACATCTAAAACCACTATTCCACTCCTTGGGGTATATATTCACTATGAAAATTTAGTGGATTTTTATTGATTTTATGAAAATCCTTATATTTAATTAGATCTCACATGACATCTCTACCTAAGTTCTAGATAGTAAAAATTAAAAAATGAATAGATTAAGATCAATAGTAGGGGTATAATATAACAAACCATCCAAGGCGATCATGACATAATACCTAAGAATTCCTAATAAAATGCATGAGTTTCATTCATAATCACTATAGTCTGAGAAAAAAGTTCAAAGGATTCGAGATTTCTCTATTTGGAATGATTTTGTCTGGTAAATAACCCAATAAAATCAAAAGGGTTTTATCCCAATAATCCCCATGACCATACCATATCATGGTAAGTATTGAAAATAAATATACTATTTTGAAATAAATCATTTTCCAAACTCAACATAAAATAATTGAATAAATAAAGTCAACTCACATAACATAACATTAACTCTGAATATAATGAACAATAATGTTATATCCATGTTTTAAAAACTAGGAGAAAGGGATAGGAAGATTACTGGAGGACTACATGAATAACCATCATTTACATAAATAAAAATAATTAATTAATATAAAAAAATATAACCACATTCTAGATAATCGTGAGCACCCATCACGTATCACCTATATCCAAATTAACCAATATGGGGATAAATGGAATTCTCCATATAATAACTATTCTTTTCCTTTACCTATGTCTGAAAAAAATTATCTATATACACAGAGAGGGTGTATGTATGGTGTGATAATTATTTGACTAGTAGGATCCAAGTAAGTGTTCAATATAAAAACATTATTAGATAATCCATAGAATTTTAGTTTGAACTAAAATTAAAAAAGTACATTTTTAAATTCCTTTTAAATTAAGTAATATGTGATATCATATTAGAAAAAATTTCTAAATACTAGTAAGAAAGTAATTGTTTAATAGTAAACATAAATTTATTGAAAGGAATTATTAATGAAATATTTATTATTTGAAATTAAGATTCATGAACCCTGGGGATAACCCAAGGGAATTAATGTCAAACCACATTATGATCCTCATAATAGTCCATATATTAAATTAGAATTACTAACATAACCCATATTTAACTAAAACCAATATGCTATCTAGAGTGGAACAGTAATCTATTATAAATTATCACTAGATAAAGTGGAATCCTAACTAGTATTGTAGTACATATTGGTCTTGGTAGAGTAGAATTAATACCGAGTATGAAACATTTACTAGGTTCCCACCTAAGTTCCCAAGGTTCCCATTAATCATATCTATTGAAAAAGGAATTCATTATTCTAAAATATTTTATAAAAATATATTATAAAAATGTATAAAATTTTAACATTAATATATCACACCAAGGAATCTCAAAATCATATAATCACCACTTTCTGTAAATAAAACCCACTTCAGAAAAAATCCAATTAAGATGTAAGTAAATTTATTACATGAGTAACCTTCTTAAAACCATTCTAGTAATTCACCTAATTTATAATGAAACATTTTAATGAAAAATAAATTCAATCCCATGAAAAATAAATTAGGAATTTCCACAAAAACTATATATAATCTTCATGCCACAGTAAGTAAAATATTTATTTAGTTCTTAACTTCTTCTATCAAATGAAAAAGATGAATAAAAAAATATTAAATATATAAATCAGTGCTCAAGGATTTCAAATAAGTTTTTAAATATAAATAAAAACATCATTTGGAAATCCACGAACTTATATTTCCTCAAATAAATTCTTGAACATAAAAATTCCAACCTTTTATTGGATAAATGAATAAAGCCTTAGATGAAAAAATATTCCAGAGAGAAGCTTGAGAGGAGATGATATTTAAGGGTAATAGTTGAACAAATATCATAGAACTGAGTGTGGTAAAATAATTTCACCAATCACTTAAATTGAAATTTTAATATATAAAAAAATTATATTTTTAATAGGGTATAAGGTTTAGGTTCATGGTTTTTCAAAATGTTCAAGAATAGTTCTTTTGGTTCTAGGGCCGAGAAGATAGGCATGCATAGTTTGTATTCATAGTTAGTCTAACCATACACCAACCTTGTATGGGCTACTGGAAACACTTTTCTGGGACACATGTTTAACGTGAACCGTTAGGGAATTGTGCACACTAACCATTTACCCTATAATTTCCTCTAATGATTCCAAATATTCAACCCAAAACATAAAATAAGATGAAAAATAAATAAACAATAAATTTAATAACAAAAAATGAAATGATGAGTGTTAGAATTACCCCTACCATATCAATTTATACCCTTATAAAGCTTTTATTAAGGTGATTGATCCATAAATAGGTTACTTAATTATCCTTTATAAGCGACTCACACTCCCATGACTTATGAGAATCTCTCACATGATTCCATAGAACCTAAAATAGGGGAAATAATTTTCCCCATATCCCATGATGCTAAAAACAAACAATCTAGATTAGTTTTTCAACCACCAACACCTGAAGAATTAATTATAGATATTCCCAACATAGAACATGGGAGGAATTAGAGTGTTACATATTTAATTGATATGCATAGAATCCATTATAAATTAGAAACATTCAAAGAGGAATTTATACTATGTATATAACCATCATATTTTTTGAAATTTAAGAAGGTGTAGAATACCATGAAATTATCTTACCCTACCATAAATGTCAGCAGTGGCCCAAAAAATAAGATACTTTTAAGAATACTAACACACCAACTAAAAAATCTAGAGGTATATGATGGAAATCTACATAAGACTTATAGAAACTCTAAACCATTACCAGTAATTTTTGAATAAGATAAATCATTTTTATAATCCATTTCATAATGTTTGATCCCACATGAGAATCCTCAATGATCTCAACCTAACAATATGGGGACTGATATAGATTACCATTCGAAGATTCAAAGGTATCCATAATAATTTCTGATTGATTTTTTCTTTGTTTTAATAAATATTAATTAATTATAGATTAGAATCCCATAATACAATAAAATCGATTATCAAATCACAAATAATATCTTCTAAAATAAAATTTTTCCACGAATCTTATCATATAAGCCACATAAATCATTTCCTTTAGGGTAATGGTATAGTATAATAATGAAATCATAAGATATATCATCACATTTCATAGTAGGGTTATGAATGGGATGAAACAAACTAGAGGGATTTGGGTTCTTGAATTTTATCTATTATAAAGTGAAGTGTTTTGACACATATTCAACTATCTATCTTCATATCCCATTCCATTTATATCTATATTTTTTATCATAATGAATCTTAGTGATTCTTAGATGAATTGGATGCTAAGAGTAATGTAAATAATTTATCATAGTTTATCTCATAGAATGGGGGGTTCTATAGTTCATCTTGGAAAATAATATACCCTATTGGTATAATTAATTTCCACTTGTGTTCTCCCCAGAATATAAAATCTTAATAATATTCTAGTATTTTTGATATCCTAGTTTCTTTTGAAAATAATTTCAACGAGGCAAGGTGTGTTATGCGAATTACCTAGAAACAAGACCTCCTTATATTCTATTAATTTAAAATTCATTTTTGAAATGATTCTCATCAGATTCCACTTGTTACTAGACTCTTTTAATTTTTTTGTGATAGAAACTTCATACTTGGAGCATTAGAGACCACATTTCCATTTCCAATGGTATAGGTGAGATCAAAATAAAAAAAATTAATGATATTATATCAATGTATTTTCTTGATATTTAAATCATTTTTGGAGAATATAGAACTCAGTTTCTTGTGGATAGTGTACACTTTGAACCACCCACAAAAGAGAAAGTTCTAAAAATATCTAAAGACATGCATGACCCCCACTAACTCAAGGTCATGGGTATGGTAGTTTTCTCAAATAATAAAAATTGGGAATGAAAAATACACAACCACATCATGACCTTATATAAGCACATTACCCAACCCCATGATTGATGCATCTCAATACACCACATATCCTTATATAGGCTCAAGAAGTATTAGAACTCGAGATGATGTCAGAAAATAATTTAATTTCTCAAAATAATCATCATATTCATCGATCCATAGAAATTTCACTCCCTTATGATTGAGGGATATCAATGGAGATTCTATATTTGGGAAATATTTTACAAATAACATATAGAAACACACCAGTCCCAATAATTTGCGTATCATGAGGATTTTTTTTTCTATTCCTAATACTTTATAAATATTACATTTTTAGGATCAATTTAAATAACTTTTTCCAATTACAAAAGTACCATGAACAAGACCCCTTGGATCTAAAATATTGAATTTGACAACATTTCATAAATATGATGATCATAGATAATTCCCAAAAAATCTTTAACTGATGCTCATACTCTTATTCAGTTTTATAGTTGACCAAGATTTTATCTAGGAATACCAGGACAAAGGAGCCAAGATATAGATGGAATATACAATTCATAAGGGCCATAAAATCCTTAGAAAAAATATTCATTCCAAATAGTATAATGATATACTTTAAGTGTATGAATCTACTTCATAATGAAGTCTTATGTATATAAGACTTATATACCATAAGCTGATGAACCCTGATAGAAGGTAAATCATAAAAAAACAACCTTCCCATTTCAAAAAATCAAAAAATTTATCAATTCATGGTAGATAATTTTCATTCATTATGGTCACCTGATTCAATTTCTTATAGGTAATGCATATACATATAGTTGAAATGCCTTTTTAGCAAGGAGCACATGAGTATCCCAGGGAGATATATTTGGTTGAGTTAGGAATTTAGATTATAGATTATCTAGCTATATTTTCAACTCCATTAATTCATTTGGTTCCATTTTAATTGAAAGAAAATGATATTTGATTTTTTTCTAGGAACAAAACCGATTAGATTTAAACTTCTCACTTGGGAGTAAGTCCTAAGAAATCATCATGGAATACATCAAAAAATTCCTTGGATGTGGGAGGAATCCCACTTCCCAAATTTCCTTTATTATTATACATTATGAGAAATTATATATGACACAACAAACTACCAACTTATAGAAGGGGTTACTACTCAACTGGGTTTCATTTATCATGAACCATTGAAGATATGAGAAATTACATAATAAGTAATGATGTTTACCCTTCAATGATAGAAATCAACAAGTTATTTTAATGAAACCATCCAATCCATTTTTGGGATAATGTTGAATAACTCAATTTCAATAATTATGAATTCTCGTGACATCTTCACTTTGGATATGGAGATAAGGGGGAAAGGAAAATGTAATACATGCTCTTTCCTCTTAATAATAGGATTATATATTTTCATTACATATGATATAGTATTTAATGAAATAGTTAATAGGTCTATGTGAAAAGATGATATATATTATTGGGAAAAAACTATACAAAATATAAAAATAGATATAGATAATGAAATAAGTATAGTACCTCACAGCATAGATGAAACCTATTCCAATTGTATGGGGAATTTCTCCATGACATATAATTTCCTTGAAATGTGTTGAGAATTAATCCTGGTACTAGTCCTAGGATTGGTTCTCATTTTGGTCTACCAATTGGATGAACCCACTATACCTCATTTACCTTTAGTTCAATACCACGCTACCTCAGATTCATACTATTGAACCTGATATCCCTTGAGAGCTATTGATCTTGTCCCTCTTTTTTGAGGAGGATTAATCCTATAAAACCTCTAAATATATACCATTGAACCATGATCATGATAAATGATATTCCTAAGGCAATTGTTTTACATGAACCGATCTACCGTATTGGTGGAATGTAAGAATCTTTCTATCCATTGGTGTATATGGAATCTATTAGGATAGAAAACATGGGATACTTGCACTTCCTCATATGTACTTGTCTCTTTTCCTCTTCTTTTATAAGAATCCTCCCTCACTTACACTGGGGATAATATGAGTATAAAATAACCTTGAGATCCTATCACGATCTAACACTTCCACCACGGTTTTATCTAGAACCTCAATATAGTTTATGATTCTAAATAAAAATACTTGATATTGGATACTCGGTCAAAGGACCATTTCATGTTGATGGGATTTCTGTTTATTATTCTACAATATATCTTGTGAAATGTGAATGAAATTGGAGAACCAAATTCATATTCTCTGCCCATTCAATTTCCCTATTTGATGTAGAAAAATACCTTAATTTCACTAAAACCATTAGGTTAGTATTGGAATACTATGTAAAAATGAATTTGAAGAATTTTCATTCCTAATTCTCAAGATGTTTTTCCAAAAGCACATAATTCTACAACATTTTTATGGGGATATTAAGTATAAATGCAATTCACTTCACCTTAATGAAAATATTATTTCTAATAATTATAACATTCTATCAATATTATATAAATAATTCCCAACCTATAGAGGATCATTACTTTATTGAAAGGATGGGGGTTTGTAGTGAAGAAACACTTGAGCTTGATCCTTATCTTACATTGGACCATGACCCACTTTCTTAACTTGGGCTAGAACTTTTATAACTACATGGTCCACATCATAAACCATATTTAACAAATTATTGATAATTATTTGATGAAATAGAGGATTATCCTGTATAAAATTTTCCATAACTCATTATATAGGGTTTACTAGATCTCTTCTGTGAGGCATGGTGCTATATTAAATCAAATAAGAGAAGAAAATTCATTAAACAAATTAAATTCCAATAAAAAGTAAGTTAAAAAAATAGTTTTATAATAAAAAATTAAAGACATAAATTGAAAATTATTAAAAATAAAAACATTAAAACACATATATTTCTCACTATACACGGTTAGTCTATATAGTTTCACAAACCATGCACTATTTACACACAGTTCATTTAGTGGTAATAATATGAATGCATGGTTTGGATACCTGATTTCGAAAACCATAAACTAATCATGTAGGGATTATTATAATTCTTCCATATTAAGTGTCATAGTTAGTTCATATCTATAGCTTGTTCACCTTATAAGATCATTCACATTTCTACCCTTAGACCAAAAATTCATCAAAAATCATTATAAAGGGAAATTATAAAACAAAACCCATTTACCTATATACCATATAAACATGAATGTTATCATGATAAGTATTGAATAAACACTAACCTGTGACCTATACCATAAATTTTAACAATATTATCCCATTCCTTAAGTAACTTATAAAATAGAACAAAATTCAAATCAGGTTCTAATTCCATTTTTAAATAATCCAACTAAGTATACCCTTACACAGTGCTCAAGCAGACCCATTACAAGGCCTATGGTGTATTTTCAATCACCATGGGTCAGAAACAATTTCTATGGAATCAATATTAACTATTAGAAATGATTTTTTATAATAAATAATTTATGAAAATAAAAGGAGGTTTGTTTCATGAACCCAAAAATCAACTTTCAATATTTTGGTATACTATACATCCAACTAAATCATTTAAAAAAACACACATTCCGAACACTACATATTATAAATTAATAACTCAAATAAACACATATAAAATAATATAATTATATAATAATATAAAAAATAATTAAAGTCAGTAAATACACATTAAAAAATATAGAACTTAAGTTTAAACGTAAAATGTGCAAGGTATGGGAAGTTGATTTTTTATATTACACGAATAATCAATATTTACATAAGAAAATATAAAAGCAAAATACAAAAATCTACCCATATCTTCATGAAAAGTGAGATCTTGTCACATGTCACCTCCATCTACTATCTCATTATGGTGCCTTTACCTTTGTTTTATAAAATAATGTCTACATACACCCAGTGGGAGTGTGAGGGGATTTTCAGAATATGACCAATGGGATACCACTAAAGGTTCTATTTAAAACCTTTATTAGATTACCCAAAACATGCTAGTTTGAACTAAAATTATATATGTTCATTTATAAATCAATGTAAATTAAGTAACATGTGATATCTTATTCCAAATAATTTCTTTAATATGAGTAAGCAAGTATATTTTTAATGAAATGAATAAAAGTAAAAAAAAAAATTTATAAAAAAATATTTTTTAGTCAAAATTAATATTCATCCATTATTGGGATGACCTAAAGAAACAATGGTCAAGAAACTCTCGGATCTTCGTACAAGTCTATATATCAAACCATGGTTTCTATCAAAACTATAATTGCTTTGTGTAGGATGCTGGAAA
This sequence comes from Viscum album, assembly GCA_963277665.1. Classification (NCBI taxonomy): domain Eukaryota; kingdom Viridiplantae; phylum Streptophyta; class Magnoliopsida; order Santalales; family Viscaceae; genus Viscum; species Viscum album. Next base: position 1,804,649,654 of record OY728141.1, read on the forward strand.
GAGTTGCAACCATAGATAATTGGAACAATCACTATCTAAAGAGGAATCCATGCTAGTGACATATCCCATAGAGCGGGAATCAATTCCATGTAAGGAAACAGTCATAGGTTCCCAACTAAGTACCCAAGGTTCCCATGAATCATATAAATTAACAAAGGATTCCAATGTTAAAAATACATTATAAATCCATTAATATAATGAACCAACTTTATTACCCTCTCAAACTGGTACCCAACCTGATCTACCACATACTCGAAGCTCGTTTCTGATCCCGACAGGCTAGAAACTAACACCCAAGCCTCAAAAAAACATATGGAATGAATTCACCCAACTAGAAGAAAAAAATGTAATATATATTCAATAGATACATCATAGAAAAATATAGATATATTCCATAATATAAAAAAAATTGGAAACCAAATAACTCAATGGTATAAACAATCCCCATCTATAGGATAAACCAAATGGGTTTACTAAAATCCTAAAAAACAAATACTCTATGTGATAGTGTGGGAATAGTCCCACCATCTCACAACTAACTACCCAACTCAACTGAAAAAAACCTCACTTTTCCCTATGGTACCTTTCCATTCCCTGTATCAAAAGATATAACTGAGTCTACACACCACCAAAGACGTACACATAACTTGAGATGGGTCATGTTGATATTTCTTGAGCTACGATATGTGAAAAACGTAACAAATTACTGTCAACTGAGCCAACAATTCCAATCCATAAGCAACCCTCCCAAGCTGCTCAATGACCTCAAATGGTACAACATATCTCAGAGCCAACTTTCCAAATTTTCCAAGCTGATAGTGACCCAACCGAGGAGAAACATTCAAGAAAACCCAATCACCAAGGAAAACTCTGAAGGATTATGTTGTTAATCCACATAATACTTCTATCGACTATGAGCTATGACCAGATCCCAACATATATCCAAAATCCTCAAAAAATTATATTGAACCAAACTAAATCCCACTAATAAATCTTCACCCTCCTCTTCCCAACAAAGAGGTGATCTTCATGGTCAAACATGTAAATCCTCAAAAGGTGGTATTTGGATTGATGATTTATAGGTTTTGTTATAAGAAATATCAAGTAGTCCCAAATGTATATCCCATAATCCAATAACATCCATGAAAAATTCACAAATCATATCCTCTAAAATCTAAATATAATTCTCCATCTGACCATGTGTCTATGGATGATAAGTTGTACTCAACCTGACATGAGTCCTCATTGCCTCTTGGAGACTTATCCAAAAACTCAAGGTAAACCTAATATAACTATATAAAATAATGGTAGAAGGAACCCCATGTAATCTTATAACATCCTACACATACAACATACCCAAATATTCTTCTTTTGAGGTTTCTTTGATTGGAATAAAATGACATGACTCGGTTAATCGATAAATCACCACCCATATATCACTCTTTCCCTAGGGATTCCATTCTAATATAACAACAAAAATCCATGGACACCTCATCCCATTTCCAAATTGACACTGGAAGAGGCTGGAGTAACCCAGCAGGTTTTAAATGTTCTGCCTTAATCTATTGGTAGGTGTAACAACATGACACATAATCAACAATGTAATGCTTCACACCCGGCCAACAAAACCGCCATATCATGTCATAATACATCCTTTTACCACTCGAATGAATGTTACATGAATAATTATTACAATAAATCAAAACCAAAATCCTCACATATTCTTGTATGATAAACTGATTCCCAAAACTAAGAATACCATCTGAATATAGTGACTAACCAAAAATGGTCACCCCACTATATAGTGTTTCTCAAATTCCCCTGAACTTTACATCCTATTGCTAAATCTGTAGAATATACTCAAGGAGGGATGATGATAAGTGACACTAGTCAGAACCATACTTGTAACATCGTCTTGAGCATCCATATTCAACATAGAAAAAAACCCCACATGGTTCCACTCTTCCTTTGATTCCATGACATCTTGTGAAGGCACTTCCCTAAGAAGAGTGTATGCAAAAAAAATTCCCTTACCTAGGATCTAGGTGATATCAAATTAAAATGTTTGATGGTATTACACCCACCACATACATCTAAGATTTAAGAAATTCTAAATATATATATATATCTCTCAAACTATTACATTTATAAAAGACTACAAATCATTCCCCAAAAAGATAATGTTGCCAATACTTAAGCACATGAAGAACTGTAGAAAGATCTAAATCATGAGTGATGTAATTTTTCTCATGCATTCTTAGATGATTTGAATTTTAATCTAACACATGAGCACCCTTAAAAATCACAGAATCCAAAATAGTGCAATAAGTATCACAGAAAAAAACAAACCCCTTACTAGGATTAGGTGAGATCGAAATAGGATACGATTTCAGAAGACTTTTCAGCTCATTGAATGAAGCCTCACATTTAGTATACCATGTGAATTTCACCCATTTTCTAGTAATAAAATTCAAATATGGTGCCAAAATTAAGAAATCCTTGATGAACTATAGATAGTATCAATCAGGACTAGGGAATCCATGAATTTCAAAGACATTCTGTGGTTATTCCAAAAAAAAACATCGTTTACCTTTTCAAAATCAACAAAAAATACATTACTATAAATCAAGTTCCATATGCATTTAACTTCTTGAATCTAGAAGTTTCATTTTGATTTTTTTTATAAAAATACTTACTCCTCAAGATTTCCTAAACCAAAATCAAATGGTACCCATGCTCATTCTCGAATCTCAAGCAAACCAAAATATCATCTACAAAAACTTCCACAAAGGGGTCAAGATACTAATATAATATCTAATTCATCAAATACATAAAAATTGTAGGAGTATTACTAAGAACAAACAGAATCACAAGATATTTATAATGGCCATACCTACTCTTAAAAAAATTCATCAATATATTAAACTTTAAATCATTGGGCTGATTATATCCCAATTTAATATCAATCTTCAAAAATAACTTTTCCCATTTCAAGTGATCAAAAAAATGATCCACACAAGGCAAAGGATACTTGTTCTTAACCATCACCTAGTTCAGCATTTGATAGTCTATACATAATCGAAGTAAACCATATGCCTTAATGGAAATGAGAAATGGGGATTCCCAATTTGAAACACTTGGGTGAACCAATCCTTTCACTTCCAGGTCATCCAACTGAATCTTAAGCTCTTTCATCACTTCTGGTGCCATATGATAAGAAGGTATTGATATCAGATGCACACCTAGACCCAATTAAATAATAAACTCTACCTAAATATCTAGAGTAAGAATAGATGAATATTTTGGGAAAACATCATGAAATTCCCGAACAAGTGTGGGAATATAAACAACAGAAGGGACATTATCAGGAATTATTGGTACAACGTAAAAAAATCTAGAGCTCTAGGTGGTAAAGTCCTACGTGACCAGACCTCAGATACCAATCTCCCCAAAAAATATGAGTTCCAATATTCCACAAGAAATGATACACTCCAATGATAACAATAATCCCCCTAATGATGATAAACATTCCAATATATCCCAATGATGACATTAAACAAATCTAGACTGAGAATAAGAAATTCCTAGACAAACTCTGTATAAGCTATTGATAACATACAAGATGGACACCAAAACCCCTACACTTTCATCTTCCCAGGATGTGTTTATAAATCCATACCAAATATCAAGAGATCCATTGGAACATTAAGCATATCAATAAAACATATAGATTAAAATGATTGGGAAGCACTTATATCAAATAAAGAAATCACTACTGAGGATTCAATAAAGATGGTACCACTCACTATCACCAGAACCACATCTACCTCCATAGGAAAATAAACTATTATGAGATTATTATTCACTTATGAGGCCTATATATTATTCCCTATAGTCTTATAAGTATTTTACTACCCCATAGTAGCATTTGGAGCTAATGATACTTGACCATATCGAGGTGTAGATAATTCTTGAAAGAAACGCTGTAGATGACCATAATGTCCATATCTATTACATAATTTTACAATTGAAAGAAAATATTTTCATGAGTTTCCATCCTTTACAAAATGATATCATTTCATAGGAACACTATTATCAACAACTGGAGGTGTTAATGATTCCTTCTTCTGAGAACCACCTCCATCGCTCCTGTGACGATCTTGCCACATCCTCTTCTTTCATGGTGATCCACTGAAGCTGCCACTATGTGTAAGGGAAGGGGTATATTATCCAAAATTTCATTACATATTTATTTCTACCATCATAGATATGTAAAATATATCTACATAGATCAAAATATTTAGAAAAAATAACTGTCATATGATATCTTGTGGCAAACCCTATAGACACTTCTAAGATTTTAACTAGTGGATCTTTGCAACCTCTGGTGAAAAATGAAACTAATCATAAAATAAATTGGTGTATTCAAACACTAAATGATATCCCTACTATAAATATGGAAATCCATATACTTTTTTAACATTAGGGACTTTGCAAAAAATTTCTAGAAGAATTTAGTATTAAAACTTATGCAATCCAATACCACATGTCTATCCACATGTACCATAGAATCCCATAAAAAACATTCTAGGACCCTCAAGTCTAAATATTTCACACATTAACTTGACAATATATGGTGTTTCATGGAATTTATATATCAAATAGATCTTTTCAGGACAATCCTCTAACACTCGAGGTTCATTTGAATCATTAAATGATGGTGGCTTCTCATACAATAATTCTCGTGATCGATCTATTTCTCTTATAGCTCTCGGTTGTACATTTACAACTGCATTATGAGGCTTTGGTAAATTTGGTTCAATAACATGAACTTCTCACATGATAGCCTTAATAAATTTATGATCATGAGGAGTATTTCCTTGAGGAGAATCAAGTGTACCATCCTGGGGAACTCACAAAACACGTCTCAGAGGCATACTACTACAAACAAAAGAAAAATAAATGATAAGACACAGAATAGTCTTAGTTAAAATAAGAAAATACATAAACCAAAGCAAAAATAAATATAAAACCAAACAATAGGAGACATACATCACAAAATCCCATGGAAATGTAAGTTTCATCATGACAAGAGCTAGATAGACACTTCCATAAATCTACCTCTCAAGTCCTAAAAATCATATCTTGAGACTATATACGTTCTAAGATAGGAAAAAACTTTAAAAAATTTGGATCAGATACCAAATTCTAACTAAATCACCTTAAAACCCTATAAATTAGCACCTGACCTAACTCACCGCATACCCTAATGATGTTCCCAATCCATATACACAAGTGTATATCACCCAATAATTGGAAAACAAATATAAGGAAAATTTTATCCTAACTGGAAGCAACAATATGTAACATATAAAAAATATATACAACATCATAAAAGATAGATATCGACCATAAAATAAACAAAATATCAAATACAAAAAAACTCAAGACTTGAAACAATCTCCAAGTATAGGTCCAACCAAAATGGACTACCAATACATGAAAAACTGACTACTCCCTATGATATCATGTGTAGACTCCCACCATCTAACCACCAACTACGTAACTCATCTGACAAAAAAACCTCCCTGACTCATTATAGTGCCCTACCTTTCCCTATATTGAAATACATAACCTAGTGTACACACCACTAAAGACGTATACATAGTGTGAGATAACATGCTCAATTGGGTCCCACCTAGGTGTTCCATATCAAGTCTTTGAACAATAACCCATGCATGATAAACATAAAAGAAAACAAGGCATGATACAGTTTAATAGTTTTTATATCAAAAGCCTGGAAAATGGTTTAATTTCCCCATTTTTTACATTTCAAAATAAAATAAGTAAATTAGTTTCAAATTATTTCTTATCCATATATCAAATAAGATATATAATTTCAAAACAAATCATTCATCACATATCATATCAAATCCCTGACATTACACCAACATAGTATAAGCCAAAACTAGATGACCAAATCATCCAAGAAGCATAGGTAACATCACAGAATGGATAATACTAGGTTTGTATGGATATGACTCTCATATCTAACATTTTCAATAGTGTACGCATCAATACACTAGAGATATACGTCGAGTTTAGAGACTACAGAACACCCAATCATGTGAACCCCCCAATAAGTCTAATACATACCATTAATAATGAGACTAGGGAATAGAGGAAATCCCCATGAGAAAACCCAAAAAAACAGAGGATGCCAATTACTATACCTTCCAACTAAGTACCCCCGGCTTCCCATGTGCTCTATTTTCTAAATCAATTCTCAAAAACATATCATCATTTCATTCATTGAAAAGCATTTCACAAAACCATTTCACAATGCAATGAAAAACACCTTTTATTTTCCAAGACCACGGGAAAATAATCTTTTATAAATTCCTAGTTCCACAAAAACAAATCATTCAATCTTATCATTTCTTTTAATTTAACAAATCAATTTATTAAAATAAGATAAATGAATTTTAGCAACACAGGTTGGAGACATAAACACCATCCTTAAAACTTAGGGTCTTACATTCCCGAAAAAGGATCTACCGAAAATAGGAATGCACAAATGAAAATTGAGACCCTCGAATAAATCAAAACATCTTATAATTTATTAAATTTAACCAAAATAGTTAAAATAGAAGTGGAAATGAAATATATCTCCAATACACACAACTATTCCACCACTACCAAAAAAGAAAATACCCCAAGAACAAGATCGCACAACTAATCTAGAGGGAACCAATAATAAACATCAATGTAGGTCAATATATTTTATAACTCAATGAAATTGAACATTCATGATAAAAGAAACGAATATGAAAAAAGGGTTAATCACACAGAGAGATTAAAACCAACCACGACGGTGATCCATTTCCAAATGAATCAATTTATATTAAACAGAGACTCCCAAAAATCACTAGAGAAGCCTTATATGTATAGATTAACATGACCTGTGGATTAATGAATTAAAATATCACTCAAATGGAATCCCAATAACCAATACCAATACATTTACATGGTGTGTCATCCTCTAGACTTAGATATTTAGAGAAATCCATTATCTTTCTGTTAAAATCCGATATTTTAATATTAAACGGTGTATAATTTTAGCATGGTGTGTGATCACTTCATTATATGCATAAGGTTCATTGAATCTTTCCTGAAAAACTCACACATCATGTACTCCAATTATATGGTGTTTATTTTTCCTACAGACTAAAAAACTACAGGTTATTACAGTAAAACAAAAACCAACCCCAAGAATTCATTGAACATTGAGAGAACCCCACCAAAGAATTACACATTTTCTAGGATTCAATTAATTCAAAAAAACATACATATCTAAAATTTAAGTCATTTTTATCATAAAATATTCTCCATCCTTAGTTGTCCTAGGATAAACCCAATTCCAGAAGAAAACATGCAGGGAGAAGGAAAATTTATGAAAGTAGGTAACATGATGTTACAGTTATCTTATAACTTTGTTTCACATTTTAACAGAACATTATAAAACCAATAAATCTCAAAATAAAATAATTACCTCTTTATATAAATAACACCACTTGGAAGAAAACTCCTATAAACAATTATTTCATCTTATTCCTTGTTTTTATTTCCTAAAACTATTATATTAATTTACATTATTTATTGAGAAACATTTAATGAAAAATAATTTCATTTAATCCCACAAACACCACGTTAGTTATTTTATCAAAAATATTGTATGCACCACATATATCAATATGTAAAATATACTTTTTAGAATTTTTAACTTTCTAAATTAACTAAAAAAGATAAAAGAACACTTATAAAATATAAATATTTTTCCAAAAGGATGTCAAACAATGTGCTAAAAATATATTAAAACATAATTTTTAAAAAGTAGGAAATTATGTTTCTTTAAAAATTAAAGTTTCTATATAGACCCACCTACCTTTTATGGGTGAAATAATTGAAATATTATTTTAATAGACCTGATGAAATTTTAAGAATCCCTTATGAAGATATTAGAACATCTAATCATGAAAAAATATAACTTATATATTGATAAAAAACCTAAGATTTCATGTCCATATGAATGAATAAAAATAAAATAAATGAGGAAAATAAGGTGAAGATATGATATAAATATCAAAAAATATTATAAATCAAGAAATGGAGGGATAAATATGAAGGAGATAAGCTTGAGAGGGGAGGATGTTCAAAGAAGAAGGTACGTGCATCTCTAAGAATTGAATGGGGTAAAATAAGAAAATATATCAGTTAAATTGAAATTTTGATATTTAAAAAAATTTGATTTTAATAGGTCATATGGTTTTGGTACATGGTTTTTGAAACCATTAACTAACCATGCTATTGGTTATGATACAAAAAAATTAGAACTATATGGTTGGGTAAATAATGAACTATCTATGGATGGGATATTAGAAACCCAAGTCCAATAGATATGGTTGATATGTACGATTAGTAAAATATGAACCTTATAAATTCATTCAAATTTTCTAGATATTTTACTTAAAACTGAAAATATATGGAAAATATAATAAATAATAATTTTATTCCCAAATATGGCATTTTGAGTGTTACATTACTAGTCAGAATTTATCTGAGGCTCTCTCTATGGAATTCACTGGTGCTCTATTAGGAGGCATGTTCCTAAATTTATATAAAAATAAAAAACATGACAAAAAAATAACTAAATATTCTAAAATAAATGAAATATCATATAACTCAATGCAATAATAACCACACTACATAAATACCTCATTAAATCATCTTAAATGAGTGAAAATTATTTGTATGGGTAATATAAAATCATATAAGAAGAAAATAAATAAATAATTGGGTTTTTAAAAGGCAGGGTAAGGAATAAATAGTCAAAGGACCATGAGTTAGGCTATGGGAAACCTACTGCACTCCTCAGAGATAGTTTCATGGTCCCCAATAATGGTCTATAACCCATGTATCATGACTATGTAATATTTATTTTTTATATTTTTTCACTCTAAATCATGAAATTTCTCCGAATTAGCTATCATAAGTGAATATAAACCATAATATTTCAAATTAAAACTAAAAAATTATAATACAAATCAATAAAAAATATCAAATAAAAATAAACATTCTCAAAATATAGTGGAAAACCAAGGAAAATTACTAAATGTGTTGGTTAGACACTTATTCATAACCTATCCCTTGTGTTCTAACATTCCTATCTCTTATGATCCTTGATTTCATAAAAAAAATATTTGTATTGGGATTTAATGACATTTTTTGACAAACTAAACCGGTTCATCCTATCCTAACACTTAATTAATCTCGTCATGACTCCTAAATTATATTATATATAGAAATAGGTTGACACCATTTCCAATGGTATCTAATATTATCTTTTGGGAACAATTTAATTAACACTTACATCAATAAAATGTACTAGTATTTCTAATAGGAATCTGGCATGATGTTTTCATACATTGGACTTTCTATACATTATGAAAATGAAATTATTTGAATGAACTCAAATAAAAAAGGAACAATCATCATGAATCTCAATAAACCAATTATAATATTAAAAAACTTATAAACATGGAATGTTAAAAAATATAAAACGTGTTTGTGCATGATCTACCAAAATATATAAATAAATAATGAGAGTGAGTGATCAGTTGATGCATCCCTTTATGATATACATCAAAATAATAAAACCAAAATGTGACAAAAAACCAAATAAAATCCATATCTATGTGATTCATAGTCACATTCCATATACCATCAACACCATAACATTAATTTGAAACTATATAACACGACCACATGTGGGGCACAGTTTCCTTTTACCTATATCATGTATAACCAAGTCTACATACACACCAAATATTATTTTTAAGGTTTTATCATAAAATTCAGCATAATAAAACAATATATTTTAAAAAATTACATTAAAAAAAACACCACTTTAATGTTTAAAATCAATAAAGTGAATAATACAAACTTTTATAAATTTTTTTTTAAACAAATATAGGATTACATCAAATTCAATTTTAAAAAGAATATTTCTAAAAGATTCAAAATTTAACGAGGTATTTATAAATTCAAATACACACACCTATCACTTATCAATTAAGATTAATACATAATGGAGTAGGGTACTATGATCTAATAATTACATATTAACCATTCATATGAAATGAATACATGATACAAGTATCAATGTGAAAAAGAAACTTGAATTTCTCAATTAGTTCCCAGTCAGACACCCCACTAGTTTGAGATGAATCATAATTAGGAGTACCCATTTTTTTGGAGTGAAATCAAAAATTATAAATATTCTTGAAGTAAAATCATAAATAGATTTCATTTTCATATCAATTTCACAAAATTAGACACCTATAGCCTCTATGCGGTATAAAATATTAACCAATATTAAAATAAAACAATAACAAAACCACTCATTTCACCCATAACCACACTCTCAAATAAATAACCCCTTTATTATCAATAATCAAAACATTATTCCATGAATAAATAATTATCAATATCATAAAAATAGGGTCATAAAAATATAGAATAATAAAATCACACTTGGTATTAATTAATTTTTATGTATATTTAAATTAATTATTAGCATAAATTTCTTATAGTAATAAAGGGGATTTGTCAAACCATATATATTTCCCAAATAAAAAGATAATACTCACACAAAAAAAATATTTAAATGATATATGCGAGTTTTAAATATTAAAACCCTAATTTAAAAACCCCCAAGTATGAGAGAATTTTGAAAATAATGGAAATGGATAGAATCATATAAAATAGATAATATCAGATGATATGATTCTTTTGAAGAGAGTAGATCAGGGAAAAGTAAAACATACACACACCCTAAAATTAAAACCCCCAAATTTTATGCAACCCCTAACCTTGTATCTGACCACTATAGATGACTAGTGTAAGAAAGAGAAAGAAGAAGATAAAAATAAGAGAAATTAAGGGAGAGAGAAACATTAACATTTTATTTTCACCATAAACAAAAAATAAATCACATATATTCCTCCAATGATAGAAGGGGGAAGGTATAATTCTACTGGATGACACACTATGTAGAGTATCAGAGGCCCTAAAATTAAAAAAGTTATAAATATCTAGAATCAAAATTTTAAAACATAAATTATCATCATTTTATAATAATGCATGACTTTACTACAAATTCATCATTATTATTCACTCGATTATATATTTCAAATAAGTTTAGTTTTATTACCCTATAGTTACCTTTCATGGCACCCAAACATGTATATCAACAGGGTATTCTTGGTCAATTTTAAAATATTCACAACATTAAAATCCAAAATTTATAAAACTCAAGTAAATAAATAAAAAATACAAATGTATTAGTTATATTCTGGGATCCCCATGTTTAAAAAAATTAAATGTAGAAAAAAATAATAATAGAGACAACAATTCAATAAGAAATATTAGATAAACAAAGAAACTTCAAGAGAAGAATAATTTAATATCTTAAATATTTAAATTTTAAATACCCTTTAAAAATAAATACAATTTTATATATGTACACCGAGGTGAACATGTAAGTGGTGAGAAACAAGTCTCCGTAGACCACCCCCAACACTAGGCCTAACACGTGCTTATTATAACATGTACATGCAACATGATTCATGTCCCCCTAGACGAATGAGACTACCAATATAAAAGATAATAAAAATTTTAAAATAAGTGAAAGGTATATGAAAATGAAAATAAAAAAACATCATGTTATAGCTTGAATCCCAGTGGTAATATACCCTCACTCTGATCCCAACTAGTGTAATTACGAAACATGGCCCTCAAAACCATGACATCAAACACATTATCTTGAATAATAAGGATCTCTAACATCCAATGCAAGGGCAGGAACACATGCTAGATCATAGGATCTCGTCCTAGGCATCAAAACACTGGTCATATATAATGGACACTAGAAATACAATGGTATGATCTTAAATGGAGGAAGGGACTCCCTATCAACCTCAGCAACACTACCATGTTCAATATCCCTATAGATCATATTGGGGAAATTTAACTATTAGTGCATCACCAAGATACCTGAATAGGTCCAAAACATAAAAATTAGGCCCCATGTGTGAAATAGACTCTATGGCCCACTAACCCTATCACTTGGAGAACATCCAGGATAAGGAGGTTTCACTCATCCAGTTCATTCATTATCTCCCTAGACCCACCTCACAACAACCAATCAACCAGCTGAAGTGAGAAATTAAATAAAATATTAAGGAAAAAACCCAAAACAATAATATCCCAATGGTCTCCACTTTAATAATTCCTGATCAAGAATATCCTCAAAATTCCAAGACACATCTCAAACACCAGGGTCTACTAATTCCATCACCCTTCAAAAAAACCATTGAAACAAACACCAATAATTACACAAGAAATCTAACATAGGGTATCCACCATCGTTCGGGAAACCTAATCACAACAGGACACCCTATAAGGAGATCTTCCATCAAATAATACATCATGAAGGAAACCCATGATTGGGATACTATAGTAAAACCAAACCTTATTCCAAGCTCTATAAAATGAACCATGGCTAGAATCCCAACTCAAAACCCACTGAAAGCCCTCGTAGAAGGGACACCTCAAGTGAAACCTCACCCAGAAGGGCATTCTAGAAAACTATTCTATGGGACCTATCACAAACTATGATCAATAAATCCCAACTAAACCCAAAATCCAATGACATTGAAACACCAAAATCTCCCTTTGGTCCCAACATAAGGAAACCGAACCACAACCTCAAACAACCGAACTATGATCTCATCCAAAATGACACTCGATTTCACCTCCCTAAATCATTCCATATAACATCATGTAGAATCACTTGGAATCCTTGATACAAGGTGATAAATGAGCACATAACCTCACAAGGTCCTCATAGCACCCAATATAACTCCGTGGAGGATTCTAGAACCACAACCTCAATGGAATCCTCTAAAAAATAATACATTCCAAAACAACATCCAGAACACCTCTAAATATTGAAAGGATTCAACCACTGCAATACACCTAAAAAAACACTCATAATGGAAGGCTACCATGTCCAATTATGACTTAGGGGCACCAAGACACCCAAAAGCCCATTGTTAGAAAAGTACATGGCATGTAAATTCAAGTAAATTGAGTGTACTCTCAAATATACTTTTGGACATGTAATTTCACATGGAAAATTAGACATGGGTATGGCTATGTACCATTACATGACCAAGAAATACATGGGGCTAGGTCATGTACCATTCATCCATCCAAGATAAATTTTTATTTCAAAATAGAGTACACCAGGCCCCAAAAAAGGGGTCCTGAAATAGTGTAGGCTGAGGGCATCCCCTATAACCAGGTTGGCACCCCCAAGTTTTAGATAGTTAAAGGAGATGACACAAATACTAATGGAACGCTAGTCCACTAAAGACGCAAAATGATCCACGACCTTCTTACCCTCAAGCCAATTATGGGAGACTCAAAAGTTGTTGCTGAGAAGGTTTCAATATTTACGAACATTATAGGCTATGGACCAAGGAGATGGACCTTTCCCACTTAGGGAATCATGAAGGAACTTAGAATCAGTTTCCACCAGAGAGGCAATATCATATTTATATATTTATGAAAATTATAGGATATATCATATTTATATATTTATGAACACCCATATAAACGAAATAGGTCTGGGTATTCACATAAATAAACAAGGGAATTTCTTGATAGAAAGAGATGGAAAATGTGAGACAAAATTTCTGCTGCAAAACGACTATATAACATGGTTTTAGAAAACATTGAAAAAAGTGGGGGAAAGGGTAACCTACTCATAAATAATTTATAATAATGTATGGGTACTGAATAAGATCATGGTATGGATATTTTAATGACATACCACATGATAAAGAAACATGAAAGAAAAGAGAAGATGCAATTTCTTTTACGAGTAATTCTGTAGCCTAACGACGTCACATAGAAATTCAAAAAAAAAATTGATGATAGAAGAAATGGTATCTCATCATTTGGACATGAAATGGACAGTAACAAGAACATATATGAACATACCATCTACATAAAGAGAAGGAAAATTTAAGACACAATATAAAGGAAGTCAAGTTTTAAAAAGAGGAGGCTGAAAGAATCCCTTACCTTGAAGAGTAACTTCGATATATTAAAGTTCGAAACCTTGGGAGGCTTGATGGATCCTTGTGAGGACTCCTTGAGAGGTAAGGAGACCAGAACATTTTTGAGGAGGATTTGGAAATGAAAAGGATGAGGTAAAGGGTTGGTATTTATAGGAGAACCGAGGGGACAAGTCATTAATGGCCAAGGGATACCTAATCAGTGGTATTAGAAAAAATGGGCTTGCCCATGGTATTTCCCCATTGTATTAGCCACTTGGTACACCTCATACCTTATCTTACTATTAATTAGCCGACAATAATTATTGCAATATTATTACAACCTTAATGATGTCATTAAACACCCAAAACTCAAAACTGTATTTTCACAATTCACTGGAAATTCAACTTTCTCAGAAAATTCCCAAAAATTCACCTTAACCAAATATCGATGCTATGATTTCAAAAATGAGTTACATTTTATGAAAATAATTTTCGAATTATTTTTAACTTAATTTTTAAATAAAAACACTATTCACTGAAAATTCAACTGTTTTAGAAAAATCCCAAAAATTCACCTTAACCAAATATCGATGCTCTAATTTCATAAATGAGCTCCATTTTATGAAAATAAGTTTCTAAATTTTTTTAATTTAATTTTTAAATAAAAAACATTATTCCCCATAAAAAACTAATATTTAAACAATAATTTTTTATATAGGTATTTACCTATTTTATTGAATCACATTACTTAATCAAGGTGCCTAAATTATATTAATACTTTCTTAAGTGAGGTTACATAATACATTTGTTCACATTACTAATCATAAGCGTAAAATCACTATTCATACATTACTATTCACCAAAAATTATGTTGATCTTATTAGACTCTAAATTTCATACTGATCACAACTGTAGAAGATCATTTTTTTGAAAATAATTACACATTTCTAATTATTTATGGTTTATGTAAATATTTTAAAATTTCATTTTTCCAAAATTCATCAATAATATACACCCTATATTTATCTGGACATTTGAAAATTTACAAACTTGACCATAAGAAGAAATCATGATTTTTATTTATATCAAAGGATTACATAAAGCAGCTAAGGTCTCGTCACATAGCCCCTTATAACACCAACATTGGACCTCAGTGTATGGTGTGCTAAAGTGATGGAATCTTGGGGCGGCTGGACCAACATTTCTAGAGTGGTGATTTCTATCATCTTGAACTTATCGCGAAGGTGATTCTGTTCCAGCTTCACACGACGGGGTTCAAAATTTGGTTGGTCTGGAGCGAAGCCCAGTGGTGCTACCTCCTTCCCAAGTTCTGTTATATCGACTTCGATCAGCCAGAGACTACTGGATGAGGATATCAAATCTTCTTTCTGTTTTAATTAACCAAGATCACTTGTAATTGTTGAAAATAATCTCAACAATTGTTTTTTAATAGTCATATAATAGTCAAAACCCAACGGTCCAATTTTAATTATACTCATTTTATTAAATGAAATAGAATTGTTGAGTATAAAATAAAATAACACAAAAAATTAGGAAAAAAAATTTATTCAAAATTTTGCGTTGTTACATTCTTACCCCCTTAAGAAATTGTGTCCTAAAAATTTTAAATTGGTCTTTGAAATTTCATTGAAAGTCCCACATCGGAAAAAGTCTCTGTAAAAATATTAATTAAAAAAGAATTAAAGGGAAGTAAAAAATGTCACATGAGTTTACCCATACTAGGATTCCATGTTGGAAAACATGGATATGGAATAGAAAACAAAGAGTACAGTTCGGATGGAGAGTGATAGAAAACATGATTAGGATAAAATCAACCACAAGAAGATCACAATCATGTAATGTGTTAAATGGTCTTTGATTACCCAGTAGGAAACATAAACCATTAAAGTTTTTGTTTTTCATTCCTTTTCATAATTTTGAGGAATTCATATTCTACATAGAATAAAAACATAAGGAACTATACATACCTTCAAGTATAGTTTCATACTTTAATAAGTTTCTACCAAGACTAATCTGTTCACCAAACAATGAGCATTCCAAAACACTTGGTCTCATAAAAATAACATGAATAATCTTCTAGATAATCACATAATCCACAAAAGATGAACTATATATTTTCCTTGTCTTTAGTCATGAACTAAAACTATGATTAGTACGAGATCATATAATCCCCAAAAAGGGTAATTCTCTATAAATACAAATATAACTATTAATCTCCAAAATTCAACAAAAAGCACGCAAAGTTCCAGAAAGACCATTCAGTACACAATCATACATAAAATTCTTTAGAATAATCCAAACCAATATTGGAACCCAAAACTCAGAAGGATTTAATCCCAGTGTCTTCCAGAATAAATCGTAACTCTTATCTCCAAATAACATCGACTACTATTAAAGTCTCATATTAAAATGTAATTAACCTAATCAAATATTCTCTATGATGGGTTAATAATTTTCCAGAAATAACCCAAATCACCATATTTCGACAATAAATACATAGTTTCTCCCAAAATAAAAAATAATAAATTTCATCAATTCCTCAAAAAATTAAATCACGTAGTATTTTATTTTCCTTAGGCATATAGTATTCCAAAAGAAAAAATATCATCTAAAATAACCATTATCATTTAATCACCAAATCATTTTCCTATACAAAGGATATCCATTTGATATAAGTTTCCAAAATCAACTTATTCTTGATCCATAAAAATAACAGGTGCATTAGTCTGAAGGGAATAACAACAAATTCATAATGCTCATATCTTTATTGGAAGGTAGTTTTTGGAATATCATCATTCTTCACCCTCAATTGATGATAACCAGAACGAATATCAATCTTATAGAAGAATTGAGCCCCATGAAGTTGGTCAAATAATTCATCAATTCATGGAAGTGGGTATTTATTTCTCATTGTAATCCCATTCAGTTCTCTATAATCAATACATAGTCGCATCAATCTATCCTTCTTCTTCACAAAGAGAACTGGTGCTCCCCAAGGAGACACACTTGGTCGGATAAAACCCTTCTCCAAAAGATCTTGGCGTTGATTCTTTAATTAGTCTAGCTCTACATTTTCCATTGTATAGGGGGTCTTTGAAATCGAATGACATCAAGGTACAAGTTCAATGGAGAACTCTACCTCTCTTTATGGGGGAGGTCTGGGTAACTACTCAGGAAATACGTCAATGTATTCCTAGACGATGGGGACATTTTATAAAAGAATAAATCCTTTGTGAGAAACTTATTTCATTTAAGCATCTTTTAACAAAAAATGACATTTTGTCTAAAAACTTCACGCTTAGACAATTACATTTTTTATAATTCCATCATAATGATTCATAAAATGATTTCGATTAACCAAACATATCCCTTGGGAGTGTTTTAACCAAGAGTGTAGCAAGACCCATTATTGTGTACCAGTTCCCGTTCTAGTCTAACTCAAAATGGTGTTTTCATGTTTTACCCTTATGTACATCTGTGCCAGAGCCACCTCTACTTGCTCGTATCTAAACAGAGATGTATTTGCTTAATAAACCACTTAATCAATACTCAGCAAAATAACATGAAGATTTCCTATATTTAAACTCTTCTGTACGGTTCTTCCTAGAGTATTCTTTTCCTAATTTCCATAAATAAATGAACTATTATTTGATAACAACTGTGGAATCCCACCTTTTTAATATATAACTTTTCATTACATTTTACATACAGAGGATCTTTAAAGTCTTGTGTCTCAGAAATCATGAACAACAAAACTTTAATAAAACACAAAACATTATTCTAAACCACTTGTTGGGCTTCTTCGTAGGTTCATCCTAAATACAACTACTGCATCTCATATCCTGGAGATATACATCAAAGGAAAGGGTGAGAAGAAGGCATAGTAAGGGTAAACAAGGGAATCAATGTACATGTGATATCAATAAGAACTTGAATACAACATAAAGACATCAACAATGAAAGTATAGGTGTATCATTATGAAACGAACATGAATACAACATAAAGACATGAGAAATGGAAGTATAGACATATTATAATGAAATGAACATGAAACATAACTTGAATATTTGGCTACAACATTTCATTAAGACATTCATGACCATATCACAAAGGTCCATCCCCAAGGATTCATAAAAATTATCAAGCTTATTTACCATGGTATCGTGAAACTTGTCATCTCTAGAGATTAAATCTTTACCCAATGAATTGGAGAGCTATCAGGGCACACCCTTAATATGTATTTACATACATGTGAGCCACATAGATCATATTCAAACATTTCATAAATAATCCATAGAGAATTAATGAAATGGGTTTCATTTCAAAATCGTGATGTTTTAAATGCTCTTAAATATAAGATCATTATATCATTTATAAACCATGGAAAGGGAGTGAGGGTTATATGTATATCAATTACAGAATCAAATATATCATATTTATGAACACCTATAGAAACGAAATAGGTCTGGGTATTTACATTAATAAACAAGGGAATTTCTTGATAGAAAGAGATAGAAATTTGGAGACAAAATTTCTGTAGCATAACGGCTATATAACACAGATTTAGAAAACATTGAAAAGAGAGGGGAAAAGGGTCACCCACTCATAAATAATTCATAATACAGTATGGGTAATGAATAAGATCATGGTATGGATATTTGAATGACATACCATAAGAAAAAAAACATGAAAAAAGAGAAGATGTGATTCCATTTATGTGAAATTCAGTAGCCTAACGACGTCACATAGAAATTCAGAAAAAAAATTGATGAGAGAATAAAGGGTCTCTCATCATTTAGACATGAAATGGACATTAATAAGAACATATATGAACATACCCTCAACATAAAGTTATTGAAAATATTTGACACAACATAAAAGAAGTCATGACTTAAAAAGATGAGGGTGAAAGAATCGCTTACATTGAAGAGTAACTTCGAAAGATTGAAGGTCGGGACATTGGGAGGCTTGAGGGAATATTGGGAAGACTCATTGAGAGATAAATAGACCAGAAATTAGTTGAGGAGAATTTGTAAATGAAAAGGATGCAGGAAAGGCTTGGTATTTATAGGAGAAGTGAGGGGACAAGTCATTAATGGCCAAGGGACACCTCATCAGTGGTATTGGAAAAAACAAGGGCCTACCCATGGTATTTGCCCATGGTATTGGCCACATGGGACACCTCATACCTTATCTTACTATTCATAAGTTGGCCATAATTATTGAATAATTATTACATCCTTAATGATGTCATTAAACACCCAAAACTCAAAACTGTATTTTCATTATCCACTAAAAATTCCAATTTCTCAGAAAAATCCCAAAAATTTACCTTTACCAAAAATAAATGCTCTGATTTCAAAAATGGGCTCCATTTTATGAAAATAATTTTCTAAATATTTTTAATTTAATTTTTAAATAAAAACACAATTCACTGAAAATTCAACTATTTCAGAGAAATCCCAAAAACTCACCTTAACCAGATATCGATGCTCTAATTTCAAAAATGAGCTCCATTTTATGAAAATAATTTTCTAAATATTTTTAATTTAGTTATTAAATAAAAACACTATTCACCTTAAAAAAACTACTACCAAACCACTAATTTCTATAACAGGTATTTAACTATTTTATTGAATCACAATACTTAATCATGGTGCCTAAATTATATTAATACTTTATTAATTGAGATTAATTAATATATTTGGTCACATTACTAATCATAAGCGTTAAACAACTATTCATAATTTACTATTCACCAAAATTTACATTGATCTTATTAGACTCTAAATTTCATACTGATCACAAATGTAGAAGATCATTTTTTGAAAATCATTACACATTGTTAATTATTTATGGTTTACATATATATTTTAAATGTCATTTTTCAAAAATTCATCAATAATATACATCCTATATTTATCTAGACATTTGAAAATTCATAAATGTCACCATGAGAAGAAATCACCATTTTTATTTATATCAAAGGATTACATAAAGTAGTTAAGGTCTCGTTACATATCCCCTTAAAACACCAGCTTAAGACCAAAGTGTATGGTGTGTAAGGTGATAGAATCTTGGGGTGGCTCGGCCAACATTGCATGAGTGGTGATTTCTATCAGCTTGAACTTCTGGCGATGGAAATTCCATTCCAGCTTCACACGACGAGGTTAGGCTTGCATTTGGTCTAGAGCAAAGCCCAATGGTTATAACTCCTTTCCAAGTTCCGTTATATGTGCTTCGATCGGCCTGAGACTACTGGATGAGGCCATCAAATATTCTTTCTATTTTAATTAACCAAGATCACCTGTATTTGTAAAAAATAATCGCAACATTTAGTTTGCAACGGTCATATAATAGTTGAAACCCAACGGTTCCATTTTAATTATACAAATTTTATTAAATGAAATAGTTTTGTTGAGTAAAAAGTAAAATAACAAAAAAAATTAGGAAAAAAAATTTATTCAAAATTTTGAGTTGTTACATTCTTCCCCCCTTAAGAAATTGTTTCTTTGAAATTTTAAAATTGGGCTTGGAAATTTCATTGAACATCCCACATTGGAAAAAGAGTCAGTAAAACTATTACTTTAAAAGAATGAAAGGTAAGTAAATATGTCACTTGAGTTATCCCATATTAGGATTCCATGTAGGAAAACATGGATATGGAAGAGAAAACAAAGAATCATATTCTTATGGATAGTGATAGAAAACATGATTAGAAGAAAATTAACCACAAGAAGATCACAGACATATGATGTGCTAAATGGTCTTTGATTACCCAGTAGGAAACATAAACCATTAATGTTATTGTTTTACGTTCCTTTTCATAATTTTGAGGAATTCATTTACTACATAGAATAAAAACATAAGGAAATATACATACCTTCAATTAGAGTTTCATCCATTAATAAGTTTCTACCAAGACTAATCTTTTCTCAAAACAATGAGCATTCAAAAACACTTGGTCTCATCAAAATCACAAGAATAATCTTCTAGAGAATCACATAATACATAAAAGAAGAACTATATATTCCCCATGTCTTTAGTCATAAAATAAAACTAAAATTATTAGTATGAGATCATATAATCCCCAAAAGGATAATTCTTTATAAAAATAAATATGACTATTAATCTCCAAAATTAAACCTGATGTAACAAACGTTCCAGAAAGACCATTAAATACACAATCATCCTTAAAATTCTTCAGAATAATCCAAACCACGATTGGAACCCAAAACTCAAAAATATTTAATCACATAATCTTCTACAATAAATTTTAACTTTTATCTCCAAATAACATCGAATACTATTAAAGTCTCATACTAAATTGTATGTAACCTAATCCCACATTCTCTATGATAGGTTAATCATTTTACAGAAATAACTCAAATCACCATATGTCCACAATAAATACATAGATTCATAAAAATCCAATATAAAAAATTTCAAAAATTCCTCCAAAAATTAAATCTTGTAGTATTTTATTTTCCATAGGCATATAGTATTCCAAAAAAGAAAACATCATCCAAAATAACCTTTATAATTTAATAACCAAATAATTTTCCTATAAAAAGGATATCCATTTGATATATGTTTCCAAAATAAACTTATTTTTTATCAATAAAAATAGCAGGTGCATTAAGCCAAAGGGAATATCAACAAACTCTTAATGCCTATATCTTTATTGGAAGGCAGTTTTTTGAATATCACCATTCTTCAACCTCAATTGATGATAACCAGAACAAAGATCAATCTTAGAGAAGAATTGATCCCCATGAAGTTGGTCAAATAAGTCATCAATTCTTGGAAGAGGGAATTTGTTCTTCATTGTGATCCCATTCAGTTCTCTATAATCAATACATAGCCACATTGATCTATCCTCCTTCTTCACAAAGAGAACTGGTGCTCCCCAAGGAGACACACTTGGTCAGATAAACCCTTTCTCAAAATGATATTGGAGTTGTTTCTTTAGTTACTCCAGTTCTATATTTTGCATCCTATAGGGTGTCGTTAACATCGAATGAGATCCAGGTATGAGTTCAATGGATAACCCTACCTCTCTTTATGGGGAAGGTCCGGGAAACTCCACAGGAAATACGTCAACATATTTCTAGACGATGTGGAAATTTCCTAAAAGAATAAATCCTTCGTGAGAAACTTATTTCATTTACAAATAATTTAACTAAAAAGGATTTTATCTCTTAAAACATCATTCTTATACAATTAAATGTTTTTTATAATTCCTTCATAATGATTCATAAAAAGATTTCGATTAAACAAAAATATCTCCCGGTAGTGTCGTAACCAAGAGTCCAGCGAGACCCATTGTCGTGTACCAGTTCCTATTAGAGTCTAGATCAAAGTGGTGTTTTCAGTTTTTACCCATATGTACATATGTGCCAGAGCCTCCTCAACCTGCTTGTATCTAAACATGGATGTATTTTCTTAATAAACAACTTACTCAATACTCACCAAAATAAAATGAAGATTTTCTATATTTAAACTTTTCTATAGGGTTCTTCATAATGTTTTGATATCCTAATTTCCATAAATAACTAAACTATCCTTTGATAACAACCTTGGCATCCCGACTTTTTAATTAATAACTTTTCATTACATTTTACATACAAAGGATCTTTAAATTCTAGTGTGTTGGAAATCAGGAACAACAAAACACCAATACAACGTAAAACATTATTCTAAACCACTTTTAGGGATTCTACATAGGTTCATCCTACGTTCAACTACTGCATCTCATATCCTGGAGATATAAATCAAAGGAAAGGGTGAGAAGAAGGAAAAATAAGGGTAAACAATGGAATCAATGAACTTGTGATATCAATAAGAACTTTAATACAACATAGAGATGTGAGCAATAAACGTATAGGGATATCATAATTAAAAAAGAACTTGAATATAACATAAAGACATGAGAAATAGTATTATAGGCATATCATAATGAAAATAACTTGAATCATAACTTGAATATGGGGCTACAACATTTCATTTAGATATTCATTAACATATCACCAAGGTCCATCCCCAAGGTTTCATAAAAATTACCAAGGTTATTCACCAAGGTATCGTGAAACTTGTCATCTCTAGAGATTAAATCATTACCCAATGCATTGGAGCGCTATTAGGGCGGACCCTTAAAATTTCTTCACATACACATGAGCCACATAGATCATATTAATACATTTCAAAAATAACCCATAGATAATAAAAGAAATGGGGTTCATTTCAAAATTGTGATGTTTTAAAAGCTCTTAAAAATAAGATCATTATATCATTTATAACCCATGGAAACGGAGTGATGGTTATATGTATGTCCATTCCAGAATCAAATATATCATATTTATATAGTTATGAACCCCTATTGAAACGAAATAGGTCTGGGTATTCACATAAATAAACAAGGGAATTTCTTGAGTGAAAGAGATAGGCATTTTGAGACGAAATTTCTGTAGCATAACGGTTATATAACATGGTTTTAGAAAACATTGAAAAGAGAGGGGACAAGGGTCACCCACTCATAAAAAATTCATAATACAGTATGGGTACTGAATAAGATCATGATATGGATATTTGGATGACACACCACATGAAAAAGAAACATGAAAGAAAAGAGAAGATGTGATTCCTTTTACGATAAATTCGCCAGCCTAACGACGTCATATAGAAATTTAGAAAACAAATTGTTGAGAGAATAAAGGGTCTCTCATAATTTGGACATGAAATGTACAGAAAAAATAACATATATGAACATAACCTCAACATAAAGAGATGTAAAATTTAAGACACAACATAAAGGAAGTCGTGGCTTAAAAAGAGGAGGGTGAAAGAATCCCCTACCTTGAAGAGTAGCATCGAAAGCATGAAGGTCATGTCCTTGGGAGGCTTGAGGGAACCTTGGGAAGACCCCTTGAGAGATAAGGAGACCAGAACTACATTGATGAGGATTTGGAAATGAAAAGGATACGGGAAATGCATGGTATTTATAGGAGAAGTGAGGGGAAAGTCATTAATGGCCAAGGGACACCTCATCGGTGGTATTGGAAATACCATGTGCTTGCCCGTGGTATTTTCCCATGGTATTGGCCACTAGGGACACCTCATACCTTATCTTACTATTCATAATTCGACCAGAATTATTGCATAATTATTAAATCCTTAATGATGTCTTTAAACGCCTTAAACTAAAAACAATAATGTCACTATTCACTGAAAATTCAACTTTCTCAGAAAAATCCAAAAAATTACCATTAACCAACCATTGATGCTCTAATTTCAAAAATGTGCTCCATTTTATGAAATTAATTTTCTATATATTTTTTATTAAATTTTTATATAAAAACACTATTAAATGAAAATTCAACTATTTCAGAAAAATACCAAAAATTCACCTAACCAAATATTGATGTTTTGATTTCAAAAATGAGCTCCATTTTATGAAAATAATTTTCTAAATATTTTTAATTTAATTTTTAAATAAAAAACACTATTCACCCAAAAATACTATTACTTACCCAATAATTTCTGAAACAGGTATTTACCTATTTTATTGAATCACATTACTTAATCAAGGTGCCTAAATTATATTAATAATTTCTTATGTGAGGTTACTTAATAAATTTGGTCACATTACTAATCATAAGTGTAAAATCACTATTCATAATTTACTATTCACCAAAAATTAAGTTGATCTTATTAGACTATAAATTTCATACTGATCACAACTGCAGAAGACCATTTTTTGAAAATAATTACACATTTTTAATTATTTATGGTTTACATAAACATTTTAAAATGTCCTTTTTCCAAATTTCATCAATAATATGCATCCTATATTTATCCAGACATTTGAAAATTCACAAACTTCATCATAAGAAGAAATCACATTTTTTATTTATATCAAAGGATTACATAAAGCAACTAAGGTCTCATTACATATCCCCTTAAAACACCAGCATAGGACCAAAGTGTAAGGTGTGGTAAGGTGATAGAATCTTGGGGAGGCTCAACCAACATTGCATGAGTGGTGATTTCTATCAGCTTAAATTTATCACGAATGTGATTCCATTCTAGCTTCACAGGATGAATTTAGGCTTGGTTTTGGTCAAGAGCAAAGCCCAGTGGTGCTAACTCCTTCCCAAGTTCCATTATATGTGCTTCGATCGGCCCGAGACTACTGGAAGATGCCATCAAATCTTTTTTCTATTTTAATTAACCAAGATCAACTGTATTTGTAGAGAATAATCACAACATTTAGTTTCCAATGGTCACAATGACCAATGGTCATTTAATAGTCAAAACCCAATTGTCCCATTTTAATTATAATCATTCTATTAAATGTAATAGTTTTTTTGTGTATAAAATATAATAACACAAAAAATTAGGAAACAAAATTTATTCAAAAGTTTGGGTCGTTACACGACCAAGTACTACTACTTGACCTGTAATAAAAGCAAAAAATATGTCATATCAGGCATACATATACACATGTACTTGGATACATGGCCATGTACCACTACACGAGGTGTACCCTGGGTACACGACTTGTACATCCCCAACTCTGCCTGGCCATGTACATAGCCACATGGCTAGGTACATGGCCAAGCCCAACTACAATATGTGTAATTATGTTATATGTCTCGTACTTATAAAAATATCATCTTACCTAATATTTAACAACACACAGAATGTGTTCATAAAATCACACATAGTTCAATTGGGATTTTTGAAACATAAATCACTTTGAATGACTAGAAACCAACTGATTGTCCCAAAAACCACCTGATAAAATCTTTAGGGGTCCCCAATAACCCATAAAAAGACTAATAAATAAAAGATTATATAAAAGTATTTATGGTGAAAAAATTAAAAAGATCCTACCTTTTGGAGGAAACACTTGATTATTCGATCTGATCCACATTCCACAACACCCGCACAATGAATAATCGCAACCTAAGCTCTACGGTGGCGCCTTAATATAACCCCACTCTATCTTCTGTCCCTCTCATCACCCTATACTATATCTAAGCTTATGGAATCCCCAAGATTGGGGTGGAGGAATATGAAACACACCAAGGGAATAAAGGAGAAAAACCAAGAAAAATGGAGGATTGAAAGAAGAAGAAAAGGTAGAGAGAGAAAAAAGGGGGACCTAACCCGGGCCTGGTTCCCAACACGAGGTTATGTCCCATCTAGAAAAACTCCACCATTAAAGACTTAATGGAGAAGTATAAATTTATATCCTATAATTAGAATAGAATACATCACTGAATGAACATGTGCGATTAAATAATATTTAATTCAATAATAATTAAATATTCAAACAAGATTTGAACGACACAAAATTCAACCCAACTCTTATCATAGGGTAGAAACACTGTTCAGGGACCAACAGAGTGGTCAAAAAAATTATGATATAGTTTGCGAAAAGATCCCCAACATAAATGATTCCCCCCTCAAAAATACTTAGTGGTCACCCAATAATTAATCTTCACAAAAAAACTAGTTCTACCAACACCACAAAAACCCTCCAACGACCAGTCTCAAACCATTGGAAACACCCCCAAAACAAGGGACATTTAACAACAACTGATCTCATGCTCCCCACCATAGGAGTATATGTATCAACTCCCCTCAACCCAGAACCAAAATCTCAGGCCCACACTCCTTCCACTATATAATGTAATGGAATGATGGGACCAAACTACTCACAACAGAGCATCAAGATGGAAAACCAAACATTAGATGTTCCCAACCCACCAGGAATGACAACACCACATTCAATGTACCTCTTGAAATAAGGACCATAACCTATGAAAGACTATGATGCACTCCCCACCATAAGTCTTCATCAAGACCAAAACAACACTTCGAGAACTCACATGACCCAACTAGCACTATGCCTAAAGAAAATACAGATGCCTTCTATGCAAGTATATATTACAAAGAGAAACAACAACACCACTCTCCTCGTCAAGGAAGAGTGATACCTAAAAATAATCTCACAAAATGACACACTCAAATTATCTGTTACCTAATGAACCTAGGATAACACACCCAAAACCACTGAACATGATTCTCTAATAGGTCAGTACCAAAAAACTAGAGCACCCTCAACACTCCCCTTATGAAGCAAGGATTCTCCCTCTTGCTAAAAACCATCATCATAACCACCCTCCTCATGATCATCAATCCAAACCATGATCTAACCATGCTACCTAAAGTAAATCTAAAAACTGACAAGGATGACCATCTAACCAAACCTTCCCTCCCAAAAAATAAAACAAAACCCAAAAACAAAGATCACCACCAGTGATCCAACACACAAGACCAAGGAAACCTCAGCCTCACCATAGAATATCTCAGGGAAACTACAACCTTGGGAAAACTACAGTCCAATCCATACATCTCTCATGAATCCATGCCTTCATCAATTCGCCACATCCAATAGTAGGGCACACCAAATACCACACTAACCCACAAGGGTTTCCATGCTTCCCTTGATAAATGGAATGTATCTACACCACTAGAAAAAACCTTTCCAAAGGATATACATAACCTATCATTAGAGATAAATTCCTATGGTTCTGATAACATAAATTACACTGCCAACATACATGAGAAAAAATATATAAGTAGTTTCTGAATTGTTAAACAACTAAACCACTATTATTATTAAGACACACACAGACAAGAATATACCTATTATGTTCCTAGTATTATTCATGATCACATGCCTCATTCCATCAGGAAAAGAGCCAAAAACTCATAAATCATAAAATCTACAAACACAAGTTCATTACACGAGGATTAAATCACATAACCATAATAACACAAACCAATACAAGAAATCACACAACCTTAGTAACCTGGACTTCCTACCAAAATAGTTGTTCATGTTGTGCTAGACCCGTATCCATCCCAGGCTCTGACACATTTTTAGTTCTCTATTATACTGATCCCCCAAATAGTAATGCAAATAAAAAGAATCCTCTAATAACATTTGGTCTTGAACTGGCCCTGGTTGAACCAAACCATCATCCGATCTGGCCCACAATAAGGCCCCATTTGTGCCTCTCTATATACCAGAGGAATCCAAATAGAGGTATGGTACTAAATGTATATAGTGGGGACAATTACCTTAGTTCAAAGTGTACTATTGTATGAAATAAATAAAACATATAAACATCCATGAATATTAGTGTTCACATAAATAAATAAATAACTGAAATAACTATAATAAAAGGAATCCAATCAATAGAATCAACAAACCAAATCACACAGATATAGGTTAGACATTGGGTCTACCATATATAGAATAATATAAAATAAACAAAACACGCAATTATGTATTCCTACTCCAAGTCGAACAACATACCCGATCTCCTTGACAACTGAAAAACTCCACCACGAACTCTGACTCTACATGAACTGTCCTAATCAATCATGAAACACTAGAACTCTACCCAATTCACTACACATGATCAAACTTAATGAATACATATGTTCTACACATACATTGATGTGCACATATAGGGGGTGAGAAACAAATCTCAGTAGGCCACTCCTAATGGTTGGCCTAAAATCTGCTATCATAATATGTGCATACAACATGCCACATGTCTATCCTAGTTGAACATGAATACTAATAGAAAATATTAACAAAATATAGAAAAGTGTCAAAAGGGATAAAAAATGAAAACAAACAATATGTGGGTTCTATCATGACATCCACATGTAATCTACCCACAAATTTGCACCATTTAAGGGAATTTAATAAGATTTACCCCACAGTTATGACATCAAGCATGTGTGTCTGATCAAGAAAGAGCTCTAAACTCCAATTATAGGATATAAACAAATTCTAGAATCAAGGATCTCATCCTAGTTGTCAAAATAATGAGCATATCTACCAGTCTCTATGAAACCTATTATATGATTTGCACTAGTCACTAGGAAACCAATGGTATGATTTGAATTGGGGGTAGGAACTCCCTATCAACCTTTGGGTACAATACCATACCTAAGAGTCCGGTAGAACATTATGGAAAAAATAAGATGATCATCGCATCACTAGGATACCTAAAAAGGACCCAAATCATTATATTGGGCCATAGGAGTGTAATAGATTCCCCTGTTCTCTAAACCCATACCTATTCTTAATGAATATTCAGTTATCAAGATCATCCATTAGCTCCCTATCCCTGCTTCATGATCACCAACCAACCAATAATGTATAGAAATAGAACCAATCTCATTGAAAATTCCTAGACAAATAATATCCCAATGGTCTCCTCTCCCAAAATTCTTGAACATGAATAGACTAAAACCTCAAATACATGACTAAAACACTAGGGTTGGCTAATGAACACACCCACTAACCAAAACAACTAAAACTGATAGAGATCATCTAACATGCCAACTAACACAGGGAAGCCACTATGGTTCCCAAAACATCAGATTAATAGGTCACCCTATAAGGGGCTCCTCTGGCAAGCTACAACTTAGATAGGACACCCTAAAAGGGGATCGTACAGTAAAACCAAACCTCATTCCAAGCCTTATCAAAGGAATTATGGATGGACTTCCAACTAAAAAACCCACTGAACACCTACCTAGAATAGAATCCTCAAGAAACACCTGACCCAGAAGAGCATTCCCCGAAACATGTCTGAGGGACCTATCTCAGACTCAACTCAATAGCTCCATGTTTTACCCAACATCCAAAAATTTCAAACCACCCAAAGCCCCTAACTATCCCAACCTCAAGTAACCAGACTCGATCCTCAAACAACCAAACTAATGATCCAATCCAGGACAACACTCGATTATGACTCCCAAAATATATCAAATGATAATTAATCAGACTCACCTTACAACATCAATGCAAGTTAAAAAATGAGTTCACAACCTCACACAGGTCTCAAAACACACAAATAATCCCACATAAGGATTAAGAAGCACAACTTCAATGGAATCCTACCACAAAACTCAAACAGTCAAAAACACCATCTAGATACCCTATAAATGTTGAAAGGATTCCACCACTATGATTGACATGGAAAAAACTCAAAATATACTAATCACAAATCCAATTATATCATTTTGGAACAATGACAACCAAAACCCCTTTGCAGGAAGAGTACATGGGTGTACTTCCGAGTACATGGCATGTACTTCTGAGTACATGGTGTGTACTCTCAAAGATACTCCAGGACATGTAATTTTACATGGCCAGAGCATACATGGGGTTTGTCCACGTACTGGTACATGGTCAAGGCTTACATGGGGTCTATCCATGTACCACTACATGGTTTGTTTTCCTGAGTACAAGGCCCCAAAGAAAAGAACAACTACACAATGTTTACTCCATGTACATGGTGTGTGGTCACTCACGTCCTTCTACCCATGTACTTGGATACATAAACAATTACCACTAAACATGTTGTACCCTAGGTAGATGACTTGGGCTTCCCCAACTCAGCCATCCCATGTATAAAAACATATGGCCATGTACATGGACATGGTCTACTAAAAGGTGTGTACTTAAGGTACATAATATGTACTTATAAAAACATAATATTCCGTGAATAGGAAGAACACACAACATGTGTTCTTCAAACCACATTCCATATAATTAGGATTTTTCAAATATAAATCCCACTTAACACCCAAAACCCCTTTATTTGACTAAAAACCATCATACATACCCTCTAGGGGTCCTCGACAACCTAGAAACAAGATAAAAAATTTAAAACAAACTCCTATAAAACCATTTATGTAGAAAGAATTTCAAAATTCGTACCTCTGGGTGGAAATTGCTACAAGCTTCCCTCAAATCTGTGTTCCGCAGCACCTGCATGATGAATCAACATAACCTGAGCTTTGGGGTGGTTCCTCCTTTTCCCTCCCTATCCCTTTTCTCTCCCTCTCATATCTCTTAGCTGAAGGATACTCAAATGGGGGGAGGGGGTATACATGACACACCATGGGAGGAAAGTGTAAAAAAGGAAGAATAACATGAGAAATAAGGAAAAAAGGAAATAAAAAGAAAATAAAGAGAGAGATGAAATGGGGCCTCACCCGAGCCTGCTGCCTAAAACAAGGTTATGCCCCCACCAAGAAATCCTCCCATTATGGACTCAGTGGGAATGTAGGAATTCACATTCGACACTCTGATTAAAATATATCACCAACTGAACATGTAAGAATAAATAATATTTAATAAAATAAATATTAAATATTCTGTCAAAATTCAAATAGCTCAGAATTCCACCAAACTCTTATCCTAGGGTAAACACCCTATTTGGAGACTAATAGAGTGGTCCAAAAAATTATCTAATATATTATGACTAGATAAATTACCATTTGTTCCTCAAAATCCACCTAAGGGAAAAAATTCAAATTTCTTTTATTTTACTTAAACAATCACAACACGGTTCATGAAGAGCTCCCCAACATAAACGATTATCACCCCCCGAGATGTCTAAGTTGGATGAAAACTCCCAATATTCACTACAAACCCTGGTACTCCCAACACTACCACAATTATCCATCAACCAATATCACAAAAATGACAACACCACCAACATGGGGGACATTTAATGATGACTGATCTAATTAGCCCCACTATAGGATGATTTTTATCACTTCCACTCATCCAAGCAGCAAAAATCAGGTCCCATTATCATTACACTACCGAATGGATGGAAAGACATGTCAAAACTGCTAACACCAAATCACTAACATGAATAACCAACCACCACACATTCCTAGACCACTAGGAACAACAAACCATTACTCAACAAACCTCTTGAAAAAAACACCACATCACATGAAAGAAAATAGTGACTTCCCAACTGTAATGATTCCTAAAGACTGAAACAACTCTTAGTGAACTCACAAGAACCAACTCAAACTCCCCATATTTAGCACACACATGAATTCTCAAAATGGATTTCTTCCAAAGAGCCATAATAACGCCACTCCCCTCCTCCATGTAGAGTGATTCATGAAAAACCTCTCACAAAATCTCACGCTCAATCATGCTAAGAAATAATGAAACTAGTATTATGAACATAAAATCAATGACCATGCTCCTCACGTGGGGTAGTCCCAAAAAACTAGAACACCCTTGGAACTCTCCTTATTAAACAAGGAATCTCCCTCATGTCAAGAGCCATCATCATGATCACCCTTCATAGAGGTGTCGATCTAAACCACTCTCTCACCATGCTTCCGAAGTCACAACCAAAAATTGAAAGGGATAGACATCCAACAAAACCTACCCACTCAACCAGCAACAAAACCATGAAACCATGAGTGGTCCAAGTGCTACACCAAACAAGACCAGGGAAACCTCATCATCACCACAGAAAATTTCAAGGCCCCCATAGCCTCAGTGTAAATCGATCTCAATCTAATCATCTCTTATGAATCCTTACCTTAATCGAGAGACCACCTCCAAAAATTGGGAACTCCAAAGCATACACCAACCCACAATGTTTTACACACATCCCTCAATGAAGGGAATGCATTTACACCACCAGAGAACACATCACCAAAGGATATACAATAATTTTCTTTAGAATAAAATACTTCCAGTTTTTCTATGTAAAATTACACAAATTAATTTTATGAGAAAAAAATGTATAAGACATTATTGGGACATTAAACATATGAACCTATATCATTATTAAAACACACAAAGAATAGAATATGCATCCTATGTTCCTAAAATATTTTATGAACACATGAATCTTTCCCTCATGTCAAGATCTAAAAGCTCATAAATAATAAATTTTGCACAAAAAGTTCATCACTTGAGGTGAAAATCATAGAACAACAATAGTGAAAAAAGAATAGCAATATCATACCATGGTAACCCAGAATTCCTATTGGAACAGGTTTTTATGATGCACTATACCAGCATCCATCATAGGTTATAACACATTCTTAGATCCTATTTTCTATCAACCCCAAAATAGCAAGTCAAAGAAAAAGAATCCTCTGATACCATTTTGTCACAAACCAACTCTGGTCAACATTACCCATCACTCAATCCATCCTACAACAAGGCCTCTATTGTGCCTCCCCATACACCAGAGGTAGATTACTAGCAGAAAGGTCCTAAAATAATAAAATAGGGAAACTATGACATTGGATCAATATACAGTAATAGAGGAAATAAACTGATAATATAAACATACATGAACATCAGAGTTCATATAAAAAATAAATATTTGAAATAACATTAATAAAAGGAATGATTCAAATAGACACAAAAAACTAAATCATAATTACAATGGTCTCCCATTAGGCCTACCACCTATAGAATAAAATAGAATTATAAAAATACACAAGTCTCTAAAACTAATCTGAGACAAACCACATACCCAATCTCTATAGAAACTGAATAGTTCTAGCATAAACCTCATACTACACATGACCTATCTTTCTCAATAATGAAACACTAGACCCATGCAAAATCCATTACACCTTGATCAACCTGAATGAAGACATAAATTATATACATACACTAAGTTTCACATGTAGGTGTGAGAAAAAAATCTCAGTTGGCCACCCCCAACAGTGGGCCTAAAATCTATCATCATAACATGTACATGAAATAAGTATCAAGTCTAACCGAGACAAACATGACTACCAATATAAAAGATAAAAAAAATTATAGAAAAGAAACTAATGGTATTAACAAAAAGAAAAACCAAAATCATCAGGTTCTATCCTGACACCCATAGTTAATCAACCCATTCTCTGTCCACCACCAATGGAATTGAGAATGATGGACCACACAACCATGGAATAAAGTATGTATTCCTAATCAAGAAGGAGTGACAATGCCCAATGCATGAAAAAACACACATGCCAAACCCAAGGATCTCATCATAGGCATCAAAACACCAAGAACATATACTGGGAACCTGGAATCCAATGGTGTGATCTAAAGTGGCAGTAGCGACTCCTTGTTGATTATTAGGTACACTACCCTGACTAAGAGTCCTGTAGAATATGATGGGTGAATAAACCTTTTAGCCCATGTCCAAGCGACATAAAAATTCCCCAATCATATAAAATGTGCCCGAGGAGTGAAATAGCATTTATTTTTTTTTCTCTCCCAACCATTGGAAGAATAGTCTAGTTAAGGTAGTTTCACTCATCTAGATTATACACTGGATACCTTGACTCGCTTCACAACAACCATCCAACTAACAAAAAAGATAAAGAAAATCAATCATATGGAATATTCATAAACCAAGATTATCCCAAAGATATCCTCTCTCATTAGTAATATACAAGAATAGAATAAAAACTACAACCCATAGCTTAAATACTAGGGTCGACTAACACCCACACCCTCCAATAAAAACAACTGAAACCAGCACAAGCAATATCACAGGAAAACTAGCACAGGGATTACACCTTAGTTACCAAAACCTAAGTACTGGAGGCTACCCTATAATGGGATTCTCCCGAAAACCATATCTCAAGAAGGACACCCTATAAGGGGATACTATATTAAAATTAAACCTCTATCCAAACCCTCTCAAAGAAACCATGTATAGAATCTCAAATAAAAAACTGATGAACACCCACCTAGATGGGAAACATCAAGAGACACCTTTCCAAGAAAGGGAATTCCTCAGAATAGGTTTTATGGACTTATCTCAATCCCGGATCAAATTCTCCTAGTTGTACCCAGCATCCAATATTGATGAACCACTAAAATCACTTATTGGTCCCAACCACAGGCAACCAGACCTAAACCTTAATCAAATGAACTAATAATCCCATCCAAGAAGACACTCAATTTTTCCTCCTAAAATATATCCAAATAAACTCAAGAAGACTCACCTAGAATCCTCAATAAAATTTCAAAAACAATCCCACAACCACACATGGACCTCACAACACACAATCCAACCCGTAGATGGATTCTAGATCCACAACCTCAATGTAATCATCCCAAAAAACTCAAAAAAGTCCAAAATACCATCCATACAACCTCTAAATTCCAAAATTATTCTACCACTGTGATCTACCTGGAAAATACTCAAAGGGACAACTCAAAAGTCTAATTATTACTATGGGGTACAAAGACACCCAAAACCCCTATGATGGAAAAGTACATAGTGTGTACTCTCAATGATGCTCTAGGCCATGTAATTTTACATGGATAGAGCATACACGGGTTTTGGAGACGTACCAGTATGCAGCCATGGATTATATGGGGTTGGTTGTGAAACACTACAGATGATGTATTATAAAGTACATAGACTAATAAAAAATTACTACTACATGACGTGTAGTCTCAAGGGTCCATCTACCCATGTACTTGGGTACATGGCCATGTACCGCTACATGAGGTGTACCCAGGGAACACAGTGTGTACTTCCCCAACTCTACCCACATGTGTACACTACCACATAACTAGGTAAATGAAGAAGTCATAAAAAATGATGTGTACTGATAAAAACATCATCTTCCTTAAACATGAAGAACACACAAATTGGGTTCATCAAACCACATACCTCATGATCAGGATTTCCAAAACAAGAATCTCTCTGAACACCCCAAAAACCACTGATTCACCGAAAACCACCTGATCGACCCTCTAAGAGTCACTAAAAACCAAAAAACAACATTAGAAAATAAAACAAATACTCTACATGGATTTATGGTGAAAAAATTATATTAGGTCGACCTCTAAGTGAAAAACACCAATGATTCAATATGATCCATGTTCCACATCATCTGTATGATGAATTAGTGAAAACTAAGCTCCATGACCGCACCTCCTTTTCCCTCTCCCTCCCTCTCTATTATCTTCATATCCTCTCCATATCCTCTCACATGGATGAAAGAAGCATCGGGGGGGGGGGGGGGGGGGTTATGTGACACACCAATGGAGTAAATAAGAAAAAGGGAAGAAGAGTGGAATAAATAATAAAATGGATAGAAAAAGAAAATGAAAAGAGAGAAGAAAATGGGGTCTAATTAGGACCCAACACCTGAAATGAAGTTACGCCCCACCTAGGAAAAAACCCCACTCTAAAATCATTAGAAAAGTATGAATTTAAATCCCATTCTCTAAACATAGAATATCACCAAATGAACATGTGTGAATAAATAATAATTACATAAATAAATATTAAATATTCTACCAAGATATGAATGGATCTTAATTCCACCAAACTCATGTTCGAAGAAAATAACCATATTCTGAGACCAACTGTGTGTTGAAAAATATTATCTCAGATATCCTGAGAGGATAAATTACCATTTTTCCCTTATAATCTACCCAAGGTAAAATATTCAAACTTCCCATGTTTTAGTTAAACAGTCACGATGCAGTTTCTAACATAATCTATCTCCCCACATTGATATGTCTTTGGAAAGATGGGGTTGTTACAAAGTGGTATCAGAGGTGATGGTTGAGATATATGATAGAGTTTGGAGTTTGATACAATGAGGGTTTCATGGGTTGTTATTGGAATTGTTACAGTTATCCTTGGTGCAGGATATAATCCAGGGAGACCCGCTAAGGCATAGGATTTTAGTCCACCCATGATCTAGAGATTGGACACTGAATATACCAAAAAACCAACTAGGGTGAACTAGTTTGTTGGGTGGAGAGTTTGAAGAGGTACATGAATTATACTGACTGCTTTTATTATTTGATTTGGGTTGTATTGGGAAGGTAATAATAAATAATGTGAACTAAAATTAATCTAAATAAAATTACATACTACAGGGATTAAAAAATTATTTTTTGATATTTAGTTATGGATCCGAGACTTAGTCTGCATTATGGATTAGGATGTTGAGGTTTAGTGGGCTGATATTGTTGATCATTTTAGGGTTAATTCGGCAGAGAAGGACGAGCCTTGGTAGATGGAATTTTATTCCTTTTAGTGGTAGGATTTGGGAAATTGTTTTTTGCTGTAAAGATGGAGAGATGGATAGAGGAGCTTGAGATCGATTTAAGTTTCATCCAAGACCTTGTGGAATATTGGGTCCCTTTGGAAGTTATTCTGATGTGGGGAGTTGATTGTCAGTGGTGGGTGATGCATCTTGGTGAGTGGAATGATGTATATATTTCATGGTTTGAAATTCAAAAGGAGTTCTGGGCATATATCCTTTCATCAACCATGAAGTAAGTTAATAAGAATGAGCTTCTTTCTGTTTAGTAGGGATGTACTTCAGTGTGGGAGTTGGTAATAAAGTTCAAGGACCTTATGAGTTTAACCACAAATATGTTTCCCTATGAGGAGTCTCATGAGAGAAATATTGAGAAGGTACTCCTTCCTTCTATCAAGTATATAGGTAGTTATTTTACATTGTTAATGTATCTCGAAGTTCATAAGAAGGAAGAGGTGATTGAGAGGATGCACTCACAAAGAGGTTTTCCATGAGAGGGAAATTAGTAGGGTTCCTCAAGGATTAGGGTTGTCAGTAGAAGGCCTCACACACTAGGACCTTTAAGGTTACAACCAATGGGGAGTCGACATCAGTAGATTCACTTCCAATCTATTTTTCACATTTTTCTTATAAATTTCATGCTAGTGTGTTTTATTTATGGGGTTTGTGTTAGATTTGGTTCCCTAGAACCAAATTTTGTGTACTTTATAATAAATTGTATTCATATTTATAAAAATTAATAAAATAATTATCACATATTTATTGTTCTTCTTTGTAACATAGTATTTGAAAATGTCGTAAGGGAAACTATCACACTAAAAGGTCGTAACAAATCCCCGCTATGATGAGAACCCTCAAGTTCCACAATAGTATTATTAAATATTTTTTTTAAAGATGTATGAAATCATTTTAGGTATGTAAATGATTCTGGATATTAAGGGTGGAGACTCATCGGATTTTGAGGTATCTTCTCATGGTATACACCATTAGTAATATCTAGAGTGGGATATTAGGAGAATGAGACCCACCAGTAGGAAATTTACATTTATATGTGTTAATGAATATTCCTATTTTTTTATGTGTATTTTTTTTCATGGACTTTAATATTGTTATTAATATGTATTATAGTTCATGTAATTTGTTTTATATATGGAAACCACGATGACAAATGTTCTTGGTGGGGTAGGATATGTTGAGTGCATCACAAGTAATATTGCATTAACGAATAATGTATGAAATGATATTCCACTTATTTTGTTTAATGTAATTTGATATCTTGGGCCCTTTGATTGAAATGATGCATCCAAAATAAATCCATGAACATGGTGTTCTATATGAAATTTAAATTTTCAAAAATTCAATGAAAGAGACAACTTTCACAACTGGGTCTCAGTGACAGCACATACACCCCTCCTTTACATGGCCATTAGGTTCAGACCTTCCAGGTACCACCAGTTTCCCCATAGACATGTGGTCCCCACCCAAGGGCCCACCCACATGCCTGAACGGTTCATCTGACTATTGATAGTCCCAAAAATCCATCACATGTCCTTTATAATGTGCTTTGTACTCACTCACACACACCCTGGGAAACTTTCCAAAAGGTCACCCATCCAGAGCACTACTCCATTCGAAGAACACTTAACTATGGTGTTCTAATCAGGTAGGCTCTTGAAAATGAAGGTGCACCTTGTTGACATGAGTCATATCATTTATTCATTTAAACCTTTATCATTTGAAGGTGTTATATTAACCCCCCTATAGTGCACAACATCCTCATTGTGGGACTTACGTATCAACCCAGGCAGTGCACCACACTTAAGGCTGGGTACCACCTCTGATACCAAATGTCACATCTGGGTCCTGGTGATAGCAAATACACCCCACCATTACATGGTAGTTAGGTATAGACCCTCTAGGTACCACCAATTGCCCCGTAGACATGTGGTCCCCACCCAGGGGCCCTCCAACATGCCTGAACAGGTCATCTGACTATTGATTGTCCTCACAGGCCAACACATGTCCTTTCTTGCATGCTCTGATACCAAATGTCACAACTGGGTCCTATTGATAGCACATACACCCCACCATTACATGATCTTTGTGTCCAGACCCACCAGGTACCACCAGTTTCCTCGTAGACATGTGGTCCCCACCCATAGGACCACCCACATTCCTGAACGGGTCATCTGACCATTGATAGTCCCCACAATCCAACAAATGACCTTTCATGTGTGCTTTATCCTCACTCAGACACACCCTGGTAATCTTACCCAAAGGTCACTCATCCTGACCACTACTCTATGACAAGCACACTTAACTATGGAGTTCTAATCAGGTAGGCTCTCGAAAAGGAATATAAACCTTATTGACATGAGTCATATCATTTAGTCATTTAACCCTTTATCATTTGGGGTTGTTACAACAACGACCACAAAAGTTGATGGAACCAGTATGAAACTATCTTGGTTAGATATCATGATAAAGAGATTATATAACACAGTGAACATCTATATGATTTATTATTTAATTTCAATATTAACTTCTTTCTATATGTGTGCCTTAACATGTTTCTAGAATCTAACCTAGGAATTAATGCTGCTTCACTTAATTCCACTGAGAAAAAGGCCTAGAGGATCACACACTATGTTTATCCAGAATCTCAGTTAAATATTATATTATTGTTTAGTTTTTATAAAGTTGAATCAATCTTACTACCAAATGTGGTTAATTAATTATTCATGTTTTCTTGATCTCATATATTCTATGACTAGTTATTGTAATGAATAATATGCCAGAATAATATTTAATAAATAGTTATTTTTTATTTAATCAATATAATATTTATTTATTTATTAAAGAATAATTTAGTGATATTTATTTGTTAAATAAATTTTTATTATTGAAGGCCCAATAAATATTCTGGAGGAATCGCGGACCAAGTTTATAGTTTCTGTGATAAATAATATATATTGGATATTATTTGAAAAAATAATAATTAATTTTAATTCACAAGTTTAGCCATTGTTGAGAAATAATAATAATAATAATAACATTATTATATACCTGGGGTTCCATGTGTATTATATAAATATTAAGGTGAAATTATTCAGTTTTTTATTTCTATCCCTAGAGGTATACAATACCAATTGTATTATTTTTCAAGAGAAATAATTAATTTGTTTTACTGTGCGAAACGAATCCAGAGAATCATCTTAAAGCCCTAGAGAGCGCCCTTCTCCCAGAATGATCCCACGAATAGAGAGAAATATTCATCCACCTTCCACTCTCAAGTCTAGATGTATCAAGAATAATATTTTTTTAAGATCTTGAGGTGATCAATGGTGAACTACAGAAGCGTCAGGATCTTTTGTGCTAGAACCTAGAGATTCTTATGGGAATTCTCGAAGATTTGTGGAAAACCTATGGATCAATACTATAGGTAATCTTCCCTCAGTTCCTACTATAAAACTATGGTATAATTTATATCCTTATTTATATCCAACAATGAAGAAATAATTTCTCCCAAGGTAATTCATAATTTTCTTAAATTAATTATAAATCATATTTGATAATACGACACTTTGGTTTTTTCAATTTATTCACTGTATATATTATTTTATTCTATTCCACTGATCATGTTGTTTATCATCTAAATCTCAGTTTGATAAGTGATTGTGAAAAAAAATAAATGTTAGGCATGACCCATCACACACTTCCATTGTTCTCTAATCATTTAAGTGGTATAAAAGGGGGTCACATAATTATTTATAATTATTTAAAATCATACACTTATTTATGTACAAGTAATTTTATTTCAATTACAGTTCAATTATTCATTAATATGAACTAGTATATATTCTTCTTCCACTTGGTTTCTCATAAATATAATGAAATATTTTAATTTTATGAATGAAATAAATACAAATATCTCATGTAGTGGTGCTAAGAAATCTTGCTAGATAATATAAGAGCGCACACCGTGTATCCCAAAGGTATAAATTATGTAATAATGTTTAATAAACCTATAATTAATATAGGATCAATTCAAGGAATGTGCATTTATTAATCACGGTAGATTTAATTATACATAGTGTGTTGGCCAGGCCAGCTTGGATAATGGTCAAACAGAGTCCACACCGTGTAACTTCTATACACAGCGTGTAGTCCTTTAGTCACAGATGGGTCATTTATCTTCTTACATTTCATACATGACTGGTAACTATATAACATGGAGATGAC
The DNA here is from genome assembly GCA_963277665.1 of Viscum album. Taxonomy (NCBI): domain Eukaryota; kingdom Viridiplantae; phylum Streptophyta; class Magnoliopsida; order Santalales; family Viscaceae; genus Viscum; species Viscum album. The sequence continues at coordinate 1,804,691,057 of OY728141.1, forward strand.
ATTATGTGTGGCCCATGTACACATCATGTACTTTAACATTTTTCATAGCTTTGTTACACGTGGAGTCCCAATGTGTGTGTTACTAATACATGGTAAGAAAAAACACACATAATGTGGCTTCAATGTACACACCATGTACTTTTACCCAATTATGTAGAATTAAAATAAATTTATAATAAACTAAAAACCTTATCAAAAAGTACATGTGTTTGGTAATTATGTTTATAGGACATTCCATGTGATGGGTTTTAATATATATATAAATGTTTAATTAATTTCTGTGTGGTGTTAGATTTAGTATATCATGTATGAGTCATATTATAGTTATTACTCTAATCGAATTGAATCATAACATGTGACATAAAAATCATGTAATCCATGTAATCATTAAGTTGATTGTACACATCATGCAAGTATTTGATAACTGTTGCATGCCACATGTCATAAGAGTAGACAATATTTGAGTACAATACATGGTGGGTAGTTCAGATGTGTACTCACCATATTTACTCTATTTAATTTTTTTATAATTATGATGTATATTAATCTCAGGGAAATTTAGACAAGAATTAGGGTAAAAGAATTGATTACTTAAATAAGATACTAATTGATTTTTGCAAGATTTATATTAAATAAGAATTATTAATAATTGAATTATTATTTTATTAGATACATAATCTATTGCATGAATATGTATGAGGATGAGTCTAGACTATACAATTTTATGTGGCCAGTTTCATTTAATCTATTTTCAAATCAAATTGTTGGAATTTGTGCCATCTCTCCTCTTATTATGTAAGGGAATGCATTCCCCTGGTTTTGTTTATGTAAACCCATTCCACTCACATGAATGTGAGTAGAATCATATATAATGAATGGAACCCCCAGGATAGTGGAGGTGGTTCATGTTTGGAGTCAAGGTGGAACCAATGTAAGAGAGATACATAGGTGGAAATGTGGAAAACTGCAACATGAACACTAAATTGTTCAAGGTGATTCCCCCTAGGTTTATGGTTAGTTTATCATATACTAGATAAACTAACAATTAGAAAAAGATGATGATCATAATAATTTATTATTTTATTTCTATCAATTTTCATTTTTATTTCAATATGGTTGTTTTTTGTAATCACAAAGATTAATGAATTAATAACCATATTATATATAAGTAAAATAATTTAGCTTATGTGAAAATATTATCTAAGATACAGTTAATCACTTACGTAAATCCAAAAAAATATTTACAATCATTCAATAAAGATAATAATTTAAAATTTATGTATAAAAGATAAAATCCATCAATTATATATATTAAGTCAGTATGGCCTTCCACTACTTTTGTTAAAATCAAACTATAGCTAAAAGTGATTGACTAATCAATGTTGCGGTGCATTCAATTAATAGGGAATTATAACATGAATATCTAGGTTGACTTAACTTAGTTTAAATCAATGGATGACTTCCTAAGAAGTCCATGGTCTAACTGAGAGGAAGGATTTTAGGAAATACAATTTAAGGATTTCATTATTGGGGAGCCCACTAAATAGATTAAAGAACTATAGGTTATTGTAGTTGGGGTTTGTAATGAGTACCTAAAACATTTCAAATTTCATGACCCAATTTTTTTGGGGAAATGATAAGGGAAATATGGATCATTAAGTCTAGAATTTCCAAGTAACATGATATTCCAAAGCCAATGGTGACGACTATTAAGTTTTGGTAAAATAGTGGGATATTAACAAATATAATATTTATTTATTTGTATAAATTTTATAAGATAAATCACTAAATATATACCAAATTTTTTGTTGAAAAATAAATAAAAATGATTCCAAACATTTCACTATGATCTATACTTGATAAGGATGACCTTATCACTAACACAAATTTCTAGGAGTCGCAAAGGTGCTTGCATGTTATCCTACTCAATAAAAGGAAATTAAAAGTGTTTGAAGAACCTATTATTGATGTTACTAGTAATGAGGATAGTAAGGAATAGTTTCATCTCTATGAGAAACATTTTAATGAGTCATCATATTTACAAAGTTTCATGACACCATCCATGACCGATGAGATTTTGATGTAACCTATAGACATAATACATGATGTCTCTCCTTTAGAATCTATATAATGATATGGTTAGTCAAGAGAGATATGATATCTTCAATGATTTGTTTACAACTAATCATGGAGATTCTATAAGATCTGGGCCTCACGCATTGACGGTTATTGGATATATTAAATTCTTAGACATCTTAGGGATTAAATTTCCAGATGAGTTTCATAGTGATCTCATACATTCCTCACAACCCAAGAACTTATCCAGTTTTTTATCATAACATGAGAAATAATGAGAAGAGTCTTTTAGAACTACATAATTTTATTCTCTAATTAGATAAGGACATGGGGTGTCACAATGCCATAATCATTATGGTGAATGAGAAAAGGAAGAACAAGTAAAAGTCTCCCAAGACTTATAAAAAGTAAAAATCTATTGTGCATAATCCTTCAATGAATAGAAAGATCTAGTGGCAGTGCAAGGAAATGGAGGCAATATGTTTTTAATATGTAAGAAAGGAAACTAGATGAATAATTGCAACCATAATCCAAGGTAATCAAATGTTTTGTTCATTATTGAGTATAATATTTTAATATCTACACATTTTGTATTAGATACATCTTAGGGTGCTCAAATCTGTATCCAAATGCCGAAACCAAGTAGATTATGTAAGATTACTAGACGAGATGTAGATTTATGAGCTTCCAATGTTGTGAGGATGGATTCTCTAGTAATTAGTGACTACTAAATTTCATTTCTAATGATAACAATATTGGTTTTAAGGGATTTTTATTATGTACCAATTGTTACCAAGAATATAATTTCTATTTCATTTCTGGATATAGATGGTTTTATTTCATGTTAGGGAATAAAATTCTTTTCTTTTATATAGAAAAGATATTTTGTTGTATAAAACATTTAAATAATAATCTTTATGTATTAAATTATGAAAACAAAGTATTAGAAATTGATAACATGTAATGTTCACATTACTCATATAATATCCAGTTATGGAATATCCATTTTGGTCATGTTAAAATAAAGAGTTTGATAAAGATATATCAAGATGGTTATTTAGAATCTTTTAATCTAAACCCAATTAAATGATGTCATGCATTTTTATAAGGAAATATGAACTATTTATCATTTAGTGGACAACCACAAATGGGCATTGAGATTCTTATAATGGTACACACTGATTTGTGTGGTCCATTTTTAGTAGAAGCTTGAGGAGGTTATTCATACTTCATAACTTTTACTGATGACTTGAGTAGATATATATGTGTCTATGTGATGAGGTATAAGTATGATTCCTTTGATAAATTCAATGAATTAATTAATTAAGTACTGAATCAACCTGGAATGAATACAAATAGGAATTGATCAGACTGATGTGGTGAATATCTTAACCAAGAGCTTATAGACATTCTACAAGAGTTTTGGATTCTATCTCAACTGACTCCACTTTAAACAGAAAATTCGAATAGTGCTAGTGAAAGGAGAAACTATTCCTTTTTAGAGATATTAAGGTCAATGATGATTCATACAAATATTCTATTATCCTTTTAGGGATATTTATTGCAAACTGCATCATATACATTAAACTGAGTACCAACTAATATGGAAAATGGAATTCTCTTAGATTTATGGAGTGGAATGAAACTTGTTTTTTACATTCACATGTATGGGGAAAAGAGGAATTTGTTAAGGCCTTATGAAGAAAAAAACTAGCACCCTGGGGAACAAGATGAATCATTATAGGGTATCATATGGAAACAAAGGGATAATACCTATACAAACCCTTAGATAAGAATGTAACTGTGTCTAGAAAGGTTTCCTTTCATGAGTGGGAGAACATAAAAAAAAATGAAAGTGGGAGAAAACATGACTTTGATGAAGTTGATGCTCAAAATACACAATAGATAGTAGAAGAATAGATTCCACATGAAACTATAGAATAATTAGATCCTAAAACAAAAGTACCATGTATGAGAAAAAGAGAGGTAAGAGAACCAAAGAGATATGGTATTATAGTCACCTAATATAGTGAAGAATTATTGTTTAGTAAGGATGAAAATAATTTGTTCAAAGAGGAAATAGAGATATCAGAAGATAAAATATGGAAAGTAGCCATGAATTATGAAATGTATTCCATATATCATAACCAAAATTATATTATAAATGATGCACTAGTTGATGCAAATCCCATAGGCCGAAAATGGTTATTCGAGGGAAAAATTGAGATGGAAGGTAATGTAAATACCTATAAAGAAAGACAACTAGTTGATGGGTTTAAACAACATCAAGGAATTAACTAGGATGAAAACTTTTCTCTAGTTTCCTTGTTTAATTCCACCAAAAATATAATGCTTATAGTAGCTTACCATGACTATAAAATTTGGTAGATGGACATTAAAATATATTTCATTAATGGGAACCTTCAGGAAGACATCTATATGAAAAAAATAGATGACTTTATGTCTCTAGGGGATGATAAGAATATTTTCATGTTTCAGAGTTGCATGTATGGATTAGAGAAAGTATATAGGTAATAGAACATTTGATTCAATGAATTTATAAGATATTTTGGTTTCATTAATAAAAAAAATGTGAGCCTTGTGTATACAAGAGGTTTAGTGGAAATATAGTAATTTTCCAAGTAGTATATGTAAATGATATAGTACTTATTCAAAATTACATATGAATCATACTGTCTATTAAGGACTGGTTGAATAATTATTTCTCCACAAAGGACTTAGGTGAAGTATCCTATATTCTACAGATCAAGATAATTAATGATAGATATAAGAGTATTCTAGGAAAATGTAAAATTATATACATTGAACAGATACTAAATAGCTTTAGAATGAAAAAATCCAACAAGGTATTATTTCTAGTGTCACACTGTATATATATTTCTAAGAAAACAAGTTCTAAATAACAATATGAGGAAGAGATAATAAGTAAGGTCGTATTTTCTTAAGTTATAGGGTTACTAAGTTATTCCATGTTATGTACTATACCTGATGTTAACTACATATTTATCAATGTAGGTAGATATAAAGCATATACAAGAGAACAACATTGGCCTTCAGTTTAGGCTATCCTTAAGTATATGTGAAGATCTAAGGATATATTCTAGGTGTATAGAGGATATGAGGACCTAGTCATTAGGGTTTATACAAATTCATGTTTTCAAAGATACCATAATGGCCTGAATCCATTGTCAAGATATTTTGTTTGTCTCAACATAGGAGGTATGTGCTGCAAGAGTTCAAATTAGCTAGTTTTTGTTGATTCTATAGTGGAGTCTGAGTATATAGAGGCTTCTAATGAAGACAATGAAGCCTTTAGGATACAAAACGTTGTTAAGGATCTAGATGTGGTACCATGAAGTAAATACCATGTCACATTGTATTGTGATATTATTGTAGTGGTGGGTCTCACAAAAGCACCAAGGTCTCACCAATGAAAAAAGCATACACATTGGACTTATCTCCTCTTGAGGTATTTTTATCAAAGGGGTGACTTTTAATTAAGCAGAGTTCCGAGATAATAAAATTTTGTAGGCCCCTTTACTAATGCTTTATCTCAGCTGACACATGAGTATCATGTGATAACTAGTTGGTTGAAGGTTGTTTGATATTGATTGTAGTGGAAGTGGGAGTCTATTGGATTTGGTTCCCTAGAAAAAACTTCTATGAATTTTATGATAACCTACATTCACAGTTTGGATTATTAATAAACCCCTTATCACATCATGATTTTTCTTGTGAAAAACGTAGTATGTGAGTGTCATAATAGTAGTTGTCGCACTAAAAGGTCTTAACAGTTATCCACTATGATAAGAACCTAAAATTCTATTATAATATTCTTAAATATATGTTCTATAGATATATGAAATCATTTTAATGGTACAAAGGATTATGGCTATCATGGGGTCAAACTCATAGGACTTTGAGGTATCTTTTCAAGGTATACTCCCTTGGTAAAATTCAAAGTAAGATATTATGAGGATGAGACCCGCAAGTAGGAAATACAAACATATATGTTTCATTGGATGATCCTATTTGTGGAAATTTTTATTTATCATTTCACTTTTATAATATTTTTAATTGGTATTATATGTTGCGTACTTTTATGTATTGATGAAAATATTGGGGACATATGTTCGCGATTAGGTAGGATACATTGGGTGCATCACTAGTAATTTTGAATTAATTAATAATGTGAGAAGGGATTTGTACCTTCTGTTCTTTAATAGAAGATGATATCTCAAAACCATTGATGAAAATGATATATCATAAATAAATCCATGACCATGGTGTTCTATAGGAATTTTCAATTTTTAAAAATTCAAATAAAGAGACATCAAGAACATTGGTTGATGGCACCATCATGAAACATTATTGATGAGATATATCATGATAAATGAATTATATTACATAGTGAGAATTCATATGAGGTATTTTGACATTGTGGTGTTAAATAATTTCATTATGAGATCCTTATAATGATGATAGATGCTAACCATGTACTTTAGGATGCTTTTCCTAATTCCACTAAGAAATAGGCCTTGAGGGTCGCACATTATTATATCCAGAATCACAGTTAAATAATATTTTATCATTTATTACTTAAAAAGATGAATGAATATTATTGCTACATGTGGTTTAATAATAAAACATGTTATCTTAATTTCATATATTCCAACAAGAATTATTGAAGACAATATTATGTGAGTGGAATATTTAATATATTTTTATTTTCTATTTAGTGAATATAATATGTATTACTTTATTGGCATATAATGTAGTGTTATTTATTTAATAAATAAATATTCCACTTTTAAGGCCTAATAAATATTATGGTGGAATGGTGGGCATGTTTATAGAATGGGTGATTAATATTATATATTGAATATTATTTAAAAAAATAATAATTAATTTTAATTATCGAGTTTAGAGCATGTTGAGAAATAATAATAATATTATTATTATTATAGAAATGGTGGTTTTTAGGGATTGAATAAGTATTAAAGGTAACTTGTGAAATTACTTATTTCTATACCTAGTGGTATTTAAACTCAATTATATTATTTTTCAAAAGAGACAATTCATTTCTTTTGTTGTGCACAAAGAATCTGAAGGATCCTCCCAATTATCTAAAGATCTCTCTTCTCCAAGAAAACTCATATGAATGGAGAGTGATTTTCCTCCACCATTCACTCTCAAATTTAGATAGATCAATAAGGATACTTTGGAATAGATTCTCTAGGTGATCAAAGACAAACAACGCAAGTGTCAAGATATTCCTTGATAGCACCCAAAGATTCGTATGATGATGCTTGATGATTTTTCGAACATGTACAGATCACTGTTAGAGGGAATATTTCCTCAATTACTAAAACACAATGATTGTAAAACATGGATCGGCTATTTTGTACATCAATGAAGAAATAATATCCCACAAGGTAATTATTTATTTTTTTAAATAGATTATAAATAATATGTGACATTCCTGAATTTTAGTTTTGAAATTTTATCCATTACCAGTAATCTTTAAACCAAATCTACTGATCAAGACATTTATCACCCTATAAATCTCAGATTGATCATCGATATTGAAAAAAAGAAATGTTGGGAATGACCCAAGACACACTTTTACTATGCCCAGAACCTTTAGTTCCGGTCTATCGCCATAATCAATTTCTAGTGGTTGTTCGATCTTAGTTTGGTCTAGATGGATAGGTTTAGACCTTGCCTTAGTATCACTTTCCAGTGAGACTGTTTTAGTAGCAGTGACAATAAAATTATTCTTTTATGATGGGAGATGGAGTTCATAGAGGCCAACCTAGGGATGTTCCACATGTTTAGGGTCCTTGAACTGAGTATGGTCATAGAGGTGAATGTCAATAGATAGGTTGCGGACTTGGGAGTGGTCAATTTCTTGCAGTGGAGGAAGAAAAACTAGAGGGGAAATGATTGTTCGAGGTATTCTTAGTTTTTCATATATCTTTATGTGTGCTTTTTTTGATTTGGGAGTCTGACAATTTTTTATTGCACCTACTTTAGTCTATTCTCCATGACTAGGTGTAGAGGGGATTCATGTGCCCCTGGGGTCGAATATGTCGGTCAGAGTAAAAAACAGAATGTTTGATGTATTCTAGGGGTGTAGATTGATAAAAGGGCCACATCAGTCCCATGAGGATATGTTCATACTATATTTTTATCCATATGGTGTCACCATAGGCATCGATTTTTTGTATTCTGTATATGATGTTATCGAATAATTTTTGAAGAGAGTCATGTTCTTAGATGTAGATGGCCAGTATGTGGGTTTCACTGGTGAGCAGGGCTTTTTGGTGGGTAGGTTCCATGTTGAGCCCATTTTTTCTTTTATGGTTGAGTTGTCTATGGAATCAGTGGACGATGGGGAAATAAGGGTCCCCACAGTCATTGGTGATTATATAGATTCTTTTTCGAGGGAGGTTATGATGCTACCCCCTGGACGTGATGTTGAATTTGGTATAGACATACATCCTGGTCTATATCTAATTTCTATGGATCCTTATTGAATTGGAACTTATGAATTTTGGGATTTGAGGTTTCAGATAGATGATCTAATGTATAAGGGTTATATCCAGATGAGTGTGTAACTCTGGGGTGATCCATGTTTATTCACCAAGAAAAAGGATTATATTCCATGTTTTTTTATAGGCTATCAGAGGTTGAATCAGGGTATGGTCAAGAACTCTTACCCTCTTTTGAGGATATAATATATTTTTGACCAGATGATATGGGTGAGTTAGTTTTTTATGATCAAATTTTAGTCTGGATATCATCAGTTGAGGGTAAAGAAGGGTGATATTTAGAAGGCTAACTTTATATGTGTTTATGGGAAATTCAGGTTTTTATTCATGTCATTTGATGTCACAAAAACACCATTTTTTTCATTGGAATAATATACTCTATGTTTCTTGATTTCCTAGATGAGTTCACCTTCATCTATGACATATTGATATACTCAAACTCAGAGGAGGATCATGTTGATCATCTCAGAGGTGTCTTGCAGGTTATTTGATTCCACTAGATATATGGAAAGATATACAATTTTAATTTTTAGACAATATAAGTGCATTGGAATGGGAATCTGGTGTCTCATGTGGGTGGGGGAGTGGAATCATCGAAATTCACGGTAGTTTATTATTGGGTATCACCAAAGAAATTGAAAGATGTTCCCTATTTTCTTGTTCTTTTAGTATATTAACCGAGTTTGGTGCCAAATTTCTCTTGATTTATAGCCACATTGACAGAGTTTACTAGGATGGACTATGATTTTGTGTGGACTAATCCGTGCTTTTTAGTTTTTGGTTACATAAAGGGGATGTTGGTTAGTGCTCCATTGCTTTAGTTGACTAATAAGGGTGTAATGTTTGAGGAGTTTTTGATGCCCCCATCTGGTTTTGGGATACCTATTGATGATGTAGAGGGTAGTGATCTATTATGACTCTATATAGTTATGACCCCATAAACATAAATATTCCACCCATTTTTTGTAGTTGGAAGTTGTGGTGTTTTCATTGAAGTTGTGCCATCATTACATCATTAAGGAACATTTTCTAGTCTTCATAGATCATAAGATATTAAGTAATATATTTTCATAGTTTGATTTGAATTTTTGGATATTTGTTTGGATATAATTTCCTTAAAATTATGATTTTGAGATCTCTTAATCCTTATTAAATAAAAATGTTTTGTTTGGAACTTTGAGAAGGATGTCATGGAAGGATGTTTCTTAGGAGTCTGAGGATGTTTGGAGAGAGATGAAGTAGTTGGAAGAAATTCACTTATATGAAAATGTTCTTGATGATAGAGGTTATTTATTTTTTATGATAGTGGAGTCTTATATGATTTAACAAGTGGAGGATCCTTAGTGAGGAGACTCAGAGGTAGAGGAAATGCATGATCGTTTTGGCCATAGTGATGGTCCAAAGGGATGGTGGGATGATTCTTGGAACCAGATGATGTTTTAGGGGAGACTCGTTTTCTAGTAGAAATTCATGAGGTAGTACTTCATGTGATTCATATCTCTCCTTTGGTGGTACTCCCAAGAGAATCCAATATGTATCATTTCTTGATGATGTAATTATGGTGTCCTGATATGAAACATGATGTTTAGAAGTTTGTAGAAAAGTGTGTGATTTTCCAGCAGGTGAAGATCATGAATCATATTCCTAGCAGTTTATTGCCGCTTTTATAAATTATAAAGTTGAAATGGGATGTCCTATCGATGGATTTCATCACAAGGTGACACTTATTATAGGGAGGTTGTGATTATATCTGGGTAATCGTAGAACAATGAATGAAATCAGCCCACTTCTTAGAGATCAAGGATCTAAGAACATTGGATGCTTTGGATATGATTTATGTGGATGAGATGTTTTGGTTACATAGAGTAACGAGGTCCACAGTCTCATATTGGGACACATGTTTTAAATCATGAGTCTAGAGGGTATTAAAAAATAATTTTGGAACATAGTTAAAAGTTAACACAACCTTCCACACTCAGACGAATATATAGATTTATTATAATCTTTAGATGATAGAGGACATGTTTCAGGCATGCATATTAGGCTTCAATGTATGATGGGAAAAATATTTTCCATTGGTTGAGTTTTCTTATAACAAATTTCACTTGTCCATTGGTAAGAAAAAATTTAGGACATTGTGTGGGAGTACATGAAATTCTCTATTATGGTAGTTGGATGTTGGATAGGCAACAGTTCTTAGTAATAATGTGTTGTAGATCCCAAAAGATAAGGTTTAGCTTGTTCATGGGAGGAGGATATCAATACAAGACTAGTATAAGTCTTATACGATCATAGGATGAGGCCCTTTGAGTTTTATACTAGGGACCACATGTTCTTCAAGGTTTCCCCTCGATGTGGGAAGTATATTTGTTGAATGGGAGAACATTTTCTCTTAGGTTTTTTGGTTCCTTTAATGTGTTGGGGTGAGTGGGCAAGGTGGTGTATCAGTTAGAATTTTTACCATAGATGGAGAGGATGTATAACATACTCCAAAACTATGATCTTATTCAGTATCTTGATGATTAATAACATGTCATGAAATATATCAATTTGGATATCTAGAATTATGTGACAATCATGGAGTGGAAAATAGAGATCTAGGATTGCTAAGAAAAGGCACTGCATGGATGGACCATTCACATGGTTCATTTGTTGTGGAGGCATAATGACATAGAGGAGAGTAATTTAGAGTGAGAGTCATATATTCATGACTACTATCAAGACACGTTATAAAATGATATTATTAAACTCATGGGGAAAGTTAGTTCCTCTCACATAAGATGGTATCATGACATGGAGCACCGAATTCCTTAATTTGTGTGTTCGGGGTGGGGGGGGGGCGTGGTTTTTCAAATTTAACGGTAGATGATTTAAGATAAATGGAGGTTTATATGGATGTTTCCTGGTTGTTTGGAGGTGTGTTTGAGTGAATGAAGAGGTTTGTGGATATGTAGTGTGTTTCATGTGTGTTTCTGTTAGGGTGTTTGGCATATGGTACTATTAAGTAGGAACAAAATCGTTGAGTTTAATCTTGTGGGGTGGTTGTTCAGACCCCATTCCTTCTAGGAATGGTATTAAGTTATCAAGGGATAGAATCATTCAAGAGGCACCTAATCTAACAACACATGTATTTCCATCATGTTTATCAATTTTGGGTGTTGGGGGTGTTTTGAAGGAGGCTTGACAAGGTTCTATGGTGGTTGGAGGTGCAACAGAGCTTTAGTGAGAAATTCACAACATTAAAGGGGTACACAACATTAATGGATGGTTCACAACTTCTGTATTAGGCTAGTTTCACATATTATATATAGCTAAGGGGGACACCAATAAATTGATTCAGGTCGATAGAGTAATGCATGATGTGTAATTAATTAAGGATGAGGTGTTGTGAATTTCAGATTAAGATGGATTTTTTGGAAAACCCATGGATTACATGTCTTGAAAGGGATACATGACATGAAAGTGTCGTGTTCAAGGTTTTAAATTGGTCTTTCATCCAAAACTCACCTCATTCAGTTGTACCTTTCTTACTCTCTTTTTTAGTAGATCCCTATGTGATTTTGATGGATCTTCTAGCCCTCATTCCCTTCTCCTCATTCTTGTAGTTATGGAGGACGCTTATTAGTGGTTTGTGGTAATACCTTCTCCTCTTATTGGTTGTTTTATTTGATTATTCCCTCAAGGATCCACTATGGTAGTGTGGTTTTGATTTGGGTTGTGGGTTTGGATAAATTTTTGACAATCCTTTGGTGCGGTGTAGGTTGATCTATAATTTCATGGTACAATTGTGGTTTCTAGGCCATTCTTCTTCTCCATTTGGTTTTAAACAAGGCCAGAAAGATTCTTTGATGTAGGGAATCTCTCATTTCTCACTTTATTGTATCATGGAATATGGTTTTATTCCTTTTTATCAATGAGATATTATTTTCCCTATCCAAATTAAGATAAATTAATCAGTTAATTGAAATTTATGGGGGAAGCGGATTGATTCTCATGATTATATTGGTTTGATATTATTGTTGTATATTGTTTGTATGGTATGAATTCCCAACAAAAAATCATAGTCATTGGGGGTTTTATTTGTGCTGATCCAACCTTAATTTTTCAACCCTTCCTTGCTGTGAATGTTCGGAATTACATTAAATAAGTCGAAACAAGCTAACCACTTATTTTTACATGTAAAATGGTTTCCCCTTGATTTATATATTCTATGATAGAACCCCTAAAACAAATTGAAATGCGATAAAATCTCCATTGTTAAATTAGTCAAATAATCATTGATGTGTTGTGGTTTGTTTGATCATGATTTTTTCTTGGAGAGGTGGTGGTTTATTTAGCCGTGCTTTTGGGATTGAAAGGTGGTGATTTTTTTGTCATGATTTTAGGGTAGAGAGGTGATGGTTTTTTTGCCTTGATTTTGGGGTAGAGGGGTGATGGTTTTTTTGACAATTCTTTTGGGTATAGAAGTGATGATTTGTTTGGTTGTGATTTTGGGGAGGTGAGGTGGTGCTTTGTTTGGTCGTTCTTTTGGGGAAGTGAGGTTCTGATTTGATGTGGATTATGAGCCTGTGAGAATGGTTGTGTTGTGCTAGAAGTCAAGGAAGTGATGGAATAATGACTTAATAACGATTGAAATAGATAGGAATTTTTTTGGTAATGGGATGAAACAGACTAATGAAAAAGCTAAATGATGGGTTGTGTGGTTATATGTGGATATTGGTAAATATTAAAATGAATGGGATGGATAAAGGAATTGGTTAGTGTTTTGAGATGTGGCTTGTGGTTTTTATGGTGTTAATAATTTAAAGGCAGAAGCTAATGTGGTGATGTTGTGAGTTTGTTAGTGTTTTTTGGTGAACCCATGTGTTGGGATTGTGGGTCTCTGTATATATGCTGGTATATTACTTGTGATTTCTATACACACCCACCCATGTCACGCACTATGTGTCGACACTTGTATTTTCATATGTTGGGTGTCTTTTCCAACATCATGGTGATGAGGGTGGATGGATGGATACCTCATCTACCTTTATCTCTATTCCAAGATAGTATATATATATATATAGGATTTGATGTTCGAAATTTTGTTAGTGAACTAGGTGATGGCCTAGGTTTCGTCAGGTGGGATGTGAAATGACCCTGTTTTGGGGAGGTGACCCTAGTGTATTTAGGTTGGATGTGATATGACTATGTTGTGCGGAATATTGTGGTGGGGTTCATTCATGGTAGGAGGAGGTAATCAGGTTGATTTCATTCATGCTCACGATACCCAAATAATCTAGTTATAACAACAGTTGTGATGTGATGCCCCAGGTATCTTTAGGCGAGATGAGATGTGACTGTGTTGTGGGGTGGTGTCCTAGGTGTATACAAATGTGATGTGATATGATTATGCTTGTGGGGGTGGTGGTATATATTATTCATAAAATATGGGAGTGATCGAATGTACGATATTGGGTTGTGAGAGAGTATAATTAGTGGAAAAGTTATGTGGGGTACCATTTATTGATATTATTCTTATTATGTTATTATACATGGCTTGAATTATTCTGTGAGCATGCCCTATGAAGTTTAATATTAATAGTTGACTTGTTTAGGTGTTATTGGTTTTGGGAACATTTTGGAAGACTATTTTTTTGGAAGATGGAAGAAGTTTTTGATAAAAGTATATTATTTTATTATCTAGAAAATAAATAAATTATCTATTTTGTTTTGATTATTAGATAAAAGGAATGAAAGGTTGCATCATAATTAGAAGATCAAAAATAAAATTATTAAGAAATTTCATTGGTTTTTGAAGAATTTGTCTAGGAGAATAGATTTAGGGGAATAACTTTTGGTCTAGAATGGAAGTTATGATAATAATGATAAATTCTATCAGAGTTTTAATGTTTCTATAATAAAATATGATGATACTTTTCTAATACTCAATGCCTCAAAAATCATCTGTTGTCTGAGAAATATTTTATAAAGGCCTTATAAATGAAAGGGGGATAGGAAGTGATGCTAATCATTTTGAGTTTTGTGTGGAAATAATGATGATTATGAAACGATGGGTGTCATAATACTTTCCGTAGTAAGTTAGACAATGAAATTCCGAACTTAAATGTTTTCAAAGCCTTGAGGAAGTCATGATTACTAATATAAGTTCATGGAATAATAATGTGAAAGATTTTAGGTCTCAATTCATCATTGTGAGATCAAGGGATAAATTTTTTTTAAGGACTATGAAGTTTTGTTTGAAATGTGAAAAAAAAGAAGATGTTGGTTTTTAGTCATTAAAATAAGATATATGATATGAATATTTGGAGAAATTTGTTGGTGAATGTTTTTAGGATGTTTTTACTATATTCATGAAAGGAAAGAAATCACTGCAAGAATCAGTCCATCAGATGAGGTATTCCACCAACAAATAAGATATAGAAATGTTTTTTGATAAAGATAATAAGGTAGAGATTTTGGGATTTATTCTTGTAATAAATTTAGAGACCAATCAATCAGATAAAAATCAACACTGTAGTCAACTTTTTTTTTTCACTGGGTTTTTTTTAATAAATTGGGTCAAAATTAAAAGAAGTCATGTTTCAAAAAAATTGGTTCAATAGAGAAATAATAATTTTATATTGTTTTACAGGAGGTTCAAGAGTCATTGGAAAATATGTGGTGATGGCTCATTAGACTAGAGGTGACGCTGATCCATCAGAGTGAGAAAAAAACCTATCCATTAAATTCATGATGACACTGATACAATATTGGATGTAGGATCATTAATTCGAGGAAGTTGTTGAATAGTTGAAGAAAATATAAAACGTTTTGAATCAATTGAAGAAGTGTTGTCAAGGAGAGTCTATATTTTATTTATGTTTTTTGGGGAAGTGTTTTTTAAAATGGGTTTTGAAAATATTTTTGATGTGATTCCAAGAAGTTATGATACCATTATAAGTTGCAATAATGTTTAAGGAAGAAGGAATTCAATTTTTTTTGTTTACAAGTGTTCATCATAATGAGAATACTTTAGTTCTGATGTATTAGCAAGTTAGTCAATAAAATAAGAGTGACTATATGTTTCTATTATAATAATGAAAAATAGGAACAATATATGGTATCAAACTGAAGAATAGTTAGAAATTTTAAAGAGAGATAAATATTTTATAGGATAAATATTGTTATAAAAGAATTACGAATAGTTGCGAAGCACTAAATAGGCTCTAGGTCCACCTATAAAATGAGGATAGTAAATTGTAATATCTAATCGATCACAAAACTATTCACTTGGGGAGGAATAGTGATAAGTTCTGATGTTTTAGAGAGAAAGTGTTTATAGAAAGAGCATACCTAATGAATTTTTCTAGACAGAAGAAATTATGTGGTCATAGTTTCTTAGATCATGTTGGACCATCTGATAGGGAAATCAAACCATGTTTTCTAGACCGAGACAAAAATAGTTCAGAATTTTTTTAGTTGCATTCTACTAGATTTATATTTCTAGACTGAACAATTAGACTAGAGAATCAGATAGATCTATCGAAATGAGTGTTTGTATAAAGAAGTTATTACCTGTTATTAGGTAGGAAATTTAAGAATTCTCTTCCAGGTTATATAAGTTAATGTCAATAAGGTAGCACAATGACATTTTGAAACTAAGTTGTGAATGTCTCTTTACTTGTTACACAAACTTTCATTACATCATTTATGCTAGTGGATTGTGTGGTATTGGATTATTTCCAAACCATACTAAGGAAGTAGCTAACTGTTTTTAGTATTTAACCATTCAAATACTTTTTATTTATAGATGTCTGATTTTTATGGTTTTATAAAAGTGATAATTATTTAATAGGAGTTGAACGTTGTTTCAAAATAAGGGAAACCTAAAAGAAACAATTATCACAGATTAACCCCTCTCCCTCTCAATGATACATTAATCTAGGATGAGAAATATCAGTTGGTTATATTGTTTAATCACGGGTGCATTTTTATTCCTTTTTTACATGTGAACAAAAATATTTCATTTTCCAAATGAGTATACTTGAATTCTTACCCAACGTGTATAATATTATTTTCTGGTTTCTAGAAAGATTATGTGGAACGTGATGGATAGTATTAGCTCATACCTTTTTGGATAGTTTTTGTTTCATTGTTTTAGAATTTCTTTTTCATATTTAATTTTGGATACCTTTACGTGTATCTGTTTTATTTAAGAATTAATTGGGAGATGGTTTTGGTTTCTTTTATATATTAATTTTTGGAGTTACTTATGGTATATTCATTAAAATCTCCAAATCTAATTAATATTATAGATGGTAATGCCTCCCATTTATGAGGTTTTATACCCTCAGTGCTAGTCTACAACCCAAGGGCTACTTGGGGTGGGACTCATGGGTCATTATCTCTCTCCCATTATTGTAGTTTCATTGGTAGGAGAGGGTTGTGAAATTTTCCTTTCATCATTACAAGAATGATAATTTTGTTCATGCGTACGTATGGAATGTAACCTCTATAAGGCAAGGTGATTCATTTCTCATGTTTTATTTTCATTAATGGTTCAAAATTTGTATGTATAAACATGGAAATTATTTCTTAATAAATATTATTTATATTATGGAACCATGGACCCTTTGACCATGGTCTACACACCAAAGTTTCTTTACAAATATGAATTGAACCTCCCTAAAACATTCATCATAAAATTAACTAATTTAATAAATAAATAAATCGTGGTAATGAATGAAATATAATGAATAAAAATAATATAATTAACATGAAAAAATTTATTATATAAGCATAAAACTATTTTAATTTTATTATCATGGAATTATAGAATGTATGGAATAAGTCGGAACTCGAGGTAATAGAATTTTTATCTCAATTTACTTTCTTTGAGACTTATGCCATGTTCACTACATTGTTTATTTTATGTGGTATATATACTATCATATAGATATATTTTATCATTAATTTACTAAAATACAATTCTTTTACAAATCATTTTCAAGTTATCACCTTCAATGAAATTTTAATTCAAATTTTACAAAGCTGGTAAGATATTTTCTTTAAAATGTTGTTTTGAATGACTTAAATTTTTATCCTGCATTTCATTTTTTATTTTAGTTTTTTTAAGAATATATTTATTTACACTTCAACTATTATTAATGTCTATTTTCAATTCCATTTTACTTTCATTGTAATGGATTGAGAAAATTATCTTTTCAATGTTTCCTGAATGGGTTTTTTTGACTTACTTAAAATGTAAAAAAAGATTTTTTTATTTTTTAGAATTGGAACTGTTAACAAAATAAATATTTTCAATTATTTTACTTCTAAATTAAGTCTTTTTAATTCCACCAATGATTTATTTTATTGGAAATTATCTCATTTTACGGTTTAGTAGCATTTTGAGCTTAATAGAAAAAATGGCCGAATTTTAGAACAAATTTCCAAACTATTGATCTAGAAAACATTTGTAGGAACATCTTTATTAATGATTGAAGAACATTATTCATTTGATATCAAGGCATAAAATGCATGGGAAACTAAATATGTGTAATATGATGTGTCAGCATGGCTAGAATAATTTATCAATGTTAATTAGATATAAATCTCTCCACACATGGATAATGAAGCTAAAATATGGTGGTCACACATGTAAGAAATAGGTTAATAACATTAAATAATATATCCTTCCCTAAGTCATCAATTAAATATGTCTCCCACTTGTATACATTTGGAGGAAGATTTTGAAGCCAAAATATTTCACTATTCTCCCTATAAATTTGTAATTCCATAACCTTTCAAGATATCAGCTACTACACAAAAGATTCAGATGATGTTATACTATATTTTAGTCTAATTTTTTCTTTTATTTTTATTCTATAATTTCATATCAGGTTTTATTTTTAGTTTTCTATTTTATCTCTTATTTTATCTCCTTCTTATTTTATCTCATTATATTCTTCTTCAATGTGAACACATATACTCATTATCATGAGTTGCTAACCCAAGAAATTTCCCTAGGGAGTGATCAAGTGGGAAACCCAATTCATTTAACATTCATTCTTAATGTCTCTTATTTTATATGATTTGGTTTGATCTTGATCTTAGTGGGAAATGTGCCTTTGTGTGTCCACTTTCCACTTGAAATTTAGCTTTTTCTTCTGTAATATTTTCCAACGATAGGGGAGGTGGATATGAGGTGTAGTCGATCTATTGAACAATATATTCACAACCATATTAATAATATAATGTTCACATATATTAAGAAGTGTGATCATTATGTAAATTATAAACTAAAAATAAAAAAAAAGTTTCACTCGAGGTGATTTTTGAGGAATATATCCTTTAATTGTGACATTTTTTTTGTATTTCATATGCATGTTCAATATTATTATTTCATTATAAATTTTGAATCCTTGATTTCTTTATGTTTTATTTAATAAATAAAAAATAGAAAATAAATAGAAAACTGAATTAGAAGTAGTTGATGATTAACCCTGAAATCTCTTTAAGATAATGGCCTAGGTTTTCCCCTATGCTACACTTAGTTAAAAACATAAATATTTTTGAGAGAGAACAAGATAACGATTCATCAAATTGGTTCCATTTTCAGGTATCCATGTGGTCTACACTCACTATTTTTATTCAATATTTTTAAATAATATTTTTTGTTTTCATTATAGAAACAAAAAAATATTTATGATTTATTTCAATTAAAATTAGTGTGCATGGACTAACAAATATTAGGTGAAAGAATAATTTCAATATGAATATGAATCAAAAATGAAATAATAATAATAAGACATAAAAAACTAAAGATAAAATCTGAAATAATAGAATAATATATTCATACACTGCTGGAGGAACCAGAACCAACACCAGATCTAGAACAAGAACGAGTGGTGGAAGAGATTTCACCAATAATTTTTTATTTTAAAGAACCTTATGTGGTTGATAAGAAGCTACTAAAAGAATTATTAACATCATATTGTACTCAAAAAAATATTTAAGAGGTCCTTAAAGAAATTATAATTGCTAATATAATTTTAGTAGATCAACATTTTTTAGAATAATCCTAGAATCTATTTATGATAGATAACCTAAAACATGATCTTACCATCCTTGATAATGAGGAAGAATAACCTCTCAAAATATCTATTTATTTGTAAAATGATAATGGAGATGAAAATTTTAAGATTGTGTTTCTAATGGTCCTACCAAAAGAGATCAATTTCCAAGATGAATTACTTTAAAGAGAATATTTCTATATTGATTCCTCATATTTTAATCTTATTCAGGCTAAATTGATTTATGAATTTTCTCTTTCTAAAATTATGACATAGAAAAAATGGAGCATGCCTTAGATGTTAAGGGATGTACTACCCAAGTGGTGTCTATCAAATAATAGTTTGTTTTTATAGATACCTTTATTGTGTGACTACTTCCATTACATCAACTTTTATACCATATAGAGTAGGAAACCATGATATTCAAAATAGATAACAGATATATTCATTTCCATCCCTCTCTGGACCTAAAATTCACTATATATTCCTTCTTGGGGGTTGGAAATTTTATTCTCTTCCTTTGGGTACTCCATTATTAATATTTACTCCTAGAAAATAGGGAAATTCATATGTTGTGGTTCATATTAAAGAAACAATGTCCACCTTTTGATTTGGGATAATCAACTAAAACTGTTTGACTAGGGGTAATAAATACCTCACACCTTTTTCGGGGTTCAAAATAAGCATTTTTACTTTTTTTACCCTTTCTGTTTATTTTTATATATTTTTATAGTTGTTTTTTTATTTATTTTAGTTTTAATGTGGTAGAATCTAGGATCCTAACTCAAGGATTAAACTGCAAAATTAAGTTAGGTTTTTTTATTCCATTTCATTTATTTTCTGTCAAATTAAAAATCTAAATAGAAGTAATTATTGATCTAATTTGATATAAAAAGTTTTTATTAAATGGAATAAGTTTTTGGGGGATTTAAATCTATTTTTAAGACTTTTTTGTGTGATTATATTTTGTTTTTCTTTTATTTTTTGGTTTTTTCATTTTTCCCATTTTCATTTTTGTTGTAGTTTTGTGATTCTTGAGATAAATCCAATACTTTGGAAAATTTAAACCATATTGATCTTTTTTGTCACATTGATTTATTTTAATTTATTAGGATTTAAATGATTGTATAATTTATTTATTCCTTGACATACGATCATTTCATTTGATGAAGATTGATTTATTGTGAAACTCAATTTCACTAGTACTATCCAAATTGAAAATATTTCCCAATATGAGAGGTTTATAATCATTTTCTACATATTATTTACATTTATCTTTTTAATTATAGTTTTAATACATGTTGTGTGATACATATCTTTCTATTTTACACTTTTTAAAAACTATTGGTGTTCATCGGACGTTTAAAGTATGTTTGAGCTGCCACTTTGAAATCTCTTTTAACATTGAACTCTCATTTTGGCTTACCATTACTTATAACCTTTGTTAATCCCCAAGTATACATGAAGTTATTTTTTTGAAGCCACAATAAAATTCATTTATCCCTTTATAACCTCTTATTGAGGTTAAATGCTTGATTATTAGTGAACTCAAGTGTGGGGGAGGGCGAAGATGAGCTATATTTTTATTTCCTAAAGAATTCATTTAAGATGAATTAAAAGTGTTTCTATATTTATTTATACTTTGGTGGAGAAATTTAGTTATATAAATATATATGGGTGGCTCATGAATCATTAAAAATATGGTTCAGGTGTTCACCAATATTTTAATATCAAAATTCTCCTCTCCATTCCTAAAAAAATTGTTTCTGAAGAGAAATCCGGATCTAAATTCAAGTTAAAACATTGATAAAAATGGCATAAAAGAGGAAAGAAATTTATCATTTATGTTTAAATTCCAATTATGGACCCACCAATAAAATAAATAGGTGTTTAAAGGTGAATCAATTTTTATCTGATCGAGGAGAACACCATTCTCGAGAAAAACTTTTTTCATGTATTTACTTTACTTCAGAGCATAACCTTCCTCATTCTTCCTTAGATATTTTTAAATTTAAATCTCACCAACACTCAAAATTAGAAAAATAATTGAGAAATACGTCATGATTGATTTTTTTTACTTTTTCAATTGGATATTTTATGAGGATATGAATCCTATGTAGATCACACAAGTTCCTAAAAATGTGAAAAAAAATATTATTGAGTGAAAAGGGAAATATTTAGTGAAGAGGTTGGAATGACATGAACCTGAGGATTAACTTGATAGTGATTGATTTTTTTTGCTTTTCAATTTTTTAGTAAATTTTTACCCATGTATGAGGCATTATATTTTCCTTGATATGATAGTTGAGTTTTGTTTTTATTTATGTTTAGGTAATTTTGTTTTGACTTTGGTATAGGATGATTGCCCATGCGTGGAATGTTGAAGTGTGGGGTAATTTAAAAATAAATTATTTTTAATTATTTTATATTTAATTTAAATACTTTTAATCCCACCAATGTGTTATTTTATGATCAATTTTCACATTCTATGGTCTTAGTAGCATTTTGATCCTAATTAAAAAAATATCCTACTTTTTTTTAACTGCTTTAATATTATTCTATATTTCATCCATAACCTTTTCTAAACTAAATTAAATTATGCAATTAATTTTTTTTATGATTCCATACATTGTTAACTTCATTTAAGACAAATGGACCCAAAGTTTAATTGAAATATTTGAGGACGAAAATAATATCAGAAGTCATACATTGAAATGTGTGAATAATTCTGGATATTTTTTTATTTGGGATGATATCATGAAAATGGTTGGAACAATGCAGCTTAAATTCAACATATATTAATATATAATCCTTAGAAACATATTTTATAACAATTTAACTACTTTATTATGTCGATATCATTGCTATAAATATTTGACAAACCAGATATACGAAATACGAAGAGTTATCCAGACCAGCTTAATTTTTTTTCCAGTAAATTAGCTATAACTCTCCCCACACATGGATAATGAAGATTAAATTTTGTGGGAACACATGGACTACAAATGGGAACAACATTGCATAAGGCATCCTTTCCCAGTTCAACTATTAAGTATGTCTCCCATATGGAATTTTTTTGAGGAATATTTAAGAGCTAAAATATTTCACTCATATCCCTATAAATTTGTAATTCCATAACCTTTCAAGTGACCATCCACTATAATGAAAATTTTTACAAAACTATGATGTATTTTAGTCTAATTTTTATTTTTATTCTAATTATATAATTTCATTTCACTATTTATTTTTAGTGTTCTCATTTATCTCTTATTATATCTCTCTCTAGTTTTCACTCACCATTTTCTTCTTCACTGTGAGTTGTTATGCTCATGATCATGAGTAGCTAGCCCAAGGAAGTTACCAGCAGAGTAATATATTGATAAAACCATGTCATTTAAAATTAATTATTAACATATCTTATTTTCTTTGAGTAATTATGATGGGGATCATGGTGGACAGATCACCTTTGTGTCTCCACTTTCCATATGGAATTTAGCTTTCACTTCTGTAATATTTTTCTTCTATTGAAGAGGTGGATGTGTATTGTAGCCGATTGAGTGCACTATAAATTCACAAAAATATTAATAATATTATGTTCACATAATATAAATTGTTATCGTTGAGTTAATTTTAAACTAATTATCAGTAAATAATGGTTCACTCATGGTGATTTTCTCAAGAATATATCCTTTCATTCTAATTTCGTTTTTTTGTATTAATTGGGTTTTACTTCATTTTTTTCTTTTCATAAGAACTTTTTAGAAATATTATTTAATTATTAATTATGAATATTCAATATATTTTTGTTTTATTACCTAAATAGAAATAAAAAAGTGAATTAGAATTAGTAAGTGATTGACTAATATAACTCGTCAAGAGAATGACCTAGGTTTGCCACTATGCTGCACTTAGTTAAAATCATATATATTTTTAGAGACCATGTGATAAAAGTTCATAAAATTGAAACCATATTTTAGGAGAAAAGTGGTCTTCACTCAATATTTTTATGCATATTTTGTAAATAATTTTCTTTTCTTTCATTTATAAGAACAAAAAAAGTATATTTGTTCATGATGTATTTCAATTCAAATTATTATTCATTGACATTCCAATATCAGGTGAAAGAATAAGTTCAATAAGATCTTTAATCCTGGATGAATAAACATAAATAAGACATATAAAAGTTAAGAGAATATTTGAAAAGGATGAATGATATATTCATGCACTACCGGTGCAACTAGAACCAAAACTAGAACTAGAACTAGAATGAGTGGTGGAATATTTTTCACCAATAGTTTTTATGTTAAATAAACAAGTTGGTTGAGAATATTCTACTAAAGTAATTAATAACATAATATAACACTCAACCATTACATGACGGTGTCCTTAAAGAAATTATTTCAGCTAATACACTTATGGGAGATCAATATTTTTTGGAGTAATCCTAGAATCATTTTATTGTGAATAACATGAATCTTGAAAATCCCATATTTGATAACGAAGAATCAGTAACTTTTAACATTTCTATTTATTTGTAATTTGATAATGATGATGGACATAATGTGATATAGTTTAAAGTGGTCCTATAATAAGTTATCAATTTTGAATATGACTTAACTAAAATAGAAGATTCATTTATTGATTTGTCAGGTTCTCATATTATTCAATGTAAATTGTCTTTTTACATCTTCTTTTCTAAAATTTATGATAAAACACAAATGGATCGGGCCACAGATGTTAGGAAAGATACCATGAATGTGTTTTTGATCAATGTGTAGGATGATTTGAAGGATCATGTTTTGTAGTGAGTACCTCCTCTACATAAAATTTCATACCATATGGAGGAGGAAACCATGATACTTAATAGGGAGAACCCCTATATTATTTTTGTTCCAAATATTGACCTAAAATTCACTATTTCTTATTTATTTGGGGTTATAAATTTATAATATTATTTGGTGTTATCCATTATTAGTATTTACTTATGGACACTAGGAAAAGAAACATGTGGTGGTTGATATCAATGAAACCACATCCATGTTCTAATTGGGGATAATCTATTGCAACTGCCTTACTAGGGGAAGTTAAAATCAAGAACCCACTTGGGGGTATAAACCAAGAATTATCCATTTTCTTTCCCAATTGTATTTATCTTTATATTTATTATGTTTTTTCTTTATTTATTCTAGTGTTAAATAGTTATCATAAAGGAGCTTAACTCAATGCTACCACTAAAATTTAAATAAGGTTTTGTCTTTCCTTTTCTTTATTTTATTTACTATCCAATTATAATTCTATATGAAAACCATTATTGATCTATTTTTAGCTAAGAATAGAGTAGTAAATGGAATAACAGTGGGGGAGGGATGTAAATCTATTTTTAGGTTACTTTTTGTGCTTACATTTTTCTTATCATGTTTGTTTCTAGATTTTTTAGGTTTTCCTTTTTTCAATTTTTATTTGTTTTTAGGATTCATGTGATAAATAAAATACATTATAAAATTAAAACCATCTTTGTTTTTTGTAACATTTCCTGATTTTAATTTTTTACTATTTAAATGATTGATGAATTGATTTATTTCTTGATTTCTGGTATTTTGATTTGACGAATTATTATTGATTATGAAACTCATGTGCACTAGTAAAATCTAAATAGAACACCATTCCCAACACGAGAGGTTCATTAACCTTTTTAAAATCTTCTTTACACTTATATTTTTCATAAGATTCGTGGGACATGTTGTATGATCCATAAGTTACTATTTATTTATATTTTTCTAATATATTAGAGTTCATGGAATGTGTCTAGTATGATTATTGAACCACTTTAAAATACCTTCTTATATTTAACTCTTATTCTGGACTTCCTTTAAATATAACTTTTATTAATCACCTAGTATAAATGAAATTATATTTTAGAAATCCAAATTACAATTAATATATCCATTAAAAACCATATCTCAATATTAAATGCACGATTATTGTTGACCTCAGGTGTGGGGGAGGGAGAAGATGAGCTATATTTTTCTTTCTTAGAGAATATTTTTTGTGCTGAATTAAAAGCTTATCCATATTTATTACTGATTTGGTGGAATTAATTTTATGATAAAAATCTGGTTGGGTGTCTCAAATATCATTAAAAATATGGTTCTGGTGTTCACTAATATTTTATGATCAAAATATTACTCTCTTTTCCATAGAAATATTATTCTGAAGGAAAATCATTATATGAATTCATGTTGAAACAACTCTAACAATGGGGGAAAAGAGGGATGAAATTTATCATTATTGCTGAAATTTTAAGTGTGAACTTCCCAATAAAATAAATAGGTGTTCTGAAGTGAATAAATTTTTGAGCTAACTGAGGAGAAAATCATTCTTGAGAAAAAATATTTTCATGTATTTAATTTACTTTAGAGCATAACCATCATTATTATTACATAGATATTTTTTACTTTTAAAACCTTCCAAAACACATCCTCAAAGAAACCCATGGAAAATAATTCTTGATTGACACATTTGTGACTCTATGATGTGGAAATACTAGGAGGATATGAAGCCTATATAGACCACACATGTTCTCGAGAAAAAGAAAATCTACACAAAAATTCTTGACTGAAGAGAGGAATATTTTTCATAGGAGGTAAGACTGACACATACATGAGTATTAACATGATATTGAATGAATTTTTATGATTTTTTTTCATTTAAGTAATTTTTATCCATATATTTTGAATGGTATTTTAATTGTTGTGATAATTGAGCTATGTTGTCTTTTATTATTTGGGAATTTTGTTTGGACCATGGTATAAGATGATTGGTCATGAGTACAATGTTTAACTGCGGGGGGATTGACCTAGAAAATATTTTGAATTATTTTAATTTAATTTTAAATTTTTTAAATCCCTACAATGTTTTATTTTATGGGAAATTTCCACATTTTATTGATTTTGTAGAATTTTGAGCTAAATTACAAAAATATCCTCATTTTGGATTTTAACTATTTTAATATGATTCTGTATTTAAAACATAAATTTTCTAAAACTAAATTATATTATCTAATTTATTTTTTATATTATTCTATAAAAGCGTTTCCATATCATTATATTATATCCCCAACATGTCTCCCATGCATGAAATTTCAGAGGAATATTTTGGAGCCAAAATATTTTACTCCTCTCCCTATAAATTTGTATATAAATAAAATTTGAAGGGATTAGAAGCTAAACTAATGGTTTAGAAGAATTTATGATTTATTTTTGTATCATTTTTTATATTCTTTTGATTTTTTAATTTTATTTCATATTTAGTTGTTGTGATCCCATTTCTCTATTATTCTACCTCACCTTAGTTTTCTCTCACCATTTTCTTCTTCACTATGAACTATTATGCTCATGATCATGAGTATCTAACCTGAGGAAGTTTTGAGGGGATTAATATAGTGATGATACCATGTATTTTAACATTAATTATTAATGTTTCTTATTTTAATTGAGTTAGTAAACTGGGGATTTTATTGGTTAATACATATTTGTCTCTCCACTTTCCACATGAAGTTTAGCGTTTTCTTATGTAATATTTTCCCTTAATCAAGGAGGTGTATTTATAGTGTATTCAATTGAGTTCCCTATATATTCAAAATCATAGGAAGAATATAATTTTCATACATAAAATCATGTTTGATCATTAATTAAATTTTAAACTAATAATAATACAATACAGGTTCACTCTAAGTGATTCTCTTAGGAATATATACTCTCATTATATGTTCATTATAATTATATTCATTATGTTTACATTTCATATGTTTTTTTAATATTTGTATTCCATTATCAATTCTTAAACCACATTTTATTATTTTTATTTCATAAATATAAATAAATAAATATATATAT
Source organism: Viscum album (assembly GCA_963277665.1). Lineage (NCBI taxonomy): Eukaryota > Viridiplantae > Streptophyta > Magnoliopsida > Santalales > Viscaceae > Viscum > Viscum album. Next base: position 1,804,718,660 of record OY728141.1, read on the forward strand.
ATATAAATTGAATTAGATGTTGTGATTGATTGACCGTGATAGCTCTTCAAGAGAAGATCCTAGGCCATCCTTGTGCTCCACATTTTTAAAATCATTATTATTTTTAGAGCATCGATGAAAACATTTCAATGCTAAATTATCATGACAGAATAATTATTTTTCTTTATCACTATTTCACTATAATTTTTTATGTTTTTTAGTGAAAATCATATCCCCATTAATTTTGGAATTTAAGTATTAAAAGTTTTTGAAAAGAAAAATTAATTTCATCCCAATTTCAAAGTGAAATTATAATGACTTTGTAGAAGATATTTTTTTTCTTTCAATGAAATTTAGGAAATTAAACACTTAATTAGGGAAATAATATAATGATTCAATCCACCTTATTTCTTTAGATGACTTATTTTAATGTTGATTTGTTAACTTACTATGGAAAATACTTACATTTTGTATGATATTTTTTCAATAAGAATGTTTGTTTTCAATAAATATTGTAATTTTATTAAATTTTTTTTATGATGAATACATTTAACTTGTTAAGTGACCAGTGGGGCCTGTTATATCCCCTCGGTCATCAGTAGGTCTCATCAGACAAAATATCTCGGGTATTTTTCATAGTCCTTACCTATTTTTGTATAAATTCTTGGCAATAGGTTTTAACGTTATGATTATGATGTCTTGTATTATTCATTACACCATTATGAAATTATTTATTATTTTCCATGTGATTGTTTACATTTTCCCTGGATATATTTCATGTTTATGTCATTTGATGGGTTTCATGGAAATATTTTGAATTCATAAGGTAGGTAAATTAGATTGTGATTTAATGGAATGTTTGAGATATTATATGGGTGAAAATTATATTTTCAATGAAATGTTTTTATGTTATTCAATTAAACTATCCTGAATTATGATTTTTCCTTTATTATATCTTATGATATTTTATTAGGAAAACTTTGGGAAATAATTTGATTTCAATAGTATGTATTTTTTTTATTTTGAGTCGAAAGATTATTACATAAAAAATGTAACAATTTTCATTGGTTTTCAAGTCTTTCATTGGAATATTTGATTTACTTTATTTTTATATGATTCACTGACATATATTTTACTCATCTCATGTTTTCAAATGTTTTTCACAGGGCTTAAAAATGAGTAGGATGTATAGAAAAGACTATATTTTTTATTATGGAAGATCATATTTAAGAAGAGAACTTATTTTAATGAAACAAGAGTTTGAATTTAAAAATCATGTTTTTATGGGAATAAATTGACATTAACTGTATGTTTCGACATTTTATTATTAGGGTTTGATATGTAAGGGGTTTTTCTAATTCTTTAAAAATACAAATCTCAAATATCCTCAAAATATTTTAAAGTGAAAACCTTGTTATAAATCATGTAATTTTGGGGTGTTTAAGTCATAGTGTGTTGTATTTAATCTCCACTTGTGGATATCATTAAAGGTGTGTTTTATATGATGAAAAAACTAATAGGGTTCATGAATATATAGCATGATATGGAAAATTCAATGACTCATGCATTATAAATTCATGAGTTAATCTATGAATCCCCGAGGAGAATCAACATTCTCATATGAAGAGTTTCTTTCTCTGTGATGGATATATATATGTTTAACCAAATGTTCTATAACATCCATCGGTTATTCCTTTCCCTTCATTTCATTATGAGATTCTACCACATCATAATGGATGAGGAGAGTCGATTGTATGATGAACAATTTAAGCGAAACCTTTGGGTACCTCTAGAGGTGTGTAGATTTCATCATCCTCTTTAGTTACCTTCATCAATCACATAAAAAGACAATTAAGATGCAATAAGATTATATTCAATGCATGGTATTCATATTTTACTAGTCCTTCATTTTCTTATTTTACAATTTTTTACCCTATTCATACATAAAGATATTAATCATGGGAGTTAGATTAATTCAGTTTATTTTAACAATCATTATTATACCCATATGAACCTCATTAGTGGCATAAATACATTTCATATTTTATGATTTGTGAAAACATTTTGAGAAATGATGAAAAATGAAAAAAAAGTGACTCATTTTTCTCATCCCCACACTGAATCCCATGTGGAACTCCAACCAAGAGGTTCTATCATTGATGTAATAGGACCAAACTCTTTACACCACAACATTGAGACAATCATTTTTCAATAATATTTTAACTTTTACCAAATGTAAAATGGGAAAATGAATTCACTATGTCTTGGAGAGGAATCTATGTTTTATAGAACTGGTCTCAGGACTTAACCATTCACCACAACATGATCTACCGCAAAGTAATACATAATATTGTCCCTAAAACACCAATTTCATTTTAAATATGATTTTTTATGTTCTATTTATAACATTGACCCATAGATGGAACCATGAAGAAGGAGCTACCATGGTCAATTAAAAAATAACATAAAATTTTACACCAAAACATAGAGGCAAGTCATTGTGAACCTTAAATGTTTAACTTTTTAAAAACGTTTTTTTGATTTATAAATTGTTTGTAAATAATTGTAAAATTTATTTTTGAATATTTATAAATTTTAAAAAGTGTTTTATAAATTGATTGATAAAAAAATTATTATGGTTTAATGTGTAAATGTTTTGAAACATTTACTACAATATTACATTAATATTAAAGTGTTAATATTATGAATATGATTTCAAATATTATATGGAATTCCATATGTGTAGAAATAAAATGTTTTTTAGAAATTATAAGGGGTGATTTATGAAGATTTTATAAATTAAAAATAATTCCGAAATACGAAATTTTTATATTCTATGAATTGTGCATAATATTTGATTTGAAGTATTCAAATTAAAGGGGCCTCATTTCAAAATTATTAAGACTACATCAAAATAGTATTGGTGATTTATTTGATCATGATTTAAGTAATGATAATTATATGATATTTAGATTATGTAAATAGTTTTACATAATAGATATTGATTTATAAAATGTTTATAATCCAAAAAAACATCATATATTTTTTTAAAATTTCATATAATTTATAATATGAAAGGTTCATTTTATGAAATGAATATAAAATGTTTATATTAAATATTATGGAATGTCCATAATTATTAACTAATTTATAAAATGTTCATATTTAGTTTTGATTAATGAATTGTCCATAAATGGTCATCCCATGTTTAAATAATTGAAATGGTCATTCTTTTAAATGGTCATTCCTTACTTTATTATTAATGATTGATTTTTTTTTATTATGAACATGTTTATGCATTATTTTATGGTCTTAAATCGGATCTTATGAAATCATTGATCATTAAATTTCATGTCAGTGACATCAATATAAGATTTATTTGTTTTTACCATGATTTTGGTTTGTAATTGATGTAATTAGCTTGAATTTAGCTATTAAATATAGTTTATACATATTAGGATTTATAATTATGGTGAATTGGACTCTCTCTTGAGTAAAGTATCACTAAGTATAGGGAAATTGGGTTTGACTTTCCACTGTCTTGGAGGCTTATGCCATGCTCTAAAAAGGTGGGGGTTGGTTGTCTGTGGCTTTGGGATTACTCATGTAGATATTTTCAATGTCATATAGTTATATTCCATTCCATAAATAGTTCATATACTTTATCTTCAAGATTAATTTGGATATGTTTAAAGTTATATGAAATCTACTTTTAGGTGATTAACACATCTATTTTTTATAAAGGGTTACTCCTCAATATTTTTTGAATATATTGATTTGGTGGGTGGAATATGATTTTAAAACTAAATTATTAAAAGTATGCATATATGAAGGGAATAACATAAGATAAGATTGTGAAATTTCATCCCCTTCAAATAATTTGTGTTAGATTCCTTTCAAAGAAGAAATTTTCAAGACCTAAATCAACTAATTGGGTATTTTGTGGCAAATACATGCTCCCCTAGATTATATTTATTGCATTTGGAATACTCGGAACAATTGTTTCTACTCTGATTACATGTATATTAAATATAATTAATATTAATTAAATATATTATTACATATTCTTCACTATTCTGGATGAATCTAATGTAATAATGTACTAGAGTATACATTACATTGAAATGGTTATAGTAGTTACCAGCTATGATGAGAACCTTGAATTTTTATGACAATATTCCTAAATAAAGTTATATGGTCAGATAACGTACTATGATGAGACACATAGTATATATAATTTTTGGTGTGAGTAATCATTTTTAGATGAGTCTACTTCTCTTGAAGATCATGCATGGTAATATTCAATATGGGGGATTATGAGAATCAACTCACTAGTAGGAATTCCATATATTTTTGTATCATCAGATACTCCGATCCACATAAACATGTAATAGTCCTCATAATTTTACGTTATCATTAATTAATATCCTAAATCACACACTTAGATTTTTTAGTGAATACCATGGAGACATATGGTCGCAGTGAGGTAGGGAACATTGGTTTTGTTAGGATTAACATGTTATTAATGGATAAAATAATGAAGGATTTTTCCCTTCAATATTTATGGAAGCTAATATCTTATTGATTGGATTAGAATAGAACTTTCACCCTAAATTACATTGTCATGGTGTGATGATGTGTTTATTTAAAATAGTTAATGGAAGGAATATCAAGTATATATGATGATGACATGGATGTGCCACCAGCTTGATGAGAAATTTTGACAAAGGGATTATATTAAACATTGAGAGTTCATACATGGTTATCATCATTATGATAATAAATTCTTTCTCTTGGGTTCCTTAACACATTACTAAATAGTAATATTGGCCTTTAATAAATCCCATCTAATTCTAATGATAAAGAATACTAAAATTTCACACATTGGATGATTGTGATGATCTCTATTAAATTCTATTTGAATTTAATTAAGTGAATAAATATTAATCTCAAGACTTATGGGGTAATTTTATTCATATTTTTATGAATCAAAAATATTTATTGATGAATTAAATATTTAAATTTAATATTTATTCAAGTGTTAAATAAACGATAGAGGAGGTTTAATGTACCAAATCATGTCTGATGACAATAATTAATTAATAAGCTGGTAAAATAATAGTTTTTATTGAATAAGATGGTTCCCACCAAAAGATAATATTATTATTACATGTAATGGGTCTTATTAAAGGTTATAGTATTATTTAAGGACCAATATAAAATTAAATAATTATTTTAACCTAAACTCTAACTCTATAATTAGACAACAATGTCTATTGTGTAGGGTGAAAAATAAATAATAGAGAATTTTTGTAGATAATGAATTATCCCTTGAATCCCCCTTCCCCCACTCTCCCAAGAATGAGAAATGCAATATATATTCCTTCACGATCGATGGATGATCAATCAACACAAAAAATGAAATATAATTGTTTAGCTGTGCTAGCTCCCAGAGATAAATGAAAATTACTCAAAGGTCAAAGGATCATATGTTGATCACCACTAGATGGATTCTATCCTTGGATCCACAGAGTGTAATGAAGGAAATATGAATGGTAGTTTTCAAATGATCGACATCTACATCGAAGAAAGAATCCTCAGATCAGGTATTCATTTCATCTGATCTAAATAAATTAATTATAAATTTGAGATGCAAGATCCTCACTCAGGGTTTCTGGAAACTCAATATTAAATGAAATGTTAATATATATTCCACCACTTCATGCTTCCTTTGTGCTCAGAACCATACAAGTGATATTAGAGTGGTCATGTTTAAATATATTGATATATATTTGGTTGTTGATCCATACAAAATCGTTGTTCAATTTTCATTTCTTATTAACTGTTATTTAATATTATTTGAAGTAATATGTTATTAACATATTAATCATGGTATTTCATGGTTTTATTGTATTAATGGTCTAAGAAAAGATGAATAATAGTCGTAGATTCCATGAGGAACTTCCAAAATATTGGCTGGTAAGATAGGATTACACAACGTGTATTCGAGGTGCATGTCATGATCCCATGAACATTACAACAGGTCATATAGTAGGATACATGACATTACATGTAGTCATTACACATGGTTTAGACCGCTTGTTGATCGGACATCCCATAACATGGTTGTTAGATTACATGGCATTTATATGGAATACACACTGTGTAGTCTATATGGTTAGCGACATAAATCACTGAATCTTTGTGGTCATTATACCCATTCAAATCACATGAGATTGAAAACTTGGAGAATTTATGATATATATGAAATTTATATGGTTTAAATAGTGTGTAGTTCATCAATTACCCTATATGAGATGCACATTGAGTTACCTAGAAAAATAGTATTAGAGATACATGATGTGTAGCTAGCAGCACACGTTGTGTATTCTCTTTCTTGAGAACATGCTGAATCTTTAAGATGGTTTTATGGAAATGTTGCATTTAGACAACAAGGAATGTAGCTAGCCTATACATGACATGTTATCTTAACAAGATAAATTCTAAATACCTGAACAAATATTATAGGAACACCTAAAGAAGATACATGACATGTAGCTAGCATGTACATGTTGTGTAGTATGGCCAAATCAACACACCAAATCCCCAAGCATGAGACCCATACACATGAAAACATAGGTACACAATGTGTATCTTGATAGTACATTCCATGTATTATCCCAATTACTGGTAAAATTAGTTTACATTATATTGAAAATTGCATCATTAAAATCTTATTTCTTTGATTGGAACTTTCAGCATTTGAAAGTATGTTTATGTAAAGGAAAAATAAGAAATAAATGTTAAACATTTACTTTTGTGTATACATTGAATGTATGACCATTCATGAGCTTAAACAAGTTCTGTATATGAGGTGGATGTTTTAATTAAATTTATTGCATGGGTTTGCAATTATTTTTTGTGAAATATAATATGATGTCATGGGAGTTATCCATCCATCTATTATAATGTAGGACCCATGTGTCTTGGTATATTTATGTAATCCCCCTTTAACAAGTCATTTGGTTCCCCTAGTTTATAGGTTGATTTAATGTACAATAATTAAATCAATTATTATATAAATATCATGAAAAAGTCATTTAATTAAGTATTCTTTTTTTCTATGTAATTGTTTAATTTATAGATGCAAGATCACGATCACATAAATAATTCTATTAATCTGATAAATTTAAAATATGGATTATGGGTAAATGTTTTATTTGGAATGGATAATTAAATAAAATCCACAAAATATTAACAAAACACATAATGTATAATAAAAGATAATTTTTTTTGCATAATAAATTAAGATACCTCAATTAAACATTATGTTAGACTTATAATTATATTACTTGAATAGGAATGAAATTTCTGAAACTAAGTGTTTGACTAACCCTCATTTGGACACTTACTTTTAATGTTGAGTAATTATGAAGGTTATGGGTTGACATGACCATATTATATCACGATAAGTATCCTTATATAGACATGATTTATATTAGAGGCAAGTGTTGGTGAAATCCCTGTTCGGGTTTATAGGGGATTCCACTCAACAGATCAAGGTGCTCCAAGACCATAGTTGGAAAATTCCTACCTACCCAAATACATTCTTTTTTTTATGAGAAACCCTCCTTTGGTTTATTAAAAGGTTTATATGGATTATTTATACAAACACATCCTAGAATCTACACAATATATGTTCAATTGTGAGGGTTATTAGAAATTTATACAATAGTTATAAATTTATAAAAAATCAGTTAATTTATTATTTTTCACATAATTTGTTGTCAATAAAAAGTAGTAATAATATGATATTTAATTGTAGATTAGAATTTAAATCACTTAATCCACACTATACCTACAATCAATTTTAAAGAAAGACAACCTATTCAGTGGGAGTAACTTCTAGTAGTAGTTTAGATGCCTTCGGGTTGTGCTACACCACGAATGAAAATATTACATGCTAAAATTTTCAATTCCTATTTCACCTACCAAGGAGTTGAGTGATTAAGAGTTCATTTTCTACAAAAAATATTACTAACACAGTCGAAGTTCAATGTTTAATAAATTCATATGAGTCTTGTTAAGTCATGAAGTATCATGAAAACATGAACGTAAATAGCATGGTTGAGCGACTTCTTGGTATTTTCTTGGAGAGAGTTATATATGACCAATTTCATATTTCCAAGGAACTCATTCAATGAAATATTAGAGAGGGTTCCCTAAAATGACCTCCCATAGTCAATATCATTGGCTATATTGAGTGCCTAGAGGTTAAAAGGTTTAAACTCCTCAAAGATATTGGAACCAATATCATCCTAGAATCACTCCATCAACGCTTCTCCATATTTGTTATAAATTTAAATTTGATCAATATTGAGAAGTCTCTACCAGATCTTCTCATTCTTCTTTACCAAGTATATAATAAGATGAAATGAAAAAAATTCTTCGGTTCATATGGAGAAAAAATATAATGGGAAAGTGGAGAACATTAATTGCAATGGTTTTCCACACCCTTATAAGAGGAGAAAGATCAAGGGGAATGAAAGGGAGAAGGATTTTGTTTGTTTCTCATCTGGAAATAAGGACCAGTGGAAGAAAAACATCACTCATCCAAAGAAGTATGGGTAATCTTCAGGGGAATTTTTTGTCAAGTGACATTCATCAATTTCTAAAAATTGGATATTAGTTAAATCCTATGGTGCTCACATATGTATTCAAATAGAATAACCAAGTATATTCCAAAACATTGACAAAGGGGAGGTAGATATATGAGAATCCAAAAAAGATAAACCTATTTTTATAGATATTTGGTACTACCACCTCACATCATTGTCCAAAATTATATTGGTATTGAAGGGTTTTTATTATTTACCATCCATTACAAAAAAAATTATATATGTATTCATACTAGATATTGATTGATTTGTTTTCAATTTGGGAAATTAATGTTTCTTATTTTTTAAGGAAATTTTTTTAATGGTAAGAAACATTCAAATAATGGTCTTTTTGTTTTAGATTTCACCAAATAAGTAATGGAAATCGATAATGAAACTACTTCACATGACTCATATCAATCCCAAAAATGGGACCACCGTATAAGTCATGTAAATGAAAAGAACTTGACTAAACTATTCCAATATGAATATTTGGATTCCATTGAACTAAAACCACTTAGAATATGTCACTCATGTTTACAAGGAAAAAGGACAAATCCACATTTAGTGGAAAAGGTGAAATGGCCAAAGAGATTCTTAAATTAGTTTATAAAGATGTGCGTAGGCTATTTTCTATTATAGAAAGGGGTGGGAACTCATACTTCAAATCATTTATTGATGATTTTAGTTTATATGAATATTTAAACATAATGAGTTTTACTTTAGATTCTTTTGATAAATTCAAGGAATTTGATAATGAAGTTATAAACCAGCTTGATAAGAAGATTAAGAAACGTCACTCAAACTGTGGTGGAAGATATCTTAATCTAGAGATCATTGATTACTTATGGGAGTCTGAAATCCTATCTCAAGTCACGCAACCTTATACACCTCATTGGAATAGTGTAAGTGAAAGGAGTAACCACACATAGTTGGATGTGGTGAGCTTAATGATGAGTCATGCGAGTCTTTAATTGTCCTTTTGGGGATATGTGTTAAAAATAGTAGTACAGATTCTAAACCAAGTGCCAATTAAAGTGGCAGATGGTATACCATACCATTTATGGAATTGAATGAAACATGTAATGTCATACTTACATGTGACAGGTTGAGAAGAATTTGATAAGGCATCTCCTGGTAACACACTTTCACACTAAGGCACTAAACATACCTTTATAGGATACCGAAAAGATAAGGGGATTTTACCTATATTCCCCTCAGACAAAAAGATAATAGTAGAAATACATTTCATATTCCTTGAGAGGGATTTCATCTCAAAAAGAGATAGTGGGAGTAATATAAACTCTGATGAAGTTGAGTCTAAAGGTACACAATAGTTGGAAAATTAATAGATTCCACAAAACCCCCAGGAAGAAAAAGTTATTCTAGAGTCACAAGTACTGTGTAGGAGTAAATGAGAGGTTAGATAACTAGAATAGTATGGTTTTCTAGTCACCATGGATCAAAAATCATTATTACTTGATAATAATGATCTTATAACCTACATGGATCATTAAGGGGCACTGATGGTTCCAAGTGGAATGATGCCATGAATTATGAAATAGATTCCATATACCGATAATAAGTCTAGATTTTTGTAGATCCACTAGTGAATGTAAATACCATCAGTTGAAAATTGGTATTTAAGTAAATATAGGGCATTAAAGGTTAATTCAATACCAATACAACATTATTGGATGCAAAAGGGTTTAAACAAAATTAATCTATTGACTATGATAAAACCATTTCACCTATTATAATGATGAAATCCATCAGATTTCTAATTTCCATTATGGCTTACATAGAATATGATATTTGGAAAAAGGATGTCCAAAAAACCATACTTAATGTGAAACTCCAAGAAGATGTCAATATGGAACAACCCAAAGGGCTTGTGACACCATAGGATTCCAATAAGATATTAAAATTGAAAAAAAATCTATTTATGTTTCAATGTAGGCATCTAGGTGATAGAAGATTCAGTTGATGAATGCATAATTGAATTTAGTTTCATAGACAATGATTATGATCCTTGTCTCTACAAATGGTTTAGTGGGTGTTGATTCTTTTTCTTAATAGCATATGTTGATGACATATTTCTCTTTGGAAATGAAATACATGACTAATAGTTTTTTAAGGTATGGTTGAATAAATGATTCACTATAATGTAATTCAGTGAGGTAATATATATTCTTGGGATCAATATCAATAATGATTAATCAAAGTGGTTTCTCGACTTAAGTCAAATTACATACATTTACAAGATCTTAATGTGATTTAGTATGAAAACAAATCCCAAAGTGGATTGTTTCCAACATCACATAACATTCATCTTTTTATGAAAATGTGTCTTCAAACACAAGAGGAAATAAATATAATTTCAAGGATTCCATATGCATCTGTAATTGGGTCTTTCATGAATTTTATGATATATACTTGGATAGATTTCATATAGACATTATGAGTGATAAGAAGATATCAATATAACCCATGTGACCACTATTAGATGGAATCCATGACTATCCTATGTACTAGTGGCCTACTAAGGATATATTTCTAGTTTATATAGGATATGAGGAATTAGGCATCATTGGATATTCATATGATATTTTTAAAACTGATTCAGGTCAGTTGAAGTCACAAACATGATATATCATCACTTTTAATGGTGGTGTTATGAGCTGAAATAGCTCAATGTAGATCATGGACATAGAATATATAGCAAAGATTGATTATATTATGGCTGTAGAGGTAGATAAAGAAGAAATATGGATGTGAAACCTAATCCAAGAATTTTTTGTAGTACCTAAAAGTAAAGATATTATCACACTCTACTATGATAATACTACATTGTAGGATCTTGAAAAATAGTGAAGGTCACATTAGAAAAATGAAACAAAAATTCTGATAGTATCATTATTTGAGGGACTTTTCTCAGAGAGGTGAGGAGGTAGTAATTTGTTTATCCACAGACGAAAACATGGTGGACCCCTTAAATAAAGTCTTGAATCGGTATAAACTATAATATCATTTGAGGTCTGGTGGAATAAAAGTCATAACATGTCAGCTCTAGTCCAAGTGGTGGTTTATTGGATTTAGTTTCTGAGGATCAACTCTTTTTTACTTTGGTTACATGTATATTAGATATATTGAATATTAATAGAACACATTATTATATATTGGTCATTATTATTGATGAATCTTATGCAATAATGTCCTAGAGTATACGTAACATTAATAAGTTCATAAAAGTTCCCTGTTATGATGAGAACCTTGAAGTGATATGATGATATTCTTAAATAATACTATGTAGTTGAATAACTTACTATGATGGGAAATATAATACATAGATTTTCGGGTGCGAGTACTCATAAGAGGATGCATATTATTCTCAGGAATTCCTCAATTGGTAATCTTCAATATAAAAGATTATGAGAACATACAAGCTGATAGGAATTCTGCATGTTTTGGTGTAACATCCCAGGTAAATAAAGAATAAGTAATATTTCATATTTATTAATATTTGTGAATTAAAATTTAATTTTAGTTTAAAGGGGTTTCTATGTTTGATAGCGTAACCGATATGAAACAAAGGGTTTCATTATAATCCTCCGTTGTACACTAATAATAAAATATTTTTATTTTAAATGGAATTTAACTCCTAGACATTGTATTGGTGGGAATGAACAAAACCAACTAAAAGGTGATTATACATGTCTTTTAGATGTATTTACTTTTATCCAATAAAAGTTAGATGCTCAAAATGTGAATGAATCTAATTTTAATCATAATTTACATTAAAAGGCCGATTTACAGCCTTTTAATGGAAAACCCTCTTTAAATATAGTTTTGGTCACTTTAATACATAATAATTTACCAAATAAAATCTTTCTTTATAATGGGGACATCAAAATTTAGTTTGTGTGAATTTTTGGGATTTTTCCGATAAAGATCATTTTTTAATGAATAGTGAAAATATTGTATTTCAATTCAAAACTATGATTTAATATGATTTATTTATATGATTAGATTATCTTTTTATTTTATTTTAAAGTTTAATTAAAATATATTTTTACCATTTAATCCAATTTTGGTCATTGGAATTAATTTCACTTTTAAATTGGACATAAACAAGTGTCGATCTTTTGATAGTTATTGTTTCTTAAAAACACGCTATTTGTTTTAACAAAGAGAATTAATTTTAAATATAATTAATGACACTTTTATGTTTTTAATATATAAAAATAAAAATCTTTTCTGAATTTGGAATATGAAATAAATCTTAGGCTGAATTTTTGGTATTTTTCTGAAAAACATCAATTTTTCATGAATAGTGAAACCACATAGTAGTAGTAAAAATACTAACTTTTTTATTTAAATAAAATTTTACTGCCTCTATGAATTGAATTTATAAAATAAAACATACATGTTTTTTATCAAGAAAAAAAATGGGGTTCAATAAGATTAAAATAAATTTAGGTGAATAGTAACTTTTGACTGTTATTTACCGTGGTTAAAGGTAAATAATGTAATTCATGGTAAAAATAATTTTATAATAATTCACAATTACCTTAACACTTGACCACACCATATTGGTTGAGTCATTTATGAACATGGGCATATTTGGGTCGATTCTGGGACCCCATTGAGCCACTTGGGAGAGATAATGACAATTTGATTAATTAATTTAATGTAAAGGCAAAATAGACATAAAACAATATGTTTTAGAAATTAATTTTAATATGGTATTATATAAGTAATATTTTGAACTATAAATATCCATTTGAAATATAAAACGATTTCCTAAATCATGGTATTTTTTTATAAATTTTAGACATCATATAAATTAAATTAGTTATGACACAATAATGATGCATTATTTACCTCATTAATAAATTATTTAAATAAATAAGATTATAATGATTAAAATATTATCCAAAACATGTCCAATTCGGATTGTATGATTTTATTTAGAAATTTAGTCACCTTATCTTTGACCTTAATGATTTTTGGACCTTTTGAAACCGAATATCATTATATAATAAAAGAATATTTCCACACTTTCCTAAAGAGACCCTCCTCCCCTTTATAAAAGGAGACCACTTCTAACCAAAACCTCACTCCACTAAATCAATTTTTCTCATCCAAAATCTACCCAATTAATCTCCCTACATACCTCTCCTGTTTCTATAAGCCTTATCTTAGGCAGAATGCTCTTCAACAATTCATTTGGTTCAAACCAAAAAGAGTTAGTCAAATTAAAGGTAACAATTTCTCTTAAATTGTTTTCTTTTATTTTACTTCTCCAACCCCTAAATGGTTTTTATTCCGTTATTTTGTAACAAACACAGTATCCTATATATACTAGTTTGTTCTTATGAAAAGGATTCTGACTACACTTACACACACTTCCATCTAATCGGTGAAGAACATAATGTTTCTGTGGATGGAAAACTAACGCCTCACGAAACGATGATTGTTCAAATATCTCCAACCGCCTCTCATGGTGGACATTATGATGGAAATGTATTTATATATGATATATATAATGTTTATATTTTCTTTATGCTTCTGTATATTCTATTTATAACACGCCTTTATGGTTTCCATAGAGGGTAAATACGATAATCTCATTTGAGGAAGTGCGGACTACCGCCCCCTCAAAGTGATGTGACTCGTTAATGCCTTATGTGGGATGTATAAACGATATATTTAATTATATTATATATGATATTATAATTTAATTATAATATAAATATGTATAATTATGTTTAAATTCCATTAAAATAAGTAATATAAATGAATGTAGCGTTCATGCGTACGTACGGCTTACCGTCTCCATGAACGGTGCATTTCATTTATTACCTCCATATGTTATGTACTATTATAAATATATGTATATAATGGATATATATTATATATAGTATATCTAGATAATTAATATCATTCTAAAGATAATGGATATCTTGTCACATGATCAACTTGTAATTATAAGGTGTTCGTTTTTTTACTCATGTACCAAATATCGAAAAAACTACCGTTATTAACATAAATGGTTACATAATGTTTATAACATGGTAATAAGTGATATAAAAGGAATAATAAACTTGAAAAAGGTTTTTAGGAATGTATAAATTAACTTTAGTTTATTATTCATGAGATTAAAGAATGATCGAGTGAAGTCGGACATGAGGTAATGGATTTTCTTATCTCACTTTTAATTCAGTGAGATTTCCATTGTTTGCCACTTATTCATTGCATGTGGTATATTTTGTACTGATATTTGATATATATTATCATTAATGTCATTATATTCATGGTATTTTGTGATTCCTTTGGTGGTTATTAACTTTTGGTCATATGACTCAGTTGATTACAACGTGGTAGAGGGTTTCATCTCACTTTTTATTCTCATGAGATTCATGCTATATTTTCTACTATTTTGTTTTGTGTGGTGTATTTACTTACCATGATTGTAATATTTTTTTAATATACATTCTTTTATGAGGATTTAAATATTCTTTGTATGATCCTTTATTCTTGTGGCATATGTTTTGTATGTTACCAAATCGGTAGGAGAACCATTCACCCTCCTCTTTTTAAAAGGATTCTTTTTGTTATGTCTTTTAAATTACAGCTTATTGTGTTGGGATATGTTCTTATATATCATTATTGATGTATAATTTATTTCCAAGTGATGAGATACCCTTTTTGTCTCATCAACTCATTTTCTTAATTTTAAAGTGACGCCATTAGGCTGTCAATGTTTTGTAAGGGAACTTTTTAACCATATTTCAATTCTTTGGGTTAAACATGAACATCTGGAATATGTCATCCTATGAATATGTGTTAATGAACTCTGATTATTTTACACATAATATCAACTTATATTGGGTGTATATATATTTTTCACACATAATTATGTAATTGATTTATCCTTAATTTAAGGATACCATCTTTATAAGGGATTTAATCTCAATTTACATTTCCAGTGAGATTTTATTGTTTCTATGCACCAATTCACTCTTATATGGTGTATATACTGTCCTTTGGAATATTATATCATGAATCCATTTATTCTCATGATATTATAAAGTTCTTATTAAATGTTATTCCTCATTTATTTGTATTCAAGCATCTCTCTTTTGGTTAAAAAAACTCTTTAACAAAAATAATGTTTTAAAGGTTTTAAAGATTTATTCTTATAAATATTTCTCATTAATGTCCATGTTTTTAAAATCGGTTTTAGGATTTATTTTTATGGAAATTAATGTTTTAAAATGATAATTCATTTAAAAGCTTCAAAGTGGTATGGGACACTTTTATTCAAATATCTTTTTTTAAATGGTTTTGAAAATGATTTGATAAAGCTTTTTTTATTTTAATATATTTATTTGATATATTGGAATGTGGAAATGTTATATTTCCTTTAAATTTGTGATATGTGTTATGATTATTGGGCATTTGTTTTACATATATGGGTGGTTTTGTGATAAACCTAGGGAAGGTGAGCCCACGATAGCTCTCCAATGTATTGGGTAATGTGAAGGAGGTAAATTTGATGGTTCTCCTAAGAGATTTAAGACATATACTATGATGGGTATTCCAAGTGTAACTCCCTAGGTAGCAGTGATAGCTACAATGTATGTTTGATATGGATTCCATAAGTAACCTTTATGATTTATGATTTGTGTGTGTTATTCATAAATCTTATGATTTCTTTAGGTATGTTATGAATAAAAATATGTTTTTATTGATTTGTATTTATTGATGGGATAATGTTCTACTTATTAATTTTATAAGCCTTACTGAGATTTTTATGTGCATCCCATGTTTTTGAAATGTTTTACACAGGAATTAAAGATAAATCAGGTCAAGAATGGGATCAAGGAAAAATCATGCTATCTAAAACATGGAACTAGAAATGTTTCTTCTTAAGTGTTTTTATTTTATGAAAAAAATGGATACTGAGTAGTAGTGTCTACCTGTAATATTCAAGTTTTAATGTAATTGTTATGACTAATTCTCTAAAATTCTATACCTAAACGTATCCTCAATGTGAATTATTCATTTAATTCATGACTATGTAAGGTTTAAGGCTAGGTCCTTATAGTTGGTATCAATGGTCAGTTTAGATAACTTTAGAGGATAGGGTATTCTTTAAGAATAAGTGACATTACTATAGTGGTTAGGATTTTAGAAAGAGTCATACTTTTTTTAGATAAATTAAATGAGTTTAAGATAACATGAATAATTATATCTTTGTATTATATGTGATTTTACTGATATACTCACACTGACCTTTTTGGTTTTAGTAAATGGATGGATCTAGTAGGCAACAATGTAACAGTGGATGTGAAGAAAACTATTACGGTTTTCTAAATGAGAAACTGAATGATATGGGAGCTGCAATGAGAACTCTTGTGGTTATTCTCAACCAACTATCTGGATTCATGATTGACCAGCTGAACCTTAGTGATTTTTATAAGGTATCATATAAGTGAGAAACAAATCCCTACAGAAGTTCAGTTAATAATCATAAAGGTGAGTGTGTTCAAAAACCTATTTGTCAAAGATGTGGAAATAAACAATGAGAAAAATGTTTCAAAGGTAGAAAAAGATGCTATAGATTTGGAAACGAAGGTCATAAAGAAAGAACCTTCCATGTAAAAAAGGAATCATCTAGTTGACTCTAGGAAAGGGAAAGAAGTTCTTTGTGAGGGTTCAATTGAATGTTTTAAATGTGGTGTGCATGTTCATTAAGAAAACACATGTCCTACGAAGATGTTTTGGTAATGGGATCACCAGGATCGTACAAATATTTATTTACCAATACCTTAAGCCATTATGATTGAGGATGAAGAAACTGACAATGACCAATGAAATGTATGGATTATTTCTTAACATATATTTTCTTATTATTGAAATCTTAGGATATGATTCATGATTTTGTTTGTTGGAAAGAAGTATTTCAGAATTATTTGGAAAGGAATGGTTAATGGATCATGAAGAATGTTGAATGATTAATAAGTCAACATATACAAGATTCAAGAGTTATGATATATTTTAGGATGGTGAAATTCTTATGAGTATTAAGGCTCTTATGATGATGGGATTACAATAGAATACTTTTTACAGTATGTGTAACCCTGATGTTTTATATATGAAAATTTTATTCAATAAATAATTATCGTTTCTTTTGTGGATATAGTTATTATTAACCATTTGGGTTTATATGATCCTAGAATTTGAGGCAATTACTGGTAAATACATTTTGAGATGCAAAATGAAAGTTATTAGATAACCTTCATGGTTAAATTATGTTATGGTTATTATTGATGAATTTATCTATTTTTGAAGAATAATATAAAATTTTATTGTTTTTTAAAAGGGACAACACGCAGACCGTGTGACATCCTGTCATGTCGGATGAAGCTGTAGGAATCGAACCCACAACCAAAGTGCGACTGATATTTATCGCCAACCACTGGGCTATGTGAAGTCCCTAGTTAGTTTGAGTAAATATTTTTAGTTAGATGATTTTATGAATTAATAATTAGTTGATTTTGGGTTACATATGGAAATGATTAACCTATAAGGGAGGATATGTGATTAGGTTAATTATTTTTCAATATGAGACTTTAAGAGTAACTGATGTTATTTGGAGATAAATATTAAGATTTATCATTGAAGACTATGCGATTAAATCCATTGGAGATTTGGGATTAAATAGTAGTTTGTATTACATTGATTAATTTTATGGACAACTTTTCATTGAATGGTCTTTGATGAACCATGCGTTTTATTGGACAAATTGTGGTGAATAAGAGTAGTTTTTCTTTTTGTAAAATATTATCCTTTTTAGGGATTATCTGATCTATTACTAACCATTTTGGTTTGGTTAAGGTCTAAACACATAGGAAATATATAGTTCATATTTTGTGGATTAGGTTATTCTCAATAAGTTGATTATAACACTCTTAATGTGAACAAGTCATCCTAAATACACATCTTTTGGAGAAAATATGAGTTTCTGTTAGAAATATAGTAAGAGATGAAAGTCTACATGACAAGTAAGTATGTTTCCTTATGTTTTAGTTAAGCTCATAAATAAATTCTTCAATGAAAATTAACTTAAAACAAAAATGCTCTCTGTTAACTTTTCTTACTGGGGAATCAAATACTGTTTAACCCATCACATGTTTGTGATTTTATGATAGATAACTTTCTCCAAAACATGTTTTCTATCACTATCTATTAGAACTTGACCCTTTGTTTTCTATTCCATATCCATGTTTTCCTACATGGAATCATAGTATGGGTTATCTCGGGTGACCTTTGTGCTTCTCTTTATTTCTTTTAAAGTGATAGTTTTACTGACCCTTTTTCCAATGTGGGACATTCAATGATGTTTCCAAGCCCATTTTTTTAAATTGCGAGGACGCAATTCCCAAAAGGGGTGAAGGATGTAACATCCCAAGTAAATAAAAAATACGACATATTTAATACTTATTATTATATTTTACTTAAATATTAATTTTACATTAAAGGGGTTTCTATGTTCGATAGCGTACCTGATACACAACAACGAGTTTCTTTAAAATCTTACATTGCACACTAATAATAAAATATTTTTATTTTAAATGGAATTTAACTCCTAGTCATTGTATTGGTGGGAATGAACAAAAAAAACTAAAATGTGATTATACATGTTTTTCTAGATATATTTACTTTTATCCAATAAAAGTTAGAGGGTTAAAATGTGAATGAATCTAATTTTAAGCATAATTTACATTAAAACCCTGATTTACCACCTTATAATGGAAAACCCTCTTTAAATATAGTTTTTGTCACTTTAATACATTATAGTTGACCAAATAAAATCTTTCTTTAGAATGGGGACTTCAAAATTTACATTGTGTGAATTTTTTGGATTTTTTCGATAAAGATCATTTTTAATGAAAAGTGAAAATATTGTATTTCAATTCAAAACTATATTTCAATCTGATTTATTTTTATGGATAGATTATCTTTTTAATTGATTTTAAATTTTAATTAGAATATATTGTTACCATTTAATCAAATGTTGGTCATTGTAAATAATTACACTTTGAAATTTGACACAAACAAGTGTTGATCTTTTGATAGTAATAGTTTCTTAAAAACACGCTATTTTTTTAACAACGGAAATTAATTTTAAAATTAATTAGTGACAATTTTATGTTTTGAATTTGGAAAAATAAACATCATTTTAGAATTTGTAATATCAAATATATCTTATGATGAATTTTTGGTATTTTTCTGAAAAAAATCATTTTTTATGAATAGTGAAACCACTTAGTAGTAGTTAAAAAACTGAATTTTTGATTGAAATGAAATTTTACTGCTTTTGTGAATTGAATTTCGAAAATCCAACATACATGGTTATTATCAAGAAGTAAAATGTGGTTAAATAAGATGAAAATAATTTTTTGTGAATAGTATCTTTTGACTTTTATTTACCACAGTTAAAGGTAAATAAGGTAATTAGGTAAAAAGAATATTATAATAATTCAAAATTACCTTAACACTTGTCAAAAAATTATTTTTTGAGTAATTTACGACCATGGTCATCATTGGGTTGACTTTTGGACCCCATTGAGTTACATGGCAGTCATAATGACAATTTGGATTAATTAATTTAATGTAAATGCAAAATAGACGTAAACAAAAAAAATTTCGTAATTAATTTTTATATTGTTTTATATAATTAATACTTTTGACTATAAATATTCATTAGAAAGCTAAAAATATTTTCAACATCAAGGTATTTTTTTAATAATTTTTAGACATCAAATAAATTAAATTTTTTATGACACAATAATGATGCAGTATTTACATAATTAGTAAATGATTTAAATAAATAGGATTATAATGATTAAAATATTATCCAAAACATGTCCAATTCGTATTTGATGATTTTATTTCGAATATGAGTCACCTTATATTCGACATTAAGGATTTTTGAACCTTTTGAAACCGAATATCATTATATAATAAAATAATATTTTCACACATTTCTAAAGAGCCCCTCCTCCCCCTTATAAAAGGAGACCACTTCTAACAAATAACTCACACCTCTCAAGCCATTTGGCTCGTCCAAACTCTACCCAATTAATCTCCCTACATCCCTATCCTTCCCCTAGAAGCCTTACCTTAGGCAGAAGGCACTTCAATAAGTCCTTTGGTTCAAACCAAAGGGTGTTACCCCAATTAAAGGTAACCATTTCTCTTAAATTGTTTTATTTTATTTTACTTATCCAACCCCGAAACTCTTTTTATTCCGTCCTTTTGTAACAACACCAGTTTCATAAATATACTAGTATGTTTTTCTGAGAAGGATTCGAACTACACTTACACACACCTCCATCTAATGGTGAAGAACATAATGTTTCTGTGGATGGAAAACTAACGCCTCACGAAATGATGATTTTAAAATATCTCCAACCACCTCTCATGGTTGCCATTATGATGAAACTGTATTTATATATGATATATATTATGTTTATGTTTTATTTATTCTTCTGTATTTTCCATTTAAATCACACCTTTATGGTTTCTATAGTGGCTAAATATGATAATCTCATTTGAGGAAGTGTTGACTACCACCCCTCAAAGTGATGTGACTCGTCAATTCCTTATGTGGGATGTATAAAGGATAGAGTTAATGATATATATATATATATATATATATGATATTATACTGTAATTATAATATAACTATGTATCATTATGTTTAAATTCCGTTAAAATAAGAAATATAACTGAAAGTTGTGTTAATGCGTACGTGCGGCTTACCGTCTCCAGGAACGGTGCATTTCATTTCTTACATCCATGTGTTATGTACTATTATAAATACATGTATATACTGGATATATATGATATATATGATATCTAAATCATTAATACCCTTATGAAGATAATTGATATCTTATCACATGAACAACTTGTAATTATAAGGTGTTCAATTGTTTTACTAAAGTACCAAATATCGACAAAACTACTATTATTAACTTAAATGGTTACATAATGTTTATAACATGGTAATAATTGATATAAAAGGAATAATAAACTTGAAAAAGGTTCTTAAGAAAGTTTAGATTAACATTAGTTTATTATTCAGGATATTAAAGAACGATCGAGTCAATTCGGACATGATGTAAGGGATTTTTTTATCTCACTTGTATTCTCTGAGATTTCCATTGTTCGCCACTTATTCATTGCATGTGGTGTATTTTGTACTGCCACTTGATATATATTATCATTAATATCATTTTATTCATGGTATTCTGTGATTACATTGGTGTTTATTATCTATTGGTCTTATGACTCAGTTGATTACAACGTGGTAAAGGGTTTCATCTCACTTTTTATTCCCGTGAGATTCATGCTATATTTGCCACTATTTTGTTTTGTTTTGTGTATGTACTACACATGATTGTACTCTATGTGTAATATACTTTCATATATGAGTATTTACATCTTCTCTTTTATGATCCATCTTTCATGTGGTGTATGTTTTGTATGTTACCAAATCTGTAAGGGAACCATTCACCCTCCTCTTTTTAAAAGGCATCTTTTTGTTATGTCTTTTAAATTACATCTTATTATGTTGGGATATGTTCTTCCGTATCCTTATTATTGTAAAATATATTTCCAAGTGATTTGATACCATTTTTCTCCCATCAACTCATTTTTTAAATTTTAAAGTGATGTCGGTAGGCTGTCAAAGTTTTCTAAGGGAACTTCATAACCAAATTTAAATTCTTTGGGTTAAACTTGAACTTCAGGAATATTTCATCCTATGAATATGTGTGAATGACCTCTTATTGTTTTACACTTAATATCCACTTGTATTTGGTTTATTTATATTTGACACACATAATTATGTAATTTATTTATCCTTAATTTAATGATATCATCTTTATAAGGGATTTAATCTCAATTTACATTTCCATTGAGACTTCATTGTTTTTATGTACCAATTCACTCTTATATGGTGTATATACTGTCTGTTGATATATTATATCATTAATAACTTTATTCTCCTGATATTATATAGTTCTTATTAAATGTTATTCCTCATTTATTTGTATTCAAGCATCTATCTTTTTGTTAAAAAAACTCTTTAAAAAAATTATTTGAAATGTTTTAAAGATTTATTCTTATAAATATTTCTAATTAATTTCCATGTTTTCAAAAAAAAAATTAGGATTTATTTTTATGGAAATTAATGTTTTCAACTGATAATTCATTTAAAATATTCAAAGCGGTATGGGACACTTTGCTTCAAAAATATCTTTTTAAATGGTTTTGAAAATGATTTGATAAAGCATTATTTATTTTAATATCTTGATTTGATATATTGGAAAGTGGAAATGTTATATTTCATTTATACTTGTGATATGTTTTATGATTATGTTATGGTTATTGGGAATTTTTTTACCTATACAGGTGGTTCTGTGATAAACCTAGGGTGGTGAGCCCGAGATAGCTCTCCAATGCATTGTGTAACGTGACAGAGGTAAACTTCTTGTTTCTCCTAAGAGATTTAGGGAATATACTGTGATGGGTATACCAAGTGTAACTCCCTATGTAGAAATGATAGCTAAAATTTATGTTTGATATGAATGCCATAAGTAACATTTTGTATTTATGATTTGTGTGTGTTATTTATAAATCTTATGATTTTGCAAGGTATGTTATGATTGAAAAATATGGTTTCATTGATTTTTATTTACTGATGGGCTATTTTTTTCCTTACTTATTTTGTAACCCTTACTAATATTTTTATGCTCATCCCATGTTTTTGAAATGTTTTCCACAGGTCTTAAAGATGAATAGGGTCAAGGATGGGATCAAGGAAAAGTCATGCTATCTAAAACATGGAACTAGACATGTTTATTTTTAAGTGTTTGTATTTTATGAAAAAATGGATACTGATTAGTAGTGTCTACATGTAATATTCAGGTTGTAATGTAATTTTTATGACTAATTCTCTAAAAAAATAATCCTGAATAGATCCTTAATGTGAATTATTTATTTAATTCCAGATTATTTAAGGTTTATGGCCGGGTCATTATATTTGGTGTCATCAGATATTCATATATGCAATTGTCTGTAATGATCCTTAAACATTAATATTATAATTATTTCATCTGATGAATCTCACAAAAAGATTAGTTAACAAAAATTGTGACAATATATGTTTTCTGTGAGGTAAGTTATATTAGGTGTATCATTATTGATAGGTAATTAATGGATAATTTAGGGAAGGATTTGCCTCTTCCAAAATTATGGAAAGCTAATATCTCATCACTTTAATTATAATATATATATCACCCTAAATTCCATGCACATGGTGTAATGATGTGTTCATTTTAGGTAGTCAAAGAAAGAGGTATAAAATATAGTTTAGTGAAATGGACTTGAAACCTATTTTAAAATATATTGTGCCAAATAGATTATATTAAAAAAGTGATCATTCGTATGTGGTCATCATCATTTCAACATTAAATACTTTCTCTCGGGTGACTTGAACTACTACTAGATAATAATCATGGAATTTATGAAATCCCCCTTAATTACAATGAGAAATAATCCTAGAGGTTCATACAGTAAGTGTTTCCATTGATCATGATTCAATTATATTTGGATTTAACTAATTTGATATTTATTATTCTCTAGATTGAGGGATAATTTTATTATCATTTTTATCAATCAATAATAATTTTTTATGAATAAAATATTAAAAAAATATTTATTTGAGTGTTAAATAAGTGTTATAGGTGTTTGAATGGAATACGATTGTGTCTAGTTAAAAATAATAATTGGCAAAGTGATTAAATAATATTTGTTATTGCATAAGTTGGAAAATTCAAAGAAATAATAACAAAAATATAATTATCATTCATGGGGTTTATTAAAGCTTATAAAATTATTTTAGGGTTGACATGGAATTAAATAATTGTTTTAAACAAAACCATAACTCTATAAATAAATGATTATGTATATTGTACAGGGTGTGTAGTAAAAAATAGAGAATTTTTAAGCACAACGAATTCTCCCTCGACTCCTCATAGCATCTCCCTCTCATGAATGAAAAACTCAAACAAGATTCCTTCAGGATAAAATCATGAGTGGTCAAAATGAATAAAAAATAATAATGGATTCTCTATGATAGAAACTAATTATTGAATGGTGTTTCTCAAAGATCAAAGGGGGGCGTATGGATCACCATTAGAGAGATTCTACCGCTGGATCATCAAAACACAATGAAGGCATACCAAAATGGTCTTTTTCATATGATCAAAATCGATGTCAAAGAAATAATACTATTATGAGTTATTTGTTTCTTCTGATATAAAAAAATTAATTATAAATTTTAAGGGAAATATCCCCTCTCTGGGATTCAAGAAAGTTAATATTAAAATAAATATTAATAGATCACCCACCACCACACGCTTCCATTATAATCATAACCGATAACCTTGTTTGATGGGAAAAAGTAAGGGGTGGCCTTATATCATCCAATGGGTAATTTCATGCTAGAGTTGGTTTCCCATGGATTGTATTTTGTTATAATATTCTTGGAATTTACTTTAGTTTACACTTAGTGGATAATCCCATAGGAAATATACCAAAGTAATGTTGATGATTTTATCTATATGATGGATTAGACAAGGAGTTATCCAATGAAGCATCCAAAAGTGATATATGATATGATTGGGATGATTTTCTACCTATAAAATTAAAAAATTGGATGAATAGTAAAGAAAACTCATTACATAGTCAAATATTTATCTTGACCCACATATGATGATGATGAAGAATAAAGGGGTTATCATTTTAGTGAGAACCCATTTAGTAAATTTCCATGTTAAAGGATTACAAAACAAGACACTTGTCTGATAAAAGATAATGTTATACAAAATAACATCATCATCATTAAACCTAAACATTAAAAAAAACTCCAGAAAAGATAATCTCAGTGTAATAAACTATAATGACTCGTAACCTAAGAAATGTTCTTAAGGAAGAAAAAATTTGTGTGTTACTATAATAACTTTATGACTAACCAAGTGTTGATGTTGTTCAATAGATGGATTTAGATGATTGTGTGATGTATAAAATGATTCACTAATGATTTCAAAGACATTTTTTGAAAAATGAAATATAGAATTATAGTCAATTATCATGTTTTCTATATGTTTGGATATGCTAATGGGATGAAGGAATTACGATTAACAATTTTATTTGGTCAGGGAACTCATCTTGATGTAATCCCTAGAAATGTTATGATAACATTGTGGATATCAAGAAATATATCTAATGTTTGGAAAATCATAAAAATAGTTGAACTTAATATATTATGTCTCAATACGAGTGCTATAGATAATTATAGGGGTAAAAGTTCAAATCAAAAGAAGAAAAGTTGTGTAGAGAGTTCAACAGTGTTTCTTTAATAAGATAATCAAGGTCATTAAAACCTAATGATATTATCAAGGAGTAATGATTCCATGTGATTAAATTATTTCAAATACCATAAGGAGTTTTATAGACTCTTTGTAATGTTCATGTTAGGTATCAATGTTATAGAATTTTATTCTTTGATTATTAAGGGTATGAGATACTGAAATTATATTTTTTATGTGTTATAAATACACTGTTGTTCAAAATCAGGGTAATAATGAATTGATCTTATATTTTTCATTAAAATAATGAAGAAAATGGTTTCTACATCAATGATTTTTTTGTCAAGGAATGTATCAAGATCATATGAATCATAAAATGATATTTTTCTTTATCGCATTTTTCTTTTGTGGTAAGAGGTGTTTTTTATTAAAAAAGAGTTCTTGTGAACCAAATATGATAATTAATTGTAAATATATGGTTTATGAATCATTTTATTCTACAACATATTTTTAAAATGATCCAAGGAAAAAAATTCACCAAGATAATGTGTTTATATTTATGTTTATTAAAATATGATGAATTTGTTCTTTCCACCCATTAGTGGTATATTTTAATAAAGTATTATTTTTAGTAAGAATATTTTACAAACATTGATGTCATATATGATATGAATACATTAGTTTATTTGATAAATATTCCTTCTAAAAAGAAATAATAGTTTTTTACTTAAAAAAGTAGTTTGTGTGGTATCTTAACATGATATTCTAAGATAAATAATGTCTAATAGGCAAGAGAGAGTATGTTTGAACTTAGAGAAGTTAAATTTCAAAAATAAAGGATTATACTAATATATAATTCAATTTTATGTTTAATTATTATCTTAAGGAGTTTAAGATATGTGATGTTAAGAAAAATGTAACAGTTACATCCAGTTACCATATAAAGTGTATACTACTACATTCTAATGAATCATGCTAGTAAATATATTTAGTAAATTTTACTTAATATCCTAAAATAATTTAGGGTATGATGGTAAATTTAAATATAAATGGTTACATTTATTTATGAAATAAATGTTAATATCACATTATCCAAAAAAGGATCAGTATGTTCGTGAGAATAATAATGTAAATAGTTACATTATTATTTAAGGGAAAAGATTGATTGGATTGGTTTCAATGATGATAATCATGAAAATAGAAATAGTTATAAGAATACAATGGTTTTTGACATCATAAAAATTTATGTTATAAAGATAATGAGTTTTAATATTTTTAAATAGTTATATTTTGGGAATTAGATTCCAAAATATCACCATTATTTAAACTGACTTTACTTCATAAATGTTACTCACTAAAGAGTTATGGGGGGGGGGGGGTGGTAATATATGGTTACATAAATGTAACGACCCATAACTCTATCAATGTAATTTGACATTTTTTTATTTTAGATAGTATATACTCCATAAAATCACTTAGAGAACATAATAAAAACATCATAAAGAAGAATGAATGAAAAATAGGTATTTATATAAGTTAAGTAATCTATATGTATGAAATAATAATTTGACCATAAGAATAGTAATATGAAACTTATGTATAGTAAATCTGCCAAATGATTAGTTACATCGCCCATGTTTGTAAAAATAATATTTAGGCATCTTATAAAATAATGTGTAATATAATTATATCATAGTATAGGTAAATGAATATCTTAAAAATATTAATTATGTGATGATATTTTTTTGAGTCATAATATTTAATTACAATTTCACAATTAATAAAATGATTTAAAAGAATATTAATTTTCATAAAATTTATTTCTTCTTATGATTTTCGTATAATTTTAGGGTCCTTAGTTAATTTTTTAAAGGTTTATAAAATTAGTTATATATTTAAAATCTGTATTTTTTGAGTAAGTGATTGTTTGAATAAAATTTAATGTTATCATATTTATAAAATTAATTTCATAAAATAGAGTTCATTATATTAATTCTATACATAGAAAAATTGTTAGGGTGAATTTTGGGGGTTTTTCTAAAATACTTGAATTTTATGTGAAAAGTAAAATATGATAAATTTTGATAAATGATAAAAACACGATTTATTGATTAATATGTGAGGTTTGGATGATGTAATAACCCTTGGTTCTAACTCACATGTAATTATTACTATATTTATTCACAATAATCAACATTATTTCTTATCTTGGGAAAAATAATGAATACAATTATGAGAAATCACCCCTCTCCTCGACTATAAATACCACCCCTCACCACTGCTTCTCCTCACACCTTCCCAAAATTGAGTGTTGTGAAATTTCTAACCAATATTCTCCACAATCCTCTATCACATTTCTAGGAGATATTTATTACATTAAAATACCAATACCAATCCCCTAAAAGAGGTTCTCAATGAGGAGTATTCAATAAGTATAATCTTCTTCCTTTTCCTTTTAATTTCTTTTCGAGTTATTTTATTTTAATTTTCTATACTCAACTCATATCTACAAATTATCATGATAACTAAAAATAATATATATACTAGAATGATATAAGGTTAATTGAATACCTTTCATCAAATTCCCTTTTATCACACTTTTATTTTAAAAACAAAATCATTGTTCGTGAGGTGTCAATTTACAACCGTTATGGACGACATATTTTTGTTCTTCAATTTATCCATCAAGGATGGTGATGAAATTTTTTTTTGGTTAAAATAGACTATAATATATGTATTACAACCATTATTTTTTTCTTTATGTAACATATTTACATAATACTAAATGATAAAACAAAATGAGTTCATTATGATCAATAACCACTGTAATAATGTAAACAATTATCCCTAAAGGCCTTATCTAATGATTCATCCTTATACTATATAACAAAATGATATATATAACCATTTACAATTGTTTATTTTCACTAATATCATATAAATTTAATTTTGTAGAATTATACCCATTCTGCATGAACATATATACTCATATACAAGTATACTGATCATGAAAACAATGGAAACAAGTGCTTCCGAGGAATAAAATTGTATCTTATAACTGATCGAGAATACCATAAAAGAACATAATAAAATTATAATAAATAAAATAAATATATAAATGGTTATTAATTAATTAATTAATGGATTGAATTTTTTATCAATGACAGTAAGGTCATGTGAAGAATACATTTATACTAAATGTAAGGGTTTTCTTCAAGAACCATCATTTTCATTCCGGTTATAATTTCATCCTCTATACAGAAATGTGATTCTTAATTATTTTTATAATTTTTGTTTATACATTCAAACCTCATCATTTTATCTTTCTTTAATGATAATTACATGTTTTACAAAGAATACCTTCTCAATCTTTCCCAATACGAAAGCCCAATTAAATGGAATGTCTTGATTTAGTACCCATTTTCAAGTACCATATATAATTTTTTCTAAGAAACCATATTTTTTCTAAAATATCATATTTTTTCATTAAAAAATATCTTAGTTAATTGTAGTTTTTATGCAAAGATTTTTCAAAACAACACATCCTTGGAAAGTAAAAAAGAGTATTTCTCTCTAGAATTCCTTGCTGGTTTTATAAGAGTATTTTCATCAATTTAAATTCTCTGTATGATTCTTATGTTTAATTGAGATTAATATTTTATGATATCATATACCATATTTTATTTAATGTTTTATTAAAAGTTTTATTGTGTATATGTTATGTTGATACCATTATATATATTACTATGAATGTTAGTGATTATGTTTGCTAATTGGGGAAAGTTATTTACCTTTCATATGATAGTTTCAATATGAATGTGTTTGTTTATTATGTTTCACTCATTTCATATGAGGAATGAATTTGACTTATTAAGTGTCACATGGGCCCCATTACATCTACTTGGTGCAACGATGGGTCTCATGAGACAAACAGGTTTGGGCATGGGATAACGCCTTACCCGATTATATATGTTCTCTTGGACGAAGCCTTGATTTTATGTCTATAATTTCCCAAATTAAATATTCTCTAATTATTAGATTACTATTTGACATTCCATTCCATTATTAGACTAGTATAATATCCACAGTTATGTTTCATTTTCCTATTATCACTTATATTGATTTATTTAATCCATTTTTATTCCAGCAATATTATGCTCATGATTTTGTTTTAATAACATGTGTTTTTAGTTATTCGCCTTGCATTGTGGTGTATTTTTATGCTCCTAAAATTTTAAATACCCTTGTTGAGCATCTGAGATCACCCCTTTCTTATGTTTATTTTCCCAAAGATGTGAAGATGTATATTATGAATGAATTCCATGTATAATATAGAATTATATGGGTGTTTCTATTATAGTTACTATGTTGTACATCATTGAAAGTTATAATGATGATTTTATGTGTGTATATTCATTTACAAAGCTACTAAACAATTCGTTCATTCTGGATAAAACTTCCTTGTTTATTATTCCAATGTAATGAATTCATGAACCAAATTCTAGCAACTGCAGCCAGGGTCTTTACATAAATATGTGAAGGTAATTGTATATATATGTAATGAGTTAACAAAACCCATAAAGTGCAATAATCATATGGTTGGTCAGATAGTTAATCTATCATATACGATATATTATACATGCACTAATGAATGGTTTTGTTATGTATTATTAAAATGTTTTATGAATATAAAATGTATCATATTAATGAAAATTCTCATGTCATCATTCTTTCATATTTGTTGCATTAATATAAATATGGATTTGTAAACCACTTCGGTGGTGGCATGGTGGTGAAGGAGAGTGGTACAACAATGTTGTTCTTTGGGTGGTTCAGGGTTCGAATCCTGGGAGTCCACTTTCAGGGTGAGCCTCTCCCCCAGGATCCACCTATCTTTCCAGGTCAATTGGTCACAACTGGGAGTGAAAAATGAGGTATGGCCCAATGTGAGAATGGATTTCTTTGAAGAACCATCGTTGATCGGGCTATCACCCTCCGGGATGCTCTGCCATCTCTGATGGAACCATCTCCATCCCCGGCTGGGGCTCTACCTCAGGGCAGTGACCACTTCATCGGGGAGAGGGGTTTCCATGTGTGGAGGGTTTGAAAAGGCCACACATGGGAATTCTCTTTAAAAGATATATATATATATATATACATTTCATGATGTGTAATTATAATTAGCCACTAAAAGTGAAAATTTTATTTATCCCTAACTACTGTTTTTCATGGATTGTTATAGGTCATTAAGAAATGTTAATCTTGGAATGGATAGTATTCTTTTATAGAGATATTTAATATACTCAGAAGTCACAAAATGTTGTTTTTGGGTGTTGGAAGACCCACTAGGTATATCACATGAAATGTCATACCCAATGACTTTGCTATACTAGGGGTGCATGTATCATGTTTGGATCACTAGTACATAAGGTTTGGGAGATAACTAGAGTAAGAACTTTCATAATTAGATACTTTTCTTAAACAAGTCAAGAGATACTTAACTAGTCTTAGGGTAGTTAGACATGTTAGTGTCTATGTCATCGGTTGGGGCTTAACTATATATGAAATTTTATCTCTCCTATAATAAATATGACATTTGGTCCCTAGATTGAGATGGAATAGGGAGTGTGAAGCCACATGTTGATAATACATATGATGTTATTATCTATTCTAATGTGGGGAATAAAGTGTGAATATTATTGAAGATAAATGACACGTGGTGTATTCATCAACTAGGTTAGTCTATACTTAGAATAATTGTGAATGAATGAGTTGGCTATATGGTATTGACATACTTAATGCCAAATGGTCACTAAATGTCATGGAAAAAGGGGACATATGAGAATGCATGTTTCCATATAATGAAGACTAGTAGATACAAGTATAGTGATACATGTGTTTGGTGGAGATCAAGCTAGATCAATTTATAAATTGAGTAACATTGATTCTGTTTTCAAGTCTTCTCTTTACTTACAAATATGGATCTGGTGATTTTTATTTGTTGTCAATGCTATAAAGGAACATGGATCCACACTTTATGGTTGACTAAATGGAGATTTATTTTTAATAAAAGATTTACTCTAAAATTGTTTTTTAAATAATCCAAAAGTGTTTTGGGTAGGTATTCACAAAGTATAATATATGATGTGATCTGAGGGGAAGTTAATGATAGTTTTCCAAAAGGTGTTTTGGAATATATCCAAAAGTAGTTCTAAATAAAATTTCAATCGTTATAGTATATAATACAATATAATGTGAAATGGAACAAAGTATTATAGGATTTTGTGAATGTGGGCGATTGATGGAGTATGCCATAATGACAACATTTCATGCGATCAATTGGCGGTTGTTGTTTTGAGAATATATTTACTCAATGTGTGGTGGGAATACAACCCTCACAAGATGCATGTTTATGAAATGTTAATGATCGAGTGATTCATCTCCACATATGAATATCATTAAAGGTGTATTTTATATGATGAATTACATAAAATATGTTCACGCATACAATGCATGTTATGGTCAAGGTACTGACACATGCGTTATAAATTCATGTGTAAATGTGTGTGTCATCATGGAGAATCCTCAGGATTGTATAAAGAGGAAATTAGCATGAAGTGACTATATAGATGTTTGACCAAAGTTCCCTTATACCCATAGCTACTTCTTCTTCTTCCCTTGAACTAACAAATTCTAGAACAATATAGAGGGTGAGGAGTCCTAATCATATGTTGATCAATTCAAGTGAAACCTGTGGATACCTATGGAGGTGGGACATTATCATCTTCCACTTGAGTTACCTTCATCAACTATATCTAATGAAGGTGAAGATATAGAAGAGCTATCATCGATGAAAGGTACACATGGTTTATAGGT
Organism: Viscum album; assembly: GCA_963277665.1. NCBI lineage: Eukaryota > Viridiplantae > Streptophyta > Magnoliopsida > Santalales > Viscaceae > Viscum > Viscum album. The sequence goes on from OY728141.1 coordinate 1,804,751,625, forward strand.
TCATCATTTCTAGGTTTTATGTTGTTTTCAATTATTCTTTCATTGAGATCAAGGGAATGAGATTTAGATTGCTTCCTCTTGTTAAGATAATAATTATTAAACCCCTTTAAATCCTATCATTAGTGTCATAAAAGAAGAAAAGGAAACCCACTAGTGATAGACTTAATTCTTCCTTATCGTAAATATTTGTTGGATTAGAGAAAATCCTAGGGTTTCAAAAAACAATATTTTTGTGTATTATGAAAAAAATAATAGATATGAAAATGAAAGATAAAACACATGTGCTTAGTTTTCTAAAGTAGACAAGGGATAAGGAAATGATTGTACCAAATGAAAATCTTTGTTTCTTGGAACCATTAATGCAATGAAAGAGACAAGAACTATTAAGATTATATTTCCACCACAGTTAACAAGATACATAAATCGAAAAGGTTAAAATTTTAAGAAATAAAAAACCTAGAATTATTGATAACCAATTATACAATTAATAGGATAACATTACGGATCGAAGATTGGAGAAGTGGGATAGGATGAAGAAATTGGTGAGGGGAGTTTGGGGGAAACTTCTAATTAGTTTAGGCCACTAAGTGGAGTTCAAATCAAAGGTTAGTTGATGAATACTCAGTAGTTGATGAGTAGATGATGTCTGGTTAGGGGTTTAGATAGTCGATGGAAGGGAGATGAAAAGACATGGTAGGTTCCTTGAGTAGGTTGTTTGTGAAAAGAGTATGAAATAAATATTTGAGCAGGAAATTAGGAAATGTGGAGTATAATTGGGAGGAGATGGTGGGATTTTAATGGTGTATGTGGAATAGGAAAGGTGGGTGCATTTGAGTGAGTGGTTGCACAGGCGGTGAGAGTGGGAAATTTTGGAGAGGTGATAAGATGTGGGAAATGGGAAAAAAGGGTGATGAGAATTGTATAGGTAGAATATGTGATTTAAAATAATTATAGATAGATTCCATTCCATTCCATTTTATTTATATTCATTTAATTTAAACTTCGACATCATAAATAATAAAAAATTTAAATAAACTTCCTTTAATTCCATTTTATTTAGATTCATTTAATTTAAAAGCACACATCTCAAATAACATCATATTTAATTAAATATTATTTCGTTCCATTTTATTAATATAAATTTCATTTTAACTAACACATAATATTTAATTAAATCTTATTCCGCCACACCCCATTCTATAAATCCATGTACAATTCCTGCTCATAAAATGGTCCTTTATATCCCAGATCTACCTATTTCTGTGATCTACATGAAGGTCAGATTTCCCTCAACATTTCTTTCTCCAGAGTGATAATATGGTACGTGAAAGTATTTGTGAAATTATATCATCACCAAAGGTGGAAAATAAAGGATTCTCAATTGGGTAAAATCCTTATAACCCTTTTACATTATGGTTCCAATTTTTGTTGTTCATTATTATTTATCCCCCATGAATACCCTTAACATCATCTTCTCATCAGGGCTCCCAACATACCACATAACCTGTTCCACAAACATCCCTTGTGGATCCTCCTCCAATATTGTAGTTTTAATATTAAAAGTACATTAATGGGGTCCCATACACAACTTCTGGCTTTATTGGCACTAATGGAAAAAAATATAATCTTCTGATTTTGTGAAGCTAGGCTTGGGGGAGTAGATTGTGTAATTACTCTTCAATAGGTGATTAAGATTAGACTTTAGAACCACTATAAACTTGAAATGTAAGTAATACCAATGATTCTATTAAAACAGTAACGATAATATTATATTACTCCCTGGGGTATGTTTCCATGAGATGCCCTACGGTGAATTTGGCATGGGTTATGATATGTTCACCAGTGATCATATCATTGCAGGAAATCATTTAAATCTCAATGAATCTATTAAAACAGTGATGATAATATTGGAATGGAGACTATTTCAATTAAAATAGTAAGGATAATATTATTTTCTACACAGGGGGCTAGTTTCCATAAGATTCCCTTTTGTGAATTTGGCATGGGGTCTGATATGAACACTTGTGATCATATCATTGAAGAGAATATTTAAAATTAAAAAACCAATAAGGCCAAGGATGTCAATAATAATAATAATTCACTACATAATCTAGTATTTTTCATTCATTGTGCATTAGTGTGTGCCTCTTTACCCCTGTAGAGAATCCAGTCCAGCACTTCCTACTTTGATTCCATATGGTAATTTTTTCCCTGACTAAAATTTTATAGGGCATAAATTACATCCATTTTTATAATAATCATTCTTTGTGTGACACCTCAATTATAGAAGCATTAAGTGGTGAAAATTCAATGCAAAAACAAATTTTAACTCCCTACCATTAATACCCATAACGAAGAAAAAATGTTGAGTCCTTTCCCATTGTAATATTTTATAAATGGTGCTTTATAACAACAACAACAATATTTTTCCATGTAATTATATTGGTTCACTTCTTACAAATTATTATTCTAATTACATTATAATATTGAGTTATTATATCATGATGTGAGATGAATGAGGTGAACCAATCATTACAGTGCAGGATGCCTGAAAGTAAATAAGGTTTAGGGATTTGTGGAATAAAGTAGTCAATATTGTGATTGTGGGATACTACATATAATAACACACCCAACAATGTTTAAATTAACAAACCCATGCAATGATGTTGTTGGATCAAGACACAAATTGAAGGTTTTTCGATATTGGATTATCAATATTACTTTTTGCTTGACAAGATAAGATTAAATAAGTGCAAGGGAAGAAAAATCCATCTCTTCCACTCAAAGATAAACAAACTCATATAATTATCTCTATTTGAACCTTGAATGCAGAATTCCCCATAAAGTAATGTAAGATTGGCCATTTATAGTAAATAGATGATATAAATATCTAGGTTTTAGTCTCTCAAAGTTAGGAACATAATAATCCCTACATTTTAAGGTCAAAAAGATGTGAAAATACTTATTGACACACATTACTATTGATATTATTCTTTAGTTCACTATAATATATTTTTTTCCACAAACCACATCCTTAGAGACTCTCTAGGTTTATTGGATGGTAAAGACCCCTTCCACAACTTACAATAATTCAAAAAAAAAGAAGGAATCATAGATATATGGTGTGTAATCAATCTATATGGATCACCACTTATATAAATGACCATAAATATTGAAAGGGAAGAATACATGGGAGCACCGGACACTCTAATTCCCATGATAAGTGACCTGATAGGAATAAATTCTGTTTAAGAGATAAAAGTGAAATTATATTGATTTTTGATAAAAAAATGCTAGGAAAAATTAATATGGACAATAGAATTAGCTGAAGGAAACTGCGTTGGTGAAGAAGATGAAATACACTTGATGGTGCTGATCCTAAAGGACATTGGCCTAACCTACTCATCTAGCTCATACGACTACAATCCAAAACAATTTGTATCCCCCAACATACTACTTCTCTTATTTAATTCACCCTACTAAACCTGTAGATGTTTTATACTACAATTACATTTATACCATGGTATTTTAGATTCCACACATCCTAATTATTTTACTCACATTCCTATCAAATCATATCACTTGAAAGTCCACATTTTCATTATAGGGCCCTGAAATCTTTTCAAATAGAATGTAAACACAACAATTGTTTTGGGAAAAAAAGAAAAAAATTGGGATGAAATATTTTGAAAAATTGTGAAAGAAGCCAAATGTGGAGAAGGAACCAAAATGGACCCCTAACGGAATCCCATCAATGGTTCATGGAAGGAATTCCATGTTAATATAGTAGTACATGAATGAGGATGCTGGTCCACCTCCACAACAAATGGTGTCATTCGAAAAAACGAGAGAGAGCGGTATAACACTGTGAACCTCCCTCACAAACCAAATTGGTTCACGAGCGAGGTAAAGCTGATGGAATCCCATGAGAAGGAAAATCCATTCATGGGATTGAGGAGGTGACTACGACTACAAAAAACCACATCCGTCATGAACCTTAGACCCACAAACGTCAGTTGAATGAGTCATCTGTGGGACAAATGATTTCCCCATGGGCCGCCATAAAAAATATCATGCATCCCATAGATACAACATCCTCAGAAATCTATAAAAGGACCTAGAGGGGAGCTAATAAGAGGGGTCATATTTTTGGGGAGCATGGAGTTTATGGATTTCAGACATAAAAAAAACGATCGATGAAGTATGGAATGATGAACAGTTCAAAGTAGGTGTAAACCTGATGCATACCATGAAAATATGGACACATACTACAAATAATAATAAACTAGCCACAAGCCTAATTGAAAAACGATGAACTATAATCCCTTTTCAGATGAAATTCTTGTGATCCAAATAATCAATTCCCCTTCTCTAATCTGGAATACCACAAATCGCATCACTATACGGATGAAACCTTGTACCACAGAACACTTCTCTACACGGATGGAATATATAACCGTGTAGAACTACCATACACAGATGGAATTTGAGGCCATGTACCATTATGGTATGTGGACCACATCTAGGTTAGTGTACCACCTCATTACGTGGATGGCCCCTCCACCCACATCGCAGTATTCCATGTAGAGGGTACCCCACCCCGCATGAACAAATGGTATGAGGAGTAGGGTACATTAGGGACTTCCAGCTTCTGGTACTAATCATTCCATTCCATTTCCATACCATTCTCCATGATCCCTTTAAAAACAAGTCCAATAGCATCATGCCAAATCCCTTTCCAAAGCCACCAGACATGGATGGTAAAACCACTGGGTACATTATAACTCCCTATTGATTTTACATACCCATGGTAAACATAGTGGCATAGGTAGTCCCTACAATAGTACGGACCTCCCAAATATCCATAAGTCTACATTACCATGTTATCCCAATGTAATGCCTTGGGATAATAATGCAAACCTCCCCATTCTTGGGATCAACTATATTAACTAGATTTTCCATTCATTGAGAGCTTGTGACAAATCGAAGTGATCTTGTTGTCTTTTCATTTTGATGAGGATATATGCATCCACACATTCCTAGAACTCATTTCAATGAACTCTACCTGAGGTATGTCCCTAATCATTACAAGGTAGGTGTCACTCTTTTATCTGTTATGCTTGTCCTAGGACATGTCCGAATAGATTTACAAACATCAATTTCCTGAATAAAAACACATGAGGATAAATTGGAACATTCAAAGCCTCTCTCTCTCTCTTATTGATCCATCACCCCAAATTATTATGCCATTTTCCTCCTTTTCTATCAGTGGATAAGGGTAGGTGTGTGGTTTTACAGATCTACCACTTCCTCTTATTTCACACACTAAGCACGAATCACATGTGATTAGATGATGATGATGATCACATCATCTATACCATCTCCCAATGTACTATGATAAATTTGATTCTATTTCTAACCAGGATAAATAGGTTGTCTGCCTAAAGGCCTGAGATCAACTATGAATCCTCCTAGGTGTGAGCCCTAACCAAACCACCAAATCATCATGAGTATAGATCCTACTCTGGGTTCCACAAAAATGGTCCTCCTCTTAGGTATAATACCCAAACTCAATGAACTATGAGAACTCTGATTCCTATCCCAAAAAGGATACATAAGGTGCCTATCTGATGATCTGAGATCAAAGGGGATTCTTTTCAGTGGTTAATACCCAATCATACCCCCCAAAAGTAGGGCCTTCACTATGATATAAGACCCAACATAAATCGAAATTCGAGGGATTTGATTCCTGACTAACTAGGATTCATAGGAAGCCTCCTTGGGGTCCAAACCCAACACCCAAATCACCTTACAATTCACCAAGAAATATCTATGGTAGGTACATATCCACCTAGGATTCCATGACTATTCTGAGCATCCTAGGATACTTCAGTGTATGTCCCATAGAAATCATGACTAGGCAGGTTCCACCTAGATGTCCTAGCTTCATGCCATTAAACTGAATGGATGGGTCCTCATTGAATTACCATAAAAGGTGACATGTCCAGTTAAGTGGCACTAAAATATATGGATTCTGATTACTTTCATGAGTTTACCTAGAAATCTCATCTTATGGGTTCAATCCCGACAACAAAACAACTTCTCTCCCCCTAGATGATGATAAACACCAAAGAGCCTCATCAAATGGATTAAAATAAAATTGTGTCAGTAATTCCTAACCCATTTATATTCATGGTTGATTTTGAAATCTCGGGGTAATCCATGGACATAAGATTGGGAACGATCCAAAGATTCATGAATATATGAACATTGGTTAAATCTAGTAGAGAGTCATGGAGTAGGAAAAAAATTTCCCGCAAAAGCATGTGATGAGCCCGAACTCCCATCCTCTCGACAAATAGAGTCCTTATGTGTCATTGGAAACATAATCATCAAATGAGCGCCAGTGTTTGGAAAGAAGGTACACAGATCTTGGATAAAGGGGACACTGGTTGTTTCAGACTCCACTAATAAACCTGTTTGATACCATCTGTGGAAATCGTACCCAACATGGTTCGATTTTTAAAAACAATTAGTCATCTAAAATTGCCCTCCAGGACCATTCAATTATGGAACCACTTTTGAGACATAAAAAAGGATGAACTTCCCAATCCTAGTGGGACCATCTCACCCATCAAAAAGGGACATGACACACCTCAGTTTGAAACAAAAAATGGTGAACCCGACGTGAAACCCTTCATAATAACAGAGAATTGGTTACTATATATTGGGATATTTTTTCTTCCCTGGTTGAAACAGATTGGGTCGAAATAAAAATGGTAAACCCAATGTGAATCCTTAACCAAGGTTGGTGGTTACCTCACCTCAATCCCCTTTCACATTCCAAAAGAATTTTTCCATGTAAAATCATCAATTATACATATGGTCATGAGATGATAATTTGAGGTGTTTTTTATGTATCTGTCATATCTATTGTAGGTAATACGTAGAGTTGACTACAATCCAATGGAATCCCAACAGTTTTCCGAGACACGTATTTCAATGACCACATAACCAACTAAATCCTCGACGAAGAACATTACCCCCTCACCGACCCAACATCGTCAATGTTGGGTTTCAAATTCATTGATCAAAGAGTAAAACCAAAATGATAATCTCCCCACAGTAGTGGTTGTACACTATGCCCTTAAATTAGTGAAATTTCATCAACCTCCCCTTCAGCCATAGCTGACAATCTGGAACATGATGGCCTCAATGGTAATCTAATATCATTTCATGGGTCTATCCCTAGAACACAACAATGAGTACCTCCATTACCATTAGGAGGTAGATGAAGTCGACACCGATGATTTCATCCCAGCTCTACAGGAACCCTACTTGAGGGATTCAACTAAAGTACATCACCACCAACATCTTACAACCCAATATCCTCACTCCGAAAAAGATATCATATCGAGGGAACCTGCTGAAGTCCAGTGAACATGGGCCCCTCGCGCTTCCTGCCAAGGGTGGAGAATTGATAATTAAGAGCATGCCATTACCTTGGTTACTGAGGAGGATATCTACTACACAATCACAGAGGTATACCACTATTATACATACACATTTACATTTTATTCTGAATCCCACCAAGTATATATAGTGGTAGAATATAATCTGGTGAAAATTCCCACCAATTGTCGCCCATCCCTCCACACAAATGTAGCAATAAATTACAGGTAGATGAAAATCCCTTCTAATGCTCAAGAATCCCTCCATCCAAATAGGGAGGTAACCATCTATAGGTAGGCAAAAATAAATTCTAATGCACAATATGACCACCGTCTAAATTGGGAGGAAAAGTATATCCATTTATACAACACTGCCAATGCATAAGAAGACCGCTGGTCAATTACAGTGGCAATCAACAGGAAAATGAAAATCCCCACCGATGTGCAAGAAGATCGCCATCCAAATAGGGCGGAAACCATCTATAAGCAGGAAAAAATTACTTCTTTTGCACACTAATACCACCATATAAATAGGGAGTAAAACTATGGGTAGTCAAACAACACTACCAATGCATATGAATCCCACAAATCAAATATAGTGGTTATGAATAGTTATATGTAAATTCCAACCTACTAACTCCAAGCCCAACATTCCAATATAGTGGAATGAAAATATAATAAGAGTCAAATTCCTACGGATTCACATCAAGCTCGTGAGAAAAATAAAGAAGAAGGAAAGCAGATGAAAATTCAAGTTTGCAAATATGAAGCCCAATAGTCAAATAAAGCAGCAAAAAAAATGGTAGCTGTAGTATCTCAACTATAAGTCAGGGGTATATTAGTTCCCCTACTCCGATACATGAGACGTACTAGTACCCACTTGCAACACATGGTAGCTTGGAGTACGCACAAACTCTTGCTCAGACATCGGAATGGGTGTTTATACCCGTTCAAGCAAAATATATATCTCAACACATTATAGAAATTATGGATGATTAATCCTCTAGTCTAGACTATATCCTCCAAACCTTACAAGACAACATTGAATTGGTGGAAAAAGAAAAGATTCGGGCCCACAATCCCATACCCACAGATGTCGTGCTTTTTCCACAAATTATTATTGTTACTTTGGAGTATACTTACATCCCTACTCTAGTCCAGGAGGGTTGACCACTATATTCCGCTATAAAAGGATAACCAAATCGAGAAAAAACATTTGTTCCAACTGGGGGACACCAGTCCAATGTGGTGGCCACTCCAGGGTAGGCATATATCCCTCATAGAACTCAAGATGTTTCTCTTCATATCCCGAATAAATCATAGAAACTAGAAAAATTGGAACCCGTATATGAAGGCTATAATCAATAGTAGGTGGCCTTAGTTTTTCAAAAGAGAGCACCCAAAAATGAAAGGCATGAAACAAAACCAGAAAATGAAGAGAACATTATTGATTCTACTCTATCGGAAGATGGAGTTCATGATGCCATAAAAAATATATTAATTGTGGATCAAGATCCTATTGATCCATTACTAAATTATATAAGCAACAGAAGTAGTTTTGAAGTTCCACCCTATAATATTGATAAAAGTACCTATGAAGGTCCTCCTTAGAGCACCCATGGGGTCTTACTTCATGGGCCATAAATAATATATTGAAAAACCGAATCTCTTGATGAATGCAAGGATAGTCCTCCCCTTGACCGGTATATCGAATGGATAGAAGGTCCCCCCATTACTACCATATCCCATGATGGTTCTCCCTAAGTTATAGACTACATATATTATTCTATATACAGTCATACATCAATTTATCATGGTATTCCTCTCCATGATGGGAGTCACTATGAAGGACCTCCCCATAGTGCCACCATGCTACGAGAAGGTCCTCCCTTCATTATAGTACATCATGAAGGTCCTACTAAGAATAAAAAATGAAAATATTATCCCTATTGTAAGAGAAATGATGGTTGCCCTCACAATAATACCAATCATTGTGAAGGACCTCCCCTCAATTGTGTCAGAAAACATGAAGGTACTCCACTTGCTTTGCACCACCCTCATGGTCCTCCCCAGGGTATACACCATAGAGACTCTCTACTGCTAGACACTAATCTATGATGGTAGCCCTGTCCATCACGACATTGATTTAAAAGGCCCTCCCAAAATTAAAAATTCACACAAAAAAAAGATAGTCCTTCCCCCGCCATTCCAAATGTGAGAATTCCCTCATATTCTAAGGCCCTTGGAAAGACAGGGTCAAATATAGTAGAAAAATTTTCTATGCAAAGTTGTACCATTTCTTAGTTAGGAGACGGATCGAGGCCACACTCATCCTATGAGGCACCCCCACGCCATTCCTGAATCAATGAAATATCTACTAGTCTTGCTATTCAGGATGAAATAATCATAACACATCCAAGTTGGGAATAATAAGTAGAAAAATTCATGGAAGAAGAAAAAAATAACATGTTTCTCGCGAGAACAAAATTTTCCAGGGACCACATACCAGTTATGTTCTTCCCACAACCAATTCTCGGTTAATTATTCCAAAAGAGTTGTTGAAAGAATGTATTCCCAAAATTAGACTTTATTTCTAGAAAACTCTTTGCCAGTTGAAAAAGAAATTTCAATCGTATGATTGGTATATAGACCATGTATGTATATTGGAGGAGCTACATCAAGAAATTAACATTGAATCCCTTCCATCTGCATAACATCCACAATCAGAAATGAAGAAGAAAAATCCTGGGGTGGATTTCTTCTATGCGCTTCAAAAATTGTGTGGGCTCATCAGTGACAGACCATCTAGTGTTAATATCCAAGGGGGGGGGGGGGTAGAACATGGAGCTCTACACTTTACCCCATTTCCCGTCTAAAATAACCCACTAGAAATGGCATCCAAAAATTTCATAATCCAAAGAAGACTTCCAAATGAGGTACATATTCTTGAAAAGTGGCCTTCTTAACAATAACTAGCCTTGAGTAGGCATCCAATGCATTAGGACCGATGAGAGAAAGCCATTGAGAAACTCATGAACTAGGCCACCGTGAACATTCAGTGGGCTTATTGACTAAGGGAATATATCCCATGAACATTGATCATGTTCTATGAATATAATAATTCATCTATAGATCTGGTAATATATCCTGATCATTCCCACATTATAATGTACAAAATCAAGAAGGCGACAATAGTAGAAAACATTGTCATGGTACGGGAGAAGCGCCATCCCACAAGGCTGGGAAAAATTTTAACAGAAAATCCTCCATATGAAAGACAAATCTAAGTCATGACACAATGATAATGGAATAATAGAAACCATAGTTTGTAGGGCTCTGAGAATTTTTATATCAATTTCTGACCCAGCAGATACCTGTCTTCTCCCATCTGGGGAGAACAACAAATAGAGTGTTCACCCATTCTACCTCTTCTCTTTATTCATGTCCCTTGATAAGAAGTCATATTTTAAGGTTATATTAGGGATCCCTTCCATTCACTCTTATCTAGGAAACATGAAAGGTTCTACAGAATGAATGGAGAAAATAAAAAAAAGGATACAAGAAGCACTCATTCAATTTAGCACCTGGTACGCCACTTATAATGCGATATGAGTAAGTGAATGTTGTGAATGTTAGTCCCAAAAATCTAGAGGGTTCCGTTATAGAGGTGGTACACACCGAGCATAAAAGTTTGCATACCTATAACCAATGGGCCACCTTAAATTTGGGATCTCCCTCAGATAATCCATCACTTCCTATGGTGAGAATCCCCAATAAGGAGAAGAATAATACTTCTGTTGCATAAAACCTACTTCCTACTCCCAATGAGAATGCTTCCCTCATGCTTGAGGAGAGATTCGATCAATAGGAGTAAGAAATGAAAGATCTATAGAGAATCAACACTGAGATGCTATGAGAAATCCATCTTAATGGGTACGTTCCCCAGGTGGAGCATCGACACACACTTCCATCAGATGCACCTCTACCCAATGGGCTCATACCAACAAATGTAGTAAGAATGAAAATCCCATTCAGGGAAGAATTGGGACCACAATTCTACATAAACCCAATCCCGGTAAGATATCAAGACTTCCATCCATTGGGGAAGCAACCAGAACAGGTATAGGAGAATCGACAAAGGATTCCCTTGGATGGGTATCCTCCCCATGTTCCAGTAGTGCCAACATGTGAAATACTTTCCCATGTTACACCCTATCATGCTCATGTTCTACAAGACATGCTTCAAGGGATCATTAATACCATAGAGTCATTAAATAATCGATTAGAATCCATGGAAGGGTTGTGTGTTCTGATACAGCAAGAATGGAAACCTTACCCTGACTGGGTAAGAAACATTCTACCACCACCAAATTTTGGGAACCCTGTATTCATAGTTTTTAATGTCTTAGTGGACTTGAAGAGACACCTAATGCACTATGAATATTAATGTGACCCTGTTATGGGAGCTCTGGAGAAACAAAAAGTTGTGAAGCTCAAATGAATTTTGTGAACCTTTTAAGGTTTAACATTTGTGTGGTACACCAGTTTTCCATCTCATTCAATAATAAGCTGGGAGGATCTCCAGTGCTAGTTCTTATTCTAGTTTAGCTCCATGTTATCAAGTATAATAGTCAGTGACATCATGAAAGGAAAACAACAAGATAATGAGAGAGTTTCAGACTTCATGTTCATATGGAAAGGTCTAAATTAATCCTTGAACAAACCACTACCCAAGATGTGATGTTGGCCAAGTTCATCGAAAATCTCTATGATGAGCTGCAAACACCTGTCATCCCGGTGAAATATATAAGTGGGTTCTGATACTTCTCTTCCACTACTCAGAGGATAGTAGATTACTTGAAATAGACTAATATCATGTACCGATAAACCCTATCATCTCCAGTCAAGAGTGTTGAAAAAGATTAAGTGGCTTCATTCATGATTAATCCTCCCCCTGCGCTGGCTCAAGCTCCGAGTCCCACACCAAATAGTGAAATCCCCTAGACATCAGAAGCCTCCCCCTCCTAGACAAGATGCACAATGGGGGATAGATGAAATCAATTCTATGAATGAATAAATAATTTTTACTCATTTGAGTGTGAACAAGTCTGTGGCTACTTCGTAGCCGTAATAAATTGAAACTTTCCCTGAATATGGTAGTTGAAGAGAAATGATGAAGTAGGTCTTGATGACCAGGAAGATTATTGTCCCTTCCATTGGATACTGGGGAGAAACGAAGGGTGATTCATCTTAAAGAACCTATTACAAAAGATAATAGATTCTAGAAAATTTAAATTGATACCACTACCAGCACATGTATAATATGTTCCCACCACTGAACTGGATGAAGGAGGAGAGTGGAAAAATGTTGTTAACAAAAAGGATAAAAGTTTTTATAGTTGTATGAATCAGAAAAAAATCCACTAACCCGATGATATCCTATAATAAATGTTAAAGAAACCCATTATGCCTCAAATAGCTCTTGATGAAACATAATATACAACCTCATCCCCACAATCCTCTAGAGGTCGACCACAAAAAAAAGTCCAATCATAAGGGAAGAAGGCATGTGAAGGAAGCTAAACATTCACCAAATAAAAAATATGACTTTTACACTCTTATATTACAGTCAATAATATCTTATGATATGTGCACCACCCCACCAAACGACACAATGAATGACAAATAATGAGGCAATGTTATCCTGAAAAGTGGAGCTGATTTTTGGATATGTAAATTTCATCCACATAATTGATCCCTTCTTCGATGATGAATATGGTTATCAACCATAATTACTTACACCCAATTGGGTGGATATAGGAATAAATAGAAAATCTATTGATATCAAGGGAGATGAAACCATGGTAGAAATCATGCTTATGGCTGCACCCCCACCAAAATCGTTAGTATCATAGAAACCTATAGAATGACCCCCAGAGGATCCAAAATGGATATAAAAATTCTCTATCTCCCAAAACAATGCACCTAGACCCTATCCATCTTAAATATCAATCATTGGATGAATAGGTGGCTAATTCCCCTTAGTAGGAGAGCATACCAACCTTACCCAATCCACGAAGGACAGAAGCTCCTCTGACCCGGATCCCAAGGGACGACCCATATTTATCAAATGCTCAAGCCCCTAAAGAACCTATGAAGGAGAATACAAAAGCTGGGAAGTTCCAATATTTAGATTAGAAACATGACATTCTGAAAGAGTTATCATCGGTACTAGCTATTATATCAATCATTGATGCACTAAATCTATCAGAAAATCTTAGGGAGGCACTCATTGAAGCCTTTTTAAGTCCCCAAGAGATTAATGCTGAAATAGATACCACTAATTTATACTGGACAGAAACCAATCCCGTAAAATTCTAGGAAGTAATCTCCTTCCTAGATCACGATGAAAATGTCATCATTCAAGGACTCATCAAAACATTATATGTTTTTGGCATGATAAATGGTGTTGATGTCTAAAACATCTTCATTGATAAAGGCCCTAAAGTTAATATCCTCCCAATATGGACACTTCATCAGCAGGGATGCAATGCGGATGATCTAGTACCTACTCCATGAGCTTGTTGGGTTACGAAAAAAGGGAGTAGAAGTAATTAGGCTAGATTAAGCTGGAAAACCAATTCAGTGATGTCATAGCTCAACCTGAATTTCTAGTGGTCTGAGGTAATACAAAATTCAATGCCTTGCTAGGAAGGCCCTGACTTCATCAACACACATCGATCCTCTCCCCTTACCATCAGTTCCTCAAATATAGCATTAATGGATAGAGTTGGAAACTGCATTCCAGTAATGACCCATTTGACCTCTGAGAATCACACTATAATGATGCAGGGTTCTATAAGACAAAGGGGAAGCGACTTCTTGTCGATGGTATTGATTGGATTGCCACCCCGAATGGTTTTAATTTGGTTCATGCTAATTCCCTCAACCATCTCAGGGATGAATGCATACTACCCATCAATTATATTTAGAAAACAAGTCTAAATATGGGAACATGTCTCGAATTCTTCATGATATCAGTCTTGGTTGTCGATCCAGATAATGTTTAAAAGCTCACTAAACCCCATGATAATAGCGAGGGCATGGATAAAAATTCCACCAAACCATCATAAAAACTCCAAAAACTCTTGCCTCGCCCACTAATGAAGGATGAAGGGTTTCATCACTCAAAGATGATGAGGAAACTCTTTTATCCCTCTTTGTGTCTTCTCTAGAGAAGCCCCTGCCAATGGAAAAGGAGGAAGATACAACTTCATTTCCCTAACACCAAAATTGAAACTCTTCCCTAAACTATGGAGAAATCGTTTTAAGAATAATTTCCCCATTATATGACAAAGAGGAGGATGATGAGGATGTAGAGGAGGAAGAAGAATACCTCAGGGATGACGCTCCATCATTTGAGGAAAGAATTTTTACCACCATTGATGAACTTAAGGAAATCAACATAGGTATGGAAGAAGATCCGGGACCTACTTTGATGAGTATGACCATGCATTATAAAAGGAAAGAGGTATATACCTCATTCCTAAAGAATAATCAATATTTTTTTCACCAAAAATTATATAGAAATGCCGTGACTAAATCCAGAGGTGGGCACTCACCACCTAAACCTACCAGATGACCACCACGGTTACAAGAAAGCTGTTAGAAGGACACACCATGACCCATGCTACCAAAATAGAGGGTGGAGTTGACAAGTTCATTAGATCCAACTATATTCGAGAATTACAATACACCATCTTGCTTGCCAAAATTGTCCCTGTAAAATTTTATAATTGGTAAACTAAAGTCTGCATTGAATTCAAGAATCTAAGTCAGCATTACTCAAAAGATGAATTCCTGGTCCCAACCATAAAATTTAAGATCGATGAAAAAACATGATATAAGGATCTCTATTTCATGGATGGTATTAATGATATTTAAAAATCTAAATGGCCTAATAGGATGAATAATCCACCACCATTAAGGATCCCCAAGGGGTTTTATGCTTTAAAGTAATTCCTTTCAGTTTGAAAAATTCTGGTGCCCCATATTAGTGTTCCATGAATCACATCTTTAAACCCTTCATGGAAAAATTAATCAAATGTTATGTGGATGATATGGTGTTTATGTGACAACAATTCTCAAACCACAAAAAAGAAAATGAATCCTTATTCAATAAACTGTGATAGAATGGATTGAAAAAGAACCCCCTAATGTGGGCATTTGCTGTTACCTCAACACAATTTTTTATCTCCATCGTTTTCCACCATAGATTCAATGTCAAACCTAATAAGACAAAGGCCTCCTTGAAATTTCATTACCTCAAAACCTCACAGAGTTGAGAGGAATCTAAGGACACCGGATCTACATTCGATGCTTCATAGGAAGCCTCATAAAAAAATGATTTCCCTTCACCATGTTGATGAAAAAAGGGATGGAATATCAGTGGGCTGATGATTGTTTGGGAGCATATGACAATATCAAGAGATGTATCTTAATCCTACTGGTGAAAATTATTCTTGTAAAATTTATAAAACTAATTCTATATGTCACAACCTTGGAGTGATCCCTACGAAATTTCCTCACATAGAAGAATGATACCAGTCGTCAGAATAGTCTCTATTACCTCTATTGAACCATGATAGATTCTAAGACTCATTATTCAAATATCGAGAAATGATTCCTCGAATTAACATTTGTGGTTAAAAAGATGAGGAATTACATTTAGCCCCATGAAATCCATTTGGTCTCACATATCAACTCAATCAAGTATATTCTCAGTCATCCAATGTTAATTGGATGCCTTTCATGGTCGACGATAATCATATAGCTGTTTGATTTACGATTCATACCACGGAAATTTGTCAAAGTCCATACATTAGTAGATTACCTTGAAGAGAATCCATCAACGTTGGTGTCTCCAATAGATGATTAATTACCAGATGAGGAAGTTTTCTCTACTCAAGATAACTCCTAGATGTGGGAAATTAACTTCGACAGTGCCTTAGAACCCCAAATGGAAAAATGATGGAAGACCCCGAACTCGCCAAAGTGTGGCTAGGATTCATACTCATATCCCCCAAAAAAGTAGTTTTACCTATTTCATCCTACTATAAGATGGATGCACAATAAATGAAGCAAAATACCAGACCGTTATCACATTATTGGAGCTAGCACTCTATGTGAAAGCCAAACACTTGATGATTAAAGGCAATTTAGAAATATTCATCAAGTAATTCAACGGTGACTATGCTATCAAGAAAGAGGAGCTGATCCCTTTGATGAACAATGTCTGAGAACTAATTTCAGAAATCCCATTATAGATTACATTGACTTATATCCCCTGATCACAAAATGTGCAAGATAATGGATTGGAAAATGTTTCCACATCTCTGGTCAAACTAGATCAGAATGAATCATTCATCAGTATTGCCCACCGATGGATGGTTTTACAATTAATTCATGTCAAAATGGAAGGAATCAACAAAATCAGTTCAATAAATGAGTTTTATGGTCCTACCATCTTCTAGATTACTCCCATTGTATACTACCATAAAGGGTTAGATCTCCCACTAGATAGGGTTGGAAGGGAACATATCTGGAGATGGTAAACCAACTTCCTCCTATATGATGGTGAAAACCAGCAAAAGGTCCTTTATAAGTGAGGCCTTGATGGAGTCCTTATTTGGTGCATTGATTGAGAAGAGACTACCACTTTCATGAAATAAGTGCAAGCTAAAACCGAAGGAGCACATCAATCAACATCCAAGCTCATGTAGAAGTTTCAAAGGATTGGGTATTGTTGGGCCACCGTGATGTAGGATTACACCACATTCACCAAGAAGTGAAATTCGTACCAAGTTCATGAAAATTTAATCCACCAGACCCCATAGTTACTTCAAATATCCATGTACCCCTAGGTATTTTCCATATGGGTAATGGACATCATGGGACCATACCCTTCCACCACTACTAGAAAATTGAAATATATTCTCACATAAACTGACTTCTTTTCTGAATGGGTAGATCTATAACTCTCAAAGAAGACAGAGTAAGAAGAATTTTATTCTTTATGAAGGACAAATTCATCACCACATTAAGTGTCCATCACATGATAATAATATACAATGACAGTAATTTCAACTATGTTTAATTGTATATTCTATATAAAAAGTGTGAAATCAAGCCAACCATTCATCCCACTAACATACAACGAATAATAAGAAGATATATGCCTTCCCTATGAGATTATCTAATATTCTCTAAAATATAGTAGACAAGATAATAAATCATGGTCAAATAAGGTTCTCTATGCTCTATGGGACTACCGGACCATTACACACACCACCACTCAAGAAACCCTATACTCATTAGTATAAGAAACAGAGGTAGTTGTACCCATTGAATTTCCACTACCATTGCTTCATGTGGCCATATGTGATCAACTGTATGCATTTGAGTAGTCCAAGAAATTTTTGGAGGAGATAGAGAAATAAGATGATAAAATATTTCACACTCAACACCATTTGGAAGTTTACCAGAATTGGAATGCATGAGCCATCAAAAAAAGGTGCACCGTTGATCTTTCCTTGAAGGAGAGATGGTATTGGTCCCCAGAACTCCAATTACACTTAGAAATAAACCTCCATAATTGGATCCAAAATGGTAATTACCATATTTCATACACAAGGACAACTCCAATAGATCATATACTTTATTTTCAATTGATGGACAACTCACCACACCTCCTCCCAATGTGAGGTTCCTAAATAAATACACTGTGTAATTATAAAAAATAATCTTAGATACATGATGTTAAAATAGACTGCACTACCAACATATATGATACACAATGTTAAAATATAATTAAATCATATTAACCACATGGAGTAAAACTCCATGGCCAAATCACCCTAACCACATGATGTTGAATAGTATAAAGTTCTGTGTATTCTGAATTGTGATTCATCACGCATGGGTCAAATTTCTAAAAGGGAAACATAAAAAATGATATATTACCCAGTCCTAGTGTGACCATCTTTCCCATAAAAAAGGGACACATTGCACCTTAGGATGAAATAAAAATGGTGAATCTGAAGTGAAACTCCTCATAATAATAGAAAATTGGTCACTATCTATCGTGCCATTTTTTTGACCAGGTGAAACATGAATTAGGTCCACAAAATGATGAATCCAATGTGAATCCCTTCCTAATAATAGAAAATTGGTAACTATCCATGAAGGAATTTTTTATACCCTAGTATGACTCGAATCAGGTCTAAATAGTCTTTAAGGTGGAAATATTCCATGTTTCTTCCTTATCTACACAACATTTCCTTCTCCCATCCATTGAATGGTTCTTCTTCCTCCTCACTCCATTACTCAAAACACTCCCATACCATCATCATGAATCCCTTATCATGAAACCTATTTCTAGTAATAAATTTAAATTCATAATAATAACAGAAAACCTAGCTTTCACTTTCATCTAATTCCTCCTTGGATTGATTAAGGAGTCCCCTCTCCAAAGGTGTATTTTCTATTCGCATTTTCTTCTCACTTTTTCTTTTCATCTTTTTACATTGTTGGAAAAAATTTCATTTTACATTTAATCCAAATCCTTACTTTTATAATAATTTAATTATTTTTATTTCATGGTCTAAGCTATTCAATTATTCCTTTCTATGATAGCTCCAATTCTACTATCTTGGACAGAGTTAACAAAAATTATTTGTTCAGTAACACATGAGTCACCATAGAAATCCCAATATCTGGTCTATGTATTCCTATTAACATATGGATATAACATTTTTTAGTGAATTATGGTATCCAAAATTCCATCCTCTCGAACTCATAAATATATTCATCTACAACCTCGATTTTTTGTAAACTTTTCAACAAAATCATCATATCCTTTTCTGTTGCATTGCCAAATTTTCTAAGAATCTACCAATTGAACAAAATCCATGCCAGCTATGTTTTTTCTAAAATTAAAGAAATGATTCAATAATGATCCTCCACTTCCGTATTAATATGTGCCAATGAAAACATCTTTTCAGAAATCATATAATGGATAGAAAAATTTTTCTCAACGTGAGTGTTCAAGAAATCCAGATCATCTCCTGTGAAGGTCAACAATTCCAATTGCCTAGTTATCAGGTACTTGACCTTGTACTCTACATTGTGATGTCCATGACCTTCCTCTACTTTAGTTTACAAACAAAATCACCCTCCTTCAACTATTTTTGGACCGCTCTTCCCTCCACGACTACAATTGATTTTACCTTGTTTTTTTCCTCCATCAAGATCTCTACCAATTTTTTATATATTCATGTCATCATTTCTACTATATCCTTAATTGAATACCACATCTCTTATATTTAAGCTTCCTAATTTCATGATTCCATAGTTTTCTTCGATACCACTTTTTTCCTATCATTTTAATCTTTTTTCATCTATATAATTGCCATTTCCAAATACGCCACTCTCTTATCCATACTTATGGTAATCAACCTAAAGGGGTAAATCAATATTTTCATTTGGCATATTATCCATAAATACTCTATCAATCCATTAGTAATTTCCCTCTCTCACAACACTGCGCAAACAAGAATCAAATTTGTATGTGGTGTCTACCACAGTTGTGTCTCATGCTTCATCTTTGAGTGTACCTCTAGAAATTTTTTGTTGAAAACACCAATGGATTGGAATCAATAGAAGTAGAGATATAATAGTGTAATTATGTTGATTTTAGCTAGAAACAGCAAAGGGGAATTACAATTGAAAATAATTTCATCATAAGAAGGTAATAGAGAAGAAGGTGAAGAAGATAAAGTCCCATGAAAGGCAATTCTCTCTAGGGTGATGGTCTATCTAACCCATCCTAATACTACAATCGAGAAACAAAACAAGTCACTTCCCCCTAGTCCATTTCTTCCCTTATTCAATAACCCCTACTAACCCTACAAAACACTATAATTTAATTACATTTCTTCCCTTTGTAGTTAAGAGTCCCCACCCCCTCAGTATATAACCCACATTCTTATCATGGATAATTTCCCATAACAGAATAATATTCTCTACCCCTCCACAATAGATTAACCCCCATATAAAAAATTGAAACTTGTCATCCTACCATAAGTACACAACTAACAATACCTCCCCTAAGAATAATTTTTCAACATTTTTCTTCCCCTTCTTGACTTCACTATCAAATCTTTTTCTTGGGATCGAGCCCTATCACATTACCCCACAAAAAAAGTCTTTTCCTCAAGACTCAATGCAGAAAATTGGTTCTATAGAATGATTTTATGCTCCCAAGTTACTTCCTCAATCAGTTGGACCTTCCATTTGATCATAGATTTATGGATTTCCGTGCCATCCCAATTTTTGAGATGTCGGGACAAGAATTTAGTTAGTTTTGGCTAGCTATTGGCATTTTCCACCATGTTTGAGGGATGTTTTGGGTGTACTGAGGGAGATCCCAATATTTTTCTATGTTGGGAAATATTAAAGATCAGGTGGAGGAAGGCACTAGGAATCAACTATAAATAATAGGAAATTGGCCCAATTTTTGTTAGTATCTTAGTAAAACCATATAATTAAGTATTATTTTTTTAAATAATTTATTGAGTGAGTGTCTTATAATAATCGGTTAAAATAATCAAGTATACATGATCTCCTACATAGAAAGAAATTCCATTCCTACAATTTCTATCTTGTTTCTCTATGTAATTTTGGGATCTAGTGAGATGGTGCTAAAGGTGTTTTCGAGTTTCATCTCATTCCCGCAAAGACGCGGCAACTGCTTCTACCTAGATATAGGAGGGTTGGTAAGTGGTTACTATAAAAAATTTGTGACCGTAAACAACATCAAATGGGGTGGTTTTAATTGATGCTTGACAAGTGGTTCTGAAGATGAGCTCGGACAATGGTATTCAAAAGGACCATCCCTTTGCATGTTCCCCTACAAAGTAATAAAAATAAGTTCCCAAAAAGGGTTTCAATACTTCTTTTTGGATATCAGTTTGAGGATGGTATAATGAACTAATTTTTAGTTTAGTTCTACTACGAATGAATAATTTTGTCCAAAAATATCCAAAAAATATGGGGTCTTGTTGACTAATAATGGATGTTGGGATCCCATGTAAGAGGAACAACAATCACATAAATACCTTAGCCACATCCTTAGTTTTTAAGGATTATTTAATGAAATGAAATGGGTATATTTGGATAGGTGATAAAAAACCACTATAATTACATCATAAAATAAATATTTTCGAATACCAGATATGAAATCCACAAAAAATATGCCAACATTAGTGGAGGAATTTCAAGTGGCTTTCACAACCTGATTTAGTGAAAGTTGAATACCTATTTTGTAGCCATACTATGAACTTTTGGGAAAAATACTAGATGTATTAAAACTTAGTATATATTGTAAGTGAATTTTTGATAGGTGTGATCAAAACCTAAGTTGCCTCCTTGGGGCATGTAATGAAACTCTTCTAGAATTTTGGGAACATAGTGGGATGTAACATGAAAGACCATCCAATCCTGGTATTTTAGAATGGCCTATGTTTGTTTAAAACTCATGTATATATCCCCGCTATCTTGAAGAGTCCCCATGATTCGGGAGAGAGTTGGATCATTCCAAAAATTGGTAGTTAAGATAAACATCCCCCCACATGAGTCTTTATTGAATTATAGGAACATCTTGTTTATCATATCACATAGAGAGAGAGATCATTGATATTTTTTTTCTTATCTAGTTTAAATTTGATCTCAAATTAGTTTCACATTAGTTTAGAAATATGAAACTATTTGTCTACAGTAGTGTTTTTTGATGTAAAAGGTACTTGAGACTCTAATGATAAAAGAAAATTGCGTACAATCTTTCCTAGAAATATGGATGCTAATGTTGAATGACCAACATTAATTCTACCACTTAATCATCATATGTTTCCTTTAATAGATTCATCTTAGAGAGAACCTTGTTTAAGTAGGAAATGTGTATTTGATCTTGAATTAAAAAGACATGGTTTCCCTTTCAGAATCCCCGCATTCAACATCAAATTTTTTGAAAAATAAGGAAGGGTGAGGATGAGGTTAATATTAATTCATTACATTAGATGATCAAATAATTGTTGAGTCATGGGCGACCAATGGAACCTACCATTGTGATTTAATGTAGTGAGGAAATGTGGAATGTTTCAATACTCTTAAATGAACTTACAGTAATAGGATTTATGTCCAAGAAGTCCCCTATCTCCCTTCACCATCATTGGATTAGTCTAATTAAGGAAAACTTGAATCTTGAAAGGGTCTATAGAAAATCATGTTTTTAAAATCACATTTTCCAAATATTCCACTATTTGGTGATAAAATAGACACTTCTTATAGTTAGAGAAGAAGTGATTATTTATAAGGACCTATAAATCTATTTTTAAATGCCCCATTTGGGCTTTGAGAAACCAAGAGAATCAGTGGAAGCCAAATATCTCCCTCATGTTTAAAACTAGGTGTCCCTACTACAAATTTGTGCTTCCATGACTTTGGGTATGGCAAACTAAATAATTCAATCCAAATTCATTCCCTAAAAATGAGTCTTGGGGTTGTGGATGTGTACCCATTTTTCGTATTTTGTCATGCAAGCCATGCAAGAAGTATCCCACATACTGTTGCTCAGGCATGCAGAATCTATGATTCCATATACTCAAATTGTTTGAGATATTCTTGAAACAAACCTCTCTCTTGAAGGGACACGAGATCTTATTATGGATTTTGAATTATTAATCTACTAAAATGTTATATTAATTTAACATTGAATGCCTGCCTTTCAGAATTTGGGAACACATTGTGGATGGTGAACAAGTTAATGGATGTTCCATCCAGGCGGACATGATCCAGGGATATCATGCAATCCTCTAGAGTCTGATGAACTCATAAATATAATTAAGCATGGGTAAACCATCCTATTGGGTCGATCTTGTCAAAAAATGGACCGTTCGGTGTGGTTATCTACAACCAATGATTTTTCAGGTGGTGGTATAGGGACCACCTTGATCATGTATCTTTCCATATTTTTAGTTGGACATGAATGAATTATTGACCCTTTGACAGTCATCATTGGACATTCTATAGCATACATGGACATATTATCCACCCGACACACTATGTTGGTGACCATTTTTCAAAACTCGTCCTATTTCTTATTCTCATCCTCCAATATCTATTGGTCCTGCATGATATTGTTGACATATTATTTTAAGTCTGACTGATCTATCTCATCAAGTCAAATGTATTTCTCAGTTCCTTAAATTATCTCCATGTTCCTTAATTCCATCATTGGTGTCATACTGTGCATATTTTTGGGTTGGTGGGAGTCGGTGGAGGAAGAAATTTGATATGCAATGTGATAATTTTATAATAGGTTTAACCAAGTGGTAAATACCCCCACCCTAACAAATAATAAATCAAAAAAAGAAGTAATAAAAGGGGTATGGTATGTATTCAATTAATATGAAGAAACACTTACTGTAAAAAGGATACAAATTGTATAAGAAAAGGGGATGAATAAACAAGAGCAATGGGTACTCTCCTGCTCAAGCCGGGGGGATGATTTCCCAAAATAGAAAAATATTCTCCCCCTCAAAAAATGTTGATCCCCATTATAAAAATGTGAACTCCTAATCCCACCTTGGGGAGCTAGCTAACAAACTCCCCCACCCTTTCATCTAAATTTATAATACAATAACCAATCCCCTGGTTGGGCTCGATCTCTATCATTGGACTGCATATTTCATCTAACCACATTCCTCAGACTTTATAAGAAATGTATGTCCTTTAATAAGGGATAATATGGGCCAAATTTTACCTATTCATGCAAGAGGAACTGTATTGGGTTTTAATTTGTTGATATTATATAATATTGTATATTGAAGTATCTATAATCTTCCACTCTTCATTGGCCAATGCAACTACAATTATTTTTGAGCTATCAAGATTATGTCTTGGTTTGGTTTCCTGTTATTCACCCACTCTTAAAAAGGATTCATTCTTGACACTTCATTATCTGAACAAAATTAAGGAGAAAAACCCTAAATTTTAAATGTGGCATTAAAACTATACTAACATGAAATGACAATCTTGTAGGTATTTTTATTAATATATTTGATAAAATAAAAATATCCACATCCTTATTCCATCATCTTTGGTTTTCCCTTATCAGTAAAAATAATCATTATGCTTATAATAAACATGTTTTTTTATCTCTCTTACCATTATTAGTGTTTTTGTTGGTCATTATACCAATATTTTTCTTTTTATTTTCATGCAGCTGATTGATGAATTCATCACATCAATTTTCATCCATTCCAACCGTTCCATAAATGGGTGTTAAATTAAGCAAATCAATATGGTAAATTTATCTAAACCCGTAAGCAATTTCAAAAGAAAAAATTCATATAATAGTGTGGGACCCTATTTTGTTTAAACAATACATGTGGTAAATACTCCACCTAATTATTTATATTCCTCTTGGAGATCACTTTTCATATAAATTATTGCATGAAATTCCATTCATTACATTTTATTATTCATTTTTTTGAGGGTAAAATGTAGTGGAAAACAATAACATTGTCCTAAATTTGGTGTACATCATTTTCCAAAAGTAATTGGGAAATTTAGTATCCCAATCAGATGATGTTGTTTAAGGCATCCCTTAAATCTTTTCAATTTCTTTAAAGAAGTAGTAGCCATTGTTAAATTTACCTTTCTTCTAATATAGAAAAATGTTTCATTTTTGAAAATCCTTCCATTACAAAGAAGATGGAATCTCACCCCTATTTTTCTCAAGTAGCTGCAGAATGAAGTTCATAGAAATATATTCCTATTGGGTTTGTTAAGGGTGTTAGATTAAACATTATGGAAAACAATGATCTTTACCCCTTAGTTTTTCAATTCCTAAAATTTCTATTAATTCCTTATAATGCATATTTTTTAACAAAATAAAAATGTTAGAGAAATTCGTAATAAAAAATTACCAACACTAAAAAAATTCATTGTGAAAGTTAAACCATTTACAATTATTTTCAAAATGAATTATAAATTATTGTGGCCAATTATTGTCTCTATTTTAATTTAAAAGAATATATGTTTCGATCAACTCATTCAATGGTTTTTTTAATGTGATAATGTCCTTAAAAAACGTCTGGTAAAAACTACTAAAACCATGAATGTTTATTACCTGCCTAATGAAAGATAGGGTTGACCATTCTTGGATGATTTATATTTTCTTTTTGTCCACTTAAACCCCATTGAAACTCACCAAAAAACCATGAATAGTAATTTTATCTAGTTGAAATTCAAATTTTATAATGTTTATAAACATATTTTCTTGTTAAACATATAGTACTTTACAAGGTGACATTATTGATAGATAAAAAATCGACATATATTATCGATGTACTCTCTTTTGGAACTAGTATCACCCATACTTCATAGGGGTTGATTCTCTCTCTAATATACATATATATATATATATAATGTTTGAGAAAATTAGTAATTTACTTTGAATTTATTTAATCTGTTTCTAGTAGGTGTGATATGAAAAGAAGTTTGGTAGGGATGATCACCATATGAAATCAATTTGATGCTCGATAAGGGATAACCAGGTTGATGTGAGATGGAATGGGTAAACAGATCTTAATGATATAGGACACATGAGGAACAATAAGTTTCAACATTTTTTGGAATCAAAAAATTAACCAATTCCATAATGTGAAACCAATTTAAATTAAATAAAATAAAAAATATTAATAAGAACACCCCTCTCGACATAGAAAAAAATAAATTCAAAATTAAAAATAATTTTAAGCAGCATAATCCATTTTTAACATTTCATTCAATGAATTGCAATTTAATTTCTAGATAATTGTATATGGACATTGAGTACCCCCTTGACAATGATATAATACAATTATCATTGGTAGGTCTATATGATACATATCTATCATAAAAAAACAATTTTCCTAAACCAAGAATTACTGAGGTATATCCCAAACCATTGGCATCTTCATGTTGTACCATATGACATTACTATATTGTAACCTATGTTATAGGTCCAAAAACATAACATGTGTAAAGGATTTAGGAAATATCTCCATCAATCTCCCACAAAATCCTAATAGACGTTTTGACGTTTCACCTTGTATCATATCATATATGAAAAAATGTGAACTTATATTGAAAAGTATTTTAAATATCTATCAAAACCATTTTGGAAAGATGTTATTACCTTCAAAGTGTATCATATCATATAAAATACCTAGTTAGTACCCTTTCAAAATACATATAGATTAACTCTAAAACACTTTTAGATTAATTTTCTAAGTCAAACTCTTTACTTTTTCAATTAACCAAATTGTGTGACCCGATGGGATTTTGTAGCACTAACAAAAATTATGAATCTTCGAGTCCATAAATGTATGAAAATAATTTCCTCTAGAAAATAATCAATTTTACTCAAGCTAAAAATGGATCTAGCACCATCTTCATCAAACACATGTATCTCTATATACATGTGTTCATTGGCCGCATTACATGCAAGCATGAATTCTCATTCGTTCTCCTTGTCCAAGATATCAAAAAACCATGAGACACAAAGTATGTAAATCCAATATATAAAACTCACATGTTCTAGATTCATTGAGTATATATATACCAATTTTATGAATACATTACATGTAATTGACTTTTGTGGATGAACACATTACATGCCCCTCATCGAAATAGATAAACACATCATATGTGCTGTTTATGTGCATCTTCACACCCTCTAGTCTATCTATATAAAGGGACCATATGTCATACTCAACATACATGAAGTCAAAACCCATCTTGGTTGAGCTCCAATTGATGACATGGTCCATAACATACCGAACCACCCTTTGATTATCTAGGAATCAAGGACTTCATAATTAAGGTTTTAAAGTATGAAGGTTCTCATGCTAGGTATTTTACCAACGACTCATGTAATATGGATTAAAATATGATCTGTGCACCCCAATTATTCCAAATACAAAGTGTATGATACTCGATGTAGTATACTTAGTGGGTCATCCAAAACCCAAAAACAATGTTTGTTCCCCATGAGTATATTTTGAATTTCATTCAAGAATCATTATCATGATAACTTTAACATTTCATCATAATATATAATATTTCATGATTAATATTGGTTAGGTATAACTCATAGTCATACTTTTTAGTGTTCAATTATCATCAAACATCATGAAATTTATATCAATATATGCGTATATGCAACCAACATGAAATATTGATAATGTGAATTCTGCCTTTTATGTGGTAAATTTTATATTATTAAAATGTTTTATGAATGCTACAAAAAACCCAACATAAGAACATATTCATTATATCATATGTGGTAGAATGAAAATTTACCATATGTTTACTGCACTTTCTAGGGTTTTGTTAATTTATTACATATATATGTAATTCTTTCTACATATCTATGTGATCATATCATAATATCCTCATACTAAACTTTATAGTGGGGGACATTTTTAAATAAAACAAGTCAAAATAATGGTGAGATTTAATATTCCCATTCCAAATGTTAAACTTCATGAACATATTCAAACTTTTTAACTCCATAAAATGAAATTTTAAAATGTAAAATTCTTTTGTTTTCTAAATACTCTTACGAAACATATCATTCTTAGAACCCTTTCCAAAAATATTTTCCCTTGAGATCTTATGGTAATTAATTTAACTATTTACATTATTACATACCAACACATCCTAAAATATATTATAATAAAGTGATATCCAATTAGTTATGGTAAATAAATATAACTATTTACATATCTCTTTTTCTCTATAATATAAAACTCATAGAATATTATGTTAAATCGACTTTGTAATTCGACTAGCATAATCCCTTAGGAAATAGTGATATTCACTTTTCCATGGTAATTAAATGCTACTCTTTAAATTTTTCTTTTCCTTCACATGTCCTAACTATATTAGGATATCAAATGAAACCACTTTAAATATATAATGATGTAATTTTTTATTTTATAACATTGGACTTATCATAATTCAAACATACTCCCACTAGACTCATTTATATAATATTTTTCTTAGAATATCATTCTATGATAAACAAAAACATGTGTTTAAAAAAACCACTTATTTTTTTAGTATAAATATATTACCAATAAATTATTATTTATATGTCATATATGGTATTCTATTGTGTGTGTAAAATTTTCTTCCTAAAAGAAGACTATTCTTAAAAATAATCCACTAGGTGCAAGGAACATCTTCCCTAATATTTTTCTCCATTATATATGTTTGATTACAAAATTAAATTTAGTGATCATTATGATATCATCTACAACATAAGATTTTATCAAATGAATATCATGTTTAATTACCATTATTATTTAGTTTTATTAAAAAGGTTCCCACTAAAATTACAACCCCCTTTGTAATCGTTATATCTATTAGTGGGTAAAGATTCCTATTTCACTAATCTAATGACTCCGCTTTGGCATGAAACACACCACTTCATTATTTAGATTGGAAATCATCCCAATAATCTCATATATGACTCTTTGATAGATTAGTAGACAACTATTTTCCCAATCAATAAAACAAAATATATTTATTTTGTATCCCAATACAAAGGGTTTCCAAAAAAATGTAACATAAAGTAAATTCCATGAATGAAAATCCTACTTTGGTATGAAACTACCCATTTATTTCCTTACATAAGATAATCTAGGATCATCCACTATGGCTTGAAACTACCTGGTTGGATGATTGGTGTCTTATAAAATGATACTTTGGAAGGAATATACCACTTAATATTTTAAAGGGGATTTAATAAGACTATCTTCTCTTATGTTATTCCATTTTATGTATACATCATTCAAATGATTTAGTTTTGTAATCACTATTCCATCCACTAAATTAATTTATTCAAACAATATTAATGTGTAACTCTTTACACACCGTATAGTTTGTGATTCTCATCAAAAAAAAATAGAAGCTATATATATTTATACATATCTAAATTCATATCATGTAAAAAGAACAAGAACCTTTCATGTAAAGGTTTATAATTATATGAGATTGAAAATCTCCACAAGAGTGATCTCGAAACCACAGATAGATAACCCCCACCATTCTATAACAAGACATAATCCATCGGGATATTGGGATGTTCAACTCAAATCCTCTCTACTCAAGGATACTATAATAAAAAGATAATCCAATTCATCATAACTCTAAAAACTAATATGTATAAATTCTGTTAAGTAACTAAATTTGAGCTATTAATTTTAATCATACACAGAATGTTATAATAGACCTAAAAATATATAAGAAGCAATTTATAAACATAAACCTAAGCGTATGATTATTCAAAATATATAAACAATTTATCTCTATATGTAATAAACAAGGCAATTCCGTTGAAAGAAATGGAAAATTTGTAAATTTAATGAAGAGATACACATTTATGAATAATTGGTAAATAAATTATAATTATTAGGACCCTATAATTTTAGATTATCTTATGGGCATACGATGGTCTCGAATACAAACACTTTATATTCATTTCTTAATATGAACCATTCATATTATTCCATATATGACATTTTATATTAAATATATATGATATTTTATTAATCATAAACATTTTATAACTCTATTTCTATTATATAAAACTATTTACATAATCTAAATATCACACACATAACATTATTTAAACCTCAATCAAATATATCATAAAAATTCATTTGATGAGGTTTAAAAAATTATCAAGGAATTAATTTGAACAATTCAAATTAATTAATTATTATTAATTCATAATTTAATTGAAAACATTTTATTTTTCCTAACTTTATAATTAATACTCTATAAATGACATTTTATGATTTTTAAATAACCACTCTATTTATAATTCATAAGGCATTATCTATTATTCTGTAAAAGGTAATTTTAATATTAAAATTTAATATCAAGTAATATTTAATAATAAATGATTTATAAACATATATTAATTAATTATTAAAATTTTACATTTAATAGATTTATAAACACATTATAAATTACGATTTATAGGTTGTGGCTTCATTCGTTATTAGTTTTACTTTGTGACTGATAATCAATTCTCTAATTGGAATATACCGCAAAAAACAATTAGTTATATTTTATAACTAATGTAACCTTCATTACCTATTATATCATATGTTGTATTTAATAATAAATAAGGATATCATATTTACAATATGATATTTTTTCATAACATGGAACAAAAAAATCACTTTTTATGATATCTCAGTATCGTATGACACTAAAAAATAAATGCTTGTATTTAAAATGGATCACGACTCCTGATATCCTATATCATATTCCATGATAAAAAACCTACAAAAAAATAAAACGTATCATATTTTGAAACTAAAATACGATACACAATTAAAAAATGATAAACTCCATTTTCACATGATTTCAAAAACATAAATGCATGGTAGGCTCTAAAATCACTACTAGAAATTTTAGGGATTTAACAATACTTGTTAAAATTAATATAAGTGATTAAATGAATCCCATCCAAGATATTCATTCATGAATGATTAAAAATATGCATACTAGAAATGAAGAAATCTATAAATTTTTATACCTTACACTGTTGTTTCTTCTGCTTCCTCTTCCTCTTTAATGTTTGATTACGATCATCAAGGAACAATCATTAGAGTTTTCCACCCTCCAGAACATGCTATCACCTTATGACAGAAAGGAGGTAAGAAATTAGTGCTTTGGATGATCGAGTGTCTTGGTCAAGCATCCGGAAAGCATATATATACCCATAAAATGGGAAATGCCTTGTTATATTGAGATTTGAGGATGATACTTATGTTCTTACACATTTATTCATGCATTATAGTGCAAAGGATGTAAGAAATCAGATATTTGGCTGATCAGGAGTCTCTCTCATGCTTTGGGAAAGCATATATATACCCATCATATGTACATTGCCTCATCATATAGAGCATTGAGGATGCTCCATCAATGTTTTCACATTTATTCATGCATTATAGCGCATGATTATGTTCTTAGGCCAACTCATGCATCTCATGGAAGAATTTGTCTCACTCATTTGTTTCATAGGAATTGACTCATTATGATACCTAGTGTTGAAGATTTTAGCCACCCATGAAATCTAATCCAGTAACATTGTATCAATATAATGCATGACGATGTGGTTTATAAAATCCTATGATTACATGGACCACATGAGAGATGACTATATGATGTAATGTTCTCTATGATTGAATTGGAAAGTGGCATGAAATCATATGTCAGGCATTTATGATTACCCCCTGATCATTTGATACAATTGTATGGCTAGGGCCATATGATATGGATCTGTTCTAAAAAATGATACCTAAACCTAGGGTAACCAAGGTATATCACAAATCCTTAGTCTCTGCAAGCCATACCATACAACATGTTTATATTATACTCTGATATAATCCAAAACACATCACATGAGTAAAAAATTCACATGTGTAAAGGATTTGGGTCATATCTTTACCACATGTTTTAATCTCTTTTTTTATTATGTTCCCATCAAATTAATGCATAATAAAAGAATTCAAGGGTTTCAAGTTTTACATTTTTACTCTCAAAATGGGTACACTTGCTTGATTTGTATCTAACTTAAAATATGCAACAAGATTATTTCTATATTGAAATAAAGGCCCCTTTACTATGATCTCACAATGGAAATTTTCATCACCTCTTGGTCTCATTTGATCTTTTCCCCCTATTTAGTCAAGATTCGCATGAGGTTCTTCGACCTTCATCTCTCAAAATGGATCATCATTTTATTGATATTTAATTGTGAAAATTTTTTGTGGTGCATCTACTAAGAATTTCACCATCACTACAATGAGAAATCACATTTCCATGATCTTCTATCATGCTATGTCACACAAAACACACACACATGTGGATAATCACACACAAAATGGTACACACAATAACTAAAAGACACACTCACAAATAGAGTTACACTCCCATATTTTTTTTCTCGTCACTTTATCTCCATGGTTAGCACACAAATCAATTTACAAGATCTATGAGGTCTAATACCTTGTTTTTGGATCATGTGACACCAAATATTAATTAACCTTTTTGGAAGTGGTAAATGAATTAACACAGTTCATTTAGGTTGGATATTGTTACAATATGGGTATATGGAGGAAAAGAGTTGAAGAGTGTTTTTAACTTTGAATTCAAATTATGTAACATATGTGCTCATATAATTTAGTGAAAAAAAATTGTTCGAAAAATTAAACCTATATTAATTATAATTATTTTATATTTACTGTAACTCAAAAACTAATTGTTCTTGTGTTTTAAAGAATATAACAGATAAAAATCATTTTTTTGCAATATATTTTCACTATTTCTTTGATTTTTTCACTCTTTCAAAAAAAATACAAATAATATGGACCAAAAGAGAGATTGAATATATAATGTAAGATTAATTTTCTCAATAATTGAATCTTTAAGAATAAGGCCCAATTTCTAAGGATCTCATAAGAAATAAAATATGAGTTTTTTAATTTTTAATGTTATAGGTAACAAGGGAACACAATAAAGTTAGTTTAAAAGATAATTAATTAATAAATTATAGTTTGCATACTGTGTAAGTAGAATATTTTATAACAATTTATGTGAGATGATTGTGGAAACCCAATGTCCGCAACATAATAATGAGATATTGGATAAGTAAATTTGTTAACCAATGCTATAAGTTGTGTGTGATTTAGTTAGGATAGTGAGAGATTGAGAGTGGGAAATAAGAACTAGAAAATATATATACCAGTTATTATATATTGAGAACTATTTTTATAATTTGGAGAAACAAGAATTTATTTAAAGTGGGGAATGAACCATGTATAATACAATTCACTATGCTCCTTTTTTCTAGGAGAGAAATACAGAGAGTGAAAATGTATCTACTATGGAAAGCTCCAACTCATCACCCTTCCATGTAAATGACTAAAACATGCCCTATCCCGAACAATACAACTAATTGAATTCCCCTTCTTACCCATCCTCCTTTGATACATGTGTAAAATTAGGGGTCTATGAAAAATAGTTAGACCAACATCTGGTCTAGCTACCTGATCCTACTCATTTCTCCCATCCTAAAAACAGAAATTTTCCTATAGGTAAAAATAAGGGAAATGAAAAATAATATGATCAAAATCATATAGGCTAGACTCCTATGTAGAATTCCCCTTCCACATAATAAGACATAAAACATGAAGCTTCCTGATAAACTCCTTAGTAGCAACAGGTTCAGGTAGTTAAACCCTATACGATGAATCACCTAGGAAGGGATAAATGCACTACTGAGTCACCAAAATCTCACTTGATTTTTAAAACATAGAAAACTATGTGATTTCATGAAGAATCAAATATGAAATGTTTGTAAGTTTTATTTCCCAACCAAGCCAAAATTTTGAAAAGTCTATAATTTTATGCTGCCAACCTAAGATTCATCTAATAGTGACTTGTAGCCTAGACATTGGACTAGAGCTTAAGAAATACAAATGTGCCAACTTCAAAATTATATTCCAGTTTATGGATGTTGGAATACCTAATTATCAATTAATAAGCTCATCAAATGTTGTAATAGAGTTGTGGAGACATGAAATCCCGATCTATAGACACCTCTACTACAGAGGTGACTAGTGCCTCCCCACCAGAAAAATGAATGATAATTTGTGGTTTCCATCCAAAAACTATATCAAATGTAGTCAATTGGGTTGAAACATGGGTATCAGTGTTGTAGAAGAATTCATACTATGGAATCCAATGATTTAATGAGTGGTTTCATGGAATTAAAACACCTTAAATAATATTCCATACATTTGTGAACAATTTTGGGTGTTTATCCATCTTTGGATGGAATGAAAAACTCATTTTCAATGTGGTTACCCCTAATTGAAAATGTTGTAGAAAATAATAACCATTTTGGGATCGTTATCACTAATGATAGAGTTGGGAAAACCATGAAATTAGACTACTTCTTTAACAATACACCTCAGCCACTACCATATTGGTATAAGGATTCCACAATAGTATGAAATGTGTATACATTGTTAGTCTATCCACAATAATAAATATCATATCATATCCTTGATTCCTTGTTAAAACATAAATATAATTGATAACAATTTGGTCCCAAACCAAATCTAGACTAGGGAAAAGGATACCACAATCCCATAGTTGACATTGTCTTATTCATTTACCATTAGAAATTATCATATTATCTAATAAATTTTTAAAATCATTATGTCATGCCCCACCATAAAATTCACAAAATCAGATTTTGGTAAGTCTTTAGGAAAATTAAATGACCTAACATCAGTGGAATGGTAGTAATGCAGGAACATAGGAATGTGGCTAGAGTGTCGGGACAAAACACCTCTTCCCTGAAAAAACAATAACCCCTCATGAATACTATACCCAGTTCTGGGGTTGAGGTGCTGGTCTATAGGGTAAATGATACTTGAAATATATGCATCATGTTATAGTTTTATCTTAATGATACCCACCTTCATCCCGAATGGTTCTAAAGCTGATGACCCAATATTTTTATCATATTAATGGCCCTTCACCTCCTCATGGTCAATTGGGATAAGATTATATCACTTAATTTAAATTCATGTCTTCCACATCAAATTCAAAACCCAATAACTTTTCATTCTAGTATTGTTGATTAGTGGTTTTAAAATTATGACCAAGCAGATACCATTGCATCCTATGGTATT
This sequence comes from Viscum album, assembly GCA_963277665.1. Taxonomy (NCBI): domain Eukaryota; kingdom Viridiplantae; phylum Streptophyta; class Magnoliopsida; order Santalales; family Viscaceae; genus Viscum; species Viscum album. The sequence continues at coordinate 1,804,786,966 of OY728141.1, forward strand.
TATATAATAAAAAATGATTTCCCATCAAATACAATTTCAATGACTCACAACCAAAACCAGTGCCATGAATTAATTTTAATAATCTAATTTAGAGAGTTTTTACATCATCCAAAGCCTTACTAAATTAATATATTGTCTTTCTTGCAAGGGATAAACTCCCACTCCTCTTCCCGATGCATCACATTTGATAGAAAATTGCTACTGAAAATATAGTAGGGCCAACAATTGAGTTGTAACCAAACATCTTTTTAGATCATCAAATGCTTGTTCACCCTCCATATTCTAAAATAATATAGCTTTTTTAGTTAATTTTTTCATTAGTTTGACAATATTTTGATAACCACTAACACACATTCGATAATAGCATGTAAAGACTAAGAATCCTCGCAAGTACAGTGTTAAGAACGTGGGTTTAATAACCATCCAATGGATAAATTTTAATATTATATTAATAAATTAGTTGGGTTGGCTTTAGTTGTTGGAATTTTTTTCAGTGGATGGGGATATTAAATACGAGAAGGGATGTAGGCATAGTGTTTTATGACATAATCCTAACAATGATCACATAGAAGATAATAGTTATATGGATGCGAGAGAAAGTAAATTTATGAAAAAGATACTATTTAATACTATATTGTGTAACATAAAATAATGATATCAATAGACTGAGAAGGGAAAATAGAATTATAGGAAGAGTTTGTAACATCCCAACCTGAACCATTGGGTCTGGACAAGGATTTACGTGACCTTATGCTTGCCTCCCTGTATGCAAGAGTCTACTGACAAGTATAGGGTGTCCAAATAAAACAGTGGGGAAGATATACCATCTGTATCAATTTCTAGAGCACAATAATAATTATCAATAATGAAATAATGAATAATTAGTAAGAGTAAATTTTAGAAACTGAATAAATGACATACATATAGAAATAACTCAAAAAGTGGTGGGATTGTCCAATGTATAAGCAGAATGTAAATATAGGACATATAAATAAAAAAACATCGACAGGGTACTCAGATTTCTGTCTTGGTCCACTACACCTACATGCTCAATCGCTCAACAATACACTATTGGGTCCATGTCATTCACTCGATCTATGGTCATGAAATTTACAAGTACACCGATGTGACCGAGTAGGTTGTTAGTAAAAGACTCAACAAGATACCAAGAATGCATCCTTAATAAGTGATCACATGCATAAGAGTGTATAACATAATAGTAAATAAATGATCACATAAGTAATAATAATTCCTAAGTATTCATGAGCTAACCAAGCTACTACAAACCTTGTTTATACCTAGTTCAACGTCGTTCTAGGAAACATCTAAATAATCATGGAAACATAACTATATCAGAGCCAGACTCAAGCTTCTCAATAGCCATGTAGGCCACATACCTCTAGGTGAAACCATACTAGATCATCATGCCCCAATTTTATCTCTAGCATAGGTCACATATACCATCATGCCCCAATAGTTTCCACATAGGTCTGATCACTAATGGTCACCATGCCCCACAATCATCATATAAGAGTCTAATCACTCATGATTATCATGACCCCAGGTCAGGTCTCACTAGGCCATCATTCCCCATCGTCCATCTCGATCTAATCATCAAGTCACATTCATTAACTAAACGCACTCCCCTTAAGGGTTACTAAGCCATGACGGGGCCACCTGTCAATTTAGAACCTTGCATAACACATCAAAACATATAACAATAATATCACAAAGAAAAAAGTGATATCATACAAAACATATTATGAGTATGAACAAATACATGCATAAAAAATGTGATTAACACAACATGGTCTAAATAATATCAACATGCATAATCATATTATGTAAATCAAGTAGACCTCATGGTTACACACAGAACCACATGCAACATATAACAAACATAGTTTAGTAAAACATAAATCAAATATCTTGATAACACCATATACATGGACCAAAATGGTAAAGAATATCCTAAATGAATGTCATCAATGTCAAAGGCAAGGATAATCCACCCTAATTAGTTTGATAGCTGGAGTGGAAATCACAAAAGTCAAGAACACCTCTTCATGATTTTTTTATCATAAAGCTTGACATGTTAATGCTTGAGGTTTTTCGAGGGTTCGTAGAACCAAAACCAATAATTTTATTTCAAATAGAAATAAAATGTTACAAGTGATTATACATTCTCTTCATAGATAATTTCTGAATAATCGTTTTAGGACAGCACATGCACTCACAACAATATATACAAGATTAATTATCTTGAGATAATTTCTTATAAATTAGATTTTTATACTTGAATTTTGATAATATCTCATAAATTTGGCTTTTATATATCCAATTATAATTTACAAAAAAATTCCTTTAATAAATATCTATTTAAAATTTATCAAAAATTATTATTTAAAATTTATTTAAATTTTTATAAATTATCATTTATAATTATCTTTGGATTTTTTTTATAATTTATCCTTTGATAAATTATTCATTATCATTTGATAATTTTTAATAATTTTTAATTGATAATTCAATGTAATTATCATCTATAAATTCTATTAATTATCCTTTAATAAAACCATGAAAGTATTCTGTGATATTAAATATTATAAACATTTTCCTTTAAATAATTTTTTAAATATCATTAGATAATTTTAATAACTAATTCTGATAATCAAGAAATCATCATTTTATGATTTATTGTAATTATCACTTGATAATTATTTACAAACGTTTCTCAATAATTTATTGGAATTATGATTTTATAATTCTTATCAATTATCCTTGATAATTTTCCATATACATCATTTTATAATTCTTGTAACTATCTATGATAATTTCACCCAACTATCATTAGAGAATATATATTAAATTAACCTTTGATATTTTTTTTAAAATTTTCATTGACAATATGTGAAGTTATTTGAAGATAATTTATGAAAAAACACTTTGATAATTATTGTAAAGACCCATAATTTCCATGTATATATTTTTAGTTATATGGGAATTTTACGATCCAATGAAAATTGACGGCGTGTGACTCCAAGGCCTAGTGTTCCCAAAATGAATTTCTGAACTATTTTTTGGGTATGTTCAGTAAACATGCGACCGGGTTTTTATAACTTTTGAACTGGTGCTCAAAATTGAAATATGAGGGCACCGTTTAACACACAATGCCAGTATTATCTTAAGGAGACCTTCACCTCGATCGTAGTGGTACGAGAGTGAAAGATAATTTTTTGGTTTTTTCGCTGAAGAATAAAATAAAATAAAAAGTATTGACATTTTTATTTTTGTTGAAACCTTCGATGTGGGTGTTATAAAGGTGGGTACCACCTGAACTAAAGACTCACACATGGGTTATGTTGGTGAGGAACACCCGAGCATAAACCACCAAAATTTGAATTCAATGGCGGGGACCACTCGACCCTTGAACCCCCCACTTAAATGTGGGGATGTCTCTTGAACTTCCCTCACTTTAATTGTGACTCACCCTATAAATTTTTTATTCCAAATAAATGATGCCCACTTAATGGTGAAAACAATTAAAATGTTAAATCATATTTTATGTTGGAACCTCATCCTTCGAGTGAGGATTTTTGGGTTAGCAATGGAGAGGGGAGAACTTGTGGAAGAGTTTCTCCAATGAAGAACGCCAATGAATAACTCTTCTCCATCGATGAATCTTTCTCCAAAATTCATCGAAGGATCTCTAACGACGAACGAACTGATGATTGAGGAAACGCTGTCATCACTGACTTCATCTTTTTCCTCTCCTCACCGACGTCGTCAGAGGAGACTTGTGTCATGATCGACAAACACCAATACGACTCAACTGTGGAAAATCATCAACCGAACCATTGAGGTAGGCGTGTGTTTTAAATTGATCCATGTTAATTTTCCTCTTACACTGAATAATTCCCCTTGAGCTGCTTGCTACTGCCCGAACAAGGAGGGTACAGGACAAATAAACATGGCCTGACCCCTTCGCAAACCTTGTGGTTATTTTTTGTGTTCTTTGTAATGGTGATAGCGACTGGTGGCCACGTTTGGAACTGGTGAAATTCGAGAACCGTGGATTACACCAAGACTGTCCGTGATGAAGGCAAAAAATAGAGGGCGGCCGGTCAAGCCAGCCGCTGGTGAAGGCACGATGCGCACCTGTGCTGCACAGGCCCGAGGCCTTGCTGCCTCGCGGCCTTGCGCGCTGCCCACAACCTCACTACCCGCGACACCCTGTTCCACCCTATGGCCTCGCCGCCGTGCCGCCCTGTGGCCCACGCCGCCCCCCCGCGACCGCGAACCTCCCTCATGGACCCCACAGCCTCACCGCCTCGTGGCCCTCACGACCCCCCGTGGCCTTGCTGCCCCGCGACCCTTGCATCCCCCATGGCCACGCACTACCCTCGCGGCCTCTGCACCGCCCAGCATGGGCTCGGTCAGACCAAACCCGGGCCAAGTTCGAACATTTTTCTCACCAGCCATAGCTCTGGAATCAGGCATCTGTTTGACGAACAGTCAGCAGCTTTAGAAACCATAGAGTGAGATGGTCCATTTGAGTATACCCTGGTGGATATTTGGATAATGTTCGAGTTTGGTCGGGTTGGATCGAGCACGAATTCAACCTAACTCTCGGGACTAATTGGCAATTAACTCGCAGACCAGGCATCCGATTGACGCACCGTCTTTTGCGTTGAGTCCCCTATAGTGTGATGGTTGTAACGCCCTGACCCAATTTACCCAGAGTCAGTGCATTATTACATAAAATTGGCATGATCACAATAAAGATCAAGTCTCAAAAGACCAATTAGTTTAGTAGCCTTCGAATAACTAGATACATTCATAAAGTTTACATTACATCATAAAATGAAAACTACAACAATATAGTCTCCATAGTCCACACTCGTATCCCCTCATACTATCACTACATGTCATTCATAAAATACTTCATCACATACTGGGGAAAATAAAACATTAGAAAGGAGTGAGCTCAAATTCCCAGTAAGGATAACAATATAGCGGAAACTTTCTTAAATAAGAATAAACATTTAAGGAAATGTACAACTAAAAAAGCCTTTTTAACTTGAACTTCATCATAATATGGCATAAATAAAATGAAATAATTCCATATACTTATTCACATGGATATTATACTAGTCTAATAATCACATGCAATATCAATAACCACTTTCATAATGATGTAATGCATAATGCCAGACTATCATAACCACATAGTCAAGGCCTCGTGCCAAGACTAAAAATAAGATTTTGTCAAGGCCTTGTGCCAAGACACTAGTTTGTCTCATGAGACCTACCGATGCATCAAGGATCTATAGCAGGCTCCACCTGTCACTTAATAAGTCCAATGCATTCCTCATATGAACATGTTTAAACATAACATAAATATTCGTATTAAAAATAGCATATGAAATGTGAATACTTTCTCTATAAACCATGAATGGTATAAAAATAACACATCCATGGCCAATCATATCAAAAAACATTCAATACAATATGGAAGTTTTGTATCACAATAAATCAACTTCAAATAATCTTAAAATTCATCAAAGGATGTTGATATAGATGAAATCAAAACTATTTGAGAGAAATGTCTCTTTTTATAATCATTTCACATAATTATAAAATAAAACATTTACTTTGAAAATTTTCTTATAAGATTTTAAGGGAAGCTTCAAAGAATTTGTAACGGTGGAAAATAGCCGCACCCGCCATATAAGTTAAAAAGACATTCTAACCTTAATTCTTTCGAAAAGGTTAAAAAGGACCTTATTTGGAAAACAACGGAAAGATTCATTTATAATACCCTTATAAAAAGTCAAACAAGGGTATAAATGACTTTAAAACATATTCTGTAAAATAGAAAGAATGTTTTGAAATACATTTTTATGAAACATGGATGTGGATGATAAAGAGGTCTCAGTAGATATTTACGTATAAACAACCTTGGATAATGAAGAGATTGTAAAATAAACTCTTACCTTGTACTTTTCCTTGGTTGGGGGTATTTTAACATCCTGTATAATGGTGAAATAATTTTTATTAAATTATAGAAGAATCATATACATTAATATGATATCATATATGATATTTTAACATTTCTTTGTTAATAATATCTTCGTATTATCGTCATTTCGGGTGTTAACTTCCTCGTATATGTTTTGTTACATAAGCCATGTTTTTCATGGATAGGTTGTATATTATTCATATACAGAATTATATCAAGTCCTTAGACACTATTTTTAATCATCAAATGAGAATTATACTTGAATGTATATGATGGAGAATGAATCTCATCGCGTTCGTGGAGACGGTAGTCCGTACGTACGCACGACCGACAATATCATTCTTTTGATATTAAAATAATATATAATTGGATGGTATATCATATATACAGAATCATTATCATGTAATATTTATTATTTACATGAATTACACATCATTATTATACCCATCCAAATAATAATTTATTGAATAACAATTAAACCATGACTTGGAGACGGTAAGCCATACATACACATGTATGGTGACATTTCATTCAATGGATGGATAGAATACTGAATATGGTTGTACCATATTTATAATAAGATCACAGTATATATAAGATACTGGATTTATTATTTTAGAATTGGAAGAACAAAGAAAGAAGAAGTTGAATAAGAAAAGAACTTGATAGAGGGTGGTGAAAACATTACCTCTTAATCGGGTTCTTCATTTTGGTTTGATCGAAAGGGCTCCATAGGTTGGCTTTCAGATCAGACTAAGGCCTCTAGGTCAAAGTGAGGTAAGTTGAGAGAGTATTTGGGTAGGGGATGGACCAGACAAAAGGCTTTTAATGTGTGAATTAGTGATAAGGGGTAGTTCCCTTTTATAAGAGGGGTGAGAGCCACCTTTGGAAAAGCTAGAAATATTATTTTACAATAAATTCATATTCGGTTTCTACTGGCTCAAAAGTGGATTATTAAACGTATAAGGTGTGTATGGGTCTAAATAATTTCATCCAATAGAATTTATATATGTTTGGGAAATTATATAAACCTTATATTTTAGTTTTAACTCTTAGTTAATTAGTTTGACATTAACATGTCACTTTGTATTTTTATATTATATAGTTAATAAACATACTATATACATCCAAGCGACCCCCAAGTGGTCCATTAATAATACACCTATCATGATACGAGTCCTTTGGCTGAGCCTTATATTTTTAGGAATAGAATATAAATTAATAATATAATATTGGTTTTAAAAACTCTTTTATGTCAATTTTGACACTATTGGGTATTTTGATTTTGATAATTTCATAACAGCATTATTACTTAGAACAAAAATTATATAACCAATACTAATATGTCATATTAACCTAGAAAATTATTGGAATCCAAAGTCTAAAATTAAATTTATTTTGATATTTATAATATCAATTATTTTAATATTTCATTAATGAGGTAATTACTGCATCACCATTGTATCATAAATAAATTTATTTATTTAATTTCTAAAAATTATAAATAAAATAACATTATGTAGGAAATATTTTTATATTTCTAAAGAATATTTAAAATAGAATTTATCTTATGTATAACCCTATATTAAAAATGTTTTAGTTATTAAACATTGATTTTAACTCTTTTAACTCTTCTTTGAATTAAATAATAATTAATGTCCTAATCTAATCCAAGTGGACCTAAATGACAATATTTTATTCCTAAGGTTGTTTTTGGTCGAGATAAACTTGTCCAATAGAATTAGGACATGTTTTAGGGTAATATTAATATCATTTTTACCCTTAATTACCCTATTTACTTTTAACCGTGGTAAATAAAAGTAAAAATTTACTATTCACCCAAAAAAAAATTTTCTCATTGAACCGCATTTTACACCTTGATATTAACCGTGTCTCTCGGATTTTCAAAATTCCACTCATGGAATCGGTAAAATTATGTTTTATGAGAATTTCCAAATTCTCCTAGGAGGTGGGTAAAAGACGGTGAAAATTTCAATAAAGATTTATATATCTAAAATTATTCTAAACAAACTCCAATGAATTAAATTGAACTTATATAGGTATTATGTATCTATTTTGACCTTGATTAAATTTATATAAAATAAATAATTATTTAAATTAAAATTCGGTTTTAAACTATAACTCAGTGTTTTTCACTATTCATCCAAAATTGAATGTTTTCAGAAAAATACCAAAATTTCATCCTAGGATAATTTCGATATTCCAAATCCAAAAATGAAGTCTATTTTGAAAGATAAAATTTATAAAATTTCAAAAAGTTTGTTTTACTATTCATAATGGCTAGTTTGATTGGTTGTGGTGTGTGTTAGAACTCAAAGTTGCATACAACACACGCTACTGTATTATTCAAAGAGAAGCGTACCGTGGAAGCTTGGGGTGTTACATTCTCCCATCCTTCAGTAAATTTCATCCTTGAAATTTTGAAATTTTTCTTCAAAAATAAAAGGTTGAATGTAGAAAATACCTTTGTGGAAAACCCACATCGGAAATAAGGTTCATAAAATTTAACATTAATAAGAGGGAAAGGGAAATGAAAAAGTCACCACAAAATTATGATCTTTATTAGGAGAACATTGGTGGAGATTAGAGACACATAACTGGAGGAAAAACATAAATATTTGTAGGCAGTGATTGAGGTCATCAATCACAAACAAGTGTAAAATTGAGGGCCTCAAAGCCTTCAATCTATGGTGATTTAAAATATCATCAGTTCAACAAAACATAAGTTATCAGGATAACACATTTTTTTATAAACCTTTCCTAAAGGTTAAGAATTAATTTATAAGAGAGAGGTATATATATATATATATATATATATATATATACGTGACAAGTAGAGTTTCAACCTTCAACTAATTTCTCCCACAAACTCATATTTCTCTCAAAAAGAAAATAGAACTTAAAAATATTATATTTACCCTAATCATACAAGTTTACAAATATTAACACATACCATTTAGATTGGGAAAAATATTTTTTAATAACCAGGGACTTCCTTTAGGCTAGTGGTCGGTAATAAAGTCCTGTCACACTATGGTTGTGGGATTGATTCCTACAGCTTTGTCCGACGTGACGTGTTATCCGCCGACCTGCCGGTTGTCCTTTTCCTAAAACTATAGTATTATAATATCCCAAAAATAATCTTAAGAAATGATTAAACATTAGGCCATACTATCAAATGTTCAACATAATCCATTCCTTCGTTTATAGTTATCTAAAATACTTTTGTCCAAATTCTCTCTCTTAAACGTTTATAATTTCCAAAATCAGTTGTAACATCAGATTCCCCAAACAAAATAATGATTCTTATTGTCACATACTAAAAATATGATTAAATTCATCATATTAAAATCTTAATGAAAACAATAAGTACTACAATACAATCCTTATATATATCACATTATTCTTGTAACCAGAATATAATTCTTGAGTCCAAAAACACAAATACATTAATTATTCAACTTCATATGTAGTAACAACATAAGCTTGGCCTTGCTCCCATAGCCTTTTCTTAGGTAAGATTTCTTGAAAATTAGGGAATTAATTTGAATAATGCCCCATTTCTCTACAATTATAGCATTCAACATTGGTAACCTCTTTCTTTGCCTTGCAATCACGAGCCTGGTGACCTTTTTCTCCACATTTGTAACAAAATCACATTCCTTTTACGTAAGTATCGGGGTGTTTCATACCACAATTATCACATAATGGAAAATACTTTTTTCCCTTTTTCCCTTTATCAGTCTCTTGCTCCACCGTTATCTTCTTATCTTTCTTTACTTTGTTGTCATAAGACATAGAGAATTCCTTTTCTGTCTTGATAGCACACGAGACAATATCTTCGTATGATGAAAAGTATTTTGATACTATTGCTTGACGAAGAAACGGTTTTAACCCATCAACTAAATGATCAATATTACTTCTTGGGATACATATATAATCTCCAGAAAACCTTTCTAACCTTTTTAAGTTAGCCTCATACTTTGTGACATTCTCACCGTTCTTGTGTCTCAGAATTAGAAATTGTCTTTCCATATCAGCTCAATGGTCACGAAGAAAGTATTTTTCTAAGAAAATCAATTTTAACTCCCTCCATTCCATATTTCATACTTCATCATCTTCCTTTGTGTTATGAATCAATTACCACCATTGATCAACATCTCTAGTGAGGTGATAAACTGCCATGAAAACTTTTTCCCTTTCACACTCCCAAAAGCCTGAAATATTTTCTCTAGGGAACTATTCCATTGCTCAGCTACTAATGGATTTTTACTCCCATTTATTGTGGGTGGTTTCTACCTCAAGAAACGATCTAATATTGATCCTCCATGCAGTGGATCAGGGTGCTCCATACGGGTAAGGTTATTATTCATAACCTGAGTGAGTCATCCCAGTATGGTGATTAGTTGATCATCACCAGCTGTATCACCATCTCCACTATAATTATCTTGAGCAGGAGGGAAATTCCTATATGGAGTGCGTGCAATGATATAGTTTCCATTTCATCCACTAGGAGCCATTTGTAAACAATGGCATAAACTAGATCAGTTTATGAATCAAAATACATAATTCCATACTTGTAAAACACTTAACATTAATTGAACTATTTATGGATATAATCCATAATCATAAAAATGTTTTCTTTGAGGAAGTATATACTCATAAACATTTCATAATGGTTTGTAATATAAATGAGAATTATCCTAAGCATATCCCCCGGGAGTGTCGTAACCAAGAGTGCAGCAAGGCCCATTGTCATGCACTAGTTCCCATTCGAGTATAGCTCAAAGCTTTGTTTCTAGGTTTTACCCCTAGGTACATAGGTTCCAGAGCCACCTCTACCTGCTCGTATCCAGACAGAGATTTATTGCTCGAAAAACTCACAAAATTTCTACAATACCAATATTCTAGGAAGTTCTTCTATACTAATCCACAAAAGTCCATCTTAGATCTATGTGCTCTAATCAGAGATTATCTAAATATAGCTTCCAAGGTTTGTACTAAACATACTATGATACCAACTATAATGCCCCGAGCGAAGTTACCCAGAGTCGATGCATTATTACATAACATTGGCATGATCACAAGAAAGATCATGTATCGAAAGACCGAGTAGTTTAGTAGACATAGAATTACTAGATACATTCATAAAGTTTACATTGCATCATAAAATGAAAATTACAACAATATAGTCCCCATAGTTCACACTCTTATCCCCTCATACTATCCCTGCAATTCATTCATAAAATACTTCTTCACATCCTGGGAAAAATAAAACATAGAAATGGGTGATCTCAAATGCTAAGTAAGGATAACAATAAAGCAGAAACATTCATAAATAAGCATAAACATTTAAGGCAATTTATAACTAAAACAAAATCCTTTTTAACATGAACTTCAGAATAATATGGAAGAAATAAAATGAAATAATTCCATATACTTATTCACATGTATATTCTACTAGTCGAATAATCACAGGTAATATCAAAAACGACTTTCATAATGATGGAATGCATAATGCCAGACTATCATAACCATATAGTCAAGGCCTCGTGCCAAGACTACAAATAAGATTTTTTCAAGGCCTTTTGCCAAGACACTAGTTTGTCTCATGAGACCTACTAATGCATCAAGGAGCTATAGAGGGCTCCACCCGTCACTTATTATGTCCAATTCATTCCTCATATGAACAGGTTTAAACATAACATCAATATTTGTATTAAAACTAGCATACAAAATGTCAATACGTTCTCCATAATCCATGAATGGTATAAAAATAATACATCCACAGTCAATCATTTCACAAAACCTTCAATACAATATGGAAGTTTTGTATCACAATAAATCAACTTCAAATAAGCTTAAAAATAATCAAAGGATATTGACATAGATGAAATCAAAACTATTTGAGAGAAATATCTCTTTTTAAAATCATTTAAAAGTCACATAATTATAAAATAAACATTTACATTGAAAATTTTCTTATAATCTTGAAAGGGAAGCTTCAAATACTTTGTAACGGTGGAAAATAGCCGCACCCACCGTATAAGTTAAAAATACATTCTTACCTTAATTCTGTCAAAAAGGTAAAAAAGGACCTTGTTTGGAAAATGAAGGAAATATTCCTTTATAAACCTCTTATAAAATTTCAAACAAGTGTATAAATGAATTTAACCCATATTTTGTAAAATATAAAGAATGTTATGAAATAAATTTTTAAGAAACATGGATGTGGATGATAAAGAGGTCCTAGTAGATATTTACGTATAAACAACCTCAGATAATGAAGAGATTGTGAAATAAACCATTACCTTGTACTTTTCCATGGTTGGGGGAAGGTTAACCTTCTATATAATGGTGAAATAATTTTTATTAAATTATACAAGAATCATATACATTAATATGATACCATATATGATCCTTTAACATTGTGTTGTTAATAATATCTTAGTATTATCGTCGTTTTGGGTGTTAACTTACTTTCATATGTTTTGTTACATATTCCATGTTTGTTATAGATAGGTTGATTCTTATTCATATCCAGAATGATATTAAGTACTTAAAAACTATTTTTAATCATCAAATAAGAATTATACTTGAGTGGATACGATGGAGAATGAATCTCATCGCGTTCGTTGAGACGGTAGTCCGTACGTATGCACGAGCAACAATATCATTATTTTGATATTAAAATAATATATAATTGGATGTTATATCATATATACAGAATCATTATCATGTTATATTTATTATTTACATGAATTACACATCATTATTATACCCATCGAAAAATTAATTTATTTAATAACAATTACACCATGACGTGGAGACGGTAAGCCGTACATACACATGTATGGTGACATGTCATTCAAAGGATGGATAGAATACTGAATATGGTGGTACCATATTTATAATAACATCAAAATATATATAACATACTGGAGTTGTTATTTTAGAATGGGAATAAAAAAAAGATGATGTTGAAGATGAAAGGAACTTGAAAGAGGGTGATGAAAAAATTACCTCTTAATCGGGTTATTCCTTTTGGTTTGATCAAAAGGGCTCCTTAAGATGGCTTTCTGATCAAAATAAGGCCTCTAGGTCAAATTGAAGGAAGATTAGAGAGTATTTGGGCAGGGTTTGGCCAAGCAAAAAGGCTTTGAATGTATGAATTAGTGAGATGGGGGAGTTCCCTTTTATAAGAGGGGTGAGGGGCACCTTTGGAAAAGCAAGAAATATTATTTTATAATAAATTCATATTTGGTTTCTAATGGCTCCAAAATGGAATATTAAAAGTCTAAGGTGGGGATGGGTCGAAATAATTTCAAAAACTAGAATTTAGATAGGTTTGGGTCATTATATTAACCTTATCTTTTAGTTTTAACTCTTGGTTAATTAGGTTGACATTTACCATGTCACTTTGTATTTTTATAATATATAGTTAATAAACATACTATATACATCCAATCGACCCCCATGTGGTCCATTAATAATACACATATCATGATACAATTCATTTGTCCGATCCTTAGATTTTTAGGCATAGAATATAAATTAATAATATAATATTTGTTTTAGAAACTCTTTTTTGTCAATTTTGAAATTATTGGGTATTTTGATTTTGATAATTTCATAACAGCATTATTACTTCGAAAAAAAATTTATATAACCATTAATAAAATGTCATATTAACCTATAAAATTAGTTTAATTCATAAGAAGTCTCAAATTACCTTTATTTTGATATTTATAATATCAATTAATTTAATATTTCATTAATTTGGTAATTACTGCATCACCATTGTGTCATAAATAAATTAATTTATATAATTTCTAAAACTTATAAATAAAATACCATTATGTAGGAAATATTTTCAGATTTATAATTAATATTTACAATAGAATTTCTCTTATTTATTACCTTATATTAACAATGTTTTAGTTATTAAACTTTGATTTTAACTCTTTTAACTATTCTTTGAATTAAATAATAATTCATGTCCTAATCTAATCCAAGTGGACCTAAATGATAATATTTTATTTCTAAGGTTGTTTTTGGTCAAGATACACTTGTCCAATCGAATTAGGAAATTTGTTAGGGTAATATTAATATCATTTTTACCCTTAATTACCCTATTTACTTTTAACCGTGGTAAATAAAAGTAAAAAGTTACTATTCACAAAAAATTATTTTCATCTCATTGAACCAAATTTTACTCCTTTATATTAACCATGTGTCTTGGATTTTCCAAATTCCACTCACAGAAGCGGTAAAATTAAATTTTATGTGATTTTCCAAGTTCTCCTATTAGGTGGGTAAAAGGCGGTGAAAAGTTCAATAAAAATTTTATATATCTAAAATGATTCTAAACTAACTCCAATGAATTACATTGAACTTATATAGGTATTATGTATATATTTTGACCTTAATTAAATTTAAATAAAATAAATAATTATTTACAAAAAATCCGGTTTTAAACTATAACTCAATGTTTTTTCACTATTCATCAAAAATTGAATGTTTTCCGAAAAATACCAAAATTTCACCCTAGGCTATTTTTGATATTCCTAATCAATCAATGAAGCCCATTTTGAATGTTAAAATTTATAAAATTTCAAAAAGTGTGTATTACTATTCATAATGGCTAGTTTGATTGGTTGTGGTGTGTGTTAGAACTCGAAGTTGCGTACAACACACACTACTGTATTATTCAAAGACAGCGTACCGTGGAAGCATGGGGTGTTACATTGGTCCTTTATGATACTTCTTCATGGGACTTATTTGAAGTTGGAGTATCGAACAATGTCTTGAGAAGCGTACCCTCTTGAAGACGAGCAAACTTAGTGTGGGAACCCAGTAGCTGGTTGTGACGTGAAGAATGAATTGTGATCCTTTGTGGTTTAGCATCAAGCGATCTTGTGTGGGTCAGCATCTAGAAATCTTGTGTGGGTCAGCACAGAGCGATTGTATTTGGGTCAACACCTAGTAATTCTATGTGGGTCAACACCTAGCGATCTTTTGTAGGTCAACACCAAGATATCATGTGTGGGTCAGCACCTAGTTATCCTTGTGGGTCAACACTGAGGGATCCTTGTTGGTCATCACCGAGCGGTCCTGTGTGGGTCAGCACAAAGCGATAATGTGTGGTTTAGCACCTCGAGATCCTTTGTGGGTCTTCCACTTAAGAGAGTAAGACGATTCAGTAGTTACATCTAATCATCTATACTACTGTACCTATGTTATAAATAGTGTGTGATGAGTTCGTACATGAGAAATACTTTCCTTTATGGTAATACCTTGGTGGTATTCTTCAATGTGGTGTACCTGTGTGGTACTTGCCTTCGTGGTATTCCTTACTTTGTCGAACAATTGATATTTGTGCGAATGAGTTGGGCCTTGTGATTCCTCAGGTTTGAGAAAGGATTACTTGATAAATTAGGTATATGTATGGACATATACCTACGTAGGGTTTTCAATTGTTTTCATGCTTTATGGTTTATCCTTTGGAGATTTTTGAGACCTTGAGGGTCTCGGGGACCCTACTGAGTATCGATTTTCTCACCCCTATATGGGTTATGCCCATACCTCGTTGTGTTTGGTGTAGACGACAGACATCGCTTACTAATGACGAGAGTACCAGGATTGGAGGTAGCTCAGAGGTCGACCGTATATGAGGCATACCGCAAAGACAACCGTTCAAGATCTATACCTACCCTTCTGGTAGGATCCTTGGTCGGTGATCACATGATCTATTCTAGTTTACCAATACTTTCAGTTTCTTGCACATTCCAGTTGGGCTTGTATTCTAGCCCCTTTTTTCTTGTTGTACACTCTATTTTACTATACAGTTTACTTGATTTCTTATCTTGTTTTGTGATTGGTTGCATCTATATATAGGTTATAAAGGCAATTCCTTCCCAGTTTTAGGGAATATGCCTTCGGTGCTAGTCACTAGCCCCTAGCCTATGGAAGGCGGGATTGAGATTGTCATTGCACGGGCCCCAGGGGACAGGTCGTGACAAATTGGATTCAAAGGAGTTGTTTCTACCATAGAACATAGGATTTTGACCTTTTTAATGGAAATAGTGTTAAGTGTAGTGAGTGTGGTTATCAGTTTAGAAAATATAGTGCTGGTTCGTTCGCTGACATATCCATACACCTGGACCCTGACTTCTAATTTCTGACTCAGTGCATGAAAACACTGACTGAGTGTGTGTTTTAATGTGTTTTCCTTGTGATTTCTTTGAGTCAACTCACCAGGTATAACATATTGACTATGGATCACATGTTTTTTTTCAGGATGCCTCCACGTAGACAACCATCAAGGGTTTCGGATATAGTATCCACTGATAGCCCACCGAGCGATGAGGCCTCGGTGCAGGGCCCCCTTCCAGTGGAGGCACCAACGGTACCATTTTCCATTGGGCCCCCGATGACACTAGCCCTAGAAGAAGAGGGTCCACGTCCCTTGAGTGCGTTTCATGAGTTCCAACAACAGAGGCCACCCATGTTCAGGGGAGAGATGGACCCACAGGTGGCTGAGGATTGGCTGGAGGCTGTCGTGAGAGTCTTCGGACTGGTAGGGATACCTGCCGATCTCATGGTGATCCTTGTCGCCAATCTTCTACAATCATCTAAAGGAAGATGGTAGAGCATGATACTCAAAGCACATGATGAGGTGATACTTCTTTGGGAAATATTTGAGAGCCTGTTTCGGGCAGAGTTTGTCCCAGCAACTCTTCGTACAGTGTGCAATTAGGAGCTACTTCATCTGCAATTGGGCAGCATGACTATGGCTCAGTACTCAGCGAGGTTCTACGACCTCTCATGCTACCCCACTGATATAGTGCAGGACCCATTCTTCAGGGTCCGAACCATCGGGTAGGGACTCAGGAGGGAGATCAGGGCTTCGATGATATCACTCAGCATCCTGACATAGGAGGGGGTGTTAGAAATAGCCCTCTTAGGGAAGGGTTTTCTTACTGAGTATTCACCATCAACGATACCCTCTACCAGTCATCACATAGTGGAATCTTCTACAGCTGGTAGCAGAAAGATGACAGAGAGGTCCAAGAGGACTAGACATATAGGGGACGACTGCAGGTTTTTGGGTCGGTTGTGCGGGTCACCCGAGGAACCGCTAGTCATGCTAGGAATGGGCAGTGTTACACATGCAGCGAGGGGGGTCTCATGGCTCGTGATTGTCCAACCCTCCATACATATGACCATAAGATTGTCGAAGGACCACCCAGGTAGAGATAGAGGTTAGACCGAGGAGGTCCGTATATAGCAAGTGGACGTGGAAAAGGAGCTGTCCGTGCAGTTGGCAGTGAGAGATAATTTGAGATGTTACCTTCACCACGACTAGGTGGTCCACCCGGACCATAGGAAGTAGGTGGACAGGGCCAAGCTCAGCTTCAGGCAGCTGAGGCCTATGATCATAGTGCTCCTCAGATGATACAAGGTACGATCTATGTCTACTCCTCCTTACACGAAGTACTTATAGACACAGGATCCAGTCATTATTATATTTCCACTGCCCTCGTTCAGAGGTCAGAGATTCTGATGAAGCTTTGTTCTTGATTCTTATGGCTAGAGAATCCTACGGGAGAAGATTCGACAATTTGGCACTGGTGCCAACAGTGCGCGATTACTCTAGTAGGAAAGTGCTTCATCTGAGATCTCCTAGTAGCGGCATTGAGGCCCTACAACATCATCTTGGGTTTGGATTGGTTATCTATAGTCCGTGCTCAGACGGGCTGTATTAGGTGCAAAGTGTGGTGTGTCCATATATATGGGACCATGATTACCTTCACTGGAGAGAAGGGAGCCTTTTCAGAACATGATAGACTTACTTGGAGGAGAGTACAGCCGATCCTTCATCAGTTGGCTAGCCTTACCCTCGAAGTGGTTGATGTGGGGAGTCTGAGCTATCCTGAAGTGGTGGACCAGTACATTGATGTCTTCTGTAACATTGTGACCCCAGTTATGCAGAGTCGGTGCATTATTTTAATACATTGGCATGATCACAAGGAAACATGTCCCGAATGACCGATCATTTTAGCAGTCTTGGAAAATAGATTACATACATGAATGTTACATTAAACATCAGAAAATAAAACACAACATAAATGACCCTTTGAGAATTCCATTAATCCCCTAGCTTAACCCTGCTTATCAATCATAATACACTTCTTGTAATCCTGAGAATATTAAAACATATAAAGGGGTTAGTTCAGATGCTCAGTAAGGATAAAAATATAGTGGAAACTTACATAAATAAGTATAAACATTTAAGGCAATGTGTAATACTAAAACAAAAGCATTTTAAACTTAAACATCAACATAATATGGAAAAGATACATCAAAATAATTCCATTTAATTATTCACATGGATATTATACTAGTCGAATGATCACATTAAATATCAATACCCACTTTCATAATCAAGGGATGTATAATACCAAACTTCATAAACACATAGTGAAGGCCGTGTGCCAAGACTACAAATAAGATTATGTTAAGGCTGTGTTCCAAGACACTAGTTTGTCTAATGAGACCTACCAATGCTTCGAGGAGCTATTGCGGTCTCCACCCGCCACTTACTAAGTCCAATGCATTCCTTATATGAGAAGGTTTAAACATAACATAAACATTCATATTAAAACTAGTATACAGAATGTCAATATATTACCCATAAACAATGAATTGTATAAAAAAACACATCCACAGTCAAAAATATGACAAAACCTTCAATACAATATGTAATATTTGTATCATAATAAATCAACATTAGTCAAGTTTAAAATCCTTTAATGTATTTTGACATAGATGAAAATTGTTTGTAAAACTCTTTGACAGAAATATCCATTTTTCATGAAAACATTAAAAAGTAACAAAATTTTTAAAGGAAGACATTTAAATACATTTTTTATCACAGTGTCTCATACCACTTTGAAACTTTTGAAAGGAATGAACATTTTAAAACATCAATGTCTATTTAAATAAATCCTTAAAACCATATTGAAAACAAGGAAATTAATGAGAATGGATTGGAAGAATAAATCTTTAAAACATTTAAAATGATGTTTTAGTAAAAATTACCTTAAAAATAATAAATTTCAAAACTATTTTATGAAACATGGACATGGATAATAAATATTTCCCAGTAGATACTTACGTAAAAACAAACTCGGATAATAAAGAGATTGGAAATTAACCCTTACCTTGCACTTTCCATTAGTCGAGGGTACGTTTAACCTCATGTATGAAGATCATAGTATGTCATTAAATTATAATAGAACCATATTAATATTTATGATATCATGCATGATTCATATATGACTTTATACTACCCATTTAACAATAATTTCCATGTTAAATTAACATTTCAGGTAACAATCGCTTTATTTATTGTACGTGTTTTAACTTGTTACTCTTGATTGTATCACATAGATAAAGATTTAAATACATGAAGAATATAAAACATGATATATATATAATATATATTTAGAATATAAATACGTATAATAGACATATATATGATATGGAAAACACCGTTTATGGAGATGGTAGTCCGTATGTACGCATAAACGATGTTTCCGTTTTCATATCTTATTGAACAGAACTAAGTGAATAAGATATATGTAAGTACACAAAAACACATATATAACTATATCAAATATCATTACTATGTCATATCTTACATACTTATTAATGATATATATTTTATAATCATTATTGAATGGTGAATGTGGAAATGAATCTCATCACTTCGTGGAGACCATAATCCGCATGTACGCACAAGCGACAATATCATTATATTGATGGAGAAATAGTATAAAATTTAATGGTATATCATATATACAGAATAATTAAAATGTTATATTTATTATTTACATCAGTTACATTCATTATTATACCCATCCAAATAATGAAGGTATTGAATCACAAACTACACCACGACATGGAGATGGTAATCCGTACATACGCACGTATGGTGTCTTTGTCATTTATAGGATGGATAGAATAATGAATATGGTTGTAACATTTCAATAATAACATGATAGTTTATATTAGATACAGGATTTATTATTTTAGAATGGAAACAACAAAGAATGTGGAAGTGGAAGAAGAAAAGGGCATAAAAGAGGTGATGAAATATTGACCTCTTCTTCAGGTTCTTCCTTTTGATTTGATCAAAAGGGATCCTTAGGATGGATTTCTGACTAAAGGAAGGCCTCTAGGATAAATTTAGTAATGTTGGGAGGTTATTAGGTCAGGGGTTGGCTGAACGAAATTTCTTTGGAGAGGTGAAATTAAGAGAAGGGGAAGTGCCCATTTATAAGAGAGGTGAGAGTCACTTTAGGTAATGTTTGAAATATTACTTTATAATAAAATCATTTTATATTTCTAATGGATCAAAATTTATTTATCTAAAGTCTAATGTGGGGATGGGTCTAAAAAATCTCAACCAATAGGTTTTAGAAAAGTTTTGGTTACCATTTTAACCATATCTTTTAGATTTAACTCTTAGTTAAATAGTTTAACTTTTACCGTGTATTCTTGTATTCTCCCACTATATGGTTAATAAACTTACTCTAAACATTCAAGGTAACCTCAAGTGGTTAATTAGTGACATATATAATATTATTTATTCCATTTTGCCAATACTTAGTTTATTAGGAATATTATATGAACCAATAATATAATATTTTTTAAAAAACTATATTATGTCAATTTTGACTTTATTTGGTATTCGTTTTTTTGTAAAAATCATAACAGCATGATTACTTCTAATAAAATTGATTGAATAAATTGTAACATGTCATATTAACCAATAAAATTATTGGAATTCATCAAAGGTCTCAAATTACTTTTATTTTAGTATTTATAATATCACTTATTTTAATATTTTATTAATAAGGTTATTACTGCATCATCATTGTGTCATAAATAAATTTAATTATTTAATGTTTAAAATTTATAAATAAAATACCATTATGTAGGAAATATTATTATATTTCTAATTAATATTTATAGTCTAATTTATCTCATGTATAACCCTATATTAAATATGTTTTATTTATGAAAACTTGATTTTTAACACTTTTAACGCTTCTTTATATTAAATAATAATAAATGCCTAATAAAATCCAAGTGGACCTAAAGGATCATATTTTATTACTAAGGATGTTTTTTATCAAATTATACTTATCCACTAGAATTAGTACATGTGTTAGGTTAATTATAATATCATTTTTACCCTTAATTACCCTATTTGCTTTTAACCATGGTAAATAAATTTCAAAAGTTACTATTCACCAAAAATTGTTTTCTTCATATTGAACCACATTTTACTTAACAAGGTTAACTGTGTCTCTTATAGTTTTTAAATTCAACTCATAGAATTTGTAAATTTATGTTTTATGCAAATTTGCAAATGCTCTTAGGAGGTGTGTAAAAGACGGTAAAAATTTCGATAAAATTTTATATTTCTAAACTTATTATAAAATAACTCTAATGAATTAAATTGAAAATATATCGGTATTATATATATTTTTTTTACCTAAAATTAATTAAAATAAAATAACTTATTACTTAAATAATAAGTCGGTTTTAAACAATAATGGGGTGTTTTCACAATTCATCAAAAATTGATAGTTTTTCAAAAAAATAAAAAAAAATCAACCAAATCCAATTTTGATATTTGGAAGTCAAAAATTAAGTATATATTAGCAAATTAAAAAACATTGAATATTCATTTGTTAATTTAAAATTAATTCCCATCGTCAAAACCAAAAAGCGGGTTTTTAAAAAAGTAAAAACTATCAAAAGATTGACATGTGTTTATGTCAACATTTATTGTGAAATTACTTATAATGACTGAAATTGTATTAAAGGATAAAAATATAATCTAACTATACTTAAAAAACTTTCAAATTCATAATTTAGCACTATAAATGATTTGGATAAAAAGATGTTTTCAATTAAAACATAGTATTTTTCATTATTTGTCAAAATATGAAAGTTATCCGAAAAGTATCAAAAATTTATCCAAACTAAATTTTTATGTCCTCATACTATAGAAGAATTTAATTTCATTAAATTTAATATTTGAATGTTTAAAATATATTTTTTTAAAAAGTTTATCCATTAAAAGGCGGTAAATTTGCATTTTTTGAAAAATACTTCTTTTATCTGAAAAAATGAATTTGTTCTTATATTAGGTCTACGAAACATATAATATGAATGTCAAAATTATATATAGTATATAAGATTTAAAATGAAGTTAATACTATTTATAACCGCTTCTTGAACGGTTGGTTTAGTAAGATTTGGTGTGCTCGAACTCGGTGTTGCGTGTAGCGTAAGATATTTAATTACATTAATTAGATAATGTACTATGAAATCTTGGGGTGCTACATCTTCCCTAATGATGTTACGAGTATATATCCTCATAGATAGGTGGAATTTTACATTGACTTGTACCCCAGGACGACACTGATATCTACACCAGCATATTAGATGGCTCTCGCGGAGCTTCGTGAGCTATGGGTACAGTTGGAGGACTTACAAGGGAAAGGGTTCATTTTCCCAGCGTTTCTCCATGGGAAGCCACGATTTTGTTCTCCATGAAGGCAGATGGTAGCTTGAGAGTTTGTGTTGACTATCGGTGCCTGAACCAGGTGATCGTGAAGAACAAGTACCCACTTATGAGGATTGATGAACTCTTTGATCAGATGAAGGGAGAACGGTGGTTCTCGAAGATAGACCTCATATCAGGATATTTCCAGCTCAAATTGTGAGATGAGGATGTGTATAAGATGGCTTTCAGATGTCGGTACGGCCATCACGAGTTCTTGGTTATTCCATTCAGTTTAACCAATGCTCCATCAGTGTTCATAAGACACATGAGCATGATCTTTATGCCACACCTTGATCGCTTTGTAGTGGTATTCATTGATGACATTATTATCTACTTGACTACCGAGGAGGAACATGCCTATAATTAATAGGTAGTACTGGACACACTCTGAGAGTACCAACTTTATGGTAAGCTCTCGAAGTGCCAGTTCTGGATCTGAGAGGTTCAATTTCTAGGATATATCATATTGGATGATAGATTTGTAGTAGATCGAGTGAAAATTGCAGCGGTACTTTCTTAGTAGCCACCCAAGAGTGTGAATGTTTTATAAAGTTTCTTGGGTTTGTCCAGTTACTACCGGAGACTTGTGCCATATTTCTCCAAAGTTGCAGCACTACTATCAGTGTTGATGGAGAAGGGGAAACCCTTTGTGTGGTCAGAGAGATGCCAGCTGAGTTTTCAGGAGCTGAGGTATAGGGTGACTAGTGCCCCCATATTGAGGCTACCAGGGGAGGGCGTAGTGTACGTAGTTTACTACAACGCATTAGGGACCGGGCTTTGACATTTCCTGATACAAGAGCGATCAGTGATCGCATATGGTTCTCAACAGCTGACACAACATGAGGTGAACTATGCTACCCAGGACCTGGAGTTAGCAGCAGTGGTCTTGGCCTTGAAGATGTGGAGACATTTCTTGATGAGAGCGCATTTTATAGTGTCATATGATCACATGAGTCTCAAGTATATCTTCTCTCACAAGGACCTGAAACGGAGACAATGACGTTGTATTGAGATTCTCCAATACTATTACTTAGAGA
This sequence comes from Viscum album, assembly GCA_963277665.1. Taxonomy (NCBI): domain Eukaryota; kingdom Viridiplantae; phylum Streptophyta; class Magnoliopsida; order Santalales; family Viscaceae; genus Viscum; species Viscum album. Next base: position 1,804,810,694 of record OY728141.1, read on the forward strand.
TAGTATATACTCATGTGAAGGGGAACGTGGTAGAAAATGCACTCAGTCGCAGATCTGGTATACAACTACTAGGTGAGGCAACATAACAGTTGGAAACTTTTCATATATCCTTCATGGAACGTGATAGAGTAGTTTTCCTTCAGTCTCTTATAGTTACTCCTCCACTTCTTCAGTGATTCTGGGAGGCGCAGTGCGGGTAAACTGACTGCAAGACTCGACGTGCTCAGATATCCAAATGACAGGAACCAGATGGATTTTCTAAAGGTGGGGATCACTTCATCCTCTTCAGGGGACATACCATGGTACCAGTGTCTCTTTAGGATGAAGTGATGAGGGAGTTCCACACATCCCATCTAGCGGTACATCCAAGAGTTGCAAAGATGTACCAGGATCCCCAACGACAACACTGGTGGCAGGGAATGAAGAAATCAGTTGGAGATTTTGTCTCTCGGTGCCTCACATAACATCAAGTCAATGTGGAGCATCATGTACCAGAAGTCTTGGTTCATCCTTTAGAGGTCCCAGAGTAGATGTGGGATGGGAAATACATGGAATTTGTGACTGGAATTCCACATACATCCAGGGGAAATGACTCGGTTTAGGTGATCGTCGACTGACTCACCATGTCGGCCCACTTCCTACCAATCAGAGAGAATGGTTCAGTAGAGGGATGGTGATGCATCTATGTATAGGAGATTATGCGGCTATATAGAGTACCCTTGATGATTGTCTCCGATCATGATGCAAGTTTTACATCTCAACTATGGAAGGGGTTGTAGGAGGCTTTCGGGATGCAACATTGTTTGAGCACCACTTTCCATCTGCAGACGGATGACCATACTAAGCGGACCATTCATACCCTTGAGGACATGTTGTGTTCTTGCTTCCTTGACTTCGATCGCATCTGGGAGGATCACTTGCCTTTGGTGGAGTTTTCATGCAACAACCACTATCATTCAACCATTGGGATGACACCTTTTGAGGTTTCCTACGGCTGACCTTGCAGATCAACTTTGTGCTAGACTGACCTAAGGGAGTTAGCACTATTGGGACCAGGGAAGGTATGGGCCACCACAGAGAAAATGCAGATAATCCAAGAGCGGATGGAGACTACACAGAGTAGGCAGACGTTTTATGCTGACAGGAGACGGAGACCTCTAGAGTTTGAGGATGACAACCACATATTTCTACAGGTCTCACCTCGATGAGGTTTACATAGATTTGGCCGAGGTGGAATGTTATCTATGAGGTTTATTGGACCTTTTTAGGTCCTCAGTAGAGTTGGTGAGGTGGCTTACCACTTAGATCTCCCCCCTCAGTTGCAATGGGTGCAAGACATATTCCCCTTATTCTAGCTGAAGAGATACGTCCACGACCCGACCCACACTGTTGACCATAGAGAGCTGGACAATGATGATAAGGCGACATTTTTGGAGGTTTTAGTTGAAATTGAGGATCGACAGGAGATGGTCCTTTGTGGGGGGTCAATACCTCTAGTGCACGTTCGTTGGCAGCACGAGAACCTCTAGGAGAGAACATTAGAACAGGAGGCTCAGATTCACACTCAGTACCCCCAAACGTTTTCCAAGTTATTTGATGTGGCTTTTGGGGATGAAAATCCTTGAGGAGGGTATAATGTAATGACCCATAATTTTGGTGTAATTTTTTTAATTATATGGAAATTTTATGAGTCCACGAAAATTGATGGAATGTGATTCCGAGGCCCGGTGTGCCCGGAAAGAATTTCTGAACTTTTTTCTGGTATATTTAGTAAACGTTCTAGTGTGTTTTTTGTAACTTTTGAACCAATGCAAGGATTTAAAATCTGAGTGAGCCGTTGAACCCGCAGTGCTAATATTCATTTAAGGAGACTTTCACATCGATCACAGTGGGCTCCTCATCTTTTGAGAGAGGATTTTTGGGTTAGAAAAGGAGAGGGGAGAACTTGTTGAAGGGCTTGTCCAATGAGTAAATCCAATAAATAAATCTTCTCCTTCAACGAATCTTTCTCCAAACATCGTCTAAGGATCTCAAATGACGAACAAACCAACGATCGAGGAAACACTGTCATCACCAACTTCATCTTTTTCCTCTCCTCACAGATGTCATTGGAGGAGACTTGTTTCAAGATCAACAAACCACAATCCTTCCCAATCACAGACAATCGTCAACTGATCCATCGAGGTTGGAGTGTGTTTTAATTCGATCAATGTTAATTTTCTTCTCACATTGAATCATTCCCCTTGAGTCGGTTTCTACCTCCATAACACGGAGGGTACATGCCAAACAAATATGGGCCGACCACTCCACAAAACTTATGGTTCTTTTGTGTGTTCTTCGCGACAGTGATGGAGACCGGTGTCGACGTTTGTTAGAAGTGGAATTTGAGAACCGCGGCCGGTACCATGAAGGTGACAAACAGAGGGCAGCCGGTTCAGCCGGCTGTCCGCGAAGGCATGACGCCCAACCGCGCCGCATGACCCTGTGTCATCGCAGCCCTCAGCGTTGCGTCGTGGCCTTGCCGCCCTGCGACCTTACTGCCATGCATCCCTTCGCGCCGCCCGACGGCCTCGCCATCGCGTGGCCCTCCATTCTGCCCCGTGGTCTTGCCGCCCCGCGGCCCTCCGCGCCACCCCACGACCCAGCCGCCTCGCAGCCCACGCGGCCCCCCAAGGCCTCGCCGCCCCGCGACCCTCATGGCCTCGCACCGCCCTCACGGCCTCCACACTTCCGAGCACGGACTGGGCTGCCCCGCATGGTTGGTCTGGGCCGGGACGGTCTAACAATGTCAGACCAGACCCATGCCAACTTCAATTGTTTTGCTCTACCGGCCATAGCTTTGGCACCAGGCATCGGTTTATTGTACCGACAATAGTGCTGGAAACCTTGAAGTGAGTTGGTGAAATTGAATATACCCCAGTGGATGAATCCATAATATGCACTTGATGAAAATATAGGGGTTTTTATCTTTGTTACTCAGAAAAATTCATTACTTCTTCAAAACCAAATACAACACTATTTTGAACTACAATTATATTGTCTTGATATTTTATATGAAATTTGTATACATTAATCTCATACCTATACCATGTTATCAAATTTAAACTATTAAAACAAACTAACCATTTGAATATTTCATATACATCAGATCTAATAAGCACAATCTCTTTAAACTGTCATAAAAATGTTTTTATGCTCATTCAAATTCCAATTATCTTTATTCTTTAGATACAATTATTTTAACACATTGATATACAATGTTATATATGTTTGAGCATCAAATATGTTATTAAAGATGTATAAATTTACCTTTTTATCCATTCACTTGTAAAAATTTTTAATTTCAAGACACAAATCCCCTTTCCCCCATAATTAACTCATTCATAGAGAGATGTAGGAATCCCAATGTTCACTACTGTAGATTAATAGATTTTTAAAAACTCAGTAACCATTTCAGAAAATATACTTACCAATAGAGTATGAATTAGGTTGATATGAATTCTTAACATACCCCTTTAATATTTTAATATACCTTTCAATAACATATATCAAGTGAAAATATACAAGTCCATAAATCTTTATTCATCGTGTCAAATAAACCATTAAATGCACCATGATATCAAAAAAGGATGTAGGAAAATAAATTTCTATTTTAAAAAGTATATAAACCAATTTATTCTAAAAATTATTCAAATCATTCCAATCAATAACCATATGAAAAATGGAATTGAAAAAATAACACACCTTCATGATATTCATTATGACATAGATAAGAAGTATTCCAAGCAATTAAATAGGTATGAGTTGTTTCATCATGATGTGAAAATCATTAGATTTCATACCTATCAAAACCAAATCCTTTAAAGACAGAATTTTTTTTACATTTGTAGAATAACCATATGGAACTTTGATATCATAAAGACATCGTCAAAAGATAATTTTCTCCCTCTTGGATAATGTATAACAAGATACGGGTAGTAATGTTTTCCTTCCATTAAGAGTTGGAGCTAAATTCAATCATATTCCCATTTGGAGTAAGTCCAATATTTCATTATCCCATATTTCTTCTTTCCTTTAATATCTAGAAATGTTCCAATCACGCTATCACATATATTCTTCGCAACATGCATGATATAAATGTTATGTTTTAGCTCATGATATCTCCAAATGGTAGATAAAAAATATTGAATATTTTTTCAAATATTTCTATCATTTTCATATTTCTATGTACTTCCAAATTCCACATTAATGTTTTTGCATGCTCTAAAAATAATGAGCTATGAAAAAATGTTTTGGAGTAATAAAAAATTCGTGTGAGCCACTAAATTATATTTTTAATCATTGATAAGTGTGATTCATAGACATAAACATTCTATGACACATGTATACTATTTTCAACTATGATGAAATTGATAATGTGAAGTCTGTTGTTTAATAATTTAAAAACATTTATGCCACTTAACATTGTATATAAGAAACTTTTCATATGTTTGGAATTCATTTATAGTAAAAATAATAATTAAATTGAGTAAAAAATATTCTATTTTCTAAGAATCATACACCTTCATACCTTCCTCCCATAAAAGTTTCAAATCAAATATTAATGGTGTGAAAAACATAAATATCATTTCAAGTAATTTTTTTATAGAGATCATTACACTTAACATGAAATATTTTCTCCACACAAAAAAATTAAGAGAGTAGTTGTAAATTTTCAATAAAATAGGCCACAAACTATGTGTATTACTAAGAATTTGATATGGGTTCATCTATTCTGTACATAGTCCAAGAATGATATTTCTAACTTAGTTTTCGAATATAGGAAACTGGAGATCAATTTTCTCCCATCATGGATAATCAACAGGATCCTATAATTTTCTATCACACATCCCCTCATCTATATTCCATCATAACATTTTTTCATCATGTGAATTTTTATATAGACATTTGAAACAAGGAATTATTAGATGTTTCTAAAATGACTTATTAGGGCTCTCTGTAACTACTAAAACAGCCTATGTTTTTCCTTCAATATATACTGTGACATCCAACATATATGACACTCTGACTGAAATATGTATTATCTCCAATAAATCACACTAAAAATTGGTCATACATGTATTTCCTTATAACCCAATTCCTTCAAGAATAATATTTTTTCTACTATATAATGTGAATTTGGAAGATCATTGTCTTTTGGAAGAATTTATTTGAACAATTGTATCATAACTATAAAAATCATGTCATTCTGTCATGTTTTTCTTCTAGGTTTATCAATCTTAACACCATAAAAAAACTGTAAATTCCATTCAACCTAGATACATGACTTTCCAGCATAACCATATAGATGAATAATTTTTAGTTCCTTCTCAATTAACTATACTTCAATATCATGAATAATTTCATCAAGTTAATTCAATTTATCATATTGTAAAGTACCTTCATCTATATATATGAAATTCTTCACAGTTTAACCATTCAAAATATGAGGGCTCTAACTTGTATTAAAACCATGAAATATTATTATCCTTGATCCCAGTATTTTTTAACCTCTTAAAATTTATACATTTCCAGAATAGACATAAAAAGACATCATTATTTGGAAAATTTTATTTAGAAAATTCCAAAAAAAAACATCAACACATTCCTCATATTCATCAACTATTTAAGGTGTAGTAATCAAAAATCGATTCATTATTATATATAAAAAATATCATTAATAAATATAAAAAAATATCTTATAAAAAGAATATAAAGGTGTCAGAAGTTATTTAGAGGAGAAAATAGTAGATTATTTTAATGATCATCATGTTTGTAAAGTAATAGAATGTAAAATTTTCTAACCACATTAAATATAATAGGGTGTTAAATACCCTAATAATTACCAATAAATTGGAGGGATATAATAAATTCAAATATAAAAATAGGAATAATTTTCCATATCTATTGAACATAAATGAGAAAAGAATCATAATTCTAACATATAATATTGAACAAAAGATAAATAAATAGAATTAAAAAATATTTCCAAAAACATGTTCGCAATCCATACTAAAAAATAAGTTTGGTGGTGTCATTAGAGTATATATCATGTGGATAATAAGAAACATTAAAGGGTATTGATGTTGATGAAAATTAAATTACAATAGAATTATAAAATTACATTGAAAATTAAGAAGATATTATATTTAAATTTATGATTTTACATTATTATAAATGGAGAAATTTATTTAATATTGATATAATAAATGACATTTAAAAATATTAAAAACCAAGAAGGAAATAATTAAAAGGAAAATATAAACTTTTGCCAAGAAAATTCATTAACACAGAAGGGATTACAAAAATAGGTTCCCATCAAAAAATTCAGAAGTAATAATAAATAAATATAACCATTTAAAATTATAAAAATATATAAAATGATATCCATAACGAAATATATAGAATATGGACATGGAGGAGAATGATTCTCATTTGAAAAAGTGAGATTAAAAGACATCAAAATACCTGAAACAATTAGTGTGTGACTACAACATACATAGTACATGGTCACCACTTGAACCCTACCTATATATAATAAAAATATGGTGTATAAAGAAGCGACCCAAGAATAAGTAAATGAGAAAATAAGAAATTATTATTATTATTTAAAAGAGTAGAAAATAAATAATAAACATCTTACCATGTTTTTATTTTCTACAAGCTATTTGAAATATTGTGAAACTGAACATACATGCTTTGACCATAGCTCGAAATCCAATGGTAAATATTATATCCTCCCATTCAAACCCAGTGGGATAAAATCACACATATACAGTGTGAATACTAACTTAGAGGGAAAAACTTCATAGGGAAGAGGTTATACCCTTTCCAAATAAAGAACATATAACAAGGGAGATAGATATATATATATATATATATATTTCATGAACCATTGGAATATTCAAATGAATCTCCCTTTCTAAATAGCTGAAACTACAAATTCTTTATAAGATATTGTTTACCTTAGACTAGATTTGAATATTAATAAACCAATATAAATATATGGTTTAAAAATTATCAAAATACTAGCTTGAAATACTCAATAAAATAATTTTAATGTATTACAAATGATTAAAAATATATTCAATGATAACAACTAATTCAAACTATATATAAAATCAAGAACAACTAATTCATTCTTTCTAAAAGACTTTTGAGCCTTCAAGTGATCTAGTTGAATATGACTAGATCTATAATAGAACACACAAAAATGAGAATAGATAAACCTAAGGGTATTTCTAGATGGTAATGTGAGAGTGGAGTCCACCGGATCAAAAAAATGACAATTAGGGACTCCATGCCAATGAATGAACACAAAGAGAGAAAATAAAATGTTTGAGGATTACTTTAGAGATGATAAGATCTATCTTCGTTATGAAAGATGTGGCTAACTAAAGATGAGTTTGTATTAAGATCATAATGTGTGATTGGTCCACTGGATCAAAGAAATGAAAGAGTTGGGGTTTGGGAGTGAGAGAAACAAGACTCAGATCATGAGAATTGAAGGACACACAAAGAATCTATAGAAAATTCATAAATTATTAAAAGTTATATAATATAGGTTTTTTTATAATGGACATAAAAAAGTGGTGATGATGGTTTTCTCACGTCGAATATTATATAACCAACGTGAAAATAGATTTTTCACGTCTTTTCATTTACAATTATATGTGAAAAAGAAATATTAATAGAATTTCATGTTAGTTCTAGATAAATAACATGAAAAAGGTGAAGTTATTAATAGTTTCTATGATAGTGTTTCTTTTAAAAACCAATTCCTAATCAATAGTCCAAACTCGTTCCCAATTTAATCTTATCATTATGATGTGAAAGCCAAGATATAATTCACAATGTAACTCTTATTTATCATTTATCCTTATGTGATAAATCAAAATGTAGTATTTCTTCATCATAATATATAATTTCTGTCACCAACCAACCAAATTCTCTAAAAAATCCAAAAAATAATCATAGTTTAATAACAACAATTGCATTGTAATTTTTTTTGCCTCTACTAATTTTTTAAAAGATCCTAAAATCACATCCAACACATCTCAGTAATCATACAATACCCAAATTGTCCAAAATGATCACCTCCATAAATTTTACTATGTTACTAAACCCAAATCATGAATATCTATTTTTAAGTCTATTCTCTATGATTTCATCAAACTGCACAAGAAACTCTATAGTCACATTGATAACTCTAATAAATGCTCTCTTAAATTTTCATTTTAATTTTCCATGCATCAATATATTTATATTTTTTGTGAATATCTTTTCAGAATATTTTTTCAACTTCATATTTGATTCGTGTATCCCCTTATTGACATATTTATTAAAAACATATCACACATCCATGGAAAAAAATCTAACAGTCAGTATACTCAAGACATAGTGTTTGACACCCCATGTGGTATATGTACTGGGTAATCCAGCCTAAAAAATGAATGGGTTTCAAAGGATCTACCAACACATGTTAAACAAAAAATAAATAAAGAAATCCAAATCCAATATCAAACACTCTATATACACATCATTTTGAAAACTATAAATGAAGAAACCTATATACCAATCACCAAAGATGAATGGTGCAATTTTTCTTCATTTTGTGTTCTTAATGAAGATCACATGATTGGTATCCAAATGAAATTACTCCTCTATAGGTATACATGAGCTAAAATAACAACCCAATGATTGGTTGGGTTTCTTCTCCTCACTATAGTATGATAAAACCTCTCTAGTTAAAGGTGGAATAAGGAAAAAGATACATGAACAAGGGAGTTGTCACCAAGAATTCACAAGAACACGTACACCATTATATGGAAGTACATTACATTATATATCATTTATGAATCTATTAATAACTCTAAAAATTTACTCATGTATTATAAAAATAATGATTAATGCCATGGAATCATATGAAATGAATCTCACTTAATGATAGACAATGTAAAGATAAATCTGACATTAAATTTTAACATTTCACCATCAAAATTTTCAATGATAGTGGCATAATATCTTTTTGCATTCCTTATGATATTGAATATCATATAATATTACTTTCATGGTTAGTATCATAAAGAATATTTTAGGATATAAATTATTGTACAATAGAATATGTCTAAACACATCAAATGTATAATAGATTTAGGGAATATATTCTTCAATCTATCACTTTCACTAAATCCTTAGACACTATGTGTCATTTCACCATATATTGTGTTATATACAATAAATTGTGCAACTATATCAATAAATCTAGTGAATATCTTCCAAAACACTTTTAAAAAGCTATCATTAACATCAATTTGTATGAAATCATTCAAAATAACTTCTGAAAACCCATCCAAATATCATTGGGATTAACTATAAAACACTATTAGAGAAACTCTTTGAGTCATACTCAATCCCCATCTAGTCAACCAAAAATTTTAACCCTACGAGCCTTTACAATGTTGAAAACAAATATGAATCATTGGATACATAAATGTATGAAAATGTGACATTTAAAAATTAATTAATTCTCCTATAGTTACAAAGGTATCTTTCATGATCATCATCAAACACATGCACCATTATATACATGTCCATCAATTTTATTATATTTAAGTGTTCATTCTCCAAAACTAGCTTTGTCTAGGACATCAGTTGAATATGGTAGTACTGAAATAATGATCCATACAAATAATTCAATACACATTGTTTCTCTATGCACAGGCATAGAGATCCCTATACCAACAGTTTACACAAACTATTCTTATATATTCCATACTAATACCCTATACAAAAAATTTTAAAAAATCATTGGTATAGAGTTTTCTATAATGATATTTTTTAAAACCCTTGGTATAGAACCACACAAATATAGGATGCGACCTAACCTCCCTCTGAATCTTTAATTTACCCCCTTACCCACCAAACCCTCCTCATTATCCCTTGGAAAACCTCTCTCCATTCATCTATTTTTTGATTCAATCCTTCAATATCACATCAATGAGTATTGGTTGCATCGTCTATTATGATGATCATCAATTTCATTTTTATCTTGGTATCAAAAAACTACCAAGATTCTATTAGGTCATGGTTATTCATGATTTAATTAATTGATGGTTTTTATATTGTATTTGTTATAGTATTTCATAATAATGTTGATTGTTGTTGATATATATATAATAATTTATTTACTGCCCACCTCTACTTAAATCTAATGTAAAATTATTATTATTTTAATATATATTAAGGGATTATTTAATTAATCATTAAAGTATTTTGGTTTTTTATTTATGTATTAGGGGGTTATGAGTCATTGAATTAACAATTTTATTTTAATTAATGTATGATCAAAAAATTTCTATATTATTTTCAATCTAATTTTGGGTGAAATGATTGAATAATTATGTTTGAAATTATAATGTTATTATATAAAAGTATGTTAAAATAAAAAATAAGCTTTTATGGGTTTTTTGAATCTAATTGACCATAGTTCTCTATTCATAAGCCTTTTGATATTGATTTTTATATTTTGGATGATATTTGTTCATATGCATGATTAAATGGAAAACTAGGTTTAAAGAAAAAGTGTAATGAAATATTACAGATTCATTTAAAATTTTCACTTTCATGGATACATTTTCAATTGTTTGTATAAGCATGATGATGTATGGTTAATCAACAATTTTCTTAAAAATCTCTGTAAAAGGGAATTTTGGGATTATTTGGTTTATTAAAGTTAGTTTTTTAATGTACTATTAACAAGGTTATTTAAAAAGTGTGGATTTTTAGGATCACATAGGGACATGTTAAACACTAAGGGTGGGGTGTGAATTAATGTTTGCATATTTTTTTAGTGAGAAAATATCTCTCTATATTTGTCACGACCCGTCCTCGGGTCCCATGTCGTGACTACCCCAGGCCCGCCTTCCATAGGCCAGGGGCTGGCGACTAGCACCAATGCGTAAATCTCGATAAACAGGGAAGGCATTGTCTTTGTAATGTAAACAACCACCATAGAGTAAGCAAGAGAAAAGAGTAAACACTAAGTAAAAACTGTAACAAGCTGTTCTGAAAGTAAAAAGGGGCCGGAAATACAAGACCAACTGTAAAGTACAACGGTTAGGGGAAAGCAGCAACTGAAAAGAAAAGCCACAGCATCGGGCCGTCCACTGGAAATCCCACCTGAAGGGTGGGTACAGATAGCTCCATTGCTCCTCGGGTCCCGCCGTCTGCTCCGAGTACATCCCGCCCAGTGGTCCACCTTCAGGTACCGTCCTGCTCTACAAGCCTCAACCACGATCAATGATGTCCGTCGTCTGCAACCAACACAACGTAGTGCGGGCATAGCTCGTGCAGGGATGAGTATAAACTACTCAGTATGGACCCCGAGACCCCCGAAGGTCTCCCAAAATCCACAAAGGATAAACCACAAATGAAAGATACAATCACGATGAACAACCGACACTGCTTAGGTATATGCCCATACATATACCTGAGTCATCAATTCCAATACGCTCCATCCTCTGAGCCCAAGCACAACTTAGTCCACACAGGAATGTAAACAGGATTTCAGCTCACACAGGTATACATCGTCGAAAAGGTGAAAGGGATGATCAGAAATAGATACTGAATCATCTAAGCTGGGACCCACATAGGATACAAGACCAGCTGTCTTCATTGATTCATCTATACTGGGACCCACATAGGATACAAGACCATTATTGAATCATCCAAGCTGGGACCCACATAAGATACAAGACCAGCAAAGCTAGGACCCACATAGGATACAAGACCAGCTGTCTTCATTGATTCATCTATACTGGGACCCACAAAGGATACAAGACCAGCTGTCTTCATTGATTCATCTATACTGGGACCCACATATGATACAAGACCATTATTGAATCATCTATGCTGGGACCCACATAGGATACAAGACCAGCACAGCTAGGACCCACATAGGTTACAAGACCAGCTGTCTTCATCGTCGCAGTCCACTGAGGATCTCTGCACAGTCATCGTCGTCGAAGTCGCAATCGCAGCCAGCACTAGGGTTCCCTAACACATCAATCTCGTTCGGGAGGGTCCGCTCCACGAGCCGAGAGGCTGATACATCAACTGACAAATATTCTGAAGTTGATGTATCCAAAAGTTCTGTATCGTCAATAGGAACTCAACGTCGCAGACAGCGCGTCAATCGGACGCCCGGTCTGAGAGTTATTGGCTTTTTCGTTCCAGGGGCTTGGTTGGTTTTTAAGGCAAAATCAACACGACCGTACTCCACCTTCATCCAAACCTCGGGCGGAGTATGTTAAAAGATCCTTCTCACTAATAGGAATTCAACAAAGTCAACGGCACGTCAATCGGTCGTCCGGAGTTCAAGATATGAGTGTTTCCGCTCCGAGGGCCCGATTGGTTTCGTGTACGAACCAATCCGGCTGAACTCAAAGTATTCCAATACCTTGAGTGCGATATACCAAAATGACTGTCTCGATCCATGGATCACGTTTATGCTGACGGCGTGTCAATCGGACTCCCGTAGCCCAAGATATGGGCATTTTACCGAAAGTAGTCCGAAAACCTGGGGTCTGGGCCCGGCCTGGTCCGGCTCGGTCCGGCTCGGTCCGGCCTGACCGGCCGGCCGCGGCTCGGCCAGCGTGGTCGAGCCGGAACGTAGTGCGGGGTAAGCAACTCCCCCACCCGCCGCTGATTGAGGCCGGCGGCAGATCCGCCGGCCGCCAACCCTCTGGCGAAGCGCCGCCGCCTTCCGCGGACCACTGGACGAGCTCCGGTGGTCCGTTTCTCCTACCGTCTTCGCCTATGGTCCTCCCGGGTCCCGACCTTCACTATAAAGGCCTCAAAATTACCTTTCGGACTCATTTGTCATCACCCGTCAATCCACACGTCAAAAACGAAATGTGCCGTCTTCGTGGTTCTCCGGCGCGATGCGTTGGCACCGCGCCCCTTCGCTGTGGCCCGACTCCGTCCGCGGTTGTCTTCGGGTTTCTCCGCCCTGATGCAACGAAATCGCTCCTTTGTTTGTTTTTCACGACGCAGCGCGACGGCGCGGTGCATTACTTGTCACACGTTTCCGCGCGGTGCGATCGCACCACACCATTCCCATTTCAATCCACAAAAGAATCCAACATGAAATAAGGAGGAGGGTCGACCGTGTTTGTGCGGTCCGGCCCCCCTCGCCTTATTCGATAACAAAAGGTCATATTTCACGAAATTCGTCAAGGAAATAAACATGAGCAATTTAGATAATAACCCTCAACATCAAACCACATGATCGAACAATCTGCGAATCAACCTGGTATTGGTTGGTCCGCGCTCGTCATTCTTTTCTCAAAAGATAAGAGAATTCCAAAATAAATTCCCCTACCTCGTGTCATCCTTCGTTCGTTGACAAAGTCGCGGGATGGTAGTGTCGCTGTAGAACAGTATCAATCCCGCCGTCGTCGGAGTGAGCGCCGTCGTCGATGACGACGTTCCCCGCGGTGATGCCTCCTCCCTTGACGCGAAGAAAGAAGAAGAGAAGGCACGTCGTTGGTGCCTTCGCGTTCTCCATCGAAGGGTCGGTGTTCATCACATTCTTCGTCGAAGTCTCGACGTTCTTCAACGATGGTGATGGAGTTCTTCAAAACTAAGAGCTTCCTCTCTCAATATCCTCAATTAACCAAGCAACCTAATAAAATAATGTCTCCCATTATTTTATTAACACATTCCTAGCTTTTCAAATTCCAAAATTCAAATAACATAATTAATTTAAGAAGTTGAACTCATTAATTAAAAATTGTTGGCATGCACTTAAGAGGGTGAGTGTAATGAGAAGATTTTTCACTAATAAGGGGGAGAAGTTCAAGAGTTAAAGAATGGGAGATTAAATGGGGGGGGGGGGGGGGGTTAAAGGAGAGTTATAGGAATGTGAAAGGTTGGGGCTCATGTGGGGCCCACCCTTCAAGTATCCACTCATGGGAAGTTGGTTGGTCATGGGTTCCACCAACAACTTCCCATGGGAGAGAATAACTCCAAAAGACATAAAATACAATTGTTCACACAATTTTATTTATTTTAAACTAAATCCCCAAAAACAAAATCTCAACCCGCTTAAAACGCAACTGTGGTAAAGGTCCCCTTAAGCAATTACCGGCGTTGCGAGTTCATCGGTGCCATCGGATTTCAATTCCAAGCACCGGTTCAAAAGATAGGAAAACCCACTCGTTCGTTCACTAAACGTACCCGAGCCAAACTTCGAAAATTGATTCCGGGCACTCTGGGCCTTGGAATCATGTGCCGTCAGAAACCGCGTTCTTGTAAAATTCCGAAGAAAATTAAGAAAAACATTCTCTTGAATTTTACGGGTCTTTACATTACTCCCACCTCAGGGCTTTACGTCCTCGTAAACTTACATCAAAACTAGGGAAACAAATGAGGGTACTGAGCACGCATTTGAGCCTCCCGCTCCCAAGTGCTCTCCTGGAGGTTCCTGTGCTGCCATCAGATGTGCACTAGAGAAATCGACCGTCCACGTAGGACCCGCTCCTGTCGATCCTCGATCTCCACTGGGACCTCCGCAAACATCGCCCCATCATCAACGTCAAGCTCCCCATGGTCAATGATATGCATCGGGTAGTGCACGTATCTCCTCAGCTAAGACACGTGGAAGACGTCGTGCACCCGGTGCAGCTGAGGTGGTAGAGCCATGCGATAAGCCACCTCGCCAATCCTGCTGAGGACCTGGAAGGGTCCGATGAAGTGCGGAGATAACTTGCCGCCTCGTCCAAATCTCCATAAACCACGTCGAGGTGAGACACGCAAGAAGACATGGTCGCCATCCTCGAACTCTAGTGGCCTCCGCCTCCTGTCAGCGTATGACTTCTGCCGGCTCTGAGCTATCCTCATCCGCTCCTGGATGACCTGGACCTTCTCTGTTGTGGCTTGGACCATCTCTAGTGCCACAAGAGCTGCTATGATTTCTTCTTTGCCGATAAGAGAAATCCAGTCTCATCCCCTGGATGAACCACGTTCTTTGTCTAATACTGTCAATCTCGACATGGATGATACTAATACATACCAAGGATGACGTCGTAAGGCCTCGATGCTACTACCAAGAGATCAAACCGTTACTCTCGCCTCCAAGGGTTGAGTCACACTGTCGGCATCAGTGTGTGGTAACTGGGTCCCCTCCAGTAGATGTCTCACAAGTGAGGTTCAAGTCAACAGTCAAAACTGGAACCTCTTAGTAACAACACAAAAGGGGACAAGAATGAAAACATCACAAAGGTACGCGTCTTTTATTATTGCAGCTCATAATTCAAAGATGATACACAATAGCAACACGGAACTAGAAGTACAAAAACCGTATCCACTAGTTCCTCTCCTGTCCATTTGCTCCCAGAGCTCCATGATCGAAGGCCTTAGCTGCCTGAAGCTGAGCTCTCCCAAGTCCATGGCTCAACTGTTGCTCAAGAACCTTCCGCTAATTATGCCTTGGTGGCTTATCCAAAGCCTACGGATCAACTGTACGAGGAGTCGGACAGTTACGTGCCAGGTGACCCTTCCTGCCGCAGGAGTAACGCTGTCCATTTCTGGCACACCTGGCTCTAACTCCACCCCGGGTGCCCCGCACCACCGGTCCTAAAACCCGAGATCGTCCAACTGCTGGTCTGGTCCTCCTGGACCTCTGCATCATCTGTCTACTGCCCACAGATGACTCGGATACTGATCGAAAAACACGAGGCAAAGGCAGCAGCTCCTGAACACACTCGGGGTGTAGAGCTACTGGCACAAACTCCACCCTGAAGAAGGTCTCGAAGTCTACCCATGCGAAGGTCATCCCGTCGCAAAACTGGAACAAGTGGCTCCACCACCTGCCTGCTACTTCCTGAAGAAGGCTGGCAACAAAGATCACCATGAAGTCTGCAGGCTTCCCCACTAACCTGAAGACTCTCACTACAGCCTCCAGCCAGTCTTCAGCTGCCTGGGGGTCCGTCTTCTCGCGGAACCTGGGCGGTCGCTGGCACTGGAACTCATGCTGTGCACTGAGGTGACGTGCATCGTCAACGACTGGTGCTGGAAGCATCGGTGGCTTGACGAGTAGAGCTACCGCCGGTGCCACTACTTACAAAAGGCCCTGCACCGAGGCCT
Source organism: Viscum album (assembly GCA_963277665.1). Lineage (NCBI taxonomy): Eukaryota > Viridiplantae > Streptophyta > Magnoliopsida > Santalales > Viscaceae > Viscum > Viscum album. Next base: position 1,804,826,882 of record OY728141.1, read on the forward strand.
CATCGCTCGGTGGGTTGTCGTCCCACTCAACTCTCGGAACCGTAGCTGACGGCCGTCGTGGGGCCATCCTGAAAGGGAAACAGGTGCACCACGGTCAAACAGTATACCTAGTGAGCTGACACAAGTAATCGCAAGAAAACATGAAACACACACGCAATCAATGTTTTCGTGCATTAAGTCAGAAATCAGAAGTCAGGGTCCTGGTGTACGGATACGTCGGCCGCCGCACCAACACTAGACTCCCTGGAATAATAACCACATCCAATACGCAAAACACTATTGCTTCACATAGAAGAAAGATCAGAGTCTACGGTAGAACCGAACTCCTCTGATACCAATTTGTCACGACCCATCCTCGGGGCCGGTGTCGTGACTACCCCAAGCCCGCCTTCCATAGGCCATGGGCTGGCAACTAGCACCAAGGCGTAAATCCCGATAAACAGGGAAGGCATTGTCTTTGTAAAGTAAACAACCACCACAGAGTAAGCAAGCAGAAAGAGTAAACACTGAGTAAAAACTGTAACAAGTTCTTCTGAAAGTAAAAAGGGTCTAGAAATACAAGCCCAACTATAATGTATAACTAATAGGGGAAAGCAACAACTGAAAAGAAAAGCCACAGCGTCGGGCCGTGCACTGGAAATCCCACCTGAAGCGTGGGTACAAATAGCTCTACTGCTCCTCGGGTCCCGCCGTCTGATTCGAGTACGTCCCGCCCAGTGGTCCACCTCCAGGTACCGTCCTGCTCTGCAAGCCTCAACCACGATCAACGATGTCCGTCGTCTGCAACCAGCACAACGTAGTGTGGGCATATCCCGTGTAGGGGTGAGTATAAACAACTCAGTAGGTACCCCGAGACCCCCGAAGGTCTCCCAAAATCCACAAAGGATAAACCACAAAGGAAAGATACAATCACGAATAACAACCGACACTTCTTAGGTATATGCCCATACATATACCTAAGTCATCAATTCCAATACGCTCCAACCTCCGAGCCCAAGCACAACTCAGTCCACACAGGAAAGTAAACCGGATTTCAGCTCACACAGGTATACATCGTCGAAAAGGTGAAAGGGATGATCAGAAAAAATACTGAATCATCTAAGCTGGGACCCACATAGGATACAAGACCAGTTGTCTTCATTAATTCATCTATACTGGGACTCACATAGGATACAAGACCAGTATTGAATCATCTAAGCTGGGACCCACATAGGATACAAGACCAGCACAGCTAGGACCCACATAGGATACAAGACCATCTGTCTTCATTGATTCATCTATACTGGGACCCACATAGGATACAAGACCAGTATTGAATCATCTAAGCTGGGACCCACATAGGATACAAGACCAGCACAGCTAGGACCCACATAGGATACAAGACCAGCTATCTTCATTGATTCATCTATACTGGGACCCACATAGGATACAAGACCAGTATTGAATCATCTAAGCTGGGACCCTCATAGGATACAAGACCAGCACATCTAGGACCCACATAGGATACAAGACCAGCTGTCTTCATCATCTCAGTCCACTGAGGATCTCTGCACAGTCGTCGTCGTCGAAGTCGCAATCGCAGCCAGCACTAGGGTTCCCGCACACAGCAAGCTCGTTCGGGAGGGTCCGCTCCACGATCCAAGATGCTGATACATTGTAGAGACCTGAAGCTTAATGTACATGAACATTACATTACTTTTGCAAAATACTTAGTACAAAAAAAACACACATACAAGGATCGTAATAGTTTAGTGTCTTTGGAAACTCGGAACGTAATCTTCTAATCGTGGTGAAAGATCTTCAATATCTCCCATAAAGATCTTCCCCTTTTTTTTCTTACCTAAAACCTTTCTTTATATCCTGGGGAAAAGAAAACATAAATGGGTGAGCTCAAATGCTTAGTAAGGGTAAACAAAAGAAATATCAAAAACATCATATACATAAGCACATAACTATTTGAAATCTTAACCTGCAAAAGAGATCATAATTTCATAACATGGGGTAAATCATGGCAGTGAAATGTAATCACAATAATCATAACATAAAACATGGAACTTTGTGGCATTCACACATAATCATAGATAATCATTTCTTGTTAGTCAAGACTCATTTCCAAGACTATCTTAGTGGACAAAGTCCCTTTCTGAATCGAGTAACCCTCGTTTTAGTCCTGTTTCACTGAACCGGTATAACCTACCATTCCAGCCATGTCTATCTCATGAGATATAAAATCTTTACCCAATGCATTGGAGGGAGATATAGGTCCCACCCATTTTAATGAATCCTTTCTTATGTGTGCCACATAATCATAAACCATACATCATAACGTAACCCATGTAATAAAAATGGGATTCTTAAACAACATGACATCATAAAACAATTCATATAAGATAAAGGAATTCATAAAAATGTTTCCATCACAACATAATCAAATCCATGTAATAATAGGGATAAAAATAGAACCCTTTTATTATCTTAGATGGAAAATAATTTTGATAAAATACTTGAACTCCATTCTTGAGGAAAATTTACTTTCTACTTCAAAAACACTTTTCTTTTCTTAACATGTCATACAATTATAAACTAAAAGAAGTTGATTAAAAATAAACTTGAAATATTATATAGGAAGCTTCTTGGAAATAATGTTTTAAAAATCCATTCATGCCGTATAAGTTAAAAAAAACATTCTTTTCGTACTTTTGTCGGAAAAGTCAAAAAGTACCTCGTATGAAAAACGACAAAAGATTCCTTTCATATCCTTTACTAAAAACTCACCGAAGGGTAAAATAGGATTTAAACAATTGTAGGTGAATGTAAATAATATTACATATTGAGGAAACATGGATGTGGATGATAAAATACACCCCAGTAAATGCCAAAGTATAAACAATCTCGGATAAAAATGAGATTGTGATATTTTCCCTTACCTTAGGTCCGATTTGCTTTGTACGTGTCCGAAGCTCCTGTATAATGGTTTAAATATTGTCATTTACTTATTACAGAATCATATTCATTGTTATGATATCATATATGGTTCACTTATGACATTATATTACCCGTTCTTTTGTAAATTCCATGTTAAAGAAGCGTTTTGGGTAAAATCGTTTCATTTATCGTAGGTGTTTTGACTTGTTGTTCTTGAAATTATTATTAGTTATATCATGATTTACTTACTTCCAGAATATAAAATATGATTTATATATCATATATATTCAGTATATATATATAATAGATAGATAAATGAAATGAAAAACACCGTTCATGGAGACGGTAGTCCGTGCGTACGCATGAACGCTGTTTTCCTTTCCTTATTGTCTTGAATGGAAGTAAGTAGATGACATACATATATATATATACATAAATCCAGTAGCTTTATAATGTCATATATTTCATTATTATTTCTTATATATACTTTATAATCATTCTTAAATGGTTAACATGGAGAATGAATCTCATCGCGTCGTGGAGACGGTAGTCCGTACGTACGCACAAGCGATGATATCATTTACATAAATATTGAATTGAATTGGAGTGGATTATACAATATATCAGAATCAATATGATGCTGTAATAACTATGTATAGTTATTCTTTACACCATTATACCCATCCATATAAGGTGGTGGTGGAAAATAGATTACACCACGGCGTGGAGACGGTATTCCGTACGTACGCACGCGCGGTGATTTCTTTTTCCGTAGGATGGATAGATAGAGAAATAGGGTTGTTTCATACATATAATAAAATATCAGTATATGAGTGATACTGATGTTATTACTTCATAATGAAACAACCTAAGAAGAATAAGTGGATGAAGAAATAAAGATGAAAGAATTGGTAACGGTAATTACCTCTTCTTTGAAGCGCCTTTTGGAGACCTCCTCTTAGGGAACTAAAATTGGTCTTTGAGGAAGACCAGAACCTATAGTATGTTTCTAGGGAAGTGGAGAAGAGATTTTGGCAGGGGTTGGCCGAGCTTGAGTGCTCAAATTTGTGTGAGGAGGAGGGGGAGGAGGTGTCCTTTTATAAGGGAGGAGAGGGGCACCTTAGGAATACCTCAAAATATTATTTTATATTAATGTCAAAATCAGTTTATAATGGTTCCAAAGGGTCTTATTTCGAAGCTAAAGTGGGGATGGGTCGAAATCCTATCAACCAATAGGATTTAGACAAGTTTAGGGTATTATTTTAACCTTATCAATTAGATTTAACTCTAAGTTAAATAATTTAACTTTTACCGTGTCTTTTTGTTTTCTTTCACTATATGGTTAATACACTTACTATAACATGCCAAACGAACCCCAAATTGTTTATTATTAATATATATATCCTTATATAAGTCATTTGGCCGAACCTTAGATTTTTAGGAATAAAATAACAATTAATAATATAATATTTCATTTAAAAACTATTTTGTGTCAATTTTGACACTATTTGATATATGATTTTTGTGAAAGTCATAACAGAATTATATGTTCGAAACAAGTTGATTAAATCAACACTAATATATCATAGTAACCTAGAAAATTATTGGAATGCATAAAAAGTCTCAAATTACATTCATTTGAGCATTTATAACATCAATTATGTTAATATTTCCTTAAAAGGGTAATTACTGCATCATCGTTGTGTCATAAATAAATTAATTTATTTAAAGTCTAAAAATTATAAATAAAATATCATTATGTAGGAAATCTTTTTATCTTTCTAATTAATATTTATAGTCGAATTTATCTTATGTATAACCCCATATTACAAATGATTTACTTATTAAAATTTGATTTTAACTATTTTAACACTTCTTTAAATAAATAAATAATAAATGTCCTAATCTAACCCAAGTGGGCCTAAATGGTCATATTTTATTCCTAAGTTTGTTTTTGGTCAAATAAAACTTATCCAATAGAATTAGGACATGTGTTAGGGTAATAGTAATATCATTTTTACCCTTAGTTATCCTATTTACTATTAACCGCGGTAAAAAAAGTAAAAAGTTACTATTCACCAAAAAAATATTTTTATCTCATTGAACCACATTTTACTTACTGATATCAACCGTGTCTATCGGATTTTCGAAATTCCATTCACAGAAGCGGTAAAATTAGGTTTTATGCAAAATTCAGTTTTTAACCTACCACTTAGTGGTTTCACTATTCATCAAAAATTGAAAGTTTTCAGAAAAATACCAAAATTTCACCCTAGGATAATTTCGGTATTCCGAATCCAAAAATGAAGTCCATTTTGAAAAATAAAATTTATAAAATTTCAAAAAGTGGTTATTATTATTCATAACGACTAGTTTTAATAATATTTTAATAGCATATCGTTGTTTAGTGAAACTCGGTATTGCGTATGACGCAAGCTATCGAGGAAGGTCGTGATTGCGTGTAATGCAAGGCAAGTCAAGGATGCGTGTTGTGAAAGCTCATTTTGGTGTAGCTTACAACACAAGAAATTAGTGAAAAAGAATGTTTTTCATAAAATCTCGGGCTGTTACATTCTACCCCCCTTAAAATGAATTTCGCCCTCGAAATTCGTCAGGGTTATAAATGGTTTACTATTCGAAAGTTTCTTTAATAGAAACCCACATCGTAAAAAGGAATACCAAAACTTGGCTTTAAAAACTAAAGTATGAAATGTAACGATTACCCAAATAAACTAATCACTAGGTTTCCACATAGGTGAAAATATGGATATGGAAGAGAAATCTAACCATCATGTTCTGATGGAGAGTGGTAGAGAACATGGCTATGGAAAATCCAGTAACCACAAATCCATAAATTTGTGACGATCTAAGGTACCATCTGATTCATCAGGTATAAGATCACTAGGACAACATTTTTGGTTTTCAAGATCATTTCCCTAAAGTTGAAAATTTGAATTAGAATAAATAATTTCTTTATTTTGGTACAATCTCACTGTTGTTCATGCCTTGAACAATTTCCACTTCATCTCTTAAATAAATGATGTTGAATTTGTTATTCGTGAAGTGTTAGTATGACAGGTCATTCCATCTGTCTCAAACAAAAGGTTAGAAAAAATTATATACATAAGTCGATCTATAGTGAGATTAATCACATATGGTTCCTAAAATGGAATTATACTTCATATATCATATTGCTTAATATAATAAAACTAGTTTCTACTAAATAGGGACTTCCTGTAGGCCAGTGGTAGGTGATAAAGGCCAGTCGCACTTCGGTTGTGGGTTCGATTCCCACAGCCTTGTCCGAAGCGATGGGCTGTCGCCCGTCCTGCAGGTTGTCCTTTTTCTAAAACTATATTACTATAACATCCCATCAATAATATCGAAAAAACTTTTATCCTTAAACAATACTAACTTATGTCCAACATAATCCATTCCAATCTTTAGGCTTATCCATAATACTGCAGTCCACTCTCATAACATAGTGAAAACGATTACCAGAGATTTAATACCATCGTTGATCCCCATATATCATAAGACATATCCTGTTGGTCACATTCCAAACATTCAAAGGCCTTAATCTTGTACTCTCTTGAATACCCATTGAACCTTATTGAAAACATGAATTCTATTAAAAGTTAACTCTTTCCACATACCAAAATCCTCAAAATTCTATATACTCAAACCATGATATCACTTAGTCCTTATATCAATCATGAGCTCATGAATACTGTCAAACATTTCATTTTCTCCTTATCCCTTCATTATGCACATATCATCTGCTTTCCAAAATATTTGAATCACTTTTCATGGTTACCGGTACCTTAAAATTATTGAAAACCACAATAATACAAAAATATTATAATAAACAATAAAAGTACATCAACAACATTATTCTTGAATACCAATACATATACACTTCAATCCATCCTCTTCAATTATTGTCCTAGAATAAATCCTTCCATGATTTAGAAGTAACTTTTTAGGTCAGGGCAGTGAGTTGGGTAATGCCCATGTTCTCCACAAATAATACATTGAACTCCATAACAGTCTGTCACTCTATGACCCTTATCTCCACACAAATAACATAGGTCCCTCCATTTGAGGTATTCTTCAAGGTTCTTCTTCCCTTCTTTAGAAATATCAATCTTCCTTTCTTTATGCTGCTCAACATGCGAACATGCATAATAGTCTATCTTCCTCTTCTTTGATGAATTAGGTATACCACTAAATTTCACCTTGTTAATCATATATCGCGATGACTGATTCGGCATAATCACAATATCTTTCTCTCTAGGAATTACATAATTTTGTTTCTTATAGTCACCAATTTGTCCATTGGATTCAATGTTAACCGAATTCCGTCTGGTTCACTCCATTAAATAAAACACAAAAAGAATTCATTGAGAGGAAAAAATCATGCTAGAGAAAACAACATAGTAAAGGGGGAGTACCTTTAATATCTAACATCTTAGGTTTAATTCTATGATCGTTAGCGTAATTCTAGTACTATAACCTATACGTATACTTAACCTTAGGGACATCCCTAGACATACCTTAGAAATATCTCTAGGGATCTCACTAAAGTTCTCGCATCCTAGTTTCCAAAGGTTGACTAAACCTTTCCTCTGATACCAACTGTAGCGGTCTGGAATTACTTCTAGTGGACTATAATTGATACCTATCAGGGCACTCCATGGGCAGCTACACCCCCTGGGCGGGACACACCACCATCCCCAGTGGCAGCCATTTCCTCATGAAGCCCTTGGGCGGAGAGCCATGCTTCGTCCAACGCTCACATGTGAGAGTTCCCAAGGATCATATACATTCCTACCTCCTTTGCCTCTGATACCAACTGTAGAGACCCGAAGCTTAACATACATGAACATTACATTAGTTTTGCGGAATACTTAGTTCAAAAAAAACACACACACAAGGATCGTAATAGTTTAGTGTCTTTGGAAACTCGGAACGTAATCTTCTAATCATGGTGAAAGATCTTCAATATCTCCCATAAAGATCTTCACCTTTTTTTCTTACCTAAAACCTTTCTTTATATCCTGGGGAAAAGAAAACATAGAAGGGTGAGCTCAAATGCTCAGTAAGGGTAAACAAAAGAAATATCAATCACATCATATATATAAGCACATAACTATTGGAAATCTTAACCTGCAAAAGAGATCATAATTTCATAACATGGGGTAAATCATGGCAGTGAAATGTAATCACAATAATCATAACATAAAACATGTAAGTTTGTGGCATTCACACATATTCATAGATAATCATTTCTTGTTAGTCAAGACTCATTGCCAAGACTATCTTAGTGGACAAAGTCCCTTTCTGAATCGAGTAACCCTCGTTTCAGTCCTGTTTCACTGAACCGGTATAACCTACCATTCCAGCCATGTCTATCTCATGAGATATAAAATCTTTACGCAATGCATTGGAGGGAGATATAGGTCCCACCCATCTTATAATTAATCCTTTCTTATGTGTGCCACATAATCATAAACCATACATCAAAACGTAACCCATGTAATAAAAATGGGATTCATAAACAACATGACATCATAAAACAATTCATATAAGATAAAGGAATTCATAAAAATGTTTCCATCACAACATAATCAAATCCATGTAATAATAGGGATAAAAATAGAACCCTTTTATTATCTTAGATGGAAAATAATTTTGATAAAATACTTGAACTCCATTCTTGAGGAAAATATCCTTTCTACTTCAAAAACACTTTTCTTTTCTTAACATGTCATACAATTATAAACTAAAAGAAGTTGATTAAAAATAAACTTGAAAACTTATATAGGAAGCTTCTTGGAAATATTGTTTTAAAAATCCATTCATGCTGTATAAGTTAAAAAAACATTCTTTTTGTACTTTTGTCGGAAAAGTCAAAAAGTACCTCGTATGAAAAACGACAAAAGATTCCTTTCATATACATTACTAAAAACTCACTGAAGGGTAAAATAGGATTTAAACAATTGTAGGTGAATGGAAATAATATTACATATTGAGGAAACATGGATGTGGATGATAAAATACACCCCAGTAAATGCAAAAGTATAAACAATCTCGGATAAAAATGAGATTGTGATATTTTCCCTTACCTTAGGTCCGATTTGCTTTGTACGTGTCCGAAGCTCCTGTATAATGGTTTAAATAATGTCATTAACTTATTACAGAATCATATTCATTGTTATGATATCATATATGGTTCACTTCTGACATTATATTACCCGTTCTTTTGTAAATTCCATGTTAAAGAAGCGTTTTGGGTAAAATCATTTCATTTATCGTAGGTGTTTTGAATTGTTGTTCTTGACATTATTATTACTTATATCACGATTTACTTACTTCCAGAATATAAAATATGATTTATATATCATATATATTCAGTATATATATATATAATAGATAGATAAATGAAATGAAAAACACCATTCATGGAGACGGTAGTCCGTACGTACGCATGAACGATGTTTTCCTTTCCTTATTGTCTTGAATGGAAGTAAGTAGATGACATACATATATATATATACATAAATACAGTAGCTTTATAATGTCATATATTTCATTATCATTTCTTATATATACTTTATAATCATTCTTAAATGGTTAACATGGAGAATGATTCTCATCACGTCGTGGAGACGGTAGTCCGTACGTACGCACGAGCGATGATATCATTTCCATAAATATTGAATTGAATTGGAGTGGATTATACAATATATCAGAATCAATATGATGTTGTAATAACTATGTATAGTTATTCTTTACACCATTATACCCATCCATGTAAGGTGGTGGTGGAAAATAGATTACACCACGGCGTGGAGACGGTATTCCGTACGTACGCACGCGCGGTGATTTCTTTTTCCGTAGGATGGATAGATGGTGAAATAGGGTTGTTTCATACTTATAATAACATATCAGTATATGAGTGATACTGATGTCATTACTTCATAATGAAACAACCTAAGAAGAAGAAGTGGAAGAAGAAATAAAGATGAAAGAATTGGTAACGGTAATTACCTCTTCTTTGAAGCGCCTTTTGGAGACCTCCTCTTAGGGAACTAAAATTGGTCTTTGAGGAAGACCAGAACCTCTAGGATGTTTCTAGGGAAGTGGAGAAGAGATTTTGGCAGGGGTTGGCCGAGCTTGAGTGCTCAAATTGGTGCGAGGAGGAGGGGGAGGAGGTGTCCTTTTATAAGGGAGGAGAGGGGCACCTTAGGAATTCCTCAAAATATTATTTTATATTAATGTCTAAATCGGTTTATAATGGTTCCAAAGGGTCTTATTTCGAAGTTAAAGTTGGGATGGGTCGAAATCCTATCAACCAATAGGATTTAGACAAGTTTAGGGTATTATTTTAACCTTATCAATTAGATTTAACTCTAAGTTAAATAATTTAACTTTTACCGTGTCTTTTTTTTTCTTTCACTATATGGTTAATACAATTAATATAACAGGCCAAAAGAACCCCAAATTGTTTATTATTAATATATATATCCTTATCTATGTCATTTTGCCGAACCTTAGATTTTTAGGAATAAAATAACAATTAATAATATAATATTTGATTTAAAAACTATTTTGTGTCAATTTTGACACTATTTGATATATGATTTTTGTGAAAGTCATAACAGAATTATATGTTCGAACCAAGTTGATTAAATCAACACTAATATATCATATTAACCTATAAAATTAGTGGAATTCATAAAAAGTCTCAAATTACATTCATTTGAGCATTTATAACATCAATTATGTTAATATTTCCTTAAAAGGGTAATTACTGCATCATCGTTGTGTCATAAATAAATTAATTTATTTAAAGTCTAAAAATTATAAATAAAATATCATTATGTAGGAAATCTTTTTAGCTTTCTAATTAATATTTATAGTCGAATTTATCTTATGTATAACCCCATATTAAAAATGATTTAATTATTAAACTTTGATTTTAACTATTTTAACCCTTCTTTAAATAAATTAATAATAAATGTCCTAATCTAACCCAAGTGGGCCTAAATGGTCATATGTTATTCCTAAGTTTGTTTTTGGTCAAATTAAACTTATCCAATAGAATTAGGACATGTGTTAGGGTAATAGTAATATCATTTTTACCCTTAGTTACCCTATTTGCTATTAACCGCGGTAAAAAAAGTAAAAAGTTACTATTCACAAAAAATTATTTTTATCTCATTGAACCACATTTTACATACTGATATCAACCGTGTCTGTCGGATTTTCGAAATTCCATTCACAGAAGCGGTAAAATTATGTTTTATGCAAAATTCAGTTTTTAACCTACCAGTTAGTGGTTTCACTATTCATCAAAAATTGAAAGTTTTCAGAAAAATACCAAAATTTCACCCTAGGCTAATTTCGGTATTCCGAATCCAAAAATGAAGTCCATTTTGAAAAATAAAATTTATAAAATTTCAAAAAGTGGTTATTATTATTCATAACGGCTAGTTTTAATAATATTTTAATAGCATATCGTTGTTTAGTGAAACTCGGTATTGCGTATGACGCAAGCTATCGAGGAAGTTCGCGATTGCGTGTAATGCAAGGAAAGTCAAGGATGCGTGTTGTGTAAGCTCGTTTTGGTGTAGCGTACAACACAATAAATTAGTGAAAAAGAATATTTTTCATAAAATCTCGGGCTGTTACATACATCAACTGACACATAGTCCGAAGTTGATGTATCCAAATGTTCCGTATCGTCAATAGGAACTCAACGTCGCAGACGGCGCGTCAATCGGACGCCCGGTCTGAGAGTTATTGGCCTTTTCGTTCCAGGGGCCCGGTTGGTTTTTAAGGCAAAACCAACCCGACCGTACTCCACCTGCATCCAAACCTCGGGCGGAGTATGTCAAAAGATCCGTCTTACTACGAGGAACTCAACAAAGTCAACGACATGTCAATCGGACGTCCGGAGTTCAAGATATGAGTGTTTCCGCTCTGAGGGCCCGATTGGTTTCGTGTACGAACCAACCCGGCCGAACTCAAAGTATTCTGAAAGCTTGACTGAGATATACCAAAATGACCGTTTCGATCCAAGGATCACGTTGCCACTGAAGGCGCGTCAATCGGACGCCGGTAGCCCAAGATATGGGCATTTTACCGAATGTAGTCCTAAAACAGGGGGTGTGGGCCCAGCCCAGCCCGGCTCGGTCCGGCTCGGTCCGGCTCGATCCGGCCCGACTGGCCGGCCGCGGCTCGGCCAGCGTGGCCGAGCCGGAACGCGGAGCGGGGTGCGCGACTCTCCTGCCCACCGCTGATTGAGGCCGGCGGCGGATCCGCCGGCCACCAACACTCCGACGGCGCGCCGCCGCCGCCTTCCGCAGACCACCTGACGCGCTCCGGTGGTCCGTTTCTCCTGCTGTCTTCACCTATAGTCCTCCCGGGTCCCAACCTTCACTGCGAAGGCCTCAAAATTACCTTGCGGCCTCGTTTGTTGTCACCCGTCAATCCACACGTCAAAAACGAAATGTGTCGTCTTCATGGTTCTCTGGCGCGACGCGTTGGCACTGCGCCCCTTTGCCGTGGCCCGACTCTATCCGCGGATGTCTTCGGGTTTCTCCGTCGTGACACGACGACATCGCGCCTTTGTTTGTTTTTCACGACACGGTGCGACGGCGCCGCACATTACTTGTCGCACGTTTCCGTGCGGTGCGATGGCACCGCACCATTCCCATTTCAATCCACAAAAGAATCCAACATGAAATAAGGAGGAGGGTCGACCGTGTTTGTGCGGTCTGGCCCCCCTCGCATTATTCGATAACAAAAGGTCATATTTCATGAAGTTCGTCAAGGCAATAAACACAAGCAATTTAAATAATAACCCTCAACATCAAACCGCATGATCGGACGATCCGCGGATCAACCCGGTATTGGTTGGTCCGCGCTCATCGTTCTTTTCTCAAAAGATAAGAGAATTCCAAAATAAATTCCCTTACCTCGTGTCTTCCTTCGTTTGTTGACAAAGTTGAGGGATGGTAGTGTCGCTGTAGAATGGTATCAATCCTGGCGTCGTCGGATTAAGCATCGTCGTCGATGGCGACGTTCCCCGCGGTGATGCCTCTTCCCTTGACGCAGAGAATCAAGAAGAGAAGGCACGTCGTTGGTGCCTTCGTGTTCTCCGTCGGAGGGTCGGTGTTCATCACATTCTATGTCGAAGTCTCGACGTTCTTCGACGATGGTGATGGAGTTCTTCAAAACTAAGAGCTTCCTCTCTCAATATCCCCACTTAACCAAGAAACCTAATAAAATAAGGTCTCCCATTATTTTATTAACACATTCCAAGCTTTTCAAATTCCAAAATTCAAATAACTTATTAATTTAAGAAGTTGAACTCATTAATTAAAAAGTGTTGGCTTGCACTTAAGAGGGGGAGTGGAATGAGAAGATTTTTCATTAATAAGGGGGAGAAGTTCAAGAGTTAAAGAATGTGAGATTAAATGGGGGGGTTAAAGGAGAGTTATATGAATGTGAAAGGTTGGGGCTCGTGTGAGCCCCACCTTTCAAGTATCCACTCATGGGAAGTTGGTTGGTCATGGGCTCCACCAACAACTTCCCATGGGAGAGAATAACTCCCAAAGACATAAAATAAAATTGTTCACACAATTTTATTTATTTTAAACTAAATCCCCAAAAACAAAATCTCAACCCGCTTAAAACGAAACTGTGGTAAAGGTCCCCTTAAGCAATTACTAGCATTGCGAGTTCATCGGTGCCATCAGATTTCAATTCTGAGCACCGGTTCAAAAGATAGGAAAACCCGCTCGTTCGATCACTGAACGTACCCGAGCCAAACATCGAAAATTGATTCCGGGCACTCCGGGCCTCAGAATCAAGTGCCGTCAGAAACCGCGTTCTTGTAAAATTCCAAAGAAAATAAAAAAAAAATTCCCTTGAATTTTACGGGTCTTTACAATATTTCTCTCTTTTGGTCGCTATAAAGATGAAGAAAATTAAAAAAAACATAAGTGAAAACAAGGGGTTTTTTACGAGGTTCGCCTTATCTTTAGGATGACTAAGTCCCCTATGTGACATTGTTATTATCCTACAAAAAAATTAATTCTTAATATCAAAATAATCATGAGAAAGGGTATGACCATGAACTAGTTATCTTGGAATCAACATGGTACAATGAAATAAATTGAATTTTCTTTATTAAGAACCAATGAATATAGGTTTTAGATAGATATTTATGAAGTAAATAAATAATGGAATGATCACATACCATTTGGATAACATATGCGATCTTCTTCCTCATATTCAGCAGTCAAGTAAGAGATCTTGATATCTTTTGACATACACAATTTGATGTTTTAGGCTGGACTTCTTTGAACATACACCTAAATGTGATTAGAATTAAAAAATAATGTATTCTCATATTCTCTCACCATTATTCTTAAATTTTAATGTGATATATTCTTCCTAAGGAACTGAAAACCCTTATTCTTCCCACAACTTCAAAAATTGATCTGATACATACACAATGAGATTTCTCTGTCTTTTCAACATACCAAATATTATAGAACACAAAATCAAATCGTTTAAAAATTATAATTATTATGATATTAATATTCATTGTATGTTAACATGATTCTCAATATTTAAAATTAAAATTTCCAAAAATATCTATTATTCAAAACTCATCACATCTCACACCTTCATTTTTCCTTATACCCCTCTCTCTCAATAGCTTATAATCCTAATATATTTCCAAAAAATAACTTCCTTTCAGCATTCATGATGTCTCGAAATTAATCCTTCACAAATATCAACATCATCCTTTATATCATATTTGACATATTTTTTCACAATACATGGAAATATCACATTCTTTCCGATTCCACAGGCACATGTGTTTCATAACATTTGGGTGCTAATCCTTATTTTATGGTGTATAGTTCTCCCATACTTTCCTCTTTTAATCACACAACTTATCATTTCATATGAATTTTATAAGTAATAAAATCATAAAAGTTTAAACATAAGTCATAGGAAGAAAATTCTTATGCTTGACACAAAAACTATACCCTTAAAGTCTTTCTAAGTGAAGTCATGTGATTCCCATAACATTAATTCTGTGAAATCTACCAATATTATTCTTCTTATTCATGTTCTAAAATGTTCATACTAGATTGAAACATGAAAATTAAAATTGATATTTAGAATTCACTTCCTCTATAACTCAACTGGAATCATGATGTGATTCTGATCATTATGATATTTTTATATGAAAACTGCATAGCATCATCACGTTACTTATCCATTTTTCAGAATATTTTATTACATTATTTACTACTAAAATATCATAATAAAATAATCTTATTTTATAAAAATATAACTGAAATTTTTTCCTCAAAGAATTGGATCATTAATCTTATGAATTGAGTGACTCATCGATAGTCTAGGATTACTCATTTGAAATATATAGCGACTCATACAAAGTATTGGATAAATTATTCAAAGTATGGAAATGATTCATACATGTATTCACCCATAATTAGGTATTGTTTAAGATGACCCTAACATAATTCTTCAAGGAATTTCCTTCATGCAGTCTTGGATCTTTTGAGTAACCTTTAAACAAAGTGTTAATTAACATTACAAAGATCACATAGATCAAATGACCTTTATGTATCCTCCTGGATTTCAACATTACATTGAAAATTATTTCTCACTCCTAGATTGGATTTAAACAACTAGAAAAGTATCATTTTCATGGATATAATAATTACATGATGAACCTAGAACACGTCCAAATTGCCATGATGAAGCTTCTTCACTTTAGTGTTACTCAAATTCTGGTTAGAAATAAACTTTATTAAGCATACACAATTTCTATTTTACCCATACATAGCCACTATAACCTACTTAAACATGTTTCAATCTTCTTTTAATCAAATAAATTTGTGCACATTCCATCTTAAATCATATTTACCAACTCAAATAAATCTATAAAACTCATCCAAACATTTCAAAAAAATTCTTCAAATATTTAAGCTTGAAAACACCCTTCTGGAAGTCCTTGAACATTTTTATCATAGATATAATAAATTCAAAAATATCAATACCATATTGAACTTGAATCCAAATATATTTTACACATTAATTTATATCTAATAGAATCACTAATGGATAAACATCAATATAAACCCTTAAAATAATAAAATAATATCTTCAATCCTAATATAAGACTCACATTCTAACATCTTTTTCTTTGGAACCCCTCTTCTCCTCATAAAAATTCTTGGGAAATCCTTAAAACTCCTAGGATATTAATCTTAAATTCAATTCAACTTTATCATCATATTGAAATCATGAAATAACCAGTAATCTATATTGAAAACAAATACAATATGAAAAAAATTGAGCATAGTATGGATTATAGAAAGGAAATTAATTATTTTCTTTATATTTATGCGACTTTTTTAGTTTGATATAGCATGAAACAAGTTTTATTATTTTGATTATGGTTGAGAAATGAGGTTATGATTTTTTTCTCATTTATATAATTGAATTATTAATACATTATGTAATCATGGATTCAATTTTTAATATAAATATTAACTATATTTATATTATTTTAATTTACTTTGAAAAAGTATTGCGTATAAAATTAGTTTTTAAAAAAAGATTCAATTTTATAAACATTATTTTCAATCGTATTTGAAATTTATTGTGTTAGAATTTTTTGAAAAAAAACATTAAATTAAGCAAAAAAATTATTTCATTCTCTCTATTAAATTTTTTAGTTATGGGTTAGTTCATGAACAACACTTAAATTATATAATTTTTTATTTATTGAAAACATATCATCTTCGTGTTTTTATTTTTTAATCATTACATCTGTTTTCTCTATTTTAAACCATACGTGTATCCTTTGGTATGTCTTAAATTATAACCATATTTTGTATAAATGCAACAGTTATTTTTTTAAAAGTTTTCAATGTGTAAGAAAATTTTTTCCATGGATACTATTTTTTTCCTAAATAGATGTTTATCTAAATTAGTTTTTAAATATTTTAAGACATATTTTGATGAGGAACATACATTTTTTCTATTAAAATATCAATATTTTTCTTAATATATGAATTTTTCTTTTATTGGGGTGAAACTCATATGTATTATTTGTTTCATATTCCATGTATTATAATTTTTTTGGGTTACTACTAATTTGAATAGATTGTAACATATCTCATATATCATGATTTTGTTGATTAACTACTATTATGATTTGATGACCTTCTTATTAAAATTTGAATTTAGATTATAATTTTTGACGTGTTTTGAAAAAATACAATATTGATATATTTCATGTTACAATTATTAAAATTTCCCTAACAAAAACCCATGTATTAAATAGAATTCTTTCCATGTTGCGTAGATCAATGTACTCCTCAAACAAATGATTTACATGAAAACCACATATGTATTTAGTTGTGAAATTGTTTTTTTATCCTAGTATATATTCTAAATATTTGTGTCTATCATGAATTTATTAATTATACTATAATATATTTATTTTAATAAAATTCTATTTTTTATAACAAAATGGATAGAAGATGAATGTATGAAATAGATCTAATATCAAATGAGTTTCAAGGCAACTTGTATTTTTTTTGATTTTATCATTAACAATGATTCATATGGATAAATTATATGATAACCTTATTATAATTATTTCATAAAACCAAGGTAATAATTTTTAAAATTTAGCTACCATATAAAAAATTTAGTTTTCCAAAAAATTAATATGTGACGTATCACAATGGAGTAAAAAAGAAACACCAAATTATTCATGATCAAAATAAAAGTAGTGATATAAATAATTTAATTTTTTTGGTTCTTATTTATTCATCATCATAAGATGAAAAATATTCCAATGTAAAAAGAAAATAATAAATTGAAACATAATGCGACTAATGAAAATGATGAAGTTTGCGGATTAAAAAAAATTAATGGATGATGTAAGGACTCCGACATATTGGGAATGTGGTAATAGGAATTTTATAGAATTTTTAATGTTACTGTATTTCAAAAAAACCATGTATATGATTTCTAATACTGAAATTGATTATAATTTATACAATTTCCTAGTACTTATAAAATTAAGGATAATGATAAGTTGGTTTGTCTTATTGGGTTCACAAGATCTTTCTAATAACACCACTAGAAAACACATAACTAGAAATTCACTAGGTGGAAAAATATATATAGAATGAACTATATTCTATGACAACATAAACATGGAAGAAATTAAAACCAAAGGTAAAAAACCACATCATAAACCATTATAAGACCATTGGGAGGATAATAAGAAAAATATTATAAATAAATCTCAAAACACAAAAAACAATACAAAATATTTGGTGGTTCATACCAAGGTCATAATATATGGGGGAATGATTCTTTAAATTATTCAAGAGTGAATGAGGATGATTAAAATGATCAATGTTTCTATCAAAATGTTATAGGATCTTAGAAATATCATTGTTTCCATGTAGTGCATTCAGTTTTAATCATCTTCCTATCTTCACAAGTTAAAATCCACTTAATACACTCTTCAGGGGTGATCCCCTTTTTTATAAAAGACTACCATCACATTAATTGTCTCACCTAATGCACAATTACTTCACTCTGATGACATCTCAAGGAATTCATCGACATATTTTTTTCTGGTGAATTAAATTATAGTGAAATAAACAAATCCACCATATGAATGTTATTTATTTGAATCTTCTCATGAGATGGATATCTTCCACTCCTTTTTCCATCATTCCCTTATAGAAACTAGAAATCAACCCTCAAGATTTCCTTCTTCCAGTGGTCTTCATTTCCTCATCCTGAAAAATAAACTCTCATGCCTTAAAAGGTTCCCACTTGAGATTATTTTTCTTCGAAATAAGTCCTCCATCAGCTTCCCACATACTTCCTTCCTCCCTCTTGAATTTATATTTATATGTTACATGGTTCCTAAACTATAATTTTTTTCCATACAAATCCATCCTAGGGTAATCACTACCCAAATTCATATTTGTAAACATCCTTTGTCAAAATCTCCACCAGATTCCAGGTTCCTTTGATCTTCTATAGGTATAAAACTCCACCCACTAAAAACTTATAGATGATGTGATACTCTAGATGAATATTATTTGTATTGGAATGAAATATTGGGTTTTTATATAATTGAATCATGCTATATGAATAATAAAAAAATATTCTATCTTCTGGCCTTCTGGCCTTCTTTTGATATAAACCAGCAACCCTTTCATCAATAACATGTTCTTCCCATATTTTTATAAGAAAATATAATCAGATGATATTGATGAGAGTAAAAATACTAGTTGAAGCATAGAAATAAAACTCACTAAAATTATAGTAAACATATAATAAGAAATTATAAGTGATCTAACATTTATATGAATCTCCACTGTAATCTGAGTCTATAATACATTGTAATGACTCATCTATTTAGACGAAAAGTTACATGATTTCAGAATAATTTATGATTTTGAGAATCCATTTCCTAGCCAAAAAATTCTTTTATAACACCCTAAAATTTTAGTTTATATTACTTAAAAACCAATTATGTGTTATTGCTTCTACCACATACAATATTTAGATAAAAACAATCCACGACACACAGTTAAAATATTACATAGATATGGCCGCTATAACCTAGCTGTTGAATTAGTGGGTATTAATAAGAGTAACCACATTGTGAAATATATATAAAAATTTCTTCCTTAATTAATTAAAAAATAATTCATACATTGATAATTAATTAGTTATAAAATAATATAAAATCATTTGAAGTTAAAGGAGATATGTTTCATAAAACTATAATTTTTATAAAAAATGTATTTTTATCAAAGTAAATTAAGGTAACATCTATAGATGAATGATCTTAATGAAATATTTAGATTATATTTTTATTAAAATATAATAACATTCATATAGGTCACTAGAAAAAGAATGAGGGTAAATTCATTTTATACTTCCATAATACATTTTCTTCAAAATGGTTTTTACCACATTTTGTGCAGAAATATTATAATTAATTTCTGTCAGTAATTATAATTTTATTTGATGAAATGTATTTTTATTAAATAACAATAAAAAATTATCTTAAGATACATTTTTGGAATTTTTTCTAAAAATATTGATTTTTAAGTGAATAGTGAAAATGCCGATTTTTTAAAAGATGTCATATCTTTTCTTTAAATATAGTAATTTAAAAGTATCATAATTTTATTATTAGTTTTAAAGTCAGATAAGTTTTATTTTATTAATCATAAACCAATTAACTATACATGAACAAAAATTATACATGATTTTGGTATAAAATCATTTTTATTCTTAAAATGTGCATTTTTCTAAAAATAATTTTTATTGTATTTCCTTGACTTATATTTAAAATAATTCTTACCACTTCTGGAAATTAAATATAATAAGATAGATTATAATTTTTTTAATCATAATATTCATATTATGTAATGATTTCAATCTCATTTGTTTTCATAATTATTAGTCACAATGAAAAACTTTTTTGACCCTAGTTACGGGTAAAATGGTTTAGTAGATGTTAAAACTATGGAATAAGGTCTAAAATTCAATCCAAAACCAAATATTATTTTATTTTATGAGCTTATTGAGACAATAATTATCTTATATTTGAAAAAATTATTTTTTGGTTATACATTACTTTTATAATTACCTCTATATTATTTTAAGTAAAGGATAATTACAAAATGTCACTCTATTTCTATTAATATATCTCCTATGTTTTAATAGATAAAAAAAGTTATGAATGATTATAGTGTTTATTGTGAATATGAATAATATATTATTATGATTTTAATTTATATTTAATTTTTATGGATTGTATAATTACATGGAATGCGTATGAAATATCGATGCAGCACATGTTCAAACAATTGAAAAATCATATAAATTATTTTCAAAACATAAAAAGTACTTTGTTTTTGGAAGATTTATATAATTGAAAAGATTTCTGGGATAAATAGGAAGTAAAATTGATGTTGAAATATTTTATGTTTTAATTACACTTTTTCATTGATATATTTTCCATGTGAGGATATGTGAATAGTCCTGAAAATGACATTAACTGATATTGATTTTTTAGAAATTACATTAAATCAATTATAAAATCATAAAAATATTATATGAACTCATTATTAGGGGAAATTTTCAATTAATTAATTCATGGATCAAGTATATTCCAACTTCCATTTTTCAAATTACTTTTATGGCCCTTAGGGATTGAAATACTTATTAGCACGAGTTAGGTTAAAATGGTTAACAAGGGGTTTATTCTAAGAGATAAGCTACAAAGTGCCACATAAACATGTCTATATTTAATTGTTTGAATTTATTTAAACCTTATTGTTATTATATTATAATAAATGTATATTTGGATCCATTTTATGTGATTTAGAAAAATGTTATATATTAATATTTCATGGGATTACAAGATTTAAAATCACCTCACTCATAAAAGGTAATACCTCCCATCTCTTCCTCATATTAAATTATCCCATTGTCTAAACTAATACCTACTCAAATACATTTACTTCATTGCTAACAATTCACTAGAGGGTTTGTTCTCACAAAATACCAACCTAGAAGGCTTAATATGTAATCCATAGAAGATTTATCTAAGAATAGGTACAACTCTTAACCAAGTGTTTTCATGTTTATATACTCTTTCATATCCTTTAAATCATCTATAACCATGACGATTTAAAAATAAGTATATAAAATATACTATAATTTTATTGTGTTTACAACACAACCATTTTTCAACTCTTTTTCAATCATATAGGAAATGAAAACATCTCTCACGCGTATCTGTGGACTAATACCTCTAGGAAGTAATGAATTTTTTCATTCCCACATCATATTGACAGTTTTTTGGATGTATCTAAGGAATATATAAAATATTATTTAAATAATTTTGAATATAGAGAGATAATATATTTTGTTTCTTCTAACTCTTATATATGATGGAAAATGACAATGTCATTCATGGGTATGTGTGCACTACCACCTCCATGTAGCGATGTGATTCCTTTCCATGGAAAACTTTTATGGATGGTTATAAAATTATATTTAATTTATAAAAATGATAATTTTTTATTAACATTATAAATATTATAGAACCACTTCCCCTTTGACTGTTGTTACCCAATCAATGTTGTTTTGGAAATATGAACTGAATTTCCTAAAAACATCTGAAGTAAATTGAACTTATTTAGTAACTAAATAAGTCATCATAAAAAATTATATAATATGAAAAATTATAATACAATAATCTTGAATAATATTATTAATCAATTCAAAAACTAGTATAATTTTATTATCAAGGATTTTGAGAACAAATGAAATGTGATTGGATTCATAGTGAATTTCATTTCTTATCTCATCTCCTTTCATTGAGAATCATTCCATGTTAACCACATATTTTATTTTTTGGGGTATAACAAATTTTATATACATGACATTAAAAATACATTTAATAAAATACATGTTTTAAAAAAATAATTTTCTTGAACTATCCTTCAATTATCTTTTGATTCAAAATTCACCGAACTGGGAGGGATTCTTCTTTAAAACATTGTTTGAAATGTTTTAAATTATTTTCCCTCACTATTCAAGTTCTTTTAAATGTTTCAACATTAATATAATTTATGCTTTAAAAAATTTTAAATTTCACTTTAAAAATATTTTAACATTCTTTAAAAATGATTGAAGATGATTTTTTAGGTTTTTCTACATGGGTCACTTTTGACTCCTTTTACCAAAGTGCATAAGTTTTTATATATATAAGGCATGTAAAACAAATTCAATATCATGCAATTTATTTATTATAAATATAAATATTATTGGTTTCGTGATTTTGGTACGTTAATTCAATTTCTATTGTTTTTGGTATTTTTTTTCATTTTAAAGCGTTTCAAATGAAACTGGGACACTTCTATTCATTTTTTGGTGAAAATGGAAAGTTATTTTCTATTTGATTCAAATGAGGTTTAAATGTGAATTATAATGAAAAATTGAAAGAGTAAATTTAATTTACACATCATTTAGAAATTGAGAATTACAGATAATAACGAAAGAGACCAACATATCTCATAATGATGGGTGATCCCTATATAACCGTCCAATGAATTTGTAATGATTAGTCTTAGAAGGTGAAAATGATGGTGATGAATGAGATGGTTACTTATATGTAATTAAATAGGCCTAAGCTATTTCTAAAATGGGTTAAACATGACTGAACATGGGTTATGAATATGATTCTACAAGACACCTATTTTATTCTTTTAAAATGTGTTCTTAGGGATAATTTTATATTTCTTAAGACGTGGAATGTTTATAAACATCGAAAGGTGAAAGGATTGTTTTTCAAAGAAATTTTTCATGATTTATCATATTAATCATTATTTCATCATCTATTGTTACGATTCCTAATGGGTTTAAATGATTTTATTTGAGAAACGTTCTATTTTATAATATGGATATGCTTTATTTACATTCTCAAAATTTTACAGTTCAAAAGATAATCATTTCCATCGATTATTATGTTTTAACTTGACTGAAATGTTTTTATTATTTTTTATATCAATTAGAGATATTATTTTATAATACAATGTTTTTTAACCTATTAAGAATGACTAAGGTTTAATAGGAACTATTATAAATCATATATATGAATAAAGAAAATTGATCTTGAATGAAGAAAGTGTGTTAATAATGGAAAAAGACTGTGAACTTAAGAATCATATTTTTTTAAAAAAATGGGCACTATATATTATTATTATCTTTTTAATGTAATAGTTTTTCTAATTCTATAAAAAACTAATCCTAAAAGAGAATGGGAATTTAACAATGTAAAATCATTGATATTAAATTAATATTTTTCGGTTGTTAAAGTAATGGGTTGTTATAGTTTCTATCAAGGTAATGATTTATATATTTATAGGTTAGGTTTTCATCAATTTAGGATAATTTAAGAATTATTTATATCTTTATGGGTTAAAGATTTTAAGGGCAGTGATTAGATTAAATGCATATAAACACTTTTGATGTTTTAAGTGATAGAACTATAAAGTGACCAATAATATTTTTGACACATGATTTATTTAGTTTTAATTGATGATTGTGAATATATGTAATACTTAGGTGTAACATGTGATTTAGTACAAATGTTAGTTGGAAATAATGATTTTTAATTTTTGATTTAATATGAAAGGAAAAAAATAACCTTTGAGGATAATATATTCTTTGATTTGATGAAGTTATGGTAAATTAGGATAAAGGGTTATAACATATTGGGATCATATGTTTTATTTTAAATATTACCATGGGATTGGAATGTAATTTCCTGACTGTGTGATTAAATTTATTTTAGAATAAGTTTCCTATATTTTTGGGAACTTTAAATAGTTACGGTAAATGGAATTTAAGGAATATGTATTGGGTTAATTCAATTATGGATATATGATTTTATTATGGAAAAAATTAACATATTTTAGATATTATACGATTAGGGCTTGAAATGTTTTGGCATGTGACTTTATGAGTGATTGATGTTGTTTAAAGATAAATATTAAGTTAATATCATAATAATATGTGACAAAATATTAATTATTTTTGGGATTCAAATGTGTTTAAACAAATTTTTCAGAGTTATATGGTTGTTTATTCATGGAATCTTTTGATACAAAATTGGGATGTTATTTTTGGGGATTTATAGATTAATGTAGAATTTATTCATGGGAAACTTGATTGATATTAAATATGTTATCTTATCTTATGATAATCATTTATAATTTTGGCCAGTGGATTTAAATATTTGAAAGAACTTTTTATCCTTTTTTGCATCTTATGATCCTTTTAAATTAAATTTTTGTGGTTCAGGAATGAAGAATTCATCTTTTGTCATTTTAATCATGGGATAAATTAGAGGTGAAAAACTATTGAAAACACAAGAAAAGGTTGATTTTTTAAGGATTTAAATAAATCATGCAATATGTTTTCCTATATTCTCTGTCCTGATTGTAAAATATTCCCTCAAACTATTGAAACAAGATCTTAAAATAAAGGTTTTTTACTCTTATATTCATTTATTTTGAATTTATGTTACCCTATCACTTTAGGTAATATCACATTTTAATTCAAATATTCTTCAATGATGAAAATATTTTTCTTAAATGTATAATTTTGTTGAGAATAATTTTCATCCCATTTAGTGGTGATTTCTCTTCCATGTTCATATTTTCACTTGTCACCAATATTCTCATTATTCGAGAACATGATTATGAATGATTCAAGAATACCATAACATTTACCTTTTTTCATCTTATAATGTATATTTTATTATTAATTTTTATAAAGTGGATTTTCAATATAGTTATTATAAAAAATTTTCCCTTTCATGATCACATGTTTTATCTTCCACTCTATATAATAGATTTTAAAAATGTTTTAAACATGATATTAAATTGCAAGAATGCAATTTTTATATGGGGTAGAATGTGACATACAGAAATTTTGGATATATTACACTAAAAATAATACTTCGTTCGATTGTGTATACCACATGAAATATCGAGATTTAGTGTAATTGAGATACATTATTAAAATGTTATTTAAATATGACCATTATAACTTAGCCATTCAATTAGAGGGTATGAATAAGAGAAACATAATTATAATTTATTTTCATAAATAAATGAATAACTAATCTTACATTTATCATCAATTTTTTATGAATGAAGATAAAATAATTTTAAAGTAAAATTGATATTTTTTTCAAAAGACAATTTCTTTTATTTACACAATGTATTTTCATCCAAGTGAATTATGTCATAACTATAGATGAATTATTTTAAATAAATGTATAGATCATATATTTGTTAATATAAATTAAAATCCATATTATGTAGGTTATTTGATAAGGAATTATCTTAATTTTAGTTTTACTTAAAGAAATCATTTCCCCAAAAAATGGTTTTTATTGCATTTTGTGTGAAGATGTTACAATCAATTTATAAATTTTTTGGAAATTTTATTTGAAAAAATGGAAAAAAAATTAAATCAACATTTTAAAATAATATTAAGATAAAATTTTGGGTTTTTTTTGAAAATATTGATTTGTTGGTGAATAGTGAAAAACACCGATCATTGCGAAATTGCAATTTCTTTTCTTTAAATTAAGAAATTTAAATGTCCCATAATATATGGTATTTGTTTAAAAGTAACATAAGACTAATAATGTTAAAAAATAATATTAATTCCTTTCTAGTTAACATTATACATAATTTTAGAATAAATTATTTCTTATGCATAAAATTAGTTTTTTAAATTGTTTTTATTGAATTTCACAGACTTATATTAATGTAAATTTTTACCCCTAGAAAAATTATATATTAGAATATTAATTTTATATTTGTAACAAACATATTTAATTTATGTAATAAGTTTATCTTATATTGTAGTAATGAAGGATAATAATAGTGATAATATCTTATCAACCTCATAATGGGTAAATTATGTTAATTAAGGTTGAAACTATTGGATAAGGAATCAAAATAAAGAAAAACTTGAAATTATTTCATTTAATGAGTATTTTTTGAATACAATCATCCTAAATTCTATAATACGACATTTTTGTTCCACATTAAATGGATTATAACCTTTATATTATTATATTTTAAATAGGTTGAGGTGTTATCCCTAATTCATTAAAAAAATAAAAGAGATTTAGGGGGAACCAAATACATGGATTGTATGCTTATAGGAAAATTGTTTTGTGAGATACATACCCTGATTCCCTTAACATAGTCTAAAATAATGAATGACCTGTAGAGCCATAAAAGTTCTCTCATAAAGGGGATGACCCGAATTCCCAAGAAGTAGAAAGATTTATGTTAAGAACCATTTAGATGTAACATAGACCATACTAGAGCTAATACACATGTTTTTCAATCAATGATGGTGTGTCTCCCCTTCTTAATGTTATGTCATACTGGTCTGACAAAATGGGAAAGGGTACCCCTCCCTCCCACATTGTAGTGTCAGGGCGGGCCATATGATGGGTTCCATCTTATCCATCACTCTCTGTAGCTACACACCAGATGCTTTTTGTATAGAACTCATTAAAACATCAACCGAAATATCCAAACTATATGATTTAAACATGACATTGAAAGCCACAAAATCTCCGTGAATACCCACATCGTCACGAGTTGTGGAAATCATGATATATTTTATTTTATTTTTCTGAAAATGATTAATACAAAAAATGCTAATGTCTCTAGTAATATGATATTTGATAATATTTTTGACCACCATGTTTGTCTTAGGATAGGGCTTTTACCCTTGGGTAGATGTTTGGTGGTTCTCTTTGTAATTTGAAATTTCATATGATATTTAATTTTAATAAATACTAATTTACCATGTGTGTTTATTTGATGAAAAGTTTTAAATGGAGCATTGTATTGAGATTCATTATTAATTATTGAGTCTAGAATTGTGTTTTTCATAGGTTCTTCACAACCTTGGATCAGTCACTTAGGTTAGACCAAGATGCCTCTTCTTTTCCTTTTCATTTTCTTTTTTTCCTCCACATTTCATTTTTTCCTATTCATTTGTCTCATCCCCTTCGGTTTTCCTCATATGAATTCATGGGATTCCCCCTTTGGGGTCTTCCAATAATAGATATACTGGGATATATAAGGGATATGGGTGATGAATCACCACCCATGTAGCTCATCTAGAAGTAGATCTAGGTATGACGGGTATGTGGCATAGATCTAGTGCAATGCTTCTACAATTTCGTCCTTAAGGTAGGTCTATTTTTAACTTTTTTTCATAGATTCCATTATATTTGTTATTTTATATTTTTATTTCCATATATTGATTTATGGTGAACCCTTGGGATTGAATCTATCGGTTTTTTGGATAAATTAGTGTTTTCTAGCTTATTAGGGGCTTTCTGTTTGGAAAAACCCTTATACACAACTTATGGTTCAGAGAACAGAAAAGTTGTGTTTTTATTGTTCAGAGAAGATGTGGTTTTAGAAGTTTAGATATTTTTATTGTTATATTACCATGTAACTTTACATGTGTACAAGTGCATGGGAATACTGAGTTTTGTGATGCACAATCCATGTCCTATGGCTACACAACGTGTAGTGGGATATTCCCTTGTGACCATGTAATTGGGAAGACACCTCTTGAGAGGGGTATATGGTCACGAAGTAGTGAAAAAAACCCCAAATAAAACCAAGAATTGTATTAGTACATGGGATGACCCTGGGTGCACCGTTTCCATTTAAAAGTACATGGTCGGATGTACATTGAGAGCGTATACCGTTTACTCGAAAGTATACACAATGTACTTTTTCCAGCAAAGGGTTTTAGGGTGTTTTCTGCCCAAGAATCATAAATGGACTTTTGATTTTTAAATTATGATCTTTTTACAAATATTCCCTGATAGTTCTATAATTTTATCACATATAGGCCATTTCAATGGTGTTTTGGAGTTTGATATATTAGTAGGGGGATTTCATTGAGGTTTGGATTTAGAATCCACCAGTGGGTTGGGTTGTGAGCTGCATGGACTAGGTGAGGGTTGTGAGATCATTGAATATACTAGATCAAGTGTTCCTTGGTGATCTATTTTTTTGGATGGATTCAAAAATGAAGGATCATGCAGAATCTCTGAGGAAATATGTGTTTTTCCGTGCGTATTGGGACCAGTTGTTTGAGGATAAAGTAGTAGAGGATTAACTCCTAGGATTGATAACTAAAGTTATTGGATCCTTTGGGTTGGGTTTAAAATCTGGTATTGCAATTAATTATGCATTCTATTGAGCTATTTAGGATAGTACAAGGGAATATTGATGATTCCCTAGTGGGATGGTTTCAAATCGAGTGATCAATTGTTGTCGTAGTCAGTGGTTGATAATACCTATGCGGCATGGTTTAGATTATGCTATAGAGAACTTGTAGAGGGTCCAACTTTTTAGGTGGTCAAGAGTACCATTTAAAATGACTATATTAGATATATTTTAATTTGGATTCCATTAATGTTTGTTGTTGATTGATAATATATTGGCGGCCATTGAGGGCCATTTGGGATATTTCTACACAACACATGTCTTGTTCTTTAGATGTTCTAAACAATGGCTATTTTTCTATTTGATGATGTTTATATAGGAATTTTCTGAGATTTTGTGTGCATTAAGGGAGTCCCTAGTAGGAAGTATCCTTTTTACTGTCTATGAGGGCTGTGGGAGCCGCATATTTTGGTTTGACCCTTGTGGTAGGACATTGAGAGACCACAATAGCTATTTGATGGACGATGAGATATAGGGTGTAGATATTGGCCTCATTATTTATTATCCAAGATTTTATTATTACTGATAGTTCATTTATTTAGATAGTGGGTTCTAGGATAGATCAATCCATGTTTCATTGTCTTTTATATATGATGTATAAGGAAGTTTCTTCTTAGGAATTTGTTTTTGGGAGGAGACCTAAGGGATATCAGGGATCAGGTGCTATCTCTGAGTTATAATCTAGTTTTATCCTCCATTGGATATCTTTTTTAGAAGTTATTAGTGAAATAATGGATTATTTGGATGAGTGAACCCCTATTCATGAGTATTTAGAATGGCCAGAGGTTATAAATTTTGTGGATGCTATGGGTTCCTATTTACATGAGTGGTTTCCCTGGGATAGTGATTTTTTCGACCATGTAGAGTTGATAAGATTCCCTGTGATAGTTCACATGTTGGTCCCATAGTGTGGTGTCCCCTGGGATGGTGTTTATCATCAGACCTTCACTTAGTTCTCCATTTGATCTGAAATACATTAGGTACAAGATGTTTTTTAGATGTTTGGAGTGGAGATATTTCTCAAATTCAATTGTTCCATTGATGTCTTAAATACTAGTAGATTCTCTTTCTCATCTGGATCTATATTCTTCTAAAATGGGGTCTAGAATTAAGTGATTTTTCATATAGGAATATTGGATCTCTTATTTAGATCTCTAGGATGAATTGGTTATCATGGGTCTAGGTGAGATATATACTATAAATACTTTGTCATGGACCAAATTGGGAGTATATTTACCCTGGGTGTTAGTCAAGAACCCACTATTGGATGTCTTATTTGTTTTTCACCCTTCATTTTTATGCATCTTTTCTTTTATTCATGTATCTAGTAGTTTATGGCTAGGGTGGGCATATCATGTATGTATGAACTTGTTATAACAATTGATTAACGGATCACCATTGAAGGTAGCCTTTCATGATTTATTTCTCATCCTATTTAAATGAAACTAGTTGTGAATACATAAAGGATATATAATTTTATGGTGGAGCATATGATTCCTGATTGTTAAGGCTAAGGCCCAATTTTTCTTGATCTTGTGGAGTCACTCATGTGGAGTCTCAGGATTGGGATGGTACAACTCAATTATTGTGGAGACCAAGTTTGTAGTTTGACTCAATTTTGTAAATAGAGGTTGTTTTATTTATTTTTATTTTACTTTTTTATATGTAGTTTTCATAGTGGGTGACCATCAAATATATGTTTTTCATTCTTTTGAGTTTGTATGACCTAATCTTCATTCCATTTGTTATAGAATTCTAATGTTTCTGTTATTTCTTATGCTTATACAGATGTTATACTTATGTAAGAGTTTGATTATTTCATTTGATATTTCACATTGACTATAGGGTATAGTATCCCCAATAAAATTATTAGATCCACACAACTATTCAGCAACTTTTGGGGTGGTGTTCCTGAGGCCTTATGGTATGCCAGATCGGGTGATGTGTTAGGTCGACCTGAGCTAGTTAGTTATAGGATGGGAATCCATCCATACCTCAGGATATATGGATGAATGATAGGTGTCAGTAAACCAATCCCTCTTTTTAGGTATCCCACTATGTGGAACTTAAACTATAAGTTTTACCACCTACCAAATGCACCATGTCATTATCCTAGTATCGTCAAGTCACTTGCAACCTAGAAATAGCCTAATGTCCTAGTAGAACAAAGGACCAATGAGGACCCAAATGCCTAGTGGTCAAAGAACAAATAAGATACCGAAATTCCGAAGGGGTTTTAGAACCCTAAACAAGCATAAAAAAGTGATCTCTAGCCTCTTTTTCCATCTCTGCAACCTCCTATATTGGATAATGTTATTTTCACCACCGTAGTAACACTGCCATCGTCGATCGAAGCCATGGGCACCATAGCCGAAATATTTACAATCAATCATTGATTCCACACCACTATCAACACTTGAAACCCTAGAATCCATAAACACTACCCACACATCCATGACACTATTGCTACATGAATCTGTGATGCCACCACCGCTAAAGTTCATGATATTCAATTGCCTTTCCTTTCACCTTCCATCTCTGAAACATGTCTCCACCCACCTCTAGTGTCGATGCCACTACCATGTTTATACTTCCATGATGATCCAAAATCACAAGAAAAATAATACACGCCCAAATCTGGTCTAAAAAATCATATCTGAAACATATATGAGCGCAGAAACACCAAAAACTGTAGAGGGAAGTTAGACCACCTTATCGGGACCGAGACGAGTGGGAGAAGCAACACGAGTTCCATCAGTTGATGAATGAGTGAAGGGATGAAGTGTGGTATCACTAAATTCATCATCATTGATATGGGTTTCATTAATAGACCATATAATATAGGGGATTTTGATACCATATATAACTAAAACCCACCTTTATATTTTTTTAACGTAAAAGATAATCACCAAATATCACTCCCTTTATCTCAATAGCTATGATATGTATTCATGGAGAAAATATAAGTTATTAATTGATTTTTTAAAAAAATAAATAATTATTTTTGTGATAGTAATTTATCCCTGTATTTTATTATTTTTATAATTTCCTTGAATGCCTACGAAATGTCGATGCAATGCATGTCCAAGTAATATAAAAATCAGGTAAATGATTTGAAAAACATTATATGTAATATGTTAAGAATGAATGATGATGGTACATAAATTTATTTGATAATTAAGACATATAGATGATAGATAAAGAGTTTATATTCAAATTAAATTATCTTCTCGATATCATTAAGGTCAAGATATTTGAATAGTCATGAAAATTACTTTAAATGGTATTTAATGGTTAAAAATTATTTATATATCATTAAAAATCATAAAAATTCTATATTAACCCGTGTATATTGGAAATTGTACATCCTATAATTCATTTTTTGTTAATTTTACACTTTTTATTTTTAAAATTACTTTTATATCCCTTAAATATTGAAATTTGTGTCCCCATGGTTAAGGTTAAAAGGATTAATGAGGGGTTAAACTAAGAGATAAGGTTGAAAATACCAGTTAAACACGCCTAAATTTTATTATATGAATTTAGATACACCTTAAAATCTGAATATTATAATATACAGTAATTCTGGATCAATTTTACAAGATTTAGACATATATTATATATTTATATTTCATTTATTTACAATATTTCCACCCACCACACATATAAAATGGACCCAAAAGTCCTCTATTACTCACACATACCAAGCCATTAATATTGAAAAATTACTAAAAATATCCCTTCCAAAACTTCCTCCCCATGTCCTAGATGTTTTGATCACAAAAAGACCATCCCAGAAGGCTTAAGGTGTATGCCAAAAGAGGTTTCTCAAACAAGATGTATAACTCTTAACAGATTGTTTTTATGTTTATTTCTCCATCCAAATCCTTTAAATATTATATAATCATGCTCATTTAATAACATGAGTATATTATATCTATTTTAATGTTATTTTTTAATGAAATAACCATATTCATCTTCTTTTATATACTATGTTAAATAAAAACATCGCTCATATGTACATGTGGACTACCACATCCAGGAAGTGATGTGTTTTTTTACGTCACCTCCTCAAAAGAATGGAAATATAATGGATTTAATGAATATATAATATATTGTTGACATATTTATTAATATTTTAAAAAAATATTACATATCTATTTAACCTTGCATCTATTGTTAAATGAAAATTTCATTTGGGTGTAACTATGGGATTCCACCTCTATGAAGCAATGTGATTCATTTTTAATGAACAAATTAAATGCATGGTTCTAAAATTTTATTTATTTTATAAACATGAAATTTTTTTAATGATTAATATTATATTTATAATGTAACTATGAAAACCTTCACCATGGAAAACCTATATAAGTTGTTTTCAGAATATGAACTGAACATACTCTAAACTTCCGACGTAAACATAACTGATTTAGTTACTAAATAAGTCATGATAATAAATAAAATAATATGAATAATGAAAAAGGAATTAACATGAAAATTTTATTTAATAATGTATAAAAATATTATATTTTTATTATTCCAGAGTTAAAGAAAAAATTAAATGAGTCATTACTTGAGGATAGAGGATTTCTCTTCCTGATTTCCTTTCATTGAGACCCATTCCATGTTCGATACATGTTTTATTTTTTATGGGGTATAAACTAAAATATGCATGAATTTTTTCATTTATTTAATAATATTAAAATTTTTTAAATATCATTTTCATGTTCATTCCTTCAATGATCTTTTGATTAAAAAGTTACTAAACTGGTAAGATATTTATCTTTATGACACTCTTTTAAATTTTCTAATCAATTTTACCTACAAGTTCATGTTATCATAAATATTTCAGGAATGTTATTATTTATGAATATTATTCTATTAAATACCAGGATCAATTAATTTTTTATTTCTTCAAATATATTTAAAAAACAATATTCTTAGTATTTTCCAGATGGGTTACTTTTGACTCTTTTAAATAATGTACTAAAACAATGTTTTTTAATGTATACAACATGAAATGATTTTTCCTAAATCATGTACCTTATTTTTAATAAATATTTATATTCATGATTTCATGTTTTTTAAATGTAAATTCAATTCCCATTTTCTTGGTGAAATATTCATCTTAAATATTTTTCAAAAGAAAAGGGGGTATTTATCAACAATTTTATCTGAAATGGAACTTGATTTTTAGTTGGGTTCAAATGATTTTTTAAAGAGTATTATGATGAAAAAGTGAAATCATACAACTGATTTACTAATTATATGATACTTTAACATTATATTTCATGATGGTTGCGCTTGAAATAACTCATGATGATAGGTGATCTTGATATATCTCTCTAATGAATTAGGTAAGGATTAATCTTCAATGGTGAAAAATAAGTGAGATAACCAAGTAGGTCACTCCAACGAAATTATCTGCATTTCAGTATTTCTAAAATATATTAAACATGAGTAAACCTATGTTATGATTATGATTCTAAAACTTATCTATATTATTCTTGTAAAAATGAATTTTCTAAAAATATTTTTATTTAATGACATAAATAGTGTTTATGAACTTTTAATAGTGAAAGGATTGTTTTTTTAATTAAATATTGCCATGATTTATCATATTAATCATGTTTCTTTCATGGTTTTATTATGATTTCTTATTGGTTTCATAGATTTTATTTGAAAAAATACTATTTTTATAATGTGTATATAGTTTATTTATGTGCTCAAAGTTTTATTATGAAAAATGTAAACATTTTCAATGGTTTTAATGTTCTAAACAAAATATAGAGTTCTCATTACTTTTGTGTCCATAACTGATATTTTTAAACTCGTATAATGTTTTCAATTATTTTTCATCCGGATTAAGGATGATAACAAACTATTTTTTTGTTTAGTTCTGAATAAAGAATATTCTCCTTGAATAATGAAATTGTATCATGAATGAAATAAGAATGTGAAATTAAGAATATTATTTTTAAAAAATTATTCATTTTATGTCAGTATTTCATAACTACTGTAATGGTTTTATAAATTCTATAAAAATATAAACCTAAAAGATCACCAGGTCTAATGAAAAATAAATCCTTGCTATTAGATTCATATTTTTTGATTTATAACATAATAGGGAATTATATCTCTCAGACATGGTTGGATATAAACCTGTTGATGTCTTTCAATGATTGATGAATTCTTTTCAAAGTGTAAACAATATTATAAATCAAAATTTAGAAACCTATTACATATGGAACCTTCATCATGAACTTGATCTCAACTTCCATTTTTCATGATTTCTGTTTGATAAAAATAATGTGTCAATCTAGGGGTGCAGATATTGGATTTTACTCACCCATACTAAAGCTTCCACCATCATATGGATCTATTAAACCATTATAATGTTCATCATCCATAAAATACACTTCACCAAAACAAGGTAATTCAACTCAATACATTTGGACAACTAAACCATAATCATTTATATCCTTTCCATTACTGGACTTACAATCAGTATGTCATCGACATATATAATTATGATAAAAAATACCATCACCAAGAGTGATCTAAGAGATAAATATTACATATACCTCACCTTTTTATAACAAGGAACAATCCTATATGTTGATGGGTAATCCAACCCAATGTCCGTCTTCCTAGAGACACTTTACTCCTGAGAGAATTCAATTAATGGTATCTCTAAAACCAAATACGAAAAAAATATTTTACAACTATTAACAAGATTATATATCTAAAAACATATTGAGGTAATGGTAGATAAAATATAAATCTTATGAAGTCACAACTAGAATGTAATATAAATTTCTCTCTCCTAAAAGTAATTTATCATATAATTTGAAGCAAATAGAATATTGACAGTGTATAATAAATTTATAATCATGAATAAAAGAAATAAATAAATAAATAACTAAACACATTATTTATTTTAATAAAAATGTGAAATAAACCTTATTTTTTATAATTAATTTAGACATGGAAAATTTAATTTTATAAGGCCAAATACTAAAAACTTATAAAAAAATTATAAAAAATAATTAAAAAATATATTTTTTTAATTTTTTATGCATGTCATATTTTATGACAGAATGTTAGTCATAAAAAAACAAATGATATAATAGAGTGGCAATTTTTCTAGGTAATCATATTCTATGGTAGAACCATAATCTCATACTACAACTAAATCATTGTATATATCTAGTTGAATTGTATAACCATCTTCTTTTTTATTATTTAATGTGTTATCATAATTATGATTCACTACCCTACTTTTGTAAAAATGCTTGTACGAACTACATATAACAATATATCAGATCAGTAAATACAACACAATTCAAAACTAGAGATTTCTTACACATAAAATCATATGATATGAACCATTCATATGATACGACCAACAAAAACAAATGATTTTTATGTATTATATTATAGAAACAACTGTAGAAGAATTGTGAAATATATTTATTCATAAAATCCAAGAAATATTATATGATTAATCAATAAATAACAATGCTTTGATACCACTTATGTTTTTTAAGGGATCATCACATGATCTTTAGAAATGGAAAAAACCCAAACAACATGATAATCTATCTTTAAGAATTAAATGTGAATAGAGTGAATAAATTATGAATAACAATAAAAATATAGTGACTAACTCTATCTTCTTTCATGGATGACAAATTAGAATTGACATCTCTCATAAAAGGTGAAAACATATTCTTCCTGCCACTCAGGGATTCACATCAACATTTGGATACCAAAACATTACTTGAGGATCCCTATACAGTTGATGGAATGCTAGTTCCTTCACTGTGAAGTGATAAATAGTGTAATAGGGACAAGAAATCTTAAAAAGGATTCCCATGCACTATTTTACACCAACTAGAGGAAACCATTATGTTATATAGGCTTCCCCTATACTTTTCATTGAATTAAAGGTGTCTAATATCATGTTCCAAGCCATTTCATGCTAATTACTTCCTATTGGTGTTACATTCTTTGAAATCCTTCATTTAATGATATAAAATCCTAAAATGATCAATATTAGGGAAAAAATAAACAATAAAATAGGTGAGAGGTTACATGGATGATTCTTACATATGGTGTGTCAAATCATATTACCTATAATAATATATGATATTGGTAACTGAAGCCTCACAAGACCCATTTCCGATTCAATTGCATCATAAACTATGATATCCATATCATGGATATCATTTCATATAATATGGTTATATTTTAACGTATGATATACTTCATTTAATTCGACAAATAATATAGGAACCATTAATTATGTGCAGGTCAGAGAAAATTTTCCTTCCATTTTTCCACTTATATACTATATATAACTATCCATATTCTATTATAAATACTTCTTGAGGGATATGTTTCTTTTTTTGATGTATCCAATAGAAAATACATTTCTAAAATAAAGTCCTCTGTAAGGAGAAAAAATTATCATGAACATTCCATTTTTTATGATTATTTGGCTCAAGAATGTATAGATTAATGTTCAATGTATTTTGATTTTGTGAGATCGAGATGTAATCATCCAATGAGAAATAAAAATTATCAATATGATCAAATTGAACCCAATTTTTAATCACATCCCAAACATGGTAAATTCTTATATTATATACATTTGATTCATTAAGCCTTAAAAAGATGGAGATGACACAATTCATGGTCTTCCTTAACTATGTTTTTGTATTAATACATAAGTAAGAAATTTTAACATGTATATATTATCCTATCCTATGTAATTATATAGAAATATTAAAATTTTACTCTTATTTTATATAGGTAGCATAAGAAATTATATGTAGAAATCATCATTCATTACCATTTTGAATGAGAGAGACCTTGTAGAACCAATAGTTTTTTTCTTGGTTGATATCAAATGTATGACCATTAATTTTATAATATATATAATTAATATTCATTTAATATTAATATCCACTTATGTATTTTAGTTATTGAGATTACCAGTTGACTTTGTCTATTATGAAATAAGATCATTCGATTTTTGTCTCAATACATTGGTTTGTGAATATAAAACAGTAGTGGCCATTTTTTATAAAATTCATATATTTGTTAGATTATTGAACATGAGGAAACAATATGATTTCATTTTGTTAAATAAAATAAAAAATTGTCTTTCCAATCTATCTGATAATCGAACTCAATGTCAAAATGTGTCTTATTTTGGAGTTGATTATAAAATATTAATATTGGATTATTACTATAATGGTTGAGTCATTATAATAAAATTAAATCATTTTGATTCAATTATTCATCACAAAACATTAATCGATGACTATAGATTTAGATTTATTGGCATGAGTAACTTTCTGGGTACCAATGGGATGTATATTTTGGAATCAGTGGTGAAAAGCACTTTTTATATGAAAGATCCTCTAAAAAATAATTAACTATCATTATTTAAGTAATCCCAAGATATATTTTTGATAATGGTGGAGATGGAATCAACACCATCACCACCCACATTATTCTTGATCAATATGTTATGGCTCAAATATTTCAATTGTTAGAGTTGACCATGAAACTAAAGTAGTGAGGTTAATTTAGTGAATCAATAATTTTTTGTCCATGTTCATTAATTTTATAATTAATTTTGTATTTTAGGTTGTTTATATTAAAATTTATTTAATTTGGTTTTGTTTGATTTATCTTGGAAAGGTTCATATTTTTTCATATTGTTTTTATTTTGGAAGGGTATGTTTGGTTTGGAATTTTTTGGTTTAATTTAATTATAATTTCATTTATTCCATTCATATTTTTTAAATTAGAGAATGATAAAATTACTAAATGACTAAATGAATGAATGATAAAATTACAAAATGAAAAAAATTACCAAATGAAAAAATGACCAAATGACCAAATGACTAAATGAACAAATAACCAAATGACCAAATGGTCAAATAAAAAAAGGAAAAAATTGATAAAATGATCAAATGGAAGAAATGACTAAATGTTCAAATTTAAAAATGAACAAAAGAACAAATTAACATATGCATAAATAATCAAATGAACAAAAGTCCAAATTACCAAATGAAGGAATGAAAAAAATGAAAAAATGACCATATGATCAAAAAACTAAATGACCAAACGACCAAATGACCAAATAACTAAATGAAATAATTAAATATATAACAAATGAATTAATTGAAAAGTGAAAAAATTATGAAATGAATCAATGAAAAAAATGATAAAATGAATAACTAAAAAATGAAAAAAATTATAAATAACCCAATATCCAAATGAAAAAAATGAACAAATTCAAAAATCCAAAAATAATAAAAATTATCAAATGATTCAATGAACAAATGAAAAAAATGATAAAACATAAAAATATAAAAATGTCCAAATTAACAAATGATCAAACAACTAAATGAAGAAAGTAATTTAATGACTATATTACGAAATGACTATATGAACGAATTGACATATAAACAATGAAAAAATTACTATATGACCAAATGAAAATATGATTTGATGTCTAAATTAATGAATCAATAAATGAAAAAATTACCAAATGATCATATGACCATATGATCTAATAACCAAATGACCAAATGACCAAATTAATAAATGAAAAAAATGAAAAAAAATTACTAAATGATCAAATGGAAAAATAAACAAATGACCAAATGAAAAAATTACGAATTGAAAAAAATGACCAAATGACCAAATGGCCAAATGACTAAATGAACAAATGATAAAATGTAAATATTTAATGTAAAAAACTAATCTATCTCATTAATTTTTAATAATTATATGTTAAATGTGTTGTGTCAAATATTAAGGAAGAGACGAATTATTGGATATGGTAATTAACTAGGAGAAGGAGGTTACAAAGTGTCTTTCTGAGCAATGGTGTAAAGGGATAACTTTAGTAGAGGGTGATTCTGTAGGCAATTGTGGCAATGATCTATTTACATGTTACTAATTATTTCTCATTATTTTGGAAATCCAAATTTAGATAATGAATTTTCATCTAGAATATGGAAATTTTCTAGAGAATATATTTTGGATAATTGTTTAGTGGATATGGTCTATTGGGTTGGATTTTATTTAAAATTAATTAATAATATTAAAAGTCACTTTTATATAATGTGATATGAATATATTTAGAAGTTTTTGTAGGTATTTAATAGGTTTGGAGGTGTTTTAAAATGATTTTGAGTGAAATATGGAAAAATGGATATATCTAGATCTCATGTTAGTTAATTTCACGTAAGGGGATTCAACCCCATGAATATAAAATATATGTAAAGTGATCCATATATTAGCACAATGTATGGGGATCCCACACCAAATATTTAGATCTATATAATGTAATTTTCACCACATAATATAATCTTTGCTGTGTATGGAGATCAATATAAGAGTGGTAGTAGATATATGCAGATCTATGTAAGGGAGAAGATCAAAATAAAGAGACTCACTTCATGAATGGGGATCCAAATATAGAGATCCACTTAAATATATTTATATAATTATGTATGGGATGGAACATTGGAGAAAAACAATAACTAATAAACATGAGGAATGAACCTTATCCTTTTTCATTTTAGCCTCAATCAATTGTCATATATTAAATGAATAAAGAGAAAATATAATCAATAAATGATAAAAAACCATATTTAAATCAAACATATATTCAAAAATAAATTCATATTTTTGGAATTGATCCATATTTGATAGTTGATTAATAAATGGGATTGATTCAAAATATAAAATCATCAATCCAATTCATCATTCTTTCTAATGAATAATGATCTTTCATCATAGTCATTTCTGAGATCCATGAACGTCAACATCATCAGAAATACTTTTGATAATGATTTTATACTCTGATCTGATTCTTTTCTCCAATGACTCTCCAAGATGTACTCTCTAGGTGTCCTGGGTTCTGAGTTTAACCCTAAGACTCACCCATAATAGAGTATTTATAGAACAGTCCTTGGTTGCTTTGTGAAAACAATTAAATATATTAATTAAATATATTAATTTCATTATTTGTGTTCATGAAAACATATTTCAAAAATTATAGACATTGAAAAATATTATGTCACACATAGGTTAAATCGCATGTTCTAGACTCAACAGTGGTATCAGATTTCTGATCTAAGACTCTTCTTAAGATTTATTCCACAATTTTAGAAAAACTATGTGCATGTGAAAGAAATATATTTAACATGTTATAAATATCAATTATAGGCTCATTGTGCCTCATAATATCATGAAATGTTAGCATCTACATCTTAAAATAATTATAGATATATTTAATGGATTTACATGGAAAAAACCAAGATATTAAATTCTCCCCACCATAGGGATTTTGTACAAAAAATCAAAAGGACTACCAAAAATGATATGGGTACTAATCTAACACATGAGTCTCTCACTCCTAGGTGCTCTCCAAAATATTTTGGTGCTTCCACTAGAAACACACTAAAGGAATCTCTCACCCAAATAGGATACACTCCTACCAATCCTCGATCTCCACCAGGTACACTGCAAAAGTAGTTTCATCCTCAATGTTGAGGTGTCCCCATTTGATGACATGAAATGGTTCATGGGCATATCTCCTCAATTGTAATATGTGGAAGTCATTGTGTACCAATTATAACTACGGAAGTAGATCCATGAAGTAGACTGCCTCACCGACACTGCACCGTATTTGGAATGGTCTATTGAATCTCATATATAACTTTTCTACATTACCAAATATCCATAATCCACATCAAGTTGATACCTTCATGAACCCATGGAATCCCTACTCAAACATCAATGGCCTCCATCATTGGTCATAAAAGGTCTTATGATGGAAAATTGTAGCCCTCATCCAATCCTAGATGATTTTCACATTCTCATTCATAGCTCACACAAACTCTAGGTCCATGAATTCTTATCAAATTGATCAATTAAAAAAATTGCAAACTTGAAGGATCTCCCATGTACGGACTCAAAGGGTTCAGTATATACGGTTGAAAAATATCTTCTATAGTATGAAAACTCCACCAAGGTTATATTATACTCCCAACAATAAAAAATGTATAACATGAAAGCCCACAAAATGTCTTCTAGAACGTAAATTTTCCGCTCCATATAGGGGTAAAACGCCATGATCAAATGCAACTAATATAGAACGTACACTTGAAATCCTTTCCATAACAATAATTTTAATTTAAAATCATAGTATGAAATTCTCATAGATGGAACTAGGTGGATCCATACTATATCATACACATAAAGGTGTCCTGAACTATTTACTCAAATCTACTCCAAAATAGTTAGAAGTTGGATGAATAGGTGAGTCAATCTATGATCCCCCAAATAGAATCACGTCATATTGACATATTTGGTAAACCCATCATGAAGAATATATATATATATATATATATATATATATATATATTTCAAACCCACTTCCAATATAGATCCTAAAGGGTTTGAGATAAACCTGGTGAAACCTAGTGGCCAGCCTTCTCTTTTTGATATGTGGGGCATCAAAAAAAATTCTTTTCTTCAATTATTTTTATGTTTTTCCTCCATAACTAATGTTGGAGATCATGGTATATATTTTCCACACATTGATATACCAAAAAAAATTGTATGAAACATCATCATAAACCACTCTTCCAACATCACGAGAACAATCATCCATCCTCTAAAAAGGATAACATGCTCCCCACCATGAAAATATATAAATATAACATCTAGTGTAAATCTTAGTAAAAAAGGTATCATAGTCAATATCTACCTACTGATATTCCATAACATTCTGTAAAAGATGGGGGATAACAACCATTTAATGAAGATATGATGTACAATCCTTATCCACTAATGAAAACTGAAATGAGTCTAACTACTCTGATACCTTGACCAAAAACTGAGAACAAGATCCAATGTATAGAGTGTCTTCTACCACATTACAATACCCCTGAAATACTCTATGTTGAGTTTATAGTCTTCGAGGAAATCAATATCTCATATTTGAATCATTTTAAGATCCTTTTGAGGGAAGATATACTTGAGACTATAATGCTCAGATTTGATGATGAACTGCTCACTCATAAGGACGTGGAACAACATCATCCGGGAAAGGACTACCACTACCAACTCATGATCTTGGGTTGTTTAGTTTCTCATGTAGTCTATATCGCTGAGAAATATAAGAAATAACAGACTTCATCTTCGTCAATATAAAACCCTGTATGGTCCCTAATGGATCATAGAACACTGGGTAATCAACACCCTCCTCTAAAAATCTCATGATGGGGGTGACTTTATACCTTTGATGTACCTCCAGAAAAGCCTAAAGAAGCTTTTAATTCATAAACAAGATGACCCATTTTAGTTAAATATAGTCCAATGTTTCAATGTACTAGAGAAATAGGGAATAGATATCTTGTAGTATCATTCTAACCCAAGGAGGCTTCACACCTCTTTCATGCTCCTGGGTGGCTCCCAAGATAACACTACAACAACCATTACTGTGACTATTTGTATACCATTAGGTGAGATAACATTTTTATGAAATTAGACTTCCTAAATCTAGAGCTAACACCTTAAGATCTTACTATAAAGATGACACTATTTGAGTGTGTCTGGAACCATCCTCATTTGTCTCACATGCTCCTCCATAGACATCGATTACACTAGGATATCATTGATTAAGACCACCATAAATTATCTAAGAAAGGATGAATGATCAGTTTTATAATTCCAATGAAAACTATTGTAGTTTTAATCATGCTAAAAGGCATTACCAATTTATCATAGTAATTATATCGATAACTTAATTCAATCTTTAATATATCCTCATCCCATAGTCACAGTTGGTGATAACCTGATCTGAGGTTAATCTTTAAGAACCATGATTCCCCTCTCAAATAATTAAATAGTTTGTTAATCGTTGTTATTAGATACTTATTATTCATAGTCACTGGGTTCAGGTGCCGTTAATCTACACATAACCTCTTCCTCCCATTAGCCTTCTTGGTGAAAAACACTGGGGATGCCCATTGAGAAACACTATGTCTCATAAATACCTTCATATGTAAGTCATCCAACTACACCATCAGATTGTGAAGATCTTAAAGAGCCATATGATATAATGAATTAATATCAAGTATGTCCTATGGTGTATGTTAAGGAAGATGTCTAACTCTCAGTGCTGAGGTAATCCCAGAAAAATCTCAAGAAAGAAATACTCATACTGATCCACCATAACAATAAATTTATAGCCCATAGAATCCAATATTCCAAGAGTCATTTTAGTCAACCAATGAGTAACCAATTTAACCCTCCTATTTCTAATTCCATTCGGCTCCACATTGGTCTCCTTTCAACTTATGAAGAGAAATCTTGTCCCATCAATGTGGACACACAATATCGACTACATAAATGATCGTTATGTGAACGAATGGTATATATTAATTATATTCCTAAGATAATGTTGTAAGGCCACATCACCTCCATAAATTGATCCAATGATAAAATTTATCCTTATAGTCTTAGATCAAACTATTGTAAAAAGTGTGTCCTCTATGTCATCTCCAGTAATAGTGTACATGAATAAGGGTTGAGAAAAGGGATAAACTAAAACCTATATGTTTCAAAAAAAAATGATATATTAAGAAAAGTGTGGCTTGTGCCTATGTTTATCAAAACTATAGCTATGTTAGATAAGAAAAATATTGTACCTTTGAATCCACTCTATCAGAACTCATCACACTAAGGCCCACCTTGTCAGTGAAAATCCGAGAATGACTACCATAAGCCCTCCTCTTGGCCATGGGTTGGAGACCTGCTCCAAGTAGGAATACCAATCACATAGAAGGCCTTATACTAAGTTAAATGTATTCCCACATTCATATCTAAGATGATACAATGATGAAATTTAAATTAAAAATTATATTAAATACATGCATACATCTTAATCCCATAA
The DNA here is from genome assembly GCA_963277665.1 of Viscum album. NCBI lineage: Eukaryota > Viridiplantae > Streptophyta > Magnoliopsida > Santalales > Viscaceae > Viscum > Viscum album. Next base: position 1,804,871,774 of record OY728141.1, read on the forward strand.
TCAAAGCATGATAAATAATACTGGAATGCCTAAAGGGATAAATACAAGCCTTCCAAAAACATGAAATAATTGTATCCTAATATAAATATTGGGAAGAAGTAAAATGTGTATCTTAGTATGAACAAATTTATATCTAGATCAAACTATTATCCATCTGGTCTTGTTCCACCAAGAAACCCATCAAATAGTTGGACATCTATATAATACATAACTTATAGAGATAGAGGCCCTGAAGGGGTGAGTATAAAAATATTCAGCAGGACACTGTGAAATCACTAAGCATTAACCGTCATGGTTTTTCAGATCATCCGAGGATATATTAATCATAATATGAGACATATAATAAAACATACAAATATACACATTTTAGACACTATGTGTCAAGGAGTGGCTAGAAATCTGTGGCCATCCTTGGATTCTACTAGAGAGTTTGTGACCAAACTCATCTGGGTGAAATCGCTCTACAAGTCTGATAATAGTAATGGAATCCATCTTAGATGACAAGCTTGTTAGGTCTCTCCATAAGAATGTACAAACTAGAATTTGGAAGATATCGATACATGGATGGGGAGAAAAAATAGGGACACAGTGTATGCCATTATCATAATGTCTATCAACCCTCTATATAGGGGATCAATTCCCATGTATAGTTGGTCACACCATCTTCGATAACCACACCAAGGGAAGAAGATGATAGAGGATTCTGCCCTAGTCCATGGGAGATTCTTACAACTTTATTAGAGATTAATTCACTTAGAGGATATCAAAATCCTATTCTCAGGAAATAATACCATATTATACCCTCAAAAAATGGATCAAGGGAATGAAATATTAATGAAACTAGTCCATGATAAGGGAAATAACATCTTCAAGTCATCTTTGAAAAAGTATATGATGTGTAAGTAGGGTGACCGACGTGCAAATATAATCCCAGACCTTCATGTTTCTATGAACATGTGCCTATTCCCATTCCCATGTACCTATGGTTGTCCCTGTGTACTGAGGCCATGTTGTGTTCTTGGTTGTGTTTGAGTACCGGGTCATGCCCATGTATTCAAACCAGGTACATGTGCATGTACATGTCCTCCCCTATGTATCCTTGGAGATACATGTCGAGCTTCTAACCATTGGGAACATGGTGTGTGGTAGGGGTCACACTACTTGTGATTATCATCTCTTCTGCAGAAACCCAAGTAGTAAAATAAGGGTCCCACATTGTAGGGTTACAGAATATATTGTTTAGAAACTTATAGAACCTAAATGTTGTTTATTAATCATTTATATCATAAACCATCACCATGATTCATAGAGGTAAATTTTTATCTAGGGTAATTTGAGACTCACTCTAAAAACTCATTAGAAACCAAGACACAATTAACTCAGAGAATGATACATCAAGCCGTGTCATTTCCATCACCGCACATAAAATTGGGAAAAATGAGGAACACCAGTTTGATCTGATCTTCGTTTAAAAGTCCTAGATTTTCATACCTCTATATAAAACCCTCAATTTTGAACCACACATGTTGTATTGATTTGTTTCACCAAATAACAATCACACAATAATAAAAGACCCAGTATTCATCAAACCAAGAAACAATGGAATTTTCCACAATGAAGTTGTGATGAAATGGGGGAGAAAACAATTAAAAATATATGTGTAGAATGAACCTCAACCATTGTTTATTTTTTAATTGATCAATTATCATAGATTAGATGAATGAATTGGAAAAAAAACAATCAACAATGAATAAAAATAAATCAATCATATTTAAATCAATCATCGATGCACAAATCATTTATTGGTTGTGGAATTAATCAATTTTCATCATGGGTAAAATATAAGGGATGAATCCAAAAAATAAACAATTCCTATCTCATGTTTATATTGTTCACTAATTAAGAATGATCTTGCATCGTAGTTATTGATGATATCTATGATCTATGATGTCATTAATGAACCTTATGATAATTATTTGATCCTCCAACCAAATGTTATTCGTTAATAACATTCCATGATATACTATATAGGTCTCCATGTTTATGATGATAACCATAAGTTTCACCCATAAAATTGTATTTATAGAGGATTACAAGGTCTCGGTGTAAAGAAAATTAAAAAAAATAAAAAATTAATTTTTTAAGTATTTTTTCCTGTGAATACTTTTTCGAAAATACATAATACTTGGAGAGATTACATTGTACCAATGTTAAATCCTATATTCTAAACTCAATGATATTCTCATATTTTTAAGTGATATTCTATTTAATATTTATTCCATTATTTTTAGAAATATGTGTGCACATGATGTTATTGTAGTTAACATTTCTCAAATATCAGTTTTGGGCCCAATAGGCCTTAAAATATATCTCTGCCTTAGATGACGGATTAATATATATTATTAGATATATTTATAATATATAAATGGAAGAACCATGACTTAAATTATTATTATGGAGGATACCTTGATGAATTTTTGAGCATTCTTCATCGAAGGCAACGTCTTTCAGCATGATTTTAATTAAATAGAGGTAGGTTTTTTTGTGTACTTCTTTTATTTGGAATATCATTTTGTTCTTGATTCTTCTATGTGGCTTTTTTATCCATTTTTATTATTATGTGATATCTATAATGGGTTTTATAATTTTTTAAAGGTATAAAATGAAATTTATGTGTAACTTGAAATGACAAGTATTGATGAAAATGTTTAATGGATTTTTAGTAATAAATATTGAAATTTAAGGTGATTTGACACATCTGGGTCATGAAATAAATTTAAATTTTATTTATTTAACCATTGATGATTTTAAAAAAGGTGAGTTATTTTCATGTTGTATTTTAAAATGGTTTTGGAATTTTTTATAGGAATTTTTTTGGAAATTGATTTCAATTGAATGATTTATACATAGTCATTTGAAATGAAATTTCAAATGTTGATGAAGGACATTTCATTCTAGGTCCATTTTAGAAAAGTCCTCTTTGGATCATTTAAATGGCTTTAAAATGTTTTGGGTGTGTGATACCCTCTTGAACCCCTTGTCGTTTGTTCGGTCAAATAGAGAGTTCCTCTTATTCTTCAGTTAGCGGAGGCTTGTCCGGTGGACAATATTAGGACAGAACGTTCACAAGTAGGTTGGTTTCTATTTGTTAATGTCTAGAAAAATTCTAAAATCAGGAATTAGTGTGTTTCCCATGGTAATATATGGCTCCATAGAAACTTTTTTTTCTCCAAATATCAATTGAAATCTAATGACCTTTTTTTAATGCATCTTTTATTTTATTAGTGATGTGCCTTTGTGTTTGATTTACCAATATTTTAATTATTTTTTAATTCATAATGTTTCTTCAATTCATATAAATGGGTATTTACAAATTTATTTTTAAATGGCGGATTTAAAAAAGGGATTTTAAAAGGTGAATCTTATATAGGTATTTTTTAATGGTGTATTAGGTGGGTAAAATGGTTTGAAAGTGAGGTTTTCATTTAAAGGGAAAGAAATGGAAATTTCATAAAATAATTCTGATGTTATTTTGGATTTTCATTTAGCTTCCTAATAAATAATACTTTCCAATTTAATTTAAAATAGCATAAATTTAATTTAATTTTAATGAAATAACATAAAATCTTCATTGAAATCTTACTCGGTGAGTTTCACTCACACAATACATACACCATTCAATGTATATAGCTATTATGGTTTCTTTTTAGTGGGATGGATATGTTCATCTTCCTATTGGGTATTTTGTGGTGATGGTTGGTTTAGGATGTGGAGTGTGGTGATGGTTCATATAAATATGAATCTTCTATTTGGTTCTATTGGATTTTTATTTTAGGATTCTTTTGTCTAAGAGATGTTTTTTGTATTATTATTTCCTATATAGAACTGTTTCCCTTTTATTTTTTGGTTTAGTTTATATTTTAGTTGATAGTTATTATAATGGTTTGGTTTTTTGATACTTATTTATCATTATTCAATACTCGGTTTAGTTAATGTTCCATCTTTGTTATCAATAATGTCATTCAAGGGTGAAATAACTCCCATTGATTGCTCTTTTGATACCTTGGAACTGGTTATGAACCTTTGAGGATTGAGAACTCCCTCCAAAAATGTTTAGGGTTGGTTTGTGTGTTATGTTCTAGGGATACCCAGGTTTATACGTGACATCTTCTCTCATACCCCCTGAATCACTAAACCAACTCATTCTCTATAATAAAGACATTTATTCAGAAAAAATCATTAACATACTACCCTCCAATAATAAAACTACCTTATTACCATCATCAAAATATCCATCAATGTAATGTCCCGGTTCTAGGTGCCTCCCAATGGTGCCCCGTACCCGGTTGGTTACATGACCACAAACACATTTTCCCAATTACTAAAGGCTCCAGAATAGCAGCGAGGTCCTTGGGAGTGATAGTGGATAAACTATGCCCTCATTGGTAGTGTAATGCAGTGAAGATAAACAAATAACAGTAGAATAAGAAATAATAATACCATACAATAGTAAAAAATGGAAGACTATAAGTAAATAAAAAATTATAGCATATATATATATATCAATAATGATGCATGCCACAAGTATCTAGGGAATCATACAAACAAGTAACAATGTTGGAATACATTACTAAACCAAATTACAAGGAAAACAACTAAATAGCTCCAGCAGCATCACAATCATCAGCTTGGTACCATGCTCTCCAGATCCACAACAATTAAGTACCTGAAGTAGAGGGGCGCTTTCCCTTATCTATTCCTACAAACAATATAATATATTTGTGGCAAAAACAAGGACCCAAATAGGGTGTGAGACGAATCCCATTAGGCAATGACCAAAAGATCTCTGCCTAACAGTGAGGGAACATATATGGCAGGAAATAAGATAAAAAAGGAAATAAACAAGGAAGTACTCAAAAGTAAACATTCACATAGTCTGAATTACATTCATTTACATTCGTCAATTAATAAACCAAATGAAAACAAGTAACCCTATGAGAAGTTATCTAAGCCAATCCTATGCGGTTCAACCAATCAATCTCAAGTAACCCTCTGGGTATGTTATCACAACCTAACCCCTCTAGTTTAACTTATACGGGAATATAATGATCTCATATATAAGATCACATGGTGTAACCTCTTTGGTATCTTTCATAAAAATTCACTTTGTGGAATTTATCACTATCAATTCCCCTATAATCTTTTAATGATAAACAACAGACACTCTAAGGAATCACTCAACATGAATTCCCCATATGGTCTCGTAACTGTTACTATAGACACTCTTAGAGATCACTCCACATCAATCCACTCTATGGTCTCACAGTGTGATAAAGAAATAATTGACACACTGGGGAAGAACTCAAAATCAACTCCCCCTGTGGTCTCAATACACTATGTTCCCCCAGTCCTGTGTAAAGTAATCGTTCAAAAATGATTTTGAACAGCCGAAGTAAACCTCATGAACTACTTGGCTAAATAGCTACAAATCATATCACAAAATCAGATAAATCACTCAATCCTAACAACACTAGGGATGGAAGGAAAGCATCCTAACATGAAAAACTAGACCAAATGGTCAATATCAAATAAAACATTGGAAAACACCTCCCAAACTTTGAAAAATAACCCTATTTTCAAAAAAGATCCCTAACTCAATCAAACAAGCATAGCAGGCATTAATAGGGTTAAAATCCCAAAACACACAACACCTCAATATAGGTTATTTTGAACTTTTTTCACATAAAATTCAATGATTAACTATGTAAAGGCATAAAACACCTACCTCGGTGTTTTATGATCGATATACTCTGACTTTGACACTTAAATCAACCTAGAATGCAATAAATCTACAAAAAAAATCAAAAATGATCCACCAAGGATATCTCAAGAAAGAGGAGAAATCAAGGATGGAGGCTCTAGAAGAAGTAATAACTCACATAGAGTCTTATAAAAGTACACGGTAGTTGATTAGGAGGATGGACAATGTTTTGGGGGCTCAGAGAAGAATCGCACCTTACAGTCACTCCTGGATGAGATGAGTCGAGAAGAAGGTGTTTTAGCCAATTAGTCACAACACCGGTATGATTTAAAATATAAAAAGAAATGTACATAGATATTATTTTAAAAGTTCATAACATGTGTATGCCTTTACCAGGCCCCACATTAGGTTGTCTCTAGGTCACCCTACACGACCATGCACTCGGTCGTTACACGGTAAGTACACGGTCACCCGCCACAACCGGGTACATGGTGTGTACTCCCTAAATTTCCATATTCTCCTCATTTTATCAAAAAAACAATAGAAATTAAAACACATACCTTAAAAGAGGTCCGGCTTCTTACAAGCTTCCCCACATAAAGAAAATTTTCCCCAAATTTCCCTAAGAAGGAGGCATAGAAGAAGAATCCCCGAACTGCTCCTACCACTATCATCATAAATTGGCCTCCCTCTCCCAAGTCTCATCCCCTACTCGACTGTGCTAATATAACACTAGTACCAGAGGAATAGACCTACCATAGAGAACCTTCGCACTACGATCTATAATCTGGATAGTATGCTCCTCGAACAATGCGCCCACCTCTAGGTCAACCTCCTCGAGTTAAAAAACATGAGATGGATCTGAGAAGTAACATTGTTGCTGAGAAACGTGGAAGAAATCATGCATATCCTGGTACATATGATGGAAATTCAACCTATAAGAAATTGGACCAAATATCTCTGAAACCTCAAACGCTCCAACATATCTTAGCGAATGCTTGACCTCTCTCATTATCCTCCTATGTCCCAACATTCGTGTTACATGAAAGAAAACCTGATCTCCAACCTTGAACTCTAGATGTTACCTCCATCGATCATCATAAGATTTATGTTGTGAATGTGTAGTAGGCATCCTATTTTGAATCAAATCTATCTGTTCTGTGGTCTCCTGGACAAGACGAGGTCCCAACATAGCTGCCTCTCCGACCTTTAGGCAACATAATGTTGATCAGCATAACCACCATAGAAATCCTCATAAGGTGCCATCTAAATATTTGATTGAAAAGTATTATTTTAGGAAAACACCACAATAAGTATGTGATTATCCTGAGAACCACAAAAATCAAGGACATATGTTCGAATGATTTCCTCCAGCACCTGTATTGTACGTTCAGATTAGCCATTTGTCTGAGGATGGTAAGCTATTCTCAGAAGTACCTACATACCCAACACCCTCTGTAGTCCCTGCCAAACCTGAGAAGTAAAATGGGTTTACCAGTGTGAAACAATGGTGTGTGGAACCCCATGTAAGGGCACCATCTCTCATACATACAACCTTCACAGCTCATCTACACTGAAGGTCTCCTTGATTGGCAATAATTGTGCATCCTTTGTGAGTTTGTCGATGAAAACCCAAAATGCATCATTCCCTCAAGGTAACCTCGGTAAACCTATAAAGAAGTCCATCAAAAAATCATTTCACATCTACATAGGAATGGGTAACGGCTACAAAATCCCTGATGGTCGTTGATGCTCTGCCTTTACCTACTAATAGGTGGACCACCTCATCAAAATACTAGAAACATCTCTCTTCACATCGGGCAACCAATACTGATAGTGTAGATATTGATATATCTTGATAACTCTAGGATGAACTTCCCAAATATAAGAAAGAAAATCCAACATCATCTCCTCACGTAAGTCTGATGACACCCATACATGCCCATGAAAACTCAAGATCCCATCCATTCGTAATATCCATCCAGGAATAGGGTCCTCCCCTAACACACTCTCCCGTAGGACTAGCCCTTCAGAATATGATAACAGCCTCATTCTCACTCGATCAAGTAGAGTAGAGTTAACAACCATAGATGAATTAAACATCTTCCCATATTTTTCATGCACCTCAAAATGCATATCAGAGAATAGATCCATATGTTTCTACTCACTACTAGCCTCCTAGGATGCCTGTATCTGATTCCTTCATATCAACACATCAACTATTGCATTTCATTTCCCAGGTGTGTAGGCAAGATCAAAATCAAATGACTAAAGGTACTCAACACACCTTCACTGTCTCAGATTCAGATCACACTGATTAATGATACACTTGAGACTTTTTTGGTTGGTGAAAACAAAAAAATTCTCTCCCAACAGATAATGTCTCCAATACAATAAATCATGAACAACTGCAGCTAGCTCGAGATCATGCGTCAGGTAATTCCAATCATGTTACATCAACTATTGGGACCCATATACAACAACTCCTTCCTCCTGCATAGGCATAGCTCCTAGATCAATACCTGATGCATCACAGTAAACAATATAGTTTCCACTCAACTCTGGATAAACTAGTATTGGAGTTTAAGACAACCTCCCTTTCAACTCTTGGAATGCAGACTCACAAGAATCTGACCACAAGTACTTGACACCCTTTTTATTCAAGCATGTAAGTGGCACTGCTAAGAGTGAAACATCCAGTATGAAATGTCTGTTATATCCAAAATTCCCTAGAAAACAACGTACCTAAAAGACATTCTTCAGCAACTCCCAGGAAACTAATACTCTCACTTTCTCTAGGTCTACTGATACTCCTATCACTGAGGTAAAATGACCAAACAACTAAATATGGTCCATCTAAAAGTAGAATTTTGAGAGCATAGAATATTAATGATGCTCTCTTAGTGTACTTAAAATTATCTCAAGTTGTCTGGAATGGCCATGTCATGTGTGAGAGTACACCGAGATATCATCTTAGAATACTCGCATGGAAGAATCCAAGTGTGGATGGAATAATCAGTTCCTCAGTTCTTGGAAAAATAAATGTTCATTCATGAAACCAAAAAACATAATTACATACTCGTATAGACTATACCTGCTCTGAAAGGCTGTAAGAGGTATATTAAATGGTCTAACATGCTACTGATGATAATCGTATCTCAAGTAAATCTTCAAGAACACTTGATATCCTCAGAGTTGATCAAATAGATCCTCAATCATTGACAATGGATATTAGTTCATGGCCGTAAACTGGTTTAGTTTAAGATAATACACAAAATGTCTGAGGGTACCATTTCCTTTCATTGAAAACAGGACAGGCGAACCCCAAGGAGAAGTGATGGGTCGAATAAAACCCTTTACTTGTAACTCTTATAACTACTTCTTGAGATCCTGTAACTCTGGTGTAGCCATCCTATAATGAGTAATGGACATCATTACCTCTCCTCACACAAGCTCAATAGAAATTTCAACTTCTCACTCCATAGTAAAACCCGAAAAGTCCTATGGAAAGACATCCTTGAAATGATCGACGAATGGAGGAAAGTCCAACTGTGAAGTCCTCTGGTCATCCAAATATAGAATAGCGATATGGGTTGTAACTCCTCCCAACCCATGAGGATCATGTCCTTCTCTTCTTTCTTGGATATCCCATTCTACCTTATGTAAGAACAAACCACACTCTAGTGATGTGAAACTCACCCTAGGATGATAGCAGTCAAAAACATCCTAGAAGGGAACTAAATAGTCCATTCTTAGAATGAAAAAATAGCATGTCATCTCTATGAAATAGAAGTCCCATAAAAACATACACCAACCAACCTCAAGAGGGAACTCATTGCACTGACGTACAGTACCCATACTTGTCCCCAACGAAGTTTCCAACATCAAGACATCAGCAGGACTAAAGAAATAGAGCCCAAGGATCTCCATAACAGCAAAAGATATGACACTATGGGAAGCCCCCGTATCAAAAAGTGTAGAATCTATGACTGCAGAAACTAAGATCATACCTCAAACTATACAGGGTATGAGGTCCTTCTTCTATTGGGTCTGCTCCACTACAAAAGTATGTCCTATACATACTGTAGCCCAATGACCCTGATTGGACACCCTACACTGATCCAACCTATAGTTACTTAATTCCTACCAACTGGCTACCATGACCGTGACCACCACCTCACCTTGAACATCCAAAAAAACTCCAATTCCTAGACTGATGAGAAACCACTGGTGCTTATCCTAAATGAGGATTCCTAGAGGAACCACTGTCACCACCTTCCAATGAGAAAAAATAACAAAACTGATGAAAATGGCCCATCTTGCCGCAATATCAGCACTCCACTAGGCCTCTTGAGCAATGTGTCATCGTATTCCCACCCTTACCACACTAGTATCATACCACCTATCTACCAGAAGATGTATCTTGCCTACTCGGATCTCCACGTGTAGGATCCATTTGGTGCTTCCTTCTATCAGTCAGAGAATCACTAACTCTGGATGTTGAACCGCCCTGGTCCACAGCTCCAAAATCCCCTAGGTTGCGCTCTGCAATCAATGCCTGGTTGGCTATGGAAGATATGGTTTTCAACCTGAAGATGTTCACCTATGAACAGATTTCATGCCAAAAATCATCTTCAAATTTCCTCTCTAGAAATAACTCATCACCTTCTAGAATCGTTGTATAGCACTACAACTCTATGAAGCAAGAAGAATACTCCAGGACCAAGAGAGTATCGTCCTCCAAACTCATGAACTCTCAGTCTCGGTCAGCCCTCAAGGTATCCAAGCATAAGTAATCATAGAAGGAATGTTGGAACTCATCCAATGCAATTCCCTATTTCCACCCTACCAGTGAAATCACATCCCACCATCTCCTGGTGAAATCATGAAGCATATAATAGTGAGCTTCACCCTCCTATCTGGAGGCTTCTCCAGACACTCAATGATAGATAGAATGGTTTATAATTATTAATCAGTATCCTGAGGTCCTCCATCATTTGAGAAAGTGGGAGGATGTTGCTGCTGAAAGACCTGCATCAACTCTAACATTGATGGGGAAGGATGTCATGCTCCTTAGAAGGTCTGCATAAACCGCATTAGGTCTTCTCAGAACTGTGCATCGACACTTGTATCTGGAATGATGGCTGGTGCCAAGACAACCATGATGGAAGGGTTTAATAGTAATCCCTGATCTACCATGTCTGGTGTCTAATCATTTCCATGTATCTGGTGTACAATCAGGGGACTTCTCGAGGGCATGATTCTGCAAAGTCAAGTGAAAACCTTAGTTTAGGATTATAGAGGACTGAAACTTAGATGTTTACTAAAGGAATAGGAGAAGGAAATCATTCATGTTTTTCAAAACAGGGACACATGGCATGCATAACCCCTACACGGTGTGTTCCTTCAAGAAATCACATGGGTGTGACTCCTGCCATCCCTAGTCGTGTAACTCCCCATACACACAATGTGTTCTCCCAAGACACGACACGTACTTGAATCATTTTCCACTTCCCGAATTCTTCTACATGGCTAACCAATATAGTTATCCTGGAATGAGACTACACAGAGTGTTCATTCAAGACACATCGTGTACTAGAATGATTTCACCAACCTATGTTGTTAGTCACACGACCAGATACATCGATTACGCTACACAGCATGTTCAAGATTAACACGACATGTATGACCTATGTTTCATCCATTCGTGTCGTTAGTCACACGGGTGGACACATAGTCCCTACAACATGGTATTTACATCTGATTCATGGCATGTTCCTCCTAGGATTTTCCAACTACGTGTCTCTACCCACATAGCCAGTTACATAGTTAGAGACTACACGATGTGTACTTAAGAAAAACAGTTCTTCTATAAACAGAAGGATACAGGGCGTGTATTCAGTAATACACACCTTGTATTCTGATTTTTTTCATATAGTAAGCCTCAGAAACAGATCAAAAACCTAGAAAAACACTGAAGTTAACATTAATGTGCCAAATTCCCATGTTCAAGGGCCTATAATCCACGAGAATAAATGTTTAAAATAAAATACATGTCATATACAAGCATAACAGTGCAAGAATCCACCAAATTCTAATCCACAAGGTCCTATAACACCTCAAGAACCAAATTTTGGCGTTCATTCAAATGAAACCTTACAAAATCCAATACCGTATCAAATAGAAGCTATTCTATCTATGAATCTATCACAACAGCATGTATATCTTGAACAACATCTAATCAGTCATGCACCCTAAATGGCACAGCAAGAATGCATGATATGCGATCTCTAGAAAGTGCCTATATGATGCATGAGATGGCATACCATAATCTCATCGGGTTGAAATAGAAATAGAACCTCAATATTGTCAATGTTAACAATACAAAATATGTGAATCACCCCACAGTGAAATCAAATAAAATATAAAATTGTAAACCATAAAAATTCCAATAATCACAGTAAATTTTCTTTTCCCTATACATGGGTTAGATACTCTTGGGAAAAGCCTATTACCAACTACATATTCTATCCTATCCTTGGCTATAATCTCTAAATAGTAAGTTAAGGAGAAAATAATTCCTCTAATACCACCTTGTAATGTCCTGGTTTCGTGTGACACCTAGTGGATCCCCGTACCCGGTTGGTCAGATGGCCTCAAGCGCATATCCCCAAACACCTAAGGCTGCAGACTAGCAGTGAGGTCCTTCGATGTGATAGTGGGGAAACTATGCCCTCATTGGCAGAGTAATGCATAAAAAAGAAATAGATAATAGTTGTAGAAGAAATATTAATACCGTACCACAGTAAACCGTGGAAGACTAGAACTAAATAAACAACTGAAGCATATACATATATCAATAATGATTCATTTCAGAAGTATCTAGGAAAGCATCCAAACACGTCATAATTCTGGAATACAGTAATAAACCAAAGTACAATGAAAACAAGTAATTAAATCCAGCCACATCACCAGACATTGCTTGGCACCAAACTCTCTAGATCCACATTAATCATGTACCCGACATAGAAGGGTACTTTCCATTTTCTATACCTACAAAAAATATAATCTGTTTGGGCCCAAAATGATGACCCAAATAGGGTTTGAGATGAATCGATGTATGAAACCACCCAATGATCTGTGCCTAATAGTTAGTGAATATATATGGTAGACAATAAGCAAAATGAATCTATAAACAAGGAAGTACCCAAAAGTAAACAGTCTTACAGTTTTATTTACCTTCATTTACATTCATCAATTAATCATCGAAACAAAAACAAGAATCCCCCTAGGAAATTCTCATAGACTATCCACTCTGGTTTAACCAATCAATCTCAAGTAACCCTATGGGTATGTTCTCACAGCCTAAACCCTATGGTTCAAGTTATACGAGAATATAATGACCTCTTAGGTAAGATCACATGGTCTAACCCCTTTTGTCTCAGGAAAACAAAGACTCTTTGAGGATGCACTCACCGTCAATTCCCACTACAGTGTCTTAACGATACACTACAAACACTCTAAGGAAGCACTCAACCTCAATTCCCCTTGTGGTCTGGTAACAATAACTGTAGACACTCTTATGGAGCACTCATCGTCAGTCCCCCATATGATCTCGCAGCATGATAAAGAAATAATAGAAACTCTCGGGAATACCTCAATGTTAATTCCACCTATTCTCTCACTACACTAGGTTACCACCACCCTGTGTAAAGAAATCATGCATAAATGATGTTCAAGATCCAAAGTAAACCTCAAGAACTACTTGGATAAACATCTACAAAGCATGTCACAACATCAGATAAATCACTCCATCTGGACAATTCTAGGTATGGAAGGCAAGCATCCTAATATGAAAAACTAGACCAAATGGTCAATATCAAATAAATCCAGCTAAAACACCTCCATAGCTTGGAAAAATAACACAATTTACAAAAAAGGTCCCTTACTTAAGTTAACAGGCATAGAAGGCCTCAAAAGGACTAAAATCTCTAATCATGAAGTACCCCAATCTCAGGTATTGGGCACATTTTCACATAAAATTCAAACTCTAACTACAGAAAGGTACAAACCACCTACCACAACATTGTATAATTGATGTAATCCGGCGTTGACCCTTGAATCAACCTAGAAATTGGTTTATCTATAAATATGTAAAAACATCTCCACCAAGGATATCTCAAGAAAGAGGAGAAATCAAGGAACATGATTATAGAAGAAGGAAGTACTCACCATGATGATTCTAATTCAATTGACGCTGGTTGATTCAGAGGACGGACGGCGGGTCAGAGGCTCGGATAAGAATCGTTCCCTACGATTCGGGAAGAAGACATTTCGGCCAATTATATGCGACACCGGTCTGATTTAACAAATAAAATAAAAAGTACACAATTTGTCTTCTAAAAGCACATGGTGTGTATATGCCTTTACTAGGCCCCACTTTAGGCGGTCTCTAAGTCACCCCACATGACCACGTACTCGGCCATTACACGGACAGTACAAAGTCACCCTCCACAATTGGGTACAATGCATTTAATCTTATGTACATGGTTTTTACACCTTAAATTTCCAGATTATCCTCTTTTTCTCAAAAATACCAAAAAAGATATCCCATACCTAAAAATAAGGTCTAGGTTCTTACAATGAATCCATTAAGTAATTAAACATCATTTTTCTCCTTCCCACCAATCACATATTCTATACAACAAGTCCAACAATCCTAGGTAGTGAAAATACCTTGATAATATTCTCTAATGAAACAATAATTCATCGAAAATAGGTTCAAATCACATAAATAGTGTTTGAAAGAGAATTATTTATTAGAAAATTCAAAATATTTATTTGATACCCACACATTTAAAACTATTAAAATTAAAAAACTATTTTAAACCTTGAAAATTTACTTAAGACAAGGTTTCAAAAAAATCTATGTTAATAAACACCTTGAATCCATTTAGTTTGACTATTTTTTAAAATAAATTCAATATTTATTAAAAAAAATATATGAATTATTTATCAAAACATATTTCTGAAAAAAACCCATCATTTAATCACAATTAGTAAACCACACTGAATATCACTAAATGCATCACTACACAATCGTTTTATAGTACAATTTTATAAAAAATTAAATAGAACCATCCACTAAATATATTAAATGATTTAACTAATATTTATTAATAAGGTTTTCAAAATTTATCCATTACGACATTAGATTTTTAACATGATTTTTATTCAGACAACTAAAAAATATTTTAAATTTAGGACTTATTAATAATAAAGATTAAATTACCATTTTGAACATACTCTTCTTAATAAGTAATATTTCAATAATTATGAAAGGTTTAAATCCTAAATCATATTTTGTTTTTTTTAAACAATACAACCCAATCATGCTTCTTTTCAAATCAATATGAAATTGTTTAACTTGAATGTTAGGAAATATAGATTAACACATAGCATTTTATTTAACCACGAGGTTACAGAAAATCATTTTATCTAAATCCAGGGTCATTTATATTACCAAAATTGAAATTATCAAGAATTAAACAAGGTAAACAATCAAATATTTCAAAAAATCTGAACTATTTGTACCATTGATATGTTTTCCATTAACTAGTAAATGTATATGAAATTAATCTATCTTAATGATTCAAATAAATTCTAATATGGTACACATTTAAATAATAAAATAAAAAAATACCATAGAAATGTCAATATATAGAAATTTACCACATATTTACAAATCAATGCATACAGTTATTCTCTCATAGTAGAAGACAGAGTACACCTATAACTCTTTGATAAAATAGAAGCAACAGTAAGGAGGTATCTAAAACCTCCCCTTAAAATCCCTAAAATGTGAATATAGGTAAATATTTTAGAATAATTCCACAAGATAGGAATAATGTAATTTAATAAGGTCTCTCTTATAATATGTTTTTTTTACATTTTCAAAATATCACCCCCAATAAAGAACAAGTGGAAACAAGAATGATGAATTTACCTATCCTAGGTCTCTACCCTACAATCAATATTATATTTCTTATGATGTACACTGAGGGTATAAAACGTGGAAATAAGAGTAAGTACTCTCATATATACCAAAAACATAATAGGAAATCAACTAATAAATTCCATGATATAAAATAAATCTAATATCCCACAATAAACCACAATTTATGAAATATCATACAAATACATGTCATAAAAATGAAATTCCAAATATATACTCTTAGGTAGTTTCTCAAATCACAGATCTAAGATCTATGATAGTAGGGTCCATAAAAGTCTCCAAACTAGTATTAGAAACCAAAAAACATTATATATATAGGGGTAAGGGTACATTTATACTAAAAAGGATCATCCTAAACACCTCTTATAAAAATATTAATGGAGAATACAAATAGCTCTTTGAATAAATAGTTGAACCAATATGCACCTTCAACATACTAATTTAATCCCAAACACACAAAGGCTCACTCACAAAGTATCACAAACAATTATAAAAAAATTAATATAAAAATATAATATTTAAATATATATCAATATGGATCCTTGAATCACTTCCCCAATTTTTTTCACTCTCACGCCCTGATACCAAATATCATGTTTTTTCATCCCTACCATATCTTAGTAATCCAATTTTGTGAATATATCAAGTCACCATTGGTATGGGTCAGAAGATAATCCTACCTATCCCAACACATGAAGGTTCCAATGTTCTCATTGTAACCAATCCAAATACTCTTGTCAAAACTATGGTGGGATAGATCACAACTCCATCTACCTCAAACCAGGAAGGGTATAATATTCATGTTGGCACCAAACATTATCTGCAATCGCATATCCCTATACATAAAAATTGGGTATCATTGACATGAATAAAAAAACCTTTTACCCTAATCCTACCATTCATGTCTCTAACTATATACTATTATCACAACCATATAACAATGTTTGGTGGAATATTGCATACAATACATTATGTTGTTACAACCCGTATACTCATTCCTACTATGATCCATCATAACCTATACTACATTTATAAGAGAGAGTGTTGAAGTGAGAGTATAAAGTCATATATTTTATCACTAATCTAGAAGCTGGGAAAAAACCCATAAACCCAATACATTTGTTCATCTATGTGGTTATTTAAATCTGGTGGGGTGGGTACAAAATCGTAGGAAAATATAGGAGTAAAACAACCACATGATCCATACCAACCTATGGGTTCATACTGAAATGGTACTAAATTATCATAACAACCACCAATCTAACATTTATATACAAAAAAATAATTTAAAACTACTATATCAAATATAAACCCCACATTCCACACTTAGACGACCAAAACATCTATTTATGGTTGTCATAGAAATACATCATTTAATGGTTTTTAGATTTACTGTCAACCAACCTTATCACATTGATTATATCATTCAAGTACATTATTAATGAAAAAATGTTCTCATCCTTTGAATGCATTTAATCTATCCATTATCCATTCATTATATGAATTAAAAGTTCATTTATATCCATCATTCATTCAATTATATATCACACCCATTTCTTTTTTCATTATCAATAAATATACATATCCCATAATATTAGGAAACCAAATAGCATCCCTAAAACAATGAAAACCTTATAAAACCACCCCATATCATCCCCCACACATCTCATGCAATCATCTTACAAAAAAACCACCCTTTTACTA
This sequence comes from Viscum album, assembly GCA_963277665.1. Classification (NCBI taxonomy): domain Eukaryota; kingdom Viridiplantae; phylum Streptophyta; class Magnoliopsida; order Santalales; family Viscaceae; genus Viscum; species Viscum album. The sequence goes on from OY728141.1 coordinate 1,804,889,254, forward strand.
CATAAAAAACCACATCATATTTCTACATCAATAACCACATTTCTTCTTGAAAACCATGGAATGGTAGCCTGAAATCCCATAGAATAATCAAAAAAATATCCCAAACCACAAAAATAATATCACCATCCATGGCCACAAAATCATAGTATCATATCAAGGAAAAGTAGAAGAAAAAAACACCAAATATTAATAATAGGGTACATCTAGATTTCCATTTTCATAGAAAAACATTAGAGGCTAACATATAGACATCATTGTCAAATTCCCTATTTTCCATAATACTATTTTATTGACATATTTCAGTGGTTTTAATTTTATTAATGGTTATTTTAAAAAATTAGTTACACCGAAAACACATATATATCATAACAACAATAGATATTTAGCAACAACAATGAGCAACCATCAACCACATAAGACAAATTAAGGAAACAATTAAACATGTTTGAACCAAACATTCCAATTAATTTTCATTAGATAAATTCATTATCATCATTAATCCAATCCATATAATATACTAAATGAAATAGATATAATAATAATTCCAAATTAAAATAGAAGACATTTCTTTAATCACCAACCTTAATCAAGGCTTCACTGATCACTACACAACATGAAGGGAAATTGGGAGTTGATAATAAGGACCAATACATAAATTGGAGACATAAAAAACCAAAAGAATATAAAAATTTATAAAAATAATGACTCACATCCACCAAAACATATACCAAAACACTACCATAGATTTCTTGATTGAAGAATGGAGAGGTAATCGAAAAGAAAAGAGAGAAAAATCACCTCAAGTCAAGAACAAATTGGTCCCTTAAACTTGAGGGGAAAATATAGTTGAAAACAAATCGTTGATATATAAGGAGACACCTCATGCTTCCATGGTCTTCTAAAAAGACAAAAATGGAAGAATTCATGTGGGCTTCAAAATTTATACCATTATAGGAAATTGAGGATTTTTTGCATTATATACCATGGTCATTCCATGATGGGTCAAATTATACTAATCATGGGAAATAAAACCATAAATACCCTATATATATTTTATATTAAACTCATTATACATCCATTAATTTGATATAACCATGAAAAAATTATTTTATGAGAACAGAAACTATGGTACACTGTAAGTTAAAATAGAACCACTAAAAAACAACATCTGTGACAATGAATCTTGATATATATGGTAGATTTGTGATATAATAATAGTTTAATACAAGTAAATCAATGATTATACATTGTTCCTTGACATTAAAGGACCACACTACAAATTTATTTCATGGTAAATCATACAAAACACCATATACACCTCACGTCGCAAACTAAACATTCATGTCTTGACCATGAAATTTATAAAGGCAACATCTTAGGGTTGAAAAAATTTATAAGGTTTATTTATGTCAACATAAGGTTTCAAAATATTCCAAAAATACACCTTATAACCCTAAAATACATAGTTAACAATTTTACAACAAAATTACCACCTATAAAAAGATCCAAAAGATCAGTCAAATCACTAGGAGATTGGGTGAATCAATGATTAAAATTTCCTTTTTAAGTTAATTATTGAAAAAAAACATCACCACCAGTTACGATGTTATGAATGGTCTTTATCAACACATAAAACAACATAGTAAATTTAAAAGTTACATCTTTCAAAATGAAAGGGTACTCTTTAATGATCCAAATTTCACTAAGATTATATGACCCACTCGTATCAACAAATTGGTTTAAATGGGAAGGGATTATACTTTTACCTGTAATATAGTCTCATAATAAACTAGAATTCCTTCAAGACGATATATTATTTCTTCTCCATATTCTTCTACAACCTATATTGTTACAGGTTTATTTATCTAGTTATTAAATCTTCAATGAAACTTATTGTTCTTATTTCTCTAAAAACTTTTCTCATTTAAAAATTTATATAGATGTATCCTCGTACATGTATTTTTTGATGCATGATACATTATCATTCAATATATGAAAACATTAGGTAAAATATGTTCGAATTTTAATTGTATAATCAAATTTAAACAAGTAACTACCTCCAACAATTTCTCAACCTATTAATATTATTCTTCCCAATCCTCATTATTGAATTTAAAATCTTTCAAAGTCTGTTGTAGGATAGAATCACATTCTGTAGTGTGTAAAATAAGTTACTCCATAACCAATATTTATTATTTTACAGCATGTATTTGTTCATTGTGTAAGAATTATTTTTCATTTTTATAAACTAACAGTTCCATTTTTTAATGTTTTATCCATGATCCAATGACTTTGGAATCATACATATCAGGTTTCTCTTCAGGATAATTAATTTTGAAAACATAAAATTTTTAGCTAGGAAATAAGAATGTGAATATCCTTATATGAATATCCATATATAAAGTGAATCCCCTTACATGGAGATTAAACCATATATGGATATTAATACTTCATCCATAACTCTTATGTAGATCTCTATATGTGGGGTTGATCTCCTTAAATGTTGAAAATGCTATTATGTCAATATAAATACATAGTGTTTTACCCACTTATGTCGAGCTCAATTGTAGATCCCTTTACATATATTTTCATATGTGGTGACAAATCCCCTTATATGAAATTCATTTACATAATATCATAACTTATACATTTTTTATGTTTCAGTAAAACTCATTATCAAATACCTCCTAACCTATTAAATACATATCTAAACACTAAAATACCATCACCTAACATTATATCATGTTATTTTGAAAATAATTTTTGCATTTAATACAAAATCCCACACAAATAGAGTACATCAACATGAATCTTCTCAAAAAAATATTCTCTATAAAATTTCCATATTCTAGTGGGAACTTCATCCTTAAAATTAGGTCTTCAACAATTTCCCTAAATAATCAATAACATATATGAAACTCTAAGGATCAACAATACCCCATTAGGTTTTTTGGAAACCAAGTAACATAAATCAATTTCAAATTCAACCCACATATAAATTAACTAGTATTCAATAATTTTAAGCCCACTTCAGAATCATAGTGGAAAAGAATTAAAAAATTGAATAATTATATGATAATTTCAATAAAATAGTGATTTATATTCATACACTCTTTAAATATAAAACCCAAAAATCAATTAAATGAAATGATACCTTCTGAAATTTTTTAAGAGAATATATCACTTATTTTTTAATCAATAATTCATCATTACATCTGATCTCCCATCAACATAAAATATTTTCCCTTGGAATCTATATTACATAAATTATTGTTTCACTTTAATAAAATTTTAAAATAGTTCAGAAATTAACAATGATGAATAAAAATATCACCCTTTCAAAAAACCCTTTCTAAAAAATCTCTATAAAGAATTCCCCTCTTGAAGAGATTTCTACCCCAAAATGTTAAACACATATCAGCGGATTACACCAACAATATAGTTTTCCCAGTTTGTGAATAAATTAGGAGAGTAAACATATAAATATATTTATGGTGCCTATTTTTTTAAACATTGACAACAAAAATCTGATGAAAAAGATGAGAGTGGGTATGGAATCACCATACCTTAGAATTGAGATGGGTTTGGTTGAACACCTAATATCAACCACAGGTTATGAAATGTATCATTATGCAGTGTATTAGTAAATATATTACCCACTTACTCCATTATATGAATAAATTATAACATTACCTCATTATTTTTTACAATATCTCGAATGAAGTGTTACTTTATATCAATGTTCCTTGACCTTGAATGTTGAACCATATTTCATAAAAGAAAAATATCACTCCAATTATCAAATCCCAAGAGAAATAGAAACTTTGCATCCATTTTATGATCATAAAAATGAGTTATAAACCACATAAGTTGAGTAATTTATTGAGTGGTATACATATAATCAAATTTAGTTGTACTTAGAGTCATATAATTTTTCTTTATTGTGTGTCAACAAGCACACCACTCTATAAGTATGGAAATTCCACTGGATATAGCTCCCATATTATAAATATAACATTCCCAACCCATATATGTGTATCTAAATAGACTAATATTCTATTTATAATCATACATTAAATGGAAACTATTATAATTTTTATATACCAAATAATCCTCTTTCTATAACAAAAATGTTACGTTTTGGGGCCTTTTTTACATATAGAAAAGTCTAATAGCCAAGAAAATATTCCTTCAGAAAGCTTTCATGTATAAAAAATCACCTAATATGCTTCTGGAATTATTTTTAATTCACTTATTTTCCATCCATATATTTGTCCAATGTATTTTACCCTAAAATATGTGTTGATACTAACTTTTAATACTGCATTCCATACTTCTTTCAAAGCTACCAAGAATACATATCTTGGAAAATGAAAATCCATTATTCATATTTATGAGATATGTAAACCCAAAAAATATACCATCTCACCAAGAATGGACATTTCAAAAAACTTATATTCTATAAATAAAACTATTCACAAACATTTTTCTTCATTTTCAGATAATTTAATATCATCTACATAAATAATAACAATGAGAGATAACAATTTTCATCTTATAAATAGAGATTGTTTTCCACTATTAACTTTTTAGGATTTAACTTCTTCATGAAAGATTCTAGATTAGAATACATGATATATGGGCTTGTTTTAATCTATATTAATCCTTCCTTAACCTATAGACATAATTTTCTTCTTCACTAAAAAATAATCTACAAGGTTTTTCAATGTATACCATATCTTCCAAGTCACCATTGAGAAAGGCATATTTGATAACCATTTAGAATATCTTATATTTCCTTCAATATATAATAGAATGAATTATAAATATGGTTTCTAAAATTTCCACAAATTGTAAGGTATCATCAAAATAAAATACATCCGCATGATAATACCCTTAACAAACAGGTCTTTCTTTTTATTCACAACTTCACCCTTTTTCTAAACTTATTTATGAAAAAACATTTAGTTATAATGAGAATTGTGTTTTCTAGCTTGAGTAAAAACTCCTATGTTTCATTAAAAAAATTATTTTATTTGACTATTCATTAATAGAATCAACCCGATATTTATTATCTAAAGTTTCATACATATATCTTTGTTCAACATGGGAAAATAGTGAGGTATGTCTTGTTGTCCTAAAATTTCATTTTGTTTGAACATGTTGTCCTTATTCACCAGTGATATTCTACACCTAAACGTACTTTATCAGACTCATATGAGATGATTGGTATTTTTATTCATATATATAAATTGTTGAATTTTATTCTCCATATTGTACATATTCTAAACTTTTATTATTTTATAAATCTTATTCAGGATAATTGACAAAAACATTATCATCTTTATAACCTATGAAACTTTTTTATACAGGTGTTATTTCATTCATTATGTATTCCAACACCTTCACATAAGTTATGCAAAAAATATTTACTATATATTTTTTTAACAATGGTATCATATTCTATTTGGAGGTTAACCAAGAAATATCCTATCAACACATTTCTTCTCAAACTTACCTAGATTTTCTCCTTTAATCAAGATCACAAAAAGGATATCAAACATAATAGGATAATTTATACTTTGAGAATTGTAATAGTACATCTCGTATGGTGATGTATATAAATTTTTCATGTATAGTAAATTATTTTTATGGTGAACCACCACACCAATAGCTTGTCTCCAAAAATATTCAGAGGTATCACCCTCTATCATCATTTCTAGAGCCATCATCACTAAACATTTATTTTTCCATTCAACAACACCATTTTTGTGGTTTATATGCTGCATTATGTTTAAGGAAAATACCAAAATTTTGAATACAGGAATAAAATATTCTAATTTTTTATTTATCACTATTTTTTGGTATGGATATTCTTCAATGGAAAACCGCACTACGTTTCTACACTTCTTAAAAAAAATTTAAACATTCTTAGGGAATATCATATATGATTCATAAAAAAATACAAGTAATTTGAGTAAATTAATCCATAAAAGAAATAAAATACTTATATAATTTTTTTATTCCATATTGGCCCAAAAATATCAAAATTAATGACCTTGAGAATGTGGGTATACTAAATCTCCACCGTTTTGATCAAAGAGTTAAAAAAATTCCATTTTTATATATTCGTAAAATATAATTATTTTCTATTTTCAAATTAGGAACATCATGAAAAATATATCCACCAGTGATATTACTCATATAATATTTTCCTAGATGACAAATACTTTAATTCTATAAAATATTTTATTCTTTCAAGATTACAATAGAAACAATTTCAGTATTACAAAATTTTAAATGATTACCTATTTTCCACTATTCTATTTACAAAATACATCCATATTTAATTGAATTCCCCGTGAATAAAACTCTTTGAAATATAGATTAATTTTTATCATCATATAACTCAAACACACTAAGTAGATTGGGTATTAGTACTTCAATATATAAAGTGTTATTGTATTTCAGTTGATCCTTCCTAATCACAACTAATCCAACACATTTTAATTTATGCGACCCTTCTTTTTCAATGTACACTTATAATTCATTTAACAGTTAATTATATTTTAAAATCATAAAATTCGATATAAAATTAAGGAAAAATAAAATCACTAAAACCCATGGATTATCCCCTTTTAATTCATTGAGAGAAACTTCTACGACTAAAGCATTATATTTTACCTTTTTATTATTATTAAAAGGATGTTCATAATTATAAATCATATTTTTATAATATGGTATAATGATGAGATAATAATTTTCATAGTTAATAGATTAGTTACACATCCACATTCTTCTTATATAACATTAAACATGTTATGTGAGTTATAACCAAAATGTATAATGTATTTTTGAACATCATTCCTTTGAGAGAGGTTAATTCTCTTTAATTAATACATAAAAAATCATATATGTTATTAATAATATTTATTATTTAACTAAATATATCTTTCCATGTTTTTGACTCCTTTATAGAGGCAGAAATACCATTGAAAGCATAATTTTCACTATAGATAAACTATTTTCTAGATGTTGAAATGTGTATTCATTCCATCTTTGAGTCACCAATTGTGTATCGTTTTTACAAAAAAAATTATTGTAAACTACTAAAATATTCTTATTCCTATTATAATTCATCATATTATCCCAAGAGTCACCAATTTTATTAGATTTTCTGTTCATGTTAGGGTTCCCAGAATTTTTATGTTTTTCTGGATCAGTAGATTTTCTCAGAATCTTGATCTTATTTAGTTATTTATTCATCTCAGGTTCTCCTACATCCAATAGTGTACTATTTATAACCTTATAGGATAAATTTTATTATCCTTCACAAGGGTCAGAATTCTTTGAGCATTATTTGACATCTAAAGTATTATTCTAGAAGATGGAAATAGAAATGCTCAATTCTTATTATTATTTAACCAATTTCAATTAAAAATAGTTATGAAATTTATCTTTATATTTTTTTTCATTTTCATTTTTTAGTGTTTTCTCTATATCAAAATATTCTTATGTTCATCAATTTTTTCCAATAACATTTATTTTTTATCTTTAGGGATAGATTCCATGTTGCAGGAAGATTGGTTGTCTCCATTCTAAATTTTGATATCCTTATCTAAATTTTTATCATTTAAATACATTATTTTAACTATATATTCACTATAAACTCCACGTATTATATTATACACTTCTTTAATTACACCTTTAATTACTGGAAAATGATCCTTCATTTACCTTAACACTGGATTTCTTTTCATCCATGTCATTAGAAAATTAAATTATCTATTCATCACCTAATATTTTACTATATTCACACATGGATAAGAATATTTTACTTATACAATTAGAGAAATTATCTCCCTTCCTACTAGAATAAATCCTAGAATTTTCAGAATTTTTTTACTCCTTGAATGTTCTTCTCTATATTTATACTTCATCTTTACTATATTTGTTTTATTTCAATATTAGAAAATTTTATGTAATATTTTCGATAGATCCAAACATGAAATTTTTAGTTGTAATATTTATCTTGAACACTTCATTCTATATTATCACATTTCTATAGATAAGAGACATTATTTTATGAAAATTAATATCTACGTATGAATCTGAATTTTAATATCCATATTTAACTTCATAAAACATTTTATTTTACTTATCTGGATTTGAGTATTTAAATGAAATTTCCACTTTAGTATTAACATTATTTATCATGACCAGACCCACTAGGTCCTTCTTGGATGGAGATACATTGAGTGTGAATACACCAAGACCACATCCACTAGGCCAGTGTCTAGTTTCCCATGTCGAGTAGGCATAACACTCTCATAGGAGGGCTCAACCTATGGTAAATGTACACACACATAAATTTACAAGACCATAAAATGTTTAAATGTAACATATAACTAATCAAAAATACATTCATACTTGTAAATCCATATATTATAGTATGATTAATAATACTAGATAGACTAATGGGCCAAATACAAGCCCACCCAAAACCGGATTGATATCCAACCTATTAAAAAGTGGGGATAATAGTCAAATGTGAATCATGGTATAATCCATGGTCTGTCTAGCCCAAATTGTTCTACGAATGGTATCTTTCTACCAAGAACCACGTTGAATGATTTATCATCCCCATAAGACATGAAATGTCTGGGTAGAGCCTATATAGGGGTGAGTATAATAATAAATAGTAGGACACCAAATAAATCCCAAAAAATAAAACATCAAGAGTTGTAAACTCATCCTAGCATATAACAATCATAATAGGATTCATATAATGAAACATCCATATATACCCATGATAGAAAATAATTTTTAAGGTAAGGTCACAACAACATTTCCCACCTATGATTCTTCTCAAGAGTCCATAAACAATCTCACCCAAGAGAACTCTCTTCGAGATATTGATGAAATTGATGGGATCCATTTGAGTGTAACGATAATCAGATTTCCCCATATTGATGTACATGTTGGATGTTTGAATAGATCGACACACAAATGGGGATCACACCCAAGGCCATGCGCTATACCAAAAAACCAATATGTACTAAACATATTAGTAGGAGATCAACACTTTTGTATAGTTGGTAATGTAGATTATGTGAACCCCACCTAGGGACGTATATGATAGACGATTCTACACAGATCCATGTGGGATTCCAAAAACTCGATCTTAGGATAACTCCCATAGAGGGGATCAAAATCATGTGATCAGGACGTAATACCACACTATACCCTCAGATAATTGATCGGGGGAATTTACCCTAAATGATACTCATTCATGTTTTGGGGAAAAAGGTATCCAATTCATCTTTGAAGATGTAAATAATGTATAAGTTAGAAACATGAAATGTACCACAAATCCTAGAATTTCATGTGTCTGTGCCCATGTGCCCATGCCCTCATTCCTATGCATATCTGGTCATGCCTGTTTACTGAGGTCATTCCATGTTATTGACATCTTTCATGACTGAACACACCAAGGACCACTTGTTTGGGGATAATCTGAGTTTGACTATACCAATCCCACTTCCAATAGGAATGAGGTTGGAAACTAATATCGAGTAGGCATTAGAATCACATGGGAGGACATAGCCTAATGTATTTATATGGGAACATACATCTCTAATCCCATATAATGCGAAAATATAAAATAAAACTGATACAAAATTCATTCATACATATAAATCCCATAATCATTGTATGATGAATAATGCTGGAAAGCCTAAGGGGACAAAAAAATCCAACATAAAACATGAATGAATGTAAACCTACTTGAAATAGAGGAAAACAGTCCAATGTGTCTCTTGGTATGGCCCATTATCTATCTTGAAAAAACTAATCTCCTCCTTTTCATAGATTTATAAGAACCATGTCAAAGGTTCGATCATTTGTATATGACACGACAGGTATGGGAAGAGACCATGAAAGGGTGAGTATAACAATATCAAGTAGTAAACATCAAAATCAATAAGAATAAAGAATCTAAAGTAGTCAAATCATAACTGGATATGTCAATAAAAATAGGATACATAAAATAAAACATATTTATATACTAATAGAAGAAACTAATCCACAATTTACGACTAAAATTGTGTTTCCAGAAAATGATTCATCTTGAGAATTCTTAAACACACTCACCTGGGAGAGCTCACTTCGCAAGTTTGATAGCACTGATGGAATCTATTTGAGATGTCAGTATAAGTTTGTCTTTCCATAAGGAATGAAATTGTAGAAATATGAATAGACCAATACAATGATGGGGATCACACCCAACACTATGGTGTATATCAAAAATCCAATATGTATTAGCCTTCTATGTAGGGGATGGATGCCCATGTTCATTGGTCATGTCGATTCCATGAACCCCATCATGGGGGAAAGACAATAGATCATTCCACCCTATTCCTTGGTGGATTCTGATAACTCTATCTGATAATAATTCCTATATGGGGATTAAAATCCTATACACAGGATGTAATATTTTACTATACACTTATGGAATGGATCAAGAGAACACACCCTAAACAAAACTAGTTGACACTAAGAGGAAGAAGGTCTCTATGTCGTCATCAAATAATTACATGACAAGTATGTCAGGTAGATGAAATGAACTACTAATCATAGACCTTCTTGTGATTGTTCATGTGTACCTCTTCCCATTCCCATGTAGATCTGTTCATGTCCATGTAATAAGGCTATGCCGGGTACCTTGCCTTTCCCTTGCACTCTATCCATGTCCAAGTTCCCAGTTATGTCTATTCCTATATATCCTCTTAGACGCATGCTGAGCCACCATCCATATGTCACATGGTGTGTGGTCGAGACCACATGGTATGTGATTCTTATCTCTTCCAATGAAAGCATAGTACCCTGTAATGGGACTACAGAGTGTGTATATTTAGATTACAGACTGTATAGTTTAGAAATTTACAAAAACAAATTGTTCTTCCTGCATAAATTAAATCTTCCACCATCAACGCGATTTATACTGGGAAACTAGGATCTAGGAACATCCAAGACTTGACATTGCCACTCATTGGAAACCAGGTCTCAATTATCTTGAAACAAGATACCTCGAACCATTTCTTCACTATCACCACTCATCAAACAAGTAATAATGAGGAACACTAGTTTGATTAGAAATGTATTTGGATTTTACCCCACCATGACACCTCTATCACAACCTCAATTGTTAACTACAACTATGATATTGATATTTATTTACCAAATAGCAGTTATTCAATGATCTAATACCTGATAGTCATTGAACCATGCGCCAAATGAATTTCTCATAATTAACACGTGAAGAAACATTGCAGAAATAAATAAACATTAAATAAGGGAAAATTAATTTTTTCATTTTGGGCTATATTTTTTGGCATATATTAGATAAATTAAGATAAATAATAATAAATAATAAATGAACAAAAATAAATCAAGCATATTTAAATCAATCATTGATGCACAAATGAAGTATATTTTTTATGGAATCGATCAGTGTTTGACATGAGATAAATGAACGTGATGAATATAAAAAAAACTTCCTACCTATGTTTGGATCACTCACTAATAAATAATTACCCTGAAACATAGACATTGGTGATATATAAAAACTCAAATGTCGATGTTGACCCTTATGATAATGATTCTACACTTTGATTCAATGTCATTATCCAATGCTTATACCAAATCTTCTATATAGGTCTCTAGGTTTATGTGGATGACCCTAAGACTCAATCATAAGGGAGTATTTGTAGAGGATTCAAAGGTATCTATACCATAAAAATTAAATAAATTAATTTATTTTAATATTTTCACCCACGATGACCATTTATAAAATGCTCCATACTGAAAAATATTATGCCATGCCTTGGTTAGATCCCACATTTTGGACTCAATGACAGTATCCTCTTTTTGATATGAGACTCTGTATAAGAGTTATTCTACTATTTTAGGAAAACCATGTTTGTGTAATATTAATATATTTAATATTTTTCATATATTAACTATGGGCTCACCGAGACTTGGAATCTCATGTCCACTCAGTTTATGGATTAAAAAATATTTGTAGATATATTTTAAGGATTTACATGAAAAAAACTAATACAATACATTATTATTTACTATATTATATTTTATCTTATCATAAGTAGTTACGATGCTGTGTAATTCATCAAGAGGTAGTGGACCTGGATTATTATCTTTTGATGTTTTGACTTTATCATCAAACCTATCCAGTATTATGTAAATTATCTTCTCAACAACTCTTGTATCTTCCAGCTTCTAACCAAATACTTTTATTATTTTCGAAATCTAATTTTCCCTAGGGAAGAATCTATCTACACTTTCATCATCCTAAATTTTCCGATATTCATATTTCAGTCTCTATGTTTTTATCTTCGTTTACTTCACTTTGGAATTTCTTTTATATATTTTCTTAAAGTTCCCCCCAAATCCATTTCCAATAAAATTCCTTTGAATTTAAATAATTTACATTCTAAAAGGAAAGAAACTCTAACATTCAGATCACATCTATCATTTTCAATATTATTTTTATTCACCATTGTCATTGGAATACATTTTGCATGAGGGAAAATCATTAGTTTTTACTTAAGAAACTTCATAAGTGATAAATAATAAAAAGGTATCATTTTATCCTAACATATATCATAATACTTCCCATAAAACATGGTAATACCCTTATTATTCACCGAATTTATATTATCCATTATAGAAAAAAAATCAGTGAACATAGATTAAATAAGTGGTAAAATTAAAATTATCCAATCTCTATATATTAGATCCCAAATTAAGAGAACCATTATTGGACACCACTTAAAAAGATCCATAGGATCAGTGAAATCACTGAGAGGTGGGGTAAATTAGCAATTAAAAATTCCATTACATATTATTCTTCAAACAACCTTCGACACTTATTAAGAAATTAATAATTTTTTTCTATCAACACATCTACGAAAAAAAAGGGTTCATATATTTACAAGGTTCACCTTTCAAAAAAAGGATAATCCTTGTCATGATTTAAATTTCACTAAGACTATATGATCCACTATTATTACCATGTACGTACAGATGAGTAGGGAAAATCCTTGTACTCATGATTCACATCTCATGACTGTGATTGAGTACATTATTAACTATTATAAAGATAAATGATTAGGCTTTTAAATAATAATAATGTTTCAAACTAAACTATATTTTTATTCAATATTTTGTGGCACTACATCTTCCTCTTCTTCTTAAATCATTACTTTTATTGGTTTATTCTCTCCCAATGTGATATACACAAAAACTTATTTTTTTTTCTCTCTAAAAAATATTCTCTATAAAAAATTTTGGGAACCATTTCCTATTGCATTTATTTTTCCGTGAATGATACAATATTTTATATCACACACCAGTATTGACAAATAAATGTTAAAATTTTAATTTTAAATTCAAATTCAAAAAAGTAACTACCTATAACTGTTTCTCAACCTCTTATTTTTCATTTCAACCTGAAAATTTTAGATTTATTGATTTCCTGTTAATGACAAGATGGTTTGGTTTGCGACGTGATGTTCCTCAGGATGTTGGTAGGATTTTCCATGAAATAAATCTATATAATGGTTCCTAAATCCCATTTAATAAAGTATCAAGATTTATTTACATGTATGATTTCATTTTAATGTCACAAATAAGTTAACATTATCAAAAATCAAGGTTATATAGGTTTGTTTTTAGTGGTTCTATTTTAAGTGATAGTGTACCATAGAGAATTTGGTCATTTCATGATTTTTACATAGCTGTGTTAAATTATAGGAAGTATAATGGGTTAAATATTGGACAGATATTGGGGATCCCTGATGAAATTTACCTAGATTTAGTGGAATTAGACCAATCATGGCATGATCATGGTATATCACACAAGAACTCCTTAATTTCTTATTATGGTAAAAGTTTATAATCCAATATGAATTATTCTATTTTTATATTCCCAATACCCTGGTTACATGATGTGCCTCCTTATATATCATTATGTTTATTTATATTGTATTTGGATGTAGATTTAAGAGGTCATTTTTGGTGATTTGAGGTGATTTTACTCTCTTTTATTATTTCTTACCTCTCTATTCTTCTTTTTTAAGGAAGCTATGGTAGTGGTTTGGTGTTGGTTTTTGTGGAAATGGGTCATGATTTTGATAAATATTTATGTTTTTTTGTTTCTTATGCTTTTTTGGGGAATTGATATCGACTCAAAATTCCCTTCATGTCACGTGGCGATCATTAAAGCTTCGATTAAGGTAGGAGATTCAATACATCTCCCTTATTTTATGTATACTATGCCACTATGATGATATTTATTTCATTAATATTGGAACCAATGGATTTATTTTTTAGAAAAGGTGTATGGTTTTGGTTTGTTTCGAATATACATTGGTTTTACCACGTAGTTATCATAAAATGGGGTTTTACAATTTAAGTATAAAGTATTATTAAAGGGGGTGAAGCTCCTCTGGGATTTCCAAATTTTCAGTCCTCAAAATCAATAGTTTGTTTTTTGGAAAAAGAATAGTTTTAGAAAAGGAATGGATGATTGTGAACCATATTCTATGAATAGTTCATAGATCATGAAATTTGGAACACAGAATGATGACCTGTGAACTATAATGCATGAATGGTATGCATACCACGTAAGAGGAACAATTCACGGAGTGGAGGATTGTTGAAGGGAATGTGGTTCGTAAAAGGAAAATAGTTTGTGGGATGACATGTCATTCACAAAACCATGGAAAATTTTGAGAATCTACAAATGGTGTCATTTGAGAAAATGAGGTGGTGATTTTTTTCATCGCATAGGAAGAATAAAAGTACACGGACCGTTTAGGTAAGTGGTTCGTCGGAGATGCATGGAACTTGGAAAAGTTGGTGTCATATAAAAGATTTGGTAAATATTGGTTTACTAGATTTTGAAGATATATTTTCCTATATAATTTTCACTAATCCCATAATTAATAATAATGAATAGGATTAATTTAATATTGGAGTAATTCAATGAAGACAAGAATGGTTCGTGAGAAAAAAATATCACATGGGATAAGAGGTTCAAAAGGCAGATTCTGCAAGAGGGGAATTGGTATGAGGAGGATAAATAGTTCATAAAAGAAGAATTTTGCTAAAGGAGGTGGTAAGAAATTAAAATTATGTATGTAGAGGAGGAACTAGATCTATGGTTCCCTTGTTATATGTAGATTAAGTGAGGCGGTACATGGAGAAAGGCAGCACACAAAGGAAGGCAGTACACAAGTGTAGAGGTGAAAGAAATTTGAGAACATGGTTTGCTAAGGTGGTACACAGTCACATCTTGTAGAGGCGGTACATGGACGCGGTATGTATAACACTTCGGTGTGCGTTGGGAGAAGACAAATTTTCTAAGAAAAAGTTTAAGGAAAAATAGTAGGCAGAAAAGTAAATTATGCTTGTAGGGGAAAATAGGACTTCAAGAGAGAATCTATCGGTAGATGAGGATGTATGATTTAATGCCAACCCATTGAAGAGACTTTGACGTTGATAAAATAAGTTTAACTTCTTCCCAAGGATGAGAGGAATGGGGAGTCAACAGAAGTGATTTGTGGGATGAAGTGTGTTATCCCTGAAACCTTGTAAAGGAAGTGCACTTGGAATAGAGTGACTATGATAAACTTTTGTAATCCAAAGATACATAAGATTAGTGGATATTGGTATGAATGAATACCTATTTATTTATGATCCTTTTATGTATCCTATAGTGGTGAATCTTGTAAAATTGGTGTGTCCTAGCTTTACATGTGGTTATTTGTTTTCTACACTTCCTCATCATGCAGGTTTAATAGGTTTCTATCAGCATAGGAACAAGATCCGTCGGTTTAAAAGAAAAATTAGACACCCTAATTCAGTTATCCTCTACTAGGGTGTTCTGGGGTACTTCAAGTGGTATCATAGGGTAAATGTTTCTAGTGTTAAATCATCCCTTCATTTCTACAATGAAGAATATAGTAAATATGCAGGGAGTTCCACTATTTGATGGAAATTTTTTTTAGACCTGGTAGAATAGGATGAGAAATATTCTAAGAACTATTGTAATGGAAGTCCAATTTTCCATAACATAAGGAATATAGGTCACTAATTCAGTTGGAATTTCTATGAATGATATAGACAAGAAAATTCATGATGATGATTCCAAAACATAGAATTCCCTCATTGTATGTCTTTATTTTCAGATATATCTAAAGGTGATGAGCTTTACATCAAAAATGTTTATGTATGAGAAACTAGAGAATATTCATTAAGGTGAAAACAATGTGATGGTGGAGAAACTATACATTTTTTACAATAGGTTTGATGATCTGAAGAAACATCCTTAAGAAAATAAAGATACATTTTTCAATGGAATGACTAATGTTCATGGAGCAATATGAGGTATTTGTGAAGAAATCAAATATATTGATATTATAAATAAAATCATGGGAATAAATCCACCTCTTTTCAAAGAAAATGTTTCACCCCTTGAGGAAATGGATCTCCCCAAACATTCTCTGGATGATCAGCTAAGCAGTATGGTGGCACCTAAGATGAGAGTGAAACTTGAATATTTAATGTCTTGATTAAGAAAGGAAATTGAATTCAATGATATTCTCAAACATGATATTTTAGGAGATAGTATTGATGAAGATAATGAAGGAAAAAATCATTTCTCTCATTTCATGAAATTCAAGAAGGGAAAAGGTATATTTAATGGAAAGATACATATGTATTGTTTTCATTATGTTAGAGTAGAGAATATAGCCTCTCGATTCCTAAGAATGTTTATAGATGAATAATGTGAAGTTGGAGACATTTATAAGCCTGTGAAATATTTTTTCATAAAGAGAGATTTAATTTCAGGTAAGATACTACAATGAAAGGATTTTGTTTTTCATGATGAAAATGATGGTAGTGAATTCTTTAAGGAAGAATAACCTTAGTTTAAATCTTGAACCCATGAATTAATGATGGCTACGGTGGAAAAATCAGAACCATCGGAAGATGAAGTTAGAAATAATCATTTGGACACTAATGTCAGTATGAAGTTACAAATTAAGGATTCTTTTTGTAGTCATGAGAATCAATTAAAGAGATGAAAGATAGTGGGAATAAACTGTGTGAGGTTCATCAAAATATGTTGATATTCTAGAAGATAAAATTAATCAACTTGAGGAAGTAGTAATGGAACATTCAACAACTTTTGAAAAATCCAAATATATAGGGGAACTAAATCTTAGAATTGAAGAATATGTAGTGGTCATTAATGACCTTACATATAGACTGGAGGATAAGTCCAAAATTGTTGTGGGACTTGAATAATAAGTTGTTGCTCTTAGGAGTAAAATTGAATGTGAATCACATCTAAAAGAAACAAAGAAGAAAATTCTGTATGGAAAATTCTAAGATATTAAGTTTCCAGAGAGAGTTAATCGTGCTTATGATGGAGTTGAAAAGGTTCTAAATGATCAAATACCCTCATGCATGGGAAACACATGAATTGGTTGTATTACTAGAACATCAAATGTTGGGAGTAAAATGGGACAAAATAAAGGAAATATGAAATTTATACATATCACAAAGACACCTGAAATCCAAACAAAGGATGTCTCAAATAAGACTGTAAGGGGGACTAAAAACTATCCTCGAGTTTCCAAAGATGACACACAATCAAACTACCCTTCTATTAATTTTTACATGAGGAGGAATATAAGTGAAAAGACATTTCCACTTATGAAATGTCAATTTATTTCTATACGAGCCATACCATGTCATACTATGAAGTGGAAAGGAGCTATCTGAACAAGGAATATCTAGGAAGTGAACAAAGGATAATGAACTAATTTCTTAATTCTGATTGAAGGAACAGTTTCTATAGATATTTTTTTCAGTATTCTAACTTTTTTCATAAAGCTATTGGTTGTAAGTAAAGGAATGGTAGGAACAATTCATATAGAACCCAGAGAAAAGACAATACATTCCAACCAAACGGTGTTGTTCTTACAAAAAAGTTATCTCCTATGGAAGAAGAGTGTGAGTATGATGAACCCTTGAAAATGTAAAAGAGATTTGAAAATCCATCTTTATCCCTCACTCAAACTAATATTTAATGGAAGGAAAAGATGAAAATTAAAAAATTCAATGTTGTAGAAGTATCTCTCAAAGCTACCAATAAACACATGTATTCATGAAAGTGGATGCCGATATGATATGAGATAAAATGCAATCCTATTAATGAATGTAAAAAAAATTGATAAGAAAAAAATATGGGATCTAGTTTAGTGACCCGAAACCCACAATGTGAATTTTATGTAGTGGATTTTAAAAAATAAATTTGATGAGCATGGAAATGTGATTAGAATAAGGGAAGGCTAGTGTGTAAAGGCTATTCAGAGATTGAAGGTGTTTATATTGAATACACATTTTCCCTAGTGGCTAGACATGATTGAATCAGACTATTTCATTACATGAAAATTGAAAGAGGATACAGATTTTATCCAATGGTTTTCAAGACACCATTTTTAAATGGAGTTCAATAAAAATAATTCTATATCAAAAAACTAGTGAGATTTATTTTTATTACTGATGAAATGAAGGTTTTTAGATTAAATAATAAACTATATAGTCTAAAATAGGCACCCTAGACATGGTACTATCAATTATATTCTCATTTGAATAATTTTAAATTTAAAAGAAGAGGATTGGATCATAACATTTATGTATGAATTCTAAGAAAGATTAGTTCATTGTTCTGGTGTACATATATGATATTATATTTGTAGGATGTAAGTAGAGATATGTGGATGAATTTTCAAATCACATAAAATATGAAATTTAAATGTACATGATTGGTGAACTCACATACTTCATTTGGATCCAAGTGACTAAAAGGAAACACTACAATTTCATTTCTCATGAAAAGTATGCAAGATAGTTACTAAAGAAATTAAATATGTAGAAATCCAAACCAATGTTGGCATAAATTATGGTAGGAACTAAACATGGAATGCAAGAGGATGTGACTTCTATAGAAACCACACTGTATAAGAGAATAAACATCATCTTGTTGTACTCGAATACAACACGGCTAGGTATTGTATTTTCAAAATTCATAGCGTCCCTGTTTTAAAGTCATCCAAAAGATGATAATATGGTAGTATTGAAAACAATCATGAGGTACATTAATGGAACTCACAATTATGGCTTATACTTTGTATTAGGAAGAGATAGTGAACTATCATCATTTTATGATGATGACTGAGTTAGAGATGTTGTTGATAGAATTTCCACAAGTGGTGGAGCATTCATTATTGGAAACAAACATTTGGGTTGGTTGAGTAAGAAATAGGAAAGTACTCCTCTTATTACTACAAAAGCTAATTATATCTTCTCTACAAAGCCTTTCTCTCACCTAATGTGGATGAAGAAACAATAAATTGATATTGGTGATGTGGTGAAACAACCAATGTTGATTCACTATGATAACAAGAGTGAAATTTATCTTACAAAGAATCATGTTCAACATTCTCATATGTAACACATTGAAATTAGATATCACTTCATCAAAGATAAATTTTAATAAGGAAAGATTGAAATGGATCATGATGGAAATGATGATCATGTGGAAGACATATTGACGAAGCCATTGTCATCACATGTGTACGAGAAGCGTTAGTTGATCATCAGTGTTCCCCCACCTCCCAGTGCATGAGATGTTCAAGAAGGTTCCCCTCTCATTAGTTGTATTAATTGTTTTAATCTATTTGTGAAAGTAGTGTAGTTTTATGGGGGAGATACGGTCCAGGGGAGTGTTATTTGAATATTATAGTCATAATTTTATTCTTTGGGTGTATTGATAATGGGGGAGAATTGATAAATTCAATGGTACAGAGAAGGGAGAGATGAGAAAGGAAGAGAATGAAATATTTTTCTGATTACATGAGAAATTCAATGAATTATTTTATGAACTATTTTTCTTATTACTGAGTCACAAAGGTGGAGACCGTGAATGAAATAAATTTTTTTTTTGTGTTATGAGAAAACCATTAGAGCTTACTTGGACAACTATAAATAATTCTCATACATGAGAATCCAATTCATGCTTACCCTCTTGTTTTCAACAATGATTATTACCTAAAAAGTCGTAGAGTGTTCTGGGTTGAGTTGTTTCTTGTATATAAGGTTTTGATTATTGCGCGTGCTTCATTGAATTTATCTGTAGATTTCCCAAAAAACCAAATTAAGAGATTGTTAGAACAAAGGATCTTATTTTATAGAAATAGATTATGGTTTGTATTTATTTTCAGTCCAGATTGGGTTGATCAATGTGTTTTTAAGGGATGTGGTCTTACAATTGAGAGTGAAATCAGTATTTAAGGAATCATAGTGTCACAGTGTTTGTCAAATTTTTTGTCCTCAAAATCAGGAGTTTGTTTTTTGGAAGATGAATTTATTCAGAAAAGGAATAGAGGACCATAAACCATCTTCCAGGAAATTTTGGCAAATCCAAAAATTTTGTATATGGAATGATGAACTAAAAAGCATGAATTGGGAAAGGTATGAGGACCGCGTAGGAGGAAGAGTTCGCAGAGTGAAGGAGGATCGCATGAATACCCATATTTTGTGGAAGGAAAATAGTTTTTGGGATGGTGTGTCATTCAAAAAATTGAGGTAGAGTATTGAGAAGAAACAAAGGTTGACGTTTTCGAAAATGGGGTGGTGATTTTTCCATCATTTAGGGATAATTACAGTACATGAACACTGTCATGAATTGGTTCGCGGGAGATTCATGGTACGCTGAAAAGGCAGTGTTGTATCAATGATTTGGAAAATCTTGATTTAGAAGCTAATGTGGATATATCTTCCTATATAAGGAGAAGTAATCCGTCTATTAAAAAGTGTGATTGAGATTAATAAAATCTAGGAGGAATTTGGTGAAGACTAGAATAGTTCATGGGAAACAAATCTTGTAAGTGAGAAGATGCTCACGAGGATGATTTTGTTAGAGGAGAAGTAGTCCATAGAGGTGAAATAGTTCATAGAAGAGTAAGTGCACTGATGGAGGTGGTACATGGAGAATATTCTATTTGTGTGGGAGAAACTATATATACACTAGTACAATCATGACCTTTAGAGGCCGCTAAAAGAAGTCGCTAAAAGTTTATAGCAGCTGCCTAGAGTCTGCCAAATGGTGGCCACTTTTGGCTCGTCGCTGTTTCTATCAGTGATCACCATTTGGCGGATGCTGAAGGAAAGGTGTTATGTGATATGGCTGATGCCATATGGTGGCCGCTTTATCCCAGAGCTACAACGGTCGCCAAATGACAGTCGCTATAGGTGGCACAAGAATCACCTACAGCGGCCCCCAAATGACAGCCGCTTTAGGTTTTTAAATTTTTTTTTAAAAAAATCAATAACACAATAAAATATACCCACATAAATCTCATCAGTAATCTTCCAAGCTCCACATACATCATTAAATATAACTGCATAATAAAATTTAATAACAAAATTTGTACTAAATAAAACCTAAAAACAAATTATTTAAACAAATTCACATATTTCAATTCAAACATACTGTAACAGATCGAAAGTATTTTATTTTCAAAATACATTCATAATTTCGATTACTGTTTTAAAATTTTAAAATCATTAATTATATGGATCTAATTAGATTATTGCCCTCTGATTTCAGGTCAATCTGATGTCGTTCGCTATGAAATTGGCCGTTTGTGACACTAGAAGCACATTTTTGGTCATTGAGGGCACACATCACCTCTGATTGACATGTTTTCTGCCCAAGTACTTCAAAATCCACTCACCTATTATTTTCGTCTGATTTCAGGCCATTCTGATGTCGTTCGGCCGGTTTGGACCACCCAATGCGTGTTTTTGAAGCATACTCAACACTTAAAAAAAGTATATTGAGCCATACTGCTCATACCACACGTCCGATTGATGTATCTTCTCCTTTTACATGTCACAAATAATAATTAGATTTTTAACCTTTGATTTCAGGTCAATATGATGTCGTCTCTATGAATTTGACCGTTAAATCCCCGTTTTGTCCGTTTATGACACCAGAAGTGCGTTCTCGGTCACCGTGGGCACAAGGCACCTTAGACTGACATGTTGTTTTCCCGAACACTTTACAATTCACTCATCCATTTTTTTCTGTTGATTTCATGTCATTCTGACATCGTTCGGCCAGTTTAGACCACCAACGCACATTTCTGAAGCGTCCCCAACATTTAAAACATGCGTATTGAGCTGTACCATGCAAAATGAATGTCTGATTGACATGCATTCTCCTCGTATACGTCACAAATAATAATTATATTGTTTTCCAGTGATTTCAAGACAATATTTTGTTGTTTGCTATTAATTTGACCGTTAAACGCCCAATCTGGCCATTGATGGCACCAGAAGTGAGTTCTCAGTCACTTCGGGCATACGAAACCTCCGATTGACATGTCCTCTACCTCACCACTTCACAATTCACCCACCTGTTGTTTCCATCTGATTTCAGGTCAATCCAACATCATTCGTCCAGTTTGGACCACCCCACACGCGTTTTTGAAGCACGCTCAGCACTTAAAAAATGCATATTGAGTCGTACTGTGCAAACTACATGTCCGATTGACGTGTCGTCTCATCGTATATGTCACAAATAATAATTATATTTTTTAACTGTGATTCCAGGTCAATAAGATGTCGTCCTCTATGAATTTGACAGTTAAACGCCAATTTTGGCCGTTTATGACACCAGAAATGCGTTCTCGATCTCCTCCGGAACACGACACCTCCGATTGATGTGTCGTTTTCCCGACTACTTCCAAATTCACTCACCCTTTGTTTTCTTCTGATTTTAGGCCATTACGACATCGTTTGGCTAGTTTGGACCACCCCACGCGTGATTCTGAAATTCGCCCATCACTTAAAAAACACATATTGAGCTATACCGTGCAAACCACGCATCCGATTGATGTGACGTCTCCTCGTACATGTCACAAATAATTATTAGATTGTTGAAGTGTGATTTCCTATCAATTGGATGTCTTCCACTAGGAATTTTTCAGTTAAATGCATGTCTTGGCGGTTTATGACACCAGAAGTGCGGTTTTGGTCACCGCGGGATCAAGGAACCTACGATTGATGTGTTCTCTACCCGACCACTTCAAAATTCACTCACCCATTGTTTTAGTCTGATTTCAGGACATTAAGACATCATTCGTCCTGTTTGGACCGCCCCACGTACGTTTCTGAAGTGCTCTCAACACTTAAAAAATTCATATTAATCCATACTGCACAAACCGCAAGACCGATTGACCTACCGTCTCATCGTACACGTCACAAATAATAATTAGATTGTTTCCCTGTGATTTTAGGTCAATCTATTGTCATTCTCTATGAATTTGACCGTTAAACAACTATTTTGGCCGTTTGTGACACCAAAAGTGTGTTTTCGGTCACTGCGGGCACACGAAACCTCTGATTGACATGCCATCTTCCCGACCACTTTACAACTCACTCACTCGTTGCTATCGTCTGATTTCATGTCATTCCTGACGTCGTTCGGCCGGTTTGGACCGCCCTACGCATGTTTTTTAAGCGCGAACAACACTTAAAAATTGCATATTGAGTTGTACCGCACAAACTTCATGTCCAGTTGAGGTCAAGTCTCCTCATACACGTCACAAATAATAATTAGATTATTAGCCTGTAATTTCAAGTCAATCCGATGTCGTTCTCTATGAATTTGACAGTTAAATGTATCTTTTGGCCGTTTATGACACAAGAAGTGCGTTCTCGGTCACTGCGGGCACAAGGAACCATTGACTGAACTGTCGTCTTCTTGAACATTTCATAATTAACTCACCCGTTGTTGTTGTCTGATTTTTGGCCATTCTGACGTCGTTCGACCGGTTTAGACCACCCCACACACGGTTCTGAAGTGCACCCAACACATAAAAATGCATATTGATTCATACCATGAAAACTTCACATCCTATTGATGTGTCATATCCTAATATATGTCAAAAATAATAATTAGATTGTTTCACTATGATTTTTGGTCAATCTGATGTCATTATCTATGAATTTGACCTTTAAACGACCGTTTTTCCCTTTATGACACCAGAAATGCGTTCTTAGTCACTACAGGCACACATCACCTCCAATTGATGTGTCATCTACCTGACCACTTCAATATTCACCCACCCATTGTTTTTGTCTGATTTCACGTCAATATGACATCATTCAGCCTGTTTAGACCACCCCCCGCACATTTCTGAAGCGCGCCCAACACTTAAAAAAGCATATTGAGCCGTACCACATAGAATGCACATACGATTGACATTTTGTCTCCTTGTAAATGTCAAGAATAATAATTAGATCATTTTCCTATAATTTTAGGTCAATCTGATGTATTCCACTATGCATTTGACCATTAAACACATGTTTTGGTCGTTTAGGACACTCGAAGTGCGTTTTCGGTCCCCGTGGGTACACGACACCTACGATTGATGTACCGTCTATCTGACCAATTCACAATTCACTCACCCATTATTTTAGTCTGATTTCAGGCTAATCTGGTGTCGTTCGGCTGGTCCCCCCCCCACGCGCTTTTCTAAAGGGCACCAAACACTTAAAAACACAAATTGAGCCGTAGCGTGCAAACCACAGGTCTGATTGATGTGTCATCTCCTCGTACACGTCAAAACTAAATACTAGATAGTTGATATGTGATTTCATTTCAATTCGATATCGTTATCTATGAATTTGACCGCTAAATGCCCGTTTTGGAGGTTTATGATACCATAAGTGCATTTTCAGTCACCATGGGCACATGGCTCCTCCGATTGACATGAAGACTGCCCAACCACATCACAATTAACTCAACCATTGTTGTCGTCTGAATTAAAATCATTCCGGCATTGTTCAACCAGTTTGGACCACCCCACACGCGTTTCTGAAGTGCCCCCAACACTTAAAAAATGCATATTGTACCGTACTGCGCAAACCACATGTCTGATTGAAATGTCGTATCCTTTTACACTTCATGAATAATAATTATATTGTTTTCCTGGGATATCAGGTCAATGCGATGTCGTCGGCTATGAATTTGACCGTTAAACACTTTTTATGGCCGTTTATGACACCAGAAGTGCGTTCTAAGTCACTGCAGGCACACAACAACTCTGATTGAATTTTTGTCTATCTGAAAACTTTACATTTCACCCACCGGTTGTTGTCGTCTGATTTCATGCCATTCCGACATCATTCGGCCATTTTGGACCACCCCACGTGCATTTCTGAAGCGCGCCCAACACTTAATAAAATATTGAGCAGTACCGCTGAAACCGCACACCCAATTGACACGCCATATCCTCGTACACATCACAAATATTAATTAGATTGTTTCCCTATGATTTGAGGACAATCTGATGTTATGTGCTATGCATTTGACCGTTAAATGACCATTTGGGACATTAGTGACACCAGAAGTGTGTTCTCGATCACCGCGGGAAAATGACTTCTCCGATTGACGTGTCGTCTACCCGACCACTTCAAAATTGACTTAACCATATTTTTTTGGGTGATTTCAGGCAATTCAGATGTTGTTCGACAGGTTTGGACGGCCCCATGCGCGTTTCTGAAGCTCGCCCAACACTTAATAAACGCATATTGAGCCATACCGCACAAAACACATATCTGATTGACATTTTGCCTCCTCGTACATGTCACTAATAATAATTAGATTGTTTACCTATGATTTCAGGTCAATATGATGTCATCCGCTATGCATTTGACCGTTGAACGCCCGTTTTGGCCGTTTGTGTCACCAGAAGTGTGTTCTCGGTCACCGCGAGCACAAGGCACCCCTGATTGATGTGTCGTCTGCCCGACCACTTCAAAATTTACTCTCACATTTTTTTCCCTACGATTTCAGGTCATTCCAATGTCGTTCTTCTAGTTTGGACTACACCACACACATTTCTGAAGCGCGCTCAACACTTAAAAAATGTATATTGAGTCATAACGTGCAAAACGCTTGTCCAATTGACATTCCATCTCTTCTTACACAAAAAGAATAATAATTAGATTTTCCCCTTGATTTCAGGTCAATACAATTTCTTCTGCTATGCATTTGACCATTAAACGCCTGTTTTGGCCATTTTTGACACCTGAAGTGCATTCTCGGTCACCGTGAGCACATGAAACCTCCGCTTAACATGCTGTCTGCATGAACACATTAAAATTCACTCACCCATTGTTTTCGTCTTATTTCAGGCCAATCTGATGTCATTCGGCTGGTTTGGACCACCCCACACACATTTCTGAAGTGCGCCAAAGACTTAAAAAATGAATATTGAGCCGTACCGTGCCAACCGCACATCCGATTGATGTGTCGTCTCCTTTTACACGTCACTAATAACAATAAGATTGTTTCCCAGTGATTTTAGGTAAATATGATGTCATTTTTTATGAATTTGACTGTTAAACACCGATTTTGGTCATTTAGGACACCAGAAGTGAATTTTTGGTCACCACAGGAACACGGCACCTCTGATTGACATGATGTCATCCCGAACACTTCATAATTCACTCAACCATTGTTTTTGTCTGATTTCAGGCCATTATGATGTTGTTTGGCTGATTTAGACCACGCCACACACGTTTCTAAAGTGTGCCCAACCCTTAAAAATGCATATTGAGCTATATCGTGCAAACCGCACGTTCGATTGACATGTCATCTCCTCGTATGTGTCACGAATAATAATTAAATTTTTCCCTGTGATTCCAGGTCAAATGATTCCATTCTCTATGTATTTGACTGTTAAATGCCTGTTTTGGCCGTTTGTGACACCATAAGTTTGTTCTTGGTCACCGCGGGCACCGAACACTCCAATTTACGTGTCGTCCGCCCGACCACTTCACAATTAAATCATCAGTTGTTGTCTTCTGATTTCTGTCCATTCTAATGTCGTTCAACCAGTTCGGACCACCTTACACAAGTTTCTGAGGCACTCCCAACACTTAAAAATGCATGTTGAGCCGTACCATGCAAACCGCATGTCTGATTGACATGCCGTCTCCTTGTACACGTCACGAAAAATAATTATTTGGTATCTTAATGACTCTAGAAAGATAAAAATATCGAAATAGTTCTTGGGATTCTTCCAAGAAAAAACTTCTTGAACTCTCTCTCCATCAACTAAAACACCTTCCTCTGAGATTATTTGACCAAATAACTATACCTAATCAAAAAAAAGTGACATATATAGAGTTTGGCGTATAGTCGATGCTATATAAGTGTAATCTGGATGATGTAAAGATATTGGGTATAATCATCGTCAGTCTTGGAGTGCACAAAGATGTCATCTACAAATACTGAAAAAATTAATCTAGGTAAAAATGGATTATTCAATTCATCAAGGATATAAAAACATCTAGATAATTCATCAACACAAATGAAATTTCCTCATTCCTAGCGTTCATCCTCATCTAGATCGCCATTATCACTATGATGTCTACCAGTTGTATTTGGATCCTACAATATATATCAATATTATGTATCATAAACAAATCAATAAAAGTGAATTTGAGTATTGTTTGTTTTACTGTTTACCTGTGGTGCCACTTGTTGTGTCATTATTTCATCGAAACGTGATGACATCTGTGACAACCTCTCCTCATACTATGCTCATGACTAATGAAACTATGCATCCATATTGTGCTACATATTCTGCATGGAAGCATCTATATCAGTCTGTGTGTGCATCCAAGAATCTCTTCATGCACCCATCACATCTTCTCTAACAACTACACGTCATGGGACACCACCTCTATAAGTCAAAGAATGACCATGACCGTCACGCCGCATGACACGGTGAAATATTTCATCTCTACGCACAATACTACGATGTTTCTCCTCTAGAAACTCTTCTAACTGAGCGTCAAACTGAGCCTGTATCATATAATGATTCAATGAACAAATATGAATAATTTATATAAAATTAAAATTCATTTATAAGTAATTAAATTTCTTAAGATAACACAGGAAACATCGGGATCACCCGCCCTATGAGTCCTCACCCATATGGACATCTGATCGATCATCTCTCAGTGTTGGTGTAACTATAATAAAGGGGTTCACCATGTTATACTAAAATATTTTTAAAATATGAATGGATAGTGAATTCTAATCTTACATCCTGTCTGAGATGTGACACATGTTGAGTTCCATGTTTGGAAGGCGTGCCCTACATCGACCAATTATGTGAATGACAAGAAGACTCGTTCTACATTAAACCTTATTTAATTAATAAACATTTGAAAAATTAGTCATTTATAGATTAAAATTAATAAATCTTACCATTTCCACCTCACATTACCAAAATGCAACAAATCCTGCCACTTCACAGGATGAATTCCGGGAGGGACTCGCTATAGAATGTCTAGAACACCCACAAATGGTGTCTAGAGATCTCTCTTCACCCTTGACTTGTAATACTTCCATAATTTTCAGCATTTAGACATACATACAGCCCGAAACTCATCTAGATAGGATGTCAAATTATAATGTTAAAAACAATTGTCAGTAGATGGGACAATAATAATAACAATATCATGAAAATTTAAAAATTGAATTTACCTGAACCTCCCTCCATAATATATCCATCGTATCCTGTGGGAAAGAACTCCATTCACAAGTCCTCAGTGGGAATCATTGTGAGTCTCGTATCATATACCCAAACTGATGACTCCATATAATAGCACCTTCTCCGACAAGATGAAATGTTTCATCAAATAACACATCCAATCAGGCTCTAGAGCTCCAGGATTAAACCCCTCTACCAGGACCCCTATGTCTGTTGGAAGACACACCTGATCTTGATAAACATAAATTCATAATTCAATTAAAATATAAATTAATAATTAAAAATAGTTAGGGAAATATACAGAGATATTTATAATCAATTAATTTAGAAAAATGAAAACATACATACCAAGAACATCTTGTGACCACCCTGTGACATACCTACATTAAATGGAATTATAGTTAAATTAAGCTATTTTTATACATATATAACTCATAAATATTCTTACAAACAATAACTAGGGAAATAATTACAATTTTCACTAATCATTCAAGTCTATCGTATCTCCTTCAACTGTATCTCTAGCCCATTGTATATCTTCATCTCATAAAACTACTGTTGTTTGGTCAAGTGTTTGATCAGGAAATGAGACAACATTAGGTTCCTCATGGTCAATCATAAAAACCCCTCTTCTAGATATTTTCACCACAACTTTCCAATCAGAATCAATGCCGACAAAGTAAACTTGGTCTGCCTGCGATGTCAGTATGAAGGGCTCAATTTTTACTCGTTCATATTTATATAGCATATTGGTAATGTTTACTAATGTAAATAGGAGGATATCAACTTTCGTCCCACGAACCAGATCGACCTAATCACACCTTAACAATATATTTTTTAAGCCACAACCATAAATAATCTCAATAATATCTCTCTGCAATCCATAATAATAACCCACAAAAAAGATAAAAGAAAAACCAGCACCACTATTTTGTGTGTCTAGGTTCTTGTCAACATTGCTAATACAAAATCGGACTCCATTAGCATCCAAATACTTGTAACAACGAGCTATAATAAATGGACCATCAGCTAGTTGGTTGAATTATTCACTCACATGATGGGTCAAATCACGTAACTTTTAAATCAGAAAATTTCACATAGAGTTTAATGGATAATGGATTGTGAAAATACAAATAAGTTTCAATATAAAAATATTAAATCAATTATATGTACATGAGTCTTGAACCACTCATGAAATGTGTTTAAATGATGCTTTTTGATTTGATAGTCAGTTGCATGTGGCCTTTCACGATTCAACTCAGTGATATGCATCCTAAATCACAACACAATATAAGGTAATCAATAAAATAATTTTTGAAACAAAATACACATCAACTATGAAACTTACTGTATCAATGTCATAATTGATGGAGTGTTGAACAACACATATCAATGAGCTTGAACCCACTCATCGTTCGGCATATCAAATTTTATTCCTTCTCCAATTGGACCCTCACCATTCTAGGAGGGTTTATCTATCTTTGTTTCAATCTAATAAATATATGAAGCACAGAAATTGGTCCACTAATCCATTAAATATCCAATGGCAATTGAAGCTTCCAGACGAGTTTTGTTGCACACATACTGTTTCAATGTATCTAAGTATTGCTCTATTGGATACATCAACACGAATTGCATGGGACCACCAGTAATGACTTCATCGGTTAAATGCATGGTCAAGTGAACCATGACATCAAAAAAAGACGATGGAAATAGTTTTCTAGTCGAAATAGTCCATGTAAAGTCTTATCCTGCATATTTTTCAAATCACTCATGCGATGATTCCTAGAACAAAGCTGTCTGAAAAAATTAGAAACTCCAATCAACGGCTCAACAACTGGGGCAGGTAAGAAATCATGAATTTCAATAGGAATTAACTATTGAAATAGAATATTATTATCGTGACTTTTCAACCCATGTAATGTCATGATCGTCAAATTCACATACTTGGAAATATTTTAGCAATAACCATCGGGAACGTTAACGGTCTTCAAAATTGATAGAAATGTTTGTATATCTTTTTTACTCATTGGGTACTATGCAGCAAGCATGTATGCCCAATTACCTTCACCCAGTTGTAAATGTAAAGGATTTATTAACCCCATTTCTTGTAAATAACATCGAGCATTAGCACTGTCCTTCGATTTCCCTTTGACACCTAAAATGGTGCACGATATATTATCACCTAGATTTTTTCAATGTGCTTCACATCAAAATTATGTCTTAAAATATTATATTTCCAATAAGGCAATTCAAAAAAAATACTCTGTTTCTTCCAATTATGAATGCGCTGTATATTTGCAGCAGGAATAGAAGGCAATGCAGGGACTAGTAAATCTTGAAAATCAT
Organism: Viscum album; assembly: GCA_963277665.1. Taxonomy (NCBI): domain Eukaryota; kingdom Viridiplantae; phylum Streptophyta; class Magnoliopsida; order Santalales; family Viscaceae; genus Viscum; species Viscum album. The sequence goes on from OY728141.1 coordinate 1,804,920,339, forward strand.
AATTGTATGAATGTTTTCATGATCAAGTTGTGCACAAATTTGAACCCCAAGCAGTATTTGTGGTGATGAGTCATACTCTCTATTCCCATCAAACAATACACGGTCTTTTCTAAACCTCTCCAATGGAGGAAGAAAGAATTTGTGACCATGATATGCCCACTTTCTATAGTGCTTAAGAAATCTAGATTTCTTACTCTTATTACAACAAGTTAAAGAAAATTATCCATTTGTACTCCAACCTGATAAGTTAGCATACACTGGTAAATCATTAATTGTCCATAACAAAGCGGCACAAAGTCTAAACATTTCATTAGTTACCGTGTCAAAATTCATTACACAATTGGCCCAAAATTCTTGATGATAATCAATCAAAGGTTTCATATAAAAATCGATTTTATCGCCAGGTCCTCCATGTCCGTCAATAAGAATTGACAGTATCATAAATAGTTTCTTCCTACATACCCATGGGGGAATTTTGTATGGAACAAACAACACTGGACACATACTATGTGTCACACAAACCATGGACCTAAATGGGTTAAAACCATCTAATTCTAACCCCAATCAAATATTACAATCATCTCAGGAAATGTCTAGGTGTCTTTGATCAAACTCTTTCCCTGCCATAGAATCTACAGGGTGTGTTAATTTATCTTGTCATTATTTCTCGCTGAATTCCAAGTCGTCAATTTATCAATTTTAGTTTACAAGAAGAATCTCTCCAGTCTCAATTTTAGTGGGAAATAACACATCTGTTTAGTGGAAACTTGTTTCCCTTGAATCAAGACACTCCTAGTAAGAATCTGACTACCTTGATTAATCTCATTGGTCTTCCACCTATACATATAGAATACAATACAAATTTTTAATTGTGCATTATATTTTCTGAACAATATACAATTATTATTACACGCATCAATTGTATCATATGTAAAACAACGATCATTAGTCATCTTGAGAGCTTGATAAAATGAATCTGGAACCTTCACTCTAGTAGAGAGTACCTTCTTCAACAATACCATCAACATGTTGAATGAGGTGTCTGACCACTAGTTCAAGGCCTTTTGATGTAACAATTCATTGATGAATGAAAGTTTACTTAATTTTGCGCATCTAGGATATAATCTAGTATGCACATAATCAATAATCTCTACGAATTTCAATGCTTCTTCATCTATATAAGAATGGGGATTACTCAATACAACATCGTCAATTAAGACATTACTATCTTCAGGTTAAAACTGATTCATCATATCAAAGAGCATTATGTTCATCGGATCAACTGCTCTCGAATCAACATTCATATGAATAATTTCTAATTGATGACATGAAACAGAATCTTCTCCATGATGTGTCCATGTCATATAGTTTTTCAAAAACCCATTAAAACACAAATGTTCTCTAACACTATTTAGTTTGAAGAGATATCTATTTTCACATTTTCTGCCTGTAAAACTAATCACATCGCTTAGAAATATATTGGTGAAATACATAAATCACTTAATCCCCTCATAATATTCAGCTGAAAACATATCTTTCATATCAATCCATCTCTTATCCATATCGGTATTTAATAGAAATCAAAAGTCAAGTATCTTATTTAAATTCTAAAAAACACATATCATTAAAATTTAAAAACCAATGACTTCAAAGATAATTTTGAGGATAATTAACATTACCTGCAGAGGAGTAGACCGCTGATAACGCAGTGTGACTCGATTTCGGATCCATGACGACGGAACGACTTGACGATAGGGGTTCGACAGCTGGACTCGAACGGGGGGGGGGGGGGAACCATTGGACGAAGCATGGGAGGGTTCTACAAGGCAGGGCACGACAAACTGGGAGGGTCCAATGGAGGTAGGATGTGAGGACTTTCCAGAGGGATGCAGTGGGGCCAAGAGGGGATGGCAGCAGCGGGACTGTCTGAAGGTGCATCACAGAGGTACGAGTGGGGGTTTCTGGGTCGCGGGGGTGTCGGGGTCGCGGGGGGTGCAACGTGGAGGCAAGGCGGTGGGGGTCACCGGCGTTGCGTGTAGCGTAGCATGGAGGCAAGGGGGTGGGGGTCACTGGGGGTTAGGGTCTCAGGGAACAGGGAGGGGTGGGCCGCGGGGTTGGGGAGGGAAAAATTTGGGAGCAGGGGTTAGGAGGAAAAAATTAGGGCGTGAGGTATAGAAAAATGAAGCGGATGCCATTTGGCGACCGCTGTTGATAGTATTAGCGGCCTCCAAATGGTAGTCTCTATATGTCCACCACCTCAAAAGCTAAAAATTCTATTAGTGATATGGCACTCTTATGGTACACAGAGGAAGTGAGGTGGTACGCAGAGCAAGGAAGTACACAAAGGAAGTCTGTATGTAAGAGTAGAAGTGAAGGATGTTTAGGAATGTGCTTTTCGAAGGACGTATGTGGTCACATCCTTAATAGGAAGTATGGGAAGGTGGTTTGTGGAGCACTCTAGTACGTGGAGGAAGAAGGCTAATTCATAGAGGAAATGTATGCAAACTAATTGTATGTGAAAAATTAGATTACATCTTCAGGGGAAACGAGACATCAACAGAGTATCTATCTATAGTTAAGGATGTATGATTTAATGCCAAACCATTGAAGTGACCTTCAATTTGAAAACTGATTTAAGATTTTTTTCCAACATAGTGAGAAATGGGGAGTCAATGGAATTGATCTGAGGGACACAATGTTATATCCCTAAAACCTTGAAATGTTTGTGTGCTTAGCCTAGAATGACTAGGCTAATATTATGTAATACATAACTAGTGAATATTATTGGACTTTGGTATGAACAAAAACCTATCATCATATGATCTTTTGATGTACCCTTTAGTGGTGAACCAAGTAAAATTTTCTTGTCCTACTTTTTCATGTAATTTTTTATTTTCTGCACTTTCACATCAGACATGTTTAACAGGTTTAGACCAGAATGGGAACAAGATCCATCAGTTTAAAAGAAAATATTGACACCTTGATTCACCCATCCCTTCTCAGGGTTTTCAGGGGTCCTTTAATGGAGTGTATATTATTGATTTGATACATGATGATAATGAGTTTATCTAATGAAAAATGATAATAAGGGGTGGTTCACATTTGTTTACTTGTTTCCATAATTCGAATTACATCGATATTTGTTCCCCATTATTGTTTTTTAAAATAACTTATTTATATGATATATATGTGTCTTTGATGACATTATGTTATTAAAATCAGATTTTATAAAACAAAAACAACATAAATATGTCAATAAAAAGGTTGTTTGAAAAATAAATAATTTTATAATGATGTGTGTGCTAGACTCTAATTTTTTTCAATAAAAATAAAGTGTGTATGTTCTTTATTACCAAAATTGGGTGTTTGTTTACTATTGGTTTACCTTAAAATGATACTATGAATATAGGGTCTTGTTTGGTGATATATTTTGTATAGTTTGGGCCGTTGGTTTGGAAAATGTAGTAGGATTTGTGACTGCATTTACATGGTTGTCAATAGGACATGTGGTTGTTGATATACAACAATGGTGTAGCTGGTTATATAGGAAAATGATTTTTTTGTGATAGTCGATTACATGATATGTTTGGGGGAGAGGCAGGGATTGATCTACCACATGGTGAGGTGGTTGTAGAAGTTGTTTGATGGGTTTAGGGATATTAATTTGTTACCTTGCAGAATGTGATATATATTTATTAATAATGAAAATTGAAACTGGTATAAGATTTATTTGAATGAATGATAGATATAAATGAACTCTTAATGATTGGAATGAATGGTTGATGGATGGATTAAATTTATGTGGTGGATAAGTATGGATTTTCATTAAAAATGGAATTTAATGACATAATTAATGTGATAAGGTCATTAGTAGTAAATACAGAAACCTTTAAATGATTTATTTTTCTAACAACCATGAATAATTATTTTTGATGTTTTGGTGTGGAAATTGGGGATGATATATGGTATAGTAGTTCGTAATAATGGCAAGGTATTGAAATGGTATAGTGATGGTTTTGATGGAGAGGTAGTAATACTTTAGTATGGATCCATTGGTTGATCTTGTTCATGTGGTTGTGTTATGCATGTATTTTCATATGATTTTATACCAATGCACAAGATTTAGATAACCTCATCGATGCCCAAATGTTTTGGATTTTTGGTTTTTTCCCAGCTTCCTGGTTATTGATGTAATATATGAAAAATTACTCCCACTTCTTTATTGTCCATTATAAATGTAATCAATGTTTTGATGGATCAAGGTAAGGATGAGAATTCTGGTTGTTATAACTTAAAGTTTAACATGTGATATTCCACATACTTGGTTATATGGATGTGATAATAGTACAACGTGGGGGACCTTCATGGTATGAGTATGTAATAATGTTTATGTTCTTCATGTTCATGATACCCAACTATGATGGAAATGGATATGTGAGTGTGTTTGTAGTTTGGGGAAAACATGAACATTGGACCCCGCATAGGTTGAGGTATATAGAGCTGCAATGTCACCCACATTAGTTATTACATGAGTATTTTTATTAGTGATAATGATAATATTGGAACCTTCATGGTTTGGGGTAGGTATTATTTTGGACTAACCCATATCAGTGCCGAATTTATAAATTCATATTCTTTGATTAGAAAGATATGGAAGGGATGAAAGCACATGATGTTTGGTATTAGGGCATGAGAGTGAAAAATAATGGGGAAGTGTTTTCAAGGTGAATTATTGATATATATATATATATATTATGTTTTTATACATGGATGTGATACTTGGTGAGTTAGCCTTTATGTGGTTGGGATTTAATTGGTTTGTCATAGGTGTGTGTTGGTTCGACCATTTATTCAACGAGGTGTTATTATTCATATTTCATATTTGTATGAGAGGTCTTTAGGAGAATCATATTTAGAACACATGTATTCATTCCCCTATATATAAACTATTTTATGGTTTACATGGTGTGTTTGGAGATCTGGATGGACTTTACTAGGTTAAAGCATAGATGTGTGGTAGGGCTGCTGCCTAGAAGTGTATATTTGGTATTTTATTTTTATGACATGTATTGGTATAAAATTACCAATAATTTTTTAATTGTAGAATATTTTAATTATTTTATATAATTTAATTGATTGGTGGATTTATTATTATGTTCTTCAGATATATGTGAGAAATTCCTTTTATTTCCATTTTTTATACCCCCAGTGCTAGTATCTTACTTGAGGCTTATTGAAGGTGGGGATCAGGGTCCACTCTCACCTTAATTTTTGGATTAGGAGGGATTCAAAAAGAGATCATGTCATGGAAAATTTTTATTAGGGATATGGAGAAGAGTTGAAAATAGTTTTTGACTTATGTATTGGTGAAGATTTATTGGATTTGGAAGGAAAAAAGTGTTCATCGAAATTAATGTGTAATATAGTAAGGGATGCTCGCAAGGATATATGAAATTTCCTATGGGATCAAATTAAATGAACATAATCTTAGCTAAAACAATAATTTTGATAATATTGATTGTAAGTTAGTGACCTAGGAGACATACATGTATCATACTTGTTTCCCCTTGTGATTTAATTGGGGTGATTTTCATAAAATTTAATATAAATATTATAAAATAGACCTTAATAAATTCAATGATTCGAAGATTGATGATTTATTATACACTGTTGAACTATCTTACAGTTTTAGGGGTATGAAGGGGAGGTTTTTAGAGACCTCCTTACCATCACTTTTGCTGTCTCAATGAGTTTTGGGTGCAGTCTTTGTTCTACTTAGAGAAAATAATTTTTTTCCATAATTTGAAAATATGTGGTAACTTTTTTTATATTAATATGTTTGTGGTATTATGTTCTTGTTTTTTAAAGGGGAACAATATGAGCATTTATTTGAAACATTAATTGTAATGAATTTCACCTACATTATATGGTTAATGGAAACAATATCAATGGTTAAAAAAATCATGTTTTTTGATAACTTCATTTGATTATCATGGAGAATTATTGATAATTAAAAATATGTTACTAATCATGAGGACTTATTAATTAAATAAAATTATTTTTTTTCAAAATAATTATTTAAATAATACACTATGTATTAATCTATATTTCCTAGTTTTCGTGTTAATCAGGTTGATATTTATTTTAAAAGTATCATGATTGGGTTGCGTTAGTTAAAAAAAGAATGTTATATAGGTGTGATACCTTTACATATTCAATAATTAATAGTTATTTATAATAGAATAATTAAAATGGTATATCAATCATCCACACAATATGGTTTTAGTGATTTGAACCAATGAATGGTGAATTATTGTTTCCCTAGTGGGTGTTATTGACGTCTTTTATCTATATCGGATTATTGCACCAACTGAATGGAAGGCATGATTGGTGGGAATGAGAAAAAGGATGTTTAATTAGTTAATGGACTAATGGATGGTCGCATGGGGTCAAAGAGGATGTTTGGGGGGTAGGATGGTAATTATTTTACAGGAATATGGAATTTTGTTAGGGAGGATGATTTGGTTTAGTGAGTCAAGGGGTTTGGGAGTAGATGTCATTAAAGAACATGGGTATCCCCTATATTTGACACCTAAAACAACCAACAACATAACCAAAGGGTGTTATCGATCACCATAGGTTGATAACTAGTTCCATGGTATCAGTTAAGCAGTCAATGTGAATTATTTAACCCTCGATATACAACAAACATAATAATGAAAAAACCAAACTTAGTATAGAACAGTGATAAGTTAGTATCACATAACCAAACCATGATAATAAAAAGAATATAAATTATAAATTAAACCAATAAATAAAATAAAAATAATGAAATATATCTAATAATAATAAAACTAAACATCATCAAGACAAGAACATCAGAAAATAAAATAAAATAAACCAAATCGAACAATCATTTATATATTACCCATGACCACACTCCACATCCTAAACTAACAAACCCTCCAAACTACAAAATAAGAAGAATAATATATCCAAGATACTCAAAAGAAACCATAATAGAGAGATATATTTTATGTTGTATATAGGGTGTGATGGAAACATAACCAATAGAATTTCAGAAATGTATTCATCAATATTCCTTTCAAATGAAATATAATTTATTATAGTTTGAAATAAAATTATAAAATAGTTTTTCTATAAAATGTATAAAGAGACCAAATATCCTATGTGATTGATTTTATAAAATATCTATTTCATTATCTTTAAATGAAAAATCTCTTTAGAACCCTTTAAATGACCTAATCCTCATTTACCAAAATTCCCATATAATATTCACCTTTTAAAACCCATTTTGAAATAAAAATTTTAAATATAAATTTATATTTACGCATTTCAAATAATTAAAGAAAAATTATTATTAATTTTTTTTAAATATATAAAAGGTAAATCAAACACTAAGGCACAAAATCACTAATAATAGAAAATAAGTAAGCAGAAGACATGGTGCCACAAATATCAATGAGTTAGGGTTCACAAGAAAAGGATCTAGAGAGTCTTATAGTACTATGGAAAAAACCCTAGGTCATAATTTAAATAATTTCCTAGAATTTTCTGAATATATAGAAACCTACAAACCGATCTGGTGTCCTAACACAAGACACCGGACCAGCCGCCACCATGTATAGAATTATAGGAACTTCACATTATCCCTAACACATAACAAGGGGGACAGTAGTAGTGTGAAACTAACTAGTGTATAATAAATCTAGAACTGTTACTTAGTTCATAGTGATACAATGAAAAAAATAATAGGATTTTAGTAATCAATAGGAGTACCATTAATATGAAAGAAAAACATAAATCTCACCACACCTCCAACTCCCTTATATGAAACCACCCAAATCACATCTTCAACATCACATGAATTATATATCATCCATCTTGGTTCAAAATAAATATCAAAAACCACAATTTTGGGGATTAATACGGTATAACACACCCAAAATATTTGAAAACCTTTTAAAACTACCAATCAGGACTTAACTAAAATGAACATAGAATGCCTAGTCATTTCGCATCATTTTAAATTTTATTTAAAATAACTATTTAAAAAACAATCAATTGGAATTCATTTAAAAATAATATTCTAAAAGAATTACAAAAAAACTATTTGAAAATGAAATATGAAAATAACATACTTCATTATTAAAATCCTCAATGGTTAAAAAAAATTAAAATTACTTCATGTCCTAGATGGGTTCAAAGAACCTGAAATTTCACATTTTATTTTTAAAAAACCCCTTAATTTTTTTATCAATATATGGAATTTCATGTAGCACATGAAATTACATTCGATACCTTTAAAAAAATTCTAGAACTAATTATTAATATCACATGAAATTATAAATGGTTAAACAAAGAATTTAAAAGTATTATGAACAAAATGACATGTAAAATAATGGAAGTGCACCAAAAAAATACCTCCATTTAATTCCAATTAATCCAAAAATCATTTCCTTTGACATAGAATTCTCAAACATGCATAAAGGGTTACTCCACAATACCCAACAACAAAATGACCATAAGAATATGTAACCAAAAACTATAAATTGTAATACTATAGAACATAGGTTTCCCAGGAAAATGGGAAACTGAAATAGAATGGTAACATGGGATTAAGAAAGGAGATAAAACTAGGAAGATGTTGTTTACCTTGAGAAATCACTTGGGAGTTAGGGTAGAGGAGCTCAAAATCAAAGGGGAAAGAATGGAGGATAACTTTATCAGTAATGTTGGCTCAAAAATGTAAGATGAATAAGAAATAAGGGCCTTATGGTTTTAAAATTTAATGAGAAAAAATAGAAATATCACATTTAATTAATTTTTGGAGTCCCACATGGTTAGACCAAAAAATATGATAAACTACGTGCCAATCCTATGAAATATAATTTTCAAGCTATAAAATGATTCAAAATATTGTTGTATGTTTTTTATTTACCATGGGAAACCCATTTATATGGAAACCCTTAATTTTTATATATAAATATCACATCTCACTAGATAAATATGAAATACAAAACATTATGACACATGCTAGAATGATATTTCTCTATAGAATATGGACAAAAATGGCTATAAAAATGTTTTCATAATATATTTACACAATATCAGACAATGTTCTTCAAAAATTGAACACTTCTTATAAATAAGATATTTAGATATTTCATCATGACCTAGGAAAAGTAAACATAAGAGACAATGTTCTATGAAGTTGAGTAAGGTTAAACAAGGGATATGTTAATGATAACTTGTAAAAAATATGATCATAAAGTTATGAGAACATGAGTTTAACATTTGAAAACCATACTGCGTATATCATAGATCATAATCTCATGTCATGGAAGAAAACATGGATGTTAATATGAAAACAGTCATAAAAGAATCAAAGAACTTGATCCATGAGAAAATAAAATTAGCATAATACATAAGTTTGTGGAATACACATAATAATATAAAATCATTTCTATAGTCAGGGATCCCTACTAATACTTTTATAGTGTATTGGTTCTACTACCTATCCAATCATATCATTACCCATGGAAAAGAAATTGGTTTCATAATCATTTCACTATATAATAACCTGCGAAAAATAAACGGGGTTCATATAAATATTATCATCTTAATAATAATACATCCAAACAAAGAATAAGGATTGTATCATTGGTTCATCTCTCTAGTAATGCATAATTATCATCCAATGATTTTATCATTGAAGAAAAATCATTTAAAATATCCCTTGAATATTTCTTTATGATAATAACCTTTTCAATTTGAAATCAATTCTTTAAAATAAAATAATTTACACAATATTTTGGAAAAAAATTTATATTAAAATAACCATGGAAATATATTAATAAGTATTTACATAAAATTTTCATTATGATGTGTAGAAATTCTATTCATTTCGTGTATGTTAAAACCCAGATTCCATTCACATTTTCAATAAAAATTAAAAATCACCTCATTCAAAAAAAATACAAGAACATTCCTTTGATTTTTTTTATAAAAACTAAAATATGGGTAAAATAAATTTCATCAATTATTTAATATTAATAAAATAATTGAAAAAATATTTTTAGAAAACTAGTATATGGAAGAAAAATAATATTCCTCCAAATAAAAATAATGATGGTGTTTCATAAAACCCTTCTTTCAGATTCCTAATTTATTAAAGGGATAAAAATAAAAATAAAACATGTGAAATTTAGAAATAAAAACAGGATAAGAAAATAATTGGGATTAATTAAGAATGGGTCGTGTAATTTCCTTCAATATATATTTTATCATAAACAATCGTGATAAAATTGAGATTGAAATATAAATCCCTTATATAAAGTCCCACTTTCTCTAAATTAACTATGACCTCATATATAATAAATTTCTATTTATTATAATTATATACCATGATCATGTAAAAAATTATAATATCATATACGACACACTTATAATATTTAAACACCAATTTATTAAAAATTATTTATTAAAACCATCATTTCTTGGTGCTAACCGTTTCATTTTTCATTATAATTTTATTTAAGTGGTTTTTCCCTTGTACATTGATCATGGTTCTATCACCTCAATAATGTTAATAATTATATGAATATAATATATATTCATTATATATATATATTTTTCTATACAAATACAAAGACATAAAAATGTATCAAATTGATTATGGTGATGGTAGGTTGTACTAACATGAATGGGTTTTATAGTTTTTGATAGATGAAATGAAAAAAAGTTAAATAATAATTAAAATTATAGAATAATTATTCTATCGTATTTATCATTTATATTCATTAAATTTATTCTTATCACTATTTATATAAAGTGGAAGTGAGAAATGATCCAGATCGCTTCACAGAGGTGGTAGTTCACATGTACACTTGAGTGATGTTATCATTTTACAACGAATTTGAATAATTTATTTAATGGTTGTTAAATTATCATAATAATTATTCAGAATATTTAATATACTAAATTAATTATTTTATAATAGATACTATGAATTTATATGAAGTATAAGAGGAAAAAAATTTGAAAATAATCAGTAAAGAGTTATACCACTTCGTTGAGAACTATCTTTTGTCTTGCATTTTAAGACATGAATGGATAGTCTTTTGTAAAGAAAAAAATCCATATGATGCAATTGAGAAATCCAATAAGGTATTATGTTAGGTGTTATATGATTTATAAGGTAAACATATGTGAATAATGAAGGAGAGGAGGTTCACTTTTGTATGTGTGGAGAAGGGGTATGCTTAGAATTACTTAAGGTATTAAATTAATATAAATTTACTCTCCAAAAAATGGCTCCAAATCGATATATTTATTATATAGTACTATTATTAGTCTAAAATCTCTAATATTTATTTTTACATGTTTAGTTGATGTTTTATCGGTAATATTTTAGTTTTAACCCCCAATACCGCTTTTGATAATTACAGTAAAACCAAAGTTTCTTACAAATCAAGGGTAAATAATATTACCATAAAAAATTAATTGACACATAAATGGATCATGTTTGATATTTAAAACTATATCTTATTATGTTTTCTAAAATAATATTTTTATAAATTTAAAATAATTTAATAATATATTATTTATTATAAAATATCATTAATTCTATTTTTGGAACTATTCATTTAATTTGGCATTGAACACAACTTAAAAGTATAGGAATTAAATTATGATACTTTAAAAAATACCTTATATATTATATTTATATAATAAATTATTTCAAGACAATAATTAACCCAAATTAAATAACTTTTAATATTTTTAAAATAATTTATTTTATTTTTCTATTAACTGAATAAATATTTTGTCTATGTTGTGTAAGAATTTAATACAATTATTTAATCACTAAAATTTTAAAGTAAATTAACATTATAATGAAATTAATTAACACTTCACATAAACAATTTGACCAAAACATACCCACTTTTTAATTCTTATAAAAAAATGTTATAGTAATTAAAGTCCATAGAGTGACATGTTGTATTTATTCTTTTCTTAAATTATATAAAATTCATAACCCTTGAAAAATTGAACCACGTGTAAATATATTTTTTAATTGGATATTAATTTCCTATATTCACTCATCCAAGACGTTAAATTCAATATTAGTCAAATTTCATAGCCTTATCTCAGTGTTTTAACCCTATACTACCTATTTTTCCATTGCTGAGGTGACAACAATTTACCGAGGTTACTATTAATAATGACCAAAAATAAAATGGGAATATTTATCAAATTTTAATATCATGATTCCAAATAGGGGATACATTTTCAGGATCAAATTTATATAATTGGTAGAATTTCATTTTAAAATATATTTTCAAAATCTAAAAAAATGTTTTTTTAGAAATATACATTTTTAGCATAAAACTGGGTTTATTCTTATCTCGTTACTAGAAAATAAAATAGATGAATTTTAAATAAATCATTGAATATATAATATATAAATTTTATTAAAATAATTCAATAATAATGATTAATTTAATTTATTAAAATATAATCACATTGCACGCATAACAATAGTTTTTCCTAATAAGACATCTGTTACATTCAAATTATTTTTATTTTTATTTATAATCAATTGATAACCAATTAATAAATTTTATACATATTTAAACAATAGATATTTCTTAATTTTTATATTCATATTCATACCCACCAATCCAATGGATAGTCAATCACTATCTTATTAAATAATAATATTTCAACAGTATATTATGGTTTCTTTAAACTAAATATTGTGTATAAAGAATGATATCAAAGAGATTAAATTTATTTGAAAATAAAAATCCAATAAAATCTTGGAGTGTTGTATTCTATCCCCTTTAAAAGGAATTTATCCGTAAAAATTATTTTACTTTGAGACAATAAAATTATTATATCTCTATTTCCTCACATCCTTTGGTTCCCATGTAGCTTCATTGAATTTAACATATCTCAAAAGTGATTTAAGCAGGTGAGATGTGTTATTATTTTGAACATTATCTCTATGATAGAAAATTAATAAAAGTTTATCATTATAGGAAAGACCATATTCGAGTCATATAACAATTGAGATCAGTATATGTGAAAGATTAGGTATGCATTTCCTCCAAAGAAATACATGGAACACATCGTGGCTTTAGAGAGTTATGCGGAATGTTCCAATCAATGAACTATTATCCCTTATAAATCAAGAATATTGAATGGTACAATATACATCGGGAAATTATTTAACTTCTTTCCAAATCTCATAACCATATACCATAAGGAATTCTTTGAAATACGTTCTCACAAATTTCAAATTCCTTATTTGAAGCTAGCATAACTTTTCTAATGACACAATTTTTGTTAGTAATATTTGTTTCATGAATAAATATGTGGTGTAATATATTTTATAATATTATACACATGCAAAATATAGATAAAAAAACAAAAACATCATCTTATTAACAAATATCATTACAGTAGTCTGCTATGAAAATATTTAAAATTAAAAATATCACCACAAGGAGAAATATAAAACAAAAAGCTTAAATGGAAAATATGGATTGCCCCAATCTACTAGGATCATCACCACCACATGACATGCTATAGAAATGAAGTAATATATTAGTAAAACAATGAAAATTTTATCAAATAAAAATATATAACTTTTGGAGAAATTTTAGAGAGTATTGAGTGAAATGATAAATTGGTATATATTATAGGTAATTTGATCATTGGAATAGTAATGTGACTATTGGAATAGTAACCTGACCATTGGGAATAATAACATGATTATTGGGATTAGTCACTAGGTTGCTGGAATATTAATTTAACCTAAACAAAATTGTGATATAAATAATATTTATCATCTTCAATTTATGTAAAAAAAATACTACAATTCCAAAAAAAATAAATATAATTTTTAAAAAACATCTAGAAAATATAGGCATATTTTTACTACACTGTATTTTAAATTTTGTTATAAAAATCATAATTTTTAAATTAAAATTAAAAATTACCTATGTTGTATTTTTTTATAAAATTATTTTATTTATAGAAATCATCACATAGAAATTCTCGAAGGATAATTTTTTGCTAATTTTTGAAATAAATAATTATTTAATGAATAGTAAATATATATTTTTTCACATAACCGATGTATCTTTGATTATAATTTTAGATGTAATAATGTATGAATACATTCTAGACCATGATTTTTTTTCAATGATATATTTAATTTCATAAACGAGTTATTAAAATAAAATTTACCAATATTCTAATCCCATAAATCATTTTCCAAAACATAATGTAAAATATAATACCATTAAATTAATATTTTCATTCATTCCACTTTCCATTTTAATAACCTAATTAATTCTTATTATAAATGGTTTTAAATTACTAAAAACAATTATATTATATTTATATATTATTTATTTTCCAAAAAATCAGAATTAAATGTTTTACCTTTTATATATTATTTTATTTAATATATTATTAAAAAATACCCCTCTCCCCAAGTATAAATTATCCCACCCACCCCCTATAAAACCACTCATCCCTCATTTTACAAATCTTGAAATCATTCAAGATACTTCCTCTCAATTCCCTTATAATCCTTAGGGACCTTATAGAGTAATCCCACTCTGAACATCAAGGTATTTTTAATGCCATACAAGAGAAGACACACCGAGGAAAGAGTATGTGAGGACCAATAAAGATGATAAATAAGAAGTAATTAAATAATGTTTTAGTTTTATTACGTAAATGTGATGGTTTATAATAACTTTCCCATGATACTAAACATTTGGATCCTCGATTGTATAACAATTATGTTTTTATTTTAAAAAGGTTGTAATACTTATGTAATGAAAATATCAAGTGTCAATAGTTGGTATTAGAGAATAGTTTAGTTAATTTTGGAATTTTGATTCAAAAGAATAGTGTAAAAGCCTTAGGATAAGTCTACATATAGCTAAATATACTATGTTTTGGTAATTTATAGGAGTGTATGGTTTCTGAGTAATGAAATTAATGACTGGATACTAAAAGTTGATGTGGCTTCAGCACATATGTTCCTAGGGGCAACAACAACGAAAACACTATATTAATCTGGAATCAATCGAGAACTGGTGCATGAAAACATGCCTTGTTACACACCTGTTTTGATACTCTTAAGGTGATATACATCAGTTTATCTACATCTTTATTACAACACATTATGAAGGATATGCAGCTAATGTAATTTTTCTTTTTTAAAGAAGGAAAAATATTTAATTATATGATACTTTATGTATCATTTATGGAAAAGGACAAGACTAGGGATCCAATAAGACATTCTGTTATAATATAATATGAAAAAAAATTATTAATTATTCATGTTTTTTAACTTAAGTTAAAAACATTTCTATTTTAGAAAATGTTGGGAACTAGGAGAAACCATGCCAATAACCTCTACAGGGGACAATGGAAATATTTCCTTTGTGACATGCCTAATGAAATGGGAGGTGGAGTTCAAAATATTATGGAGAGGATTACCACGCTAACTCGGGTGACAAATAATAACCTGAATAATGTAAAATTTCTATTTTCACCTAAGAAGTATAAACTGGTTATCAAATCCTTTATGTTGTAACAACCAATAATGATTAGTGGATCTTTTTATCCAATTATTATTGAATTGTGGGTTAAAGAAAAAGGGAATATATTTTCTATTACCCATTGTTATGATAATGATAAGTTTACTCTAGTCGTCTATTTTTTATATGGGGAGATAGATAAAATCAGGATTTGATAACTAATACTAATATGAATGATGAAATGGAAGAAATATGATTGGATAACATTATGAAGTTATTTGTTAACAAGTATCTCCCTCAAACTATTTGAAGAAGTATGGAGACAGAATTCCTAAATCTCAACAAAAAGTATATAGAATTTGTAACATCTTATGAGGACAATTTTACATGTATTACATGATATTACTCATGTTTTGTAATCATGAATGATAAAATATAGATTCTTAGGTGGATTAAAACCACATCTCTGAAAGGTGCTAGTTATCTTGGACATTAAGAATTATTAAGAGGTGGTTCAATGTTCTCTAAACACAGAGATGGAGTTTGGATATTGGTCACATGACTATAGAGATAATAAATGAATACTGGATTATTAAGTTAGAGGAAATAATGAAAAAAGTGGAATAAATGCTCAACCAACCACATGTTAAAAATGAGTGATGTTTCGTCATAGGAACTACCTCAAAGGGATAGGGAAATGGTAGAAGTGTGGGAGAAAATTCCACCAAGAACATGAATATCGAAGAGATATGAAGAATCCAACCAATGTGATTGAGGAAAAGAAAACCCCACCCATGGTTCGATGATTCAAATATAATTATAATGTTATCTATGAAATCTTATTCACTAAACCATTGGTATTTGAGGGTATGCATCACTAGTAACCACCAAATCCTAATGAGCATGGGAAAGATTATACCATCACCACTGCAAAGGTGGAGCATGAAAATCAATGCGTAAATGGTACACTTACTTTTCACTCAATAATTGAATGATTTTTATTTGATTATAGTTATACACATTCCTTTATATCCATCCTGATTGTTATAATTGTTTAATCATAACCCTGATACCTTGAAGTAGAGATTTCCATAAAAACATCCAGTGGTGCGAAAATTGAAACCTAGGTAATGAACACATATCATATTTTCTTATGTGGAATTATTATTCCACAAAATACCATAATCATTACATTGTAATAATTTTATGCAATACTTGGTATGGATTGGCTATCTTTATATAGAGCACACATCAACTGTCGAAAAAAAGAAATATATTTCTATATTCTGAATCATCCCATGCTCTTGTAAAAATAAAAGGAAGGCCATTAATCTCATTTGTAAAATCCATAAATAGTGTGGGTGATGATACCATGTGAAGAATAATACCTTTCCCAAATGGATGAGTTGAATAGAAGTACTAACCATGAATAAATTCCCATTGTCAGGGAATACCATATTCTATTTCAAAAATAGTTACATGGAATTACCCGAGTTTCTATGGTAGAGATATTAATATAACTTATACCCTCTAATAATACTATCTTTAAATTCACCTATAGGATGGCCCTAATTGAGAAATAAGAGTTAAAGAAGTCGATGAAAGAGAATATGGAAAAAGGAATCATATTCCCTTGTGAATCTCCTTAGGGTGCGCCTGCACTATTTTTCATGAATAAGAATAGATCAATGAGGATGTGTATCAATTATCATGATCTAAATAATATAACCAAAAAGAACATGTTTCCTTTATGAAGTATTTATGAATTATTCTATTAACTTCCTGATGTTAATTTTTTCTCAAAGGTGTATCTTCATTACGGATATCATAAACTAGAGTTGCAGAATGATGACATTCATAAGGTAACATTCAATAAAGTGTATGGACACTATGAGTTCATAGTGAATCCCTTAAAACATAATAATTACCATAAAATATTCATGGATTTTATGAATAATGTCTTTATATACTATCTCAACCAATTTAGGATAGTTTTTATTGATAATAATCTCATATATTCAAGTAGTAAGAAGGAACATGAAGCACATCTAAGGATTTTTCTAGTGACATTAAGTAAGGATAAATTTTTTTCAATGTTTTGTAAGTGTGAATTTTGGATGTGGACACACACCTTGATGGGGAACAAGATCAAAAGTGAATTAATTTCTATAGACCCTTCAAAAAATAAGTAATTAAGAAATATACCATACCCATCAGTGTTTTGGAAATCCATAGTTTTCTTGGATTATATGGGTACAAATGAAATTTTGTGAGTAATATATAACGAATTTATTTCCCACTAACTAATTTATCCTAAAAAGTTTTAATGTATGCCTCTATGGATGAATGTGAGGAAATATTTAATGATTTCAAGAAGAGGATAATCACCCTTCCTTTACCAACACTACCAACAAGTAAAGATATTTTTTTTGTGATGTACAATGAATATTTAAGGAAACTCTTGGGTTTACTACTCATGTATAATGATTATTTGATATCCTATACCTCATGATATCTGATGATATATGAGAAATACTACCTGATTCATGATCTAGACTTAAGAGATCTGATTTTTTCTCTGAAGATTTAGCGGCACAACCTCTATAGTGAATAGTGTGACATATATACTAATCATAAGATTCTAAAGTATATAATCACACCAATATATCTCAACATGCATCCACAAAGATGGTTATATCTAATTAAGGAGTGTTATTTTTTATTCAATATTATCCCAGAAGAGATATATATGACCCTTCCCATGTTAATTCCCAACTTTCTATTCAAGAGAATGTCAAGAAGGCATAAATGGAATATTTGGAGCTTCAAAATAAGGATAAATAGGTTAAGTAAGGCAAGCCTCATTTTTTATACATGAATGGTGATAGAGTAATTGTATTTGGAACTATAAATTATGTCTCTAATTCACCGGTGATAAGTAATGATATATTTGTCAATACACATAGCCCATCTTTATCTATCCATCATAGATACACCATGATCTACTATGATCTTTGAGAAATATTATGGCAGGACAACAGAAAGAAGGAGATCACTAAGTACACCTTAAAGTTCTAGGTATATTAGAATGTTAAAGTATAGAGAAATAAGTACAATGGAATGATACAAACATTTCCCATACCCATTTGGAAATGGGTGAATATCTCCATATACGTTGTCATAGATCTCTTAAAGAAGTCCAAATTAAACAATGCAATATGGATTTAGGTGGATTGACTCACCCTGACTTCCAACTTCATCACTACTCAGTATAATTTCATAGTTGAACAAAGTTCAGGGATATAAGTAAAGGATGTGGTTAGGCTTCATGGGGTTACATTTTTTATAACTTATGATCATGATAAAAGAATCTAATATAAATTTTAGTCATGTATTCAACATTTTTTGAATAATAAATTTGATTTTCACAATGGCCTATCACCCCAAACTGATAGAAAATATGAAAGGAAAATTCATATGATCGAGGACATTCTAAGATCTTTCATAATGTAATTTAAAAGATGATGAGATAAATATATCACATTAGTTGTGTTCTCATAATACAAAATCTTTCACTAAAGTATTTAAGTGGATCCGTATAATCCTCTGTATTAGAATTGATATAGAAATACTGCTTATTAGGATGATGTTGGGGTATAAAATTTACTGGAAACAAATCTTGTGCAAGAAAATATAGTAAAGTTTCAGTCCATCCAATAATATATAAAAAAAATTAAGAGTTGTAAAAAGTCTAATGCAGATAACCATCGAAGGGACTTGGATTTTAATGTGTGAGAAAAAAGCTTTGTCTAATTTCACCATGGAATAGGGTCGTGTTGTTTGGAATGAACTGAATGATCATCCCATGGTACATCAACCCCTTTGAGATCCAGGATTGAATAGTAGCAGGGGATTATCGCCTAACACTTAAAAGAAATATGGATCATGTTCATATCATGTTCCAGATATCTCTCATGAAATATTAAATACATGATCCCTTACATGTACTGAATTTTGAGGTGGTACCACTGGAGAATGATGTCACTTATGAGGATCATCTGGTGATGATATTGG
Source organism: Viscum album (assembly GCA_963277665.1). Lineage (NCBI taxonomy): Eukaryota > Viridiplantae > Streptophyta > Magnoliopsida > Santalales > Viscaceae > Viscum > Viscum album. Next base: position 1,804,940,003 of record OY728141.1, read on the forward strand.
ATAGTAGAGACAAATATATATTCATTAAGACAACTCACCATGTAGAAGAGTTGTGGTATAATTATAACTATGAATAGGAGATGTGGGAACTAGAGAAAATAGTGAAACATAATTACCTTCATCTATTCTCAACCGATAATTTTAGTTGAAAATTTGGGGATGCAATTTCTAAATGGGGGAGAATGAAATGACACAATGTTTATTAGTAGTATTTTTTTCCAAGAGAAATGTGGGTTAGATTATATTATATTATATAATACACATACCAAATATAGTGAAACAAACAAAAAATATATCATTAATAATGAGCATTACATTAGTTATCTACAAAACCAATTAAAATTCAATACCTTACCATCTGAATATATATATATAATAGAAAATCCAAAATAAGAAAATATTTATCACCCCAATTTTCTAGGATTATCATCCCCATGAAAAACACTTCAGAAGTTATAAAAAAATATCAGTAAACCAATAAAAATATTAGAAAAATAAATTATATAACATTGGGAGTAATTGTAGTGAACTTTGAGTGAAATAATAAGTGGTATATTTAGGTGGTAATTTTACTGTTAGAATAGTAATGTGATCATTAGAATTGTAAGCTAACCATTTAAAATATTAATATTATTGTTGGAATAATTATTAAACCTACAAATAATAAATTAAGATGTAAATAATATGCATCATGATTAATATAACTAAATATAAATATTATAATTCTAAAAAACACATACAATGAATAAGAAACTGAATGAAAATATAGGTACATTTTTAATAAACTATATTTTAATTTATTTTGTAAAAATCATAATTATTATACTAAAAATAAAAAATTACCAATTATTGGAAATTTATTTTAACAAAATGAATATCATTTTTGAAATCATATCATCAAAATTTTCAAAGGGTGGTTTTTGGAAAATTTTATTAAATGCATTAATTTTTAGGTGAATAATAATAATATGGTTTCCACAAAACATGTGTATATTTAATTACATTGTTCATGATGTTATAATGATATAATAATTTCTAGATAATAAATTAATTCCATTATATATTATATTTTATTAATGAGTCATTAAAACAAAATAATATTAAATTCCAAACTGAAAAAAATTCCATAACCTAAATTCAAAAGTGACCCCTTAAAATAATTTTTATCTTTCTTTCCAATTTTCGTTTTTAATAAACTAATGAACTCCAATTATAAAGGGGTTTAAAGTCTTAAATCCACTATTTTATATTTATATATGATTTATGTTGTAAAAATTAACTATTTAGTGTTTTAACTTTGATATATTATTTTATATTATATTTTATTCTATGAATAACCCTATCCCCTAGTATAAATTACCCTACTACATCTACTTGACAAACAAACCATCCCTATATTTCAATATCCTAAACACTAAAAAATACTTCCTCTAAATCCCTTATAATACTTAGAGACGTTCTAGGTTAATCTAACTCTAAACATCAAGGTGTTTTTAGTGACAACCATGAAAATACACAATGTGGAAAATGTATGTTTCGATCAACTATTCTCTCTTTTTCTTCTCCACATTCTTTTTTCACCAACCTTTTCCAACAAAATATTTTGAAATTATATATGTAATATTTTAAAAATGTAATAATGTTGTTAACCTATTGAAAGTTTCATATTAATGACATATATAAATTTCAAATTTCTCTTTCTAAATATTTCAATAATGTCTCGTCAATGGTTGGTTAACAACCCATGGAAAAATTACTAAGTTAATAATTGTAACCAAATTAATGGATAAATAGTAATAATTATATATTATATATAAAAATTTAATTAAATATATTCTAATATTAATTATTTAATTATAAATATGTATAGATGTATTTGAATGAAATTATTGAAATCAAAACAATACTAGAAAATATAATGAAAACAATATATGAAAATGATACTCATTTAAAAAGGAGTGTTATAACATACAATACAATAATTATAATGGTGAAATAGAGGAAAAAATGATCATAATTCACTTATATAACAATTTTTTAATAATCTGATGTTCTGTATTTGAAAAACAACAATATAAAGAGGTATTTAAGGTAAGGGTATTCGCGAACCAAATTCTATTATTTGTGTCATCATCTCTCCCACGAAATAAATTTTCATGTTATGTAATTTAATTAAACTAAACCTTTTCATTTTTGGATATCCATGTTTATAAAATTTCAATATGGTTTCTAATAATTTTTTTTCAAAGTGACTTTAATTTCGAAAACATTATATTTCACTCCTCTTGAAATGATTCTTGTCCACTCATAAATAATGATGTTTTACATCGAGGTATGATTTTCCTTATTCATTGGGGAATAAAAGTGTTTATTAATTAAATTATGATTTATTAAATCATTATTAAACCCATTATATTCATTAGTTTTATTTCAAAATTAGGAATTTTATATGTTCCATGAGGCATGCATGATTATGAACATTTACGATGTGATAGGTGGGCTCAAAATTATATATCCCTATAATGCATTGGATAATTTGATTTATGTCATTAGATTATGTTCTATATGTGTAAAAATTATTATATATTTCTATTGAAATGATGATACTATTTATGCACATATTATATCCTTAAATGTGATGAAATCTTTGTTCCTTACTATTGGTGGCATTTTACCACTAATACATAATGTTTCATTTTATGCATATTATACATTCCATGAAATTGTGAAATGTTTCCATGATGTTTATTATTATGATCCAATGATTATGAAATTATTATTCTCCCCCCATGTACTTCTGATTCATTCCCTTTATTCACTCCTTTTTTTACCTCCCCTTTCTAGGATTTTAGCTCACCCAATTGATTGATATAAATCCGCATGTGATTACTTATAATAAGAAGAATGTAGAGGCCACCAAGAAGATAAATAATAAGTAATTAAATAAGGGTTATGTTTTTTAAATGTGATGTTTGATCCTAATCCATCCAAGATAAAAAACATTTGGATCATGGATTGTATCTCTATTATGATATTTATCTTAAATATGATGTAATAGTTATATAAAGAAAAATTTTGGTAGCTCTAACCATTATATCAAATTGGAGTTTCCATTATATGTTTCAAAATAACTTTGACTTTATATGAAATTTTATATGCATTCTCAGTTCCCAATATATTTATTTCTCCAACATCATTTTAGAAATTTGGATTTCTACACTTCTTTCTATAAAGGGCTTCATAAAGACCAATCTGAATTCTCAAGTGAAATCCATGGTTATAAGATTACTCTATAAGGGAAATGTGTTGATCATCACTTAATTTTAAATCTATATAAAAATATCTTAACATATATTCAAGGGGTTTAATGGTTCTCTATGACTAAAAAGCTCTCTGTGGATGATAAGAAACACTAAAATTTAAATCTATATCTAGACCATGTTGGAGACAGCACTGAAAAATCAAGGTAAACCCTATATCCAGATTAAATACATAAATAATCTTTTAATCCATAAAACCTTACCACTTACTAAATGTATATCATGGAAATATAATCAAGAGATAAATCTTCTACAAATTTAATTAATTGTTATATATTTGTAAGGGGATCGATTAAAACCTAAATAACCTTATGGCCTTTAAATATTTTAGAGAGTACAATAAAAAAATCTCTCGTGATGTTTTCAAATTTCCATTATGGTATGGTTAATGGTTGTAACATGCACTTATAATTTTTTCGTTCATCATTAACTTGATACCATACCAATAACTAAGTTATATAATCTTTAATATCTCACTTCATTATGTCCCATCATAAATACTTTTTCAAATATCTAGACATTTTTGTACTTACAAGATGAAGAGAGAATCGTGAACAGCTAGCCTCATACAATATGTCCTCATTTAAATGTAGTTTGGATGGAATATATACATTGTTCCTAAACCATATAATTCTATAATAGTTAGTGTTGAACTAAATAACATTTATGACCTTATTCTGTAGTTCAAAAACTTCCTTATGTGCCTCTTTAATCCTCACAAGGATTGATGGTAGAAAAATCAATTGGTAAAGATAATATTTATCCCATTATATCAATATTTATAGATCAAGATTTTTTCAAATATATAAATATTGGATCATTTTTTATCCTCATTATAAAAAAGATTGCATGATTATTTTGACTTAAAGTGTCTACCACCTTGCTCTCTTTCCCCACGTGGTAATGTATTAAGAAATCATAATATTTAATCAAATCTAATTTTATTCTCTTGAAAATCTAAAATAATTTCTGAGAGAAAATATAATTTAAAATTTTATAATCATTATATACATACCATATTTATTTGGAACGATAATTCCTCCATATATTTAATGAAAAAATTTCAATAGCTAACTCCAAATCACGAGTTGGGTAATTTTTATCATTAAACATAAATTTCCATGAGGAATAAGCTTTCCCCATATAAATATACATGACTAATGACCCCCATTAATTATTTTATTAGTTACTATAAAATAGAAACCCTTATGTACAATAGGAAAATATAATAATAGGTTCACTAACTAACTTTCTCTTTAGTTAGTTGAAGTTTTTATCACATTCATCTGTCCAATGGAACATGGATCCCTTCTAAGTTAACATTATGAGTGTATAAGAAAGAAATGTGAAATTATCTATATTGTGTAAATAATATATAAGAAAACCATGAAAATTATATATCTTAGTAATAGTGGTTGTTCTGGGCCTACATTCAATAACCTATGTCTTTTATGAATCCATCAATATATCTTCCCTTGAGATTATATGACCCAAAAATGAAACTTATTATATAAACAATTAACACCTAGTCAATTATTAATATAAATTACCCTTACATAGGTCTATAAATACAATAATCAAGTTATCTTTATTCTCTTTATTACTATTTAAATATATAATAATTTTATATATAAAGAAAACCACAAACTGATCATGAGAGTCTATAACGTCTTTATTCATTAGATACATTAATATTGTGGGGAGTTAGAAACACCAAATGAAATCACTATAAATTATTATTTTTCGATACATTGTATGAAATGGTATATTGGATATACCCTCCTTATTTACCAAAAAATATTGATATCTAGAAAGAAGGTCAATCAAGGAAAATTGTTGAAGTCCATGTAGTTAATCAAAAAAGTCGTAAATATGGGGTAGATGATAGTTATTCTTAATAGTGATCTTATTAAATTTTTCATAATCAATTTTGAGTCACATTGATCTATATTTATACTTAAAAAAGGTACATGTTCACCCCAAAGTGACACACATGGTCAAATGAATCCTTGGAAATTATTCTCCTGGTAATACTTCTCAAATTCCTAAAACTCAATTGAGGTCCTTCTTTATGTAGTATTAGAAATGGGTTTGGTGACTGGTTTGAGTTATAGTGAAAACTCTACTTCATTATTTGGTTTATGACTATGAAATTATTATATAAATAAATCAATAAAATCATTCACAGTAAGAATTTTTTCTATGTTGAGTTTCTCCCCAAACACATGTGTTAAATACCCCTCTTTAATAATTAAGTCTCATATAATGGATGTGATTTCCATAAAAAGTTCATATTTGTCTTCTAAAATATGTAAGATCATAGGTTGGTTCATAATATCAAATGTGACTTCACATCCTTTGAAGTTGATGTGGGATTTATGAAAATGAAGCGAATCAATGCCAAAGATAACATCAACTTCAACTATATATAGAATATAATGATTCGTAGGATTCTAATTTGAAAAAACATTAACCAGATAAGAATAATAGACTTGATGTGTGATCATTGTACCATTAAAATTTTTAAAAACTAATTAAAAATATAATCATTGGGGTGGTATTGTGATACACTTAGAAAATTTCTATGATATAAAATAGTGGGATGTTCCCAAATCAAATAAGACATTTACAATTCTTTTTTAGATGGTATGTTTACGTTTCACCACTTAATTATTCACAATAGCAATAGTTATCACCTTATATTCATTTTTTATTATATGTTGAATAACATTATAACAATAATAACTGTCAATAACCTTTGTATTTGAGTGCTGGATAGAAGAATGAACATACTCCTTCCATTTGAAACACTGGAGTATGAGTGGTGCATTCTGTTGTGCTATTTTTCCATTATTAGAAAATTTATTCTTCCCATTTCCTCAAAATTAAATTTATTGTTAACCTTAATTTCCACACATAACTCATTTACCAATTAAATTGAGACACCTTCCTCTATTTTTCCTTCTAAACCTTGAGTATAAATAGAATATCATCTTCTTTTCTCCATGGTTTTTAGAATTTTCTTTGAATTCCTTAATTATTTTCTTATCAAAATCAAGGGAATGATGGGTAACTCCACTATCCATCTACACCTTGATATTATATAGAATGACTTATTCACATATTCTAATTTATATTATGGATAATTCACTTCAAACAATTTTGTTAAGCCATAAAAGAATCGATAAACCTTACTTTTAGGTTACATAATAATAAGAGAATCGTACCTTGCATGTCTTGTAAAATTATCCTCAGAGGTACTACTAGATTCATCATCTGTATTCTTCAGATAAATTAAATTATTATCTAATTTCATATGAATAATTAAAGTAAAGTACATATTGAAAAATAATTTCCTCAACTGATTACACTCTAACCATTCAATTTCAACCCATTGACTCATTTTCTTGTAATATGTCACCATTTATCTACTTATCCTTCTGATTGATAAAAAATGTAAATAAATTTTCTTGTTCCAAAAACTCAATAATGGAAAATATATTTTTAGTGGTACATATCCATTTTTAGAAATTAGTAGATCAACATAAATATTATGTGGTGGTCAATATTTCTTCATTAAAGACTCAATAAAATTTTACTCGTAATTTTCTTATTTGGAAGAAAATATTTTTTTTAGAAGTTTTTATGATTATAGAAATAATATTTTTCATTCCAATTCCCATGAAATTTAGTTACTCAAGAGGAAAATCATTTAAGTTTTTGTCACATTCAACCTTAACATGATTCCTTTGGGTTTCATCCATTGAAAAAAACCAAAAAAACATTATCTGAGCAGAAATAATCAATGTGAGAAACCACATAATAAAACAATTATAGGACATCTAAATCATGAATCGTTATTTTCATTCTATGAAACCTTTTCTATAGATTTTGTAATTCATGGCCATCATCTATTCTAATCCTTTATAATGAATTGTATATAAATTTTGAACTATCTAATGAATATCCACCTAGAGTGTCAAACCTTGTGCGTAGTAAGGGGACACTCACCATTAACCATAATTATGATTGATAAATACTCTATCAACTCTTTTTTGGGGTTATTACCCCTATAGGAATCTATTCCATAACCACATCCACTTATAGTATCCATACATGTATGTATTGATACAAAAACTACACACGATTCTTTATCATAACATAGGATGACCACCTATACATAGTATTTTCCTACGGGTTATTTATAAATTTTTCTCATCCAAGTTTCCAAAGGAAACACAAACTTTCTTCGATAACAATTATAGAAACCCAAAAATTCCATAAGTAAATATGAAATCTTATTAGATTAATATTAAATTCATAACATTAGGATATTTGTCATTATAGAATAGGTATAGCATATTCAGAAACAAAGATGTATAATTTTTTTATTATAATAGTTTTACAGAATATTATAATAATTTATTTATAAATAGCTTTTTTATAGAAATATCATTCGAAAAACCATTCTTCACAACCTGGGGAAAAGAAACAAAAGAATGTGTGATATTTAATAATTAGTAAGGGTAAACAATGGATATATTAATGTATAAATAAAAATTAAATGACCATAAGAGTATGATAATATGATAATAACATTTCAAAACCATACCCTTTATATCATAAAAAGTAATCTTCAATCTTGGAATAATATTTAAGGGTTTATATGATATCAATCATAATGGAATTAAAGGAGATGAGTGACAGTATCATAACATTAGAATATGAAATAAGTTTATGGAATTCATATAGTTATATAAATTAATTACTCTAGTCAAGGATTACTAACAAGACTATCATAGTGGATTTGATTCACTCTCCATTCCACAATATCATTATTCAATAGTAACTCCCAAGACTACCATGGTGGATAAAGTCCATTTTTGAACTAGGTTCACTCCCCATTCCATTCTTTTTTATCCAATGATATATCCATATTTACCCAATACATTGGACAGAGATATAATTCCATACCCACCCATCACATTATCATAATACATTTATTGTGTTCCATATGATCATAAATCCTTCATCATATATGATAAACCAAGGAAAGGAAATGAATTTCATAAATGTTTCATCATTCATTATATCAAAACCCATTGAAAATAAATAAATTTATAAAAATATTATCATTATAAGAAAAAAACATCTAGTTAATGTATAACTATAGTATCAATGAATCATATCCCCATTAAAGCATAATTGTCACAAAAGGATTATACAATAGATGAAAATTTTGTTAAAATATTACGGGAATATTTATTTAAGAAAATACCCCTTTCATATAGAAATAAATTATTTAAAATATAAAATGTATATAATATTATGGAAAATATTTTCTTTTAAAATAATGTTTTAAAATCATAAAGGATGATTCAAATATTTTATAGATCATTATAGTGGAATTTTCCCTTAATTTCTTGTATGATAAAATAAATATTCCCTTCATATTTTTAGTAAAAAGTCAAAAGTACCTTGTTTGGAAAATGACAAGAAGTATTTTTATGTTATTTATAAAAATAAGAAAATGGGTAAAAATTTATTTAAAAAACCATGGGATATTATTAAAAAAAATTCTAGAAATAATATATAAAACATGGATATGTATGAAAAAAGATTTTCGACCAAAGGGAGAAATAAATTTAGTTTTAATTAAAAAAATTCTTTTAGTATCATGAATTATTAAAAATAGTAAAATGACAGGGAATCATGTAATATTAATAATTAATTATAAGATAAGAATAAGAAAATTATTCATTAGGAAGGGCTCATATAATTTACTTTAAGGTAAATACATGCATAAAAATCCATATAAAAATGAAATCGAAGCATAAATCCCTTACCTAAAGTTCCACTTTCTTCGAAAGAATCCCAACCTCATGTATAATTAATTTAAATTTACAATAATTATACAATATATACATTTACACACTTATAATATCTTATATTATCAACTTATAGTATTCCAAGACCCATTAATTAATAATTTTGTATTAAAATCCTCATTTCTGGGTGTGAAATGGCGCATTTTTCAAGAGAATTTGTTTTTTGGAAGTGTTGGTCCTTATACCTAGATCATGGTTCCATAATATCTAAAATTATAATCATGATATAAAAGTCATATATTTTCATTATATATATAGATTCATCCATAAAAGATAGATATAAAAAAATTAATTACACCGTTTCTGGAGACAGTAGGTCGTATGCGCGCATGAGCATTGTTTTCTCTTATACTTGGATAGAATTAAAGAAAGTTAAATAATATTTTACCTTTATAGAATAATTATTGTATTAAGATTATCAAATATATTCCTTAATCTTTTCCTAATCACTGTTTATGTAAATTTGAGGTGAAAAATAAATCACATCACTTTGTGGAGGTGGTACTTCACACGTAAAAAGGAGTGATGTTATAATTTTCTAATGCATGGGTTGAAGGTGGATAATGGTACTTAAATTTTCATAATAAAAATTGAGCATAAATAGTGTTATGGATTCATTAATTTATAATGGATACCATGAATTTAGTGGAAGTAGAAGAAGAAAAAAATTTAAAATTCATGACTAAGAGACATACCTCTTCATTGAGAATCCTATTTTGAATACACCTTATGCCCTAAAAGGTTGGTATTCAAGAATTAACTGAAACTATTTGATATAGTGAGGGAACATATGAAGGTATTATATTAGGTATTTTCTATGATATACCGTAATTAACCACTAATTCTCATTGCACTAAGAGCACAACAAGTCATTACTTGGCCTTAGGCGACATGTGCATGATGTGAAATGATGGAAATAAATGCCTAAGGGTTTTAATGAAAGTGGGGGACGATTTTGCCTTTAATAATAAAATTATTACCATGAAAACCATTACCTAACAACTCCATAAATGATGGATGAATAAAATAAAAACATCTCAACTACTTTATTCATATCAAAACCACTCAAATGTATACAGTAGTAGAAGACTCAACAGATATAAATGTTAATAGAAGAAACCAAATAAAGAATACAATAATTCCACAGGACTCTAAGATCTATCTTCACTTTGTTCCAAGATCACCGAACAGCCCAAGCATCCCAAGGAGGTACTAAAAATGTGGGAAACATTACCTTTTCCTCTATCCTGGAAGAGAACATGTAAATAAGATTCCATGTGAAAAAGAAGGGGTGAGTATAAAACTTAATAGGACATCCACAATGACTTCCCTAATCATGCCACTAAGATAGATGATTTATAAATATTATTATAAAATAGTTCATACAAAACAATTTTCTAAAAACATTTATAACATAATATATACATGTTCCAAAAATGTTTTCAAAAAATGTGTACAAGTAAAAATAAATCCAATTTTCCAGTAACATAAAATTTCATAAAAATACTATAAAATCCTAGAAATAATTTATCAATATCCTTTTTGAAATACCTGAACCATTCCACACACCCTTGCAACCAACCACACATGTTACGTTATGACAGTTCTATACTAATGAGTGGTTTCTCATTGATTTACCAATTCATCAGAAGGTAATTAGATCCCATGTTACATTTACCCTTTGGGATCGATCACCAGACTCTATCTTAACCAAGCCATGTATATGAAAAATGAACACACACACCACATATTCCCGCAGATCGTGCCAAAACAACCTTTTCAATAAAATCAACATTTTATTGAAAACTGTTTTTCATTTAAACCATTACAATGCTCACTCATTTCAAATATATGACTTTTTATTCAAACCCCCTATCCAGTCAAACCATTTAGAAGTAACAAAAAATCCACCAATTAAAATACCCATTTTAAATTAAGGAAACTAAATTAAATTCACAACAATTTATCTAGATTTCACAAATCTACAAAAAATGATAAATAATCACTAAATAGATTTATTCCATTTTTCAAAACAAGATTTCTGAATCAATTTTATCCATTTTAAGGAATTTCAAAATAAAAAAATAAATTCTAGAAATAGAATAAGAGTGTGAAGTATCCTACCTCGAATGTTTTGACAAAACACAAAAATAAACAAAGAATGCACAAGAGGTCGGCTCGATTCTCCAGGAATAGCCATAGATATCTTCTCTTAAAATAATTAAGACAAAGTCAAGAATTAATTAGAATAAAAAAATGAATATTTTACCAATATAGGTGTATATATGAGATAGAAAAATAATCAAATAATTATATCTTAGTAAATCTAAGAAAGCGTGACAAAATGGGAAAGAACAACAACATATTTTAAGAATCGAATCCAGATTCAAATTAATGGATTAGATATCCTCCACTATCAATTAAAACAATATATATTCAAATTATTTGTTTTTAAAAATATTATAGCTAATAAAATAAGGTGTATATATAAGAAAAAAATAATAGAGAAGAATGATATCTAAGAAAACGAGGCAATAAAGATGAAGATCAGGCATATACTATGAGAATCAGGGTTTAAATCACCATGGAAGGGAACCATGTTGGGTCAAAATAATGTGGGAAAGGTTATGAAATCTTCCCAGCAGAGAAATCTATAATTAACGGTGATTTGAAGCCAAAAATAAATAATTATATCAAGAAAGAGCATGTTGTTAGAAATTAGGATCTAGTTTTGAAATCTACACACAATTTGACCACATAGTTTGACTTTACAGATTGAACACATGGTATGGTACAACCATACAATGACCACAAAAAATTTATTTTCGTCCCAAAACTCCTTCCAATTCCCCAAAACACTCTCATCCTTTACCGTTACCATTTATAAGGAAACATCTTTTTTTTTTGAAACAACCACTTTTATAGAAACATCATATTTTATGGAAACACCCTATTTAATGGAAACAACCTATTTTATGGAAACGTGATATTTTATAGAAACAAACTATTTTTTGGAAACACTCTTTTTTAAGGAAACATCCTCTTTTATTCATAAAACCCATTAAAAAACACACCATTTCAAAAAAATTCCCTTTTTAATAAAAAACATAAGGAAAGTGTTGCGTACCCAAAAATGGGGGTAATAAATTCTCCCCACCATTGGTCTTTCCATCTTTAGAATGTATAAAACCATCGATTCCAAGAAAGAGTTCTAGGCACTGCTCATTCATTTCTTTCTCGAGCTCCAATGTCTCATCCTGAATCAGACCATGTTTCCATAAACCAACACTACGTTGATTCTTTTCCCACATAATACTTTCTCTTGCCTATCCAAGATCTGCACCAGGATATGTACTAATGAAGCAACTAGATCTAGTTCGACATGATCCCATATAATAAAATGGTCAAGATCATGCTGATACTTCTTCAACTGAGATACGTGAAACACATTGTGCACCAAATTGAACAATGGTGGAAGTGCCAACTGGTATGCCACCTCTCAAACTCATTCGTGTATCTGAAAAGGGGATATGCATCAAGGAGATTAAATTCCTTGTTTCCCAAAATGACGATGTCCGAGCCTAGGAGAAATATTTAAGAAGACATGATCACCTACTACAAAGGATAAAAACCATTGATAATGATCTATATATGATTTTTAATGACTCTGAGTAGTCTCTATTCTCTTTCTAATACACTAAATCTTCTCTATTGTTTCTTGGACAAGACTAGTACCCCATAAGTATGTTTCATCTTTTTCCACCCAGCATAGTGGATTACTACAAGGATACCGGTATAATGCATGAAACATGGCCATATGTATCGAGTCATGATAGCTGTTATTATATGATAACTCCACTAAGTGAAGACGCTCCTCCCATGAGCCTTTAAAATACATTACAAAATCTCAAATCATGTCATAAAATGTTTGTATCATCTACTAAGACTGGTCATCAGTCTTAGGGTGGTATGATGTACTCATAGTCAACTGAGTTCCAAGGGATTTCTATAAGGATTTCAATAAGTGAGATGTGAACCTCAGATCTCTATCTAACGCGATTGAAACAAGTATGACATGTCTCTTTACAACTTCTTGGATATAGATTTTGGACAGATCCTCTACCATATGAATTTCACAAATATGGATTAAATGGGCCGACTTGGTAAGTAGATCCACTATCATTCATATGGAATCGTGTTTCAAAACTAGTCTTGGGGGGAATATAACAAAATCAATAGCAATCTTATCCCATTTCCACACTGGGTTTGGCAAGGATTGAAACATACCCACTGATCTATGATTCTCTTTCTTAACTTACTAACAAGTTAAGAACTTTGAAACGAACTCAGCCGCTTTCCTTTTCTTGCTGCTCCACCAAAATTGTGCCTTCAATTCTTTATACATATTTGGTGTACCCGGATGTATATACCATATAAAACAATGATAATCCTGAATAATTTTATCTTTAAAATATATAGGTACAACCATACGATAATTAATCCACAACCCAACATTCCCATCATGTTTCGAGCCCTCAATGGTCTCCCCACCATTGAGTTATGATCTCATAACTGGGAATTCTACATCAAAAAATTGTGCCTCTTTAACCATCTCCTATAAATCAATAACTATTGTAGCTAAAAAGAAAACCACAGCCTCACCTTTGCCTTTTCATTCCACATGAATATTTCCTCAGTATGACATCAACTATCATTCATTTGAAACCTCCTTTTACAAATTATTATATGACTTTATGTTCTATGCATCTGCCACCGAATTCACTTTTCTCGGTGTATACATCAAGTCTAATCCAAACATCTAGTGATACTCTATCCATCTCTTTTTGCATATATTTAAATATCATTGTGGGAAAATATGTTTCCAACTCTTATGATCTACAAACATAGTGAGTTTGTCACCAAATAGATAATAGTTCCAAGTCTTTATGGAATAGACGATTGCAACTAGCTCCAAATCATGTGGTGGGTAATTTCATCTCATGAACTTTCAACAGTCTTGAAGTATAACCCCAAAAATGGTCTCCTTTCATGAGAAAACAACCCAAACCTGATATAAAAACATCACAATACACCACATACCCTAATCCTAGTTCTAGAAATATCAGTATTGGTGCCGATGTAATGAAAAAATTTAGCACTTGGAAATATTTTTAGCATTGCTCTATCCATTAGAATAGAATTCATATTTTTTCGATGCTAACATTGGCGAGGGTATCCATGAAAATTCATGAAACAAACATCAGTATTAGCCTTCTAGACAAACTAAATTATTTATCTCAATGAATTTTTTTGATGGTTGCTATAAGATAACTGCTTATATATATTCACACTACACTTAAGCACGTTTTTCGGAAATGAAAAGGCCATGAAAGCATACTTCATGAATCCAAAATCTCACATTCACAGTTTCAAATAAAAAAGTTGATCTCTAAATATTCCGAAAACATTTTCCATGTGTTTGTCATGCTCTTCCCTCTTCATTGAGTAAACAAGATGTCATTTAAAAACAGAACAAAAAAAGAGTCCAAATGTTGCTAAAATATCCGATTCATCAATTCCAGGAATATTGTTGGTGAATTTATTAGACAGAAAGGCATGAATATATATTTTTAGTGGATATATATTCTTCTAGAAGCTACCTTCGGAATATCATACTTCTAAAAACACAATTGATGATAACTTGATCGTAAGAAAAAACATTGAGAACCACTGATCTCACCTCAACTGATCGAATGTATCATCAATGCATGGTTGTGGGTACTAATTATTTATCATAACTTGGTTATTATTATAGTAGTCAATGCATAGTATTAGAGGTATATATCCTTTCTGCATGAACAAGACCAATGTTTCCTACTGAGACGTACTTGGCTAAATGAAAACTTTTCTTTCGAACTCCTCCAACTGCACATTCAACTCCCTTAACTCCGTTGGTGCCATCCTATAATATAGTAGGGAAATAATATTGGTCCCAGGGAAGATATAAATCATCAAATCCACTTCCCTTATATGTGGTAACCCTGGGAAGTTCTCGGGATAGTCATCTTTAAATTTATCCACAACTTCTGGAAAATTTACATCCTCGATCTCTTCCATGGATGCCAAAGTCAATGCTGCTAACTAGTAAGAGATAAATCCCACCATTTAAGCCAACAAGCTCGTTTTACCTTTCTTTACAACCCTATATCCTTTGAAGAGATGATTGACGACATCCTTAGTTGTGAAACTAAACAATATAATATAACAACAAATAAGAGCCTTGAATGTTGTCAAACAATCTATACCCAAGATTACATCATAGGCATCCATGTCCAACACCGAGAGGTCCCACTTCAGCTCAACTCCATCAATAGTTATAGAATAAGATCTACACATGAAGGCTCTACATTATATTTCCTAGATATGTGTTTTTAGTTTTATCAAATAATTCATCATCTCATGTTTGAAGAATAGTGAATAGGTGCCCCACATCCTCTTCATCTTAGTACTAGAGTTTTCAGCTCATCTTGTGAAGACAATCGTACTTCCTCCACCTTGATTTTCAGTAGAGACATATTTTTTAAACAGAGTATCTATTTTTTTGTCAAAAATTAATAGTTTGGAAAGCCTGAGATATGGTTTAGACTAACTATTGATTCATCCATGGATCAGGTGTAGTGAAATTCTCAATAGCTTCTTCTGACTGGTTCCTATGACGCCTACCGGGTATCATTTTCTAAATGAACAAAAAACTCTATAAGTCTCACAATCTATCGATTGATGGATTATTATTTAAAATTATATCAAATCAACTATTACATCATTATTTTCCAAAAAAAATTCAATGTTAAACCATTTTGGTAAAAACATTCTTTCTTTTTTAAATAAATCCTTTTTAAAAATACAATAATCATTCCCCTTTTCAATGTCATTCATTTGAAAAAATTACACTTTTTTCAAAAAAAAACATTTGTAAAAAATCATAAATAATTACTCCAAATGAAATATGAAATCCTAATGGGATTTAATTTTCTACAATTCATGCCATGCTCATCTCATTGGATAAACCCATGATGATGAGATTTTAAAATCCTAGAAGTGTGTCTGAAGATTTATAAAACCTACTCCCTAGTAACATGAACTTCAGTATAAATGTATTGTCAATGTCCATTTATCTTGTAAATTTCATGTTCCTATAATACTAATCCTTTCTAAGATTCCATCCCAAGTAATACACAATAAAAATTTACATCTCCCAAACAAAGAACCCTGATTATTACTTGGTAATAAAGGATCAAAAAAGATGATACCATTTTTAATGAACCTATAATTCTCATTTGCATGAGAGCACAATAAGTCATTACATGGACTTAGGATACATCCCCAAGATTCCAAAAGATGCAAATAAATTCCGAAGGGTTTTAGTTAAATTGGGAGATGATTTACCCATTAATAATAAAACTATTAACCAGGTAAACTATAATCAAACCACTCACATTATAGTCCATGAATAAAAGAAAGACATCTCAAATAATGTATTCATATCAAAACCACTCAAATGTTTGAAACATCTGTAGAATTAAAAGATATCAATGTAAAAAACAGAAAGAAATCGAAGAATAAAAGAAGAATACAATATTCCAAGCTCCACATGCCCTATGCTCCAAGATCACCAAACAACCCAAGCATTATGAAGTGGTTCCAAGAACTTTTGAAATGGTACCCTTTAACATGTCCTGGAAGATAAAATCTGGAAAAGAACTAAAGATCAAAATAAGGGGTTAGTATAAAGCTTATTAGGACATCCCCAATGAATTCCCTACTCACTCCACTAGGATAGAAGAGTTAGAAACATTATTATAATATAGTTCATACAAAACAATTTTCTAAAATAGTTAATTAATAAATATTTAAAAGTTTTAAAACTATTTTCAACAAAAGTGTACAAGTGAAACTAAAAAAAATTCCATAAAGCTAAAATTTCATGAAAATACTAAACAATCTTCAAAATAACCTCATAATGTTCTTTTTTTGTCATTCAATAACCATTCCACACACCCATGGAACCAACCATGCATGCTACATTATGGTAGTTCCATACTCATGAGTAGTTTCTCATCGATATACCAAGTCATCACAAGGTAATTAGATCTCATGTGCCAGTAAACCTTTGGAACTAAGTAAAAGTTCATATTTGAAACAAGTCGTGTATATTCAACTTGAATAGACACACCACATATTCCCAAACATGATGCCAAAACACCCCTTTAAAAAATATCACTTTTTTATTGAAAACCAATCACATTATAACCATTATAATGCCAAATAATTTCAAATAAATGTATTTTTATTCAAATCAAAAGGAAAATCAAACCATTTATATATTCAAACAATTACACCATTTAAAATACAATTTTATATTCAGGAAACTAAAACAATTTGAAAAATAATTTTTAAAGATTTCCGAAATCTACAAATAACGATAAATCATCACTAAAAAGAATTATTCCATTTATCAGACCACGATTTGAAAATAAATATTATCCAATTAATTCAATTTGAAACTAATAGAGTCAATTATATAAATATTATATGATAGTAAATTGACCTACCTCAATGGTTTTTATGGAACTAGAAAACAGACAGAGAACACATAAGAAGCCTGATCGATTCTCCAATAACGGCCTTAGATATCCTCTACTAGAAATATCATGTCCAAATATTGAATTATTTGGAATAAAAAAGTAATTATTTCCCATGATAGGTGTATATATGATAATAAAATAGAATCAAATAACTAGATCTATGCAGATCTATGAAAATGTGACAAAAATGGGATATAATAGTGACATACCACAAGAATAAGATCAAGATTCCGTGAAATATCTTGTATCTCCTCCTCTATCATTAATAACACTAGATATTTCTTTATTTATTTATAAAAATATAATATATTCCCAAATCATGTGTAGATGTTGGAATAAAATAATATACAACAAGGAGATCGTTGAAAATGAGATAAAAACAATGAAGATTTGGCACATACCATGAAAATCAAGATTGAAATCACCATTCGAGGGCTCTAAGTTGGCTACAAATATTATGGGAAAAGTTATGAAACCTTCTATGGAGAGAAATATAGAATTAAAGGCTTTTTGAAGCCAAAAAAGTATAGAAAAAATGAGAAACTTCCTAGAATATAGGATCGAGTTTTGACATCTACACACGGTTTGACCACATGGTTTGGGGCAACCATGCACAGACTGTGTGACCTTAATTTTTTTTTAAAAACTCCATCAATGTCCCCCAAAAATATCACATACTTAACCATTACCTTTTTTTGGAAACACCCCCTATTTTGGAAACAACCACTTTTATGGAAACACCCTATTTTATAGAAACACCCTATTTCATGGAAACGACCTATTTTATGGGAACATACTCTTTCATGGAAACACCCTACTTTATGAAAACATCATATTTTTTGGAAACAACCTATTTTATTCAAAAAAACCCACTCAAAGACACACCATTTCAATAAAATTCATTTTTTACAAGAAAACATAATGAAACGGTTAGGTACTTGAAACAGGGGTACCACATATAATTATAAAACATTATGAATAATGTAGAATATAAGGATTCCTTTGATAGGTATGGGGAGGGGTGTAACATCCTAGAACACGAAATCCTATATATTTATCTGAAATCGATAACATTACATTCATGAGTATGATGACGATAATTGTGTACTAATTTTTTCTGTCAAACCAAACAACATCAAAAGGAAAACATAGATAATATACATTCTAGAAGAACTTTTGGATTTATTTTTTTATATAAATAGTATAACTCTTATATAAAATATAAAAAATTCATTAAAGGAAAATTTCTATAATTTAATCCTACTTTTCTTAATTTATATTATGTCATAAAAATCACCCTTTTAAAAACCTTATTAGAAAAAAATCATTCATCCTAAATCATTATAACATGGGGAAAAGGAAACAGAAGAAGGGTGAGATCAAATCATCAACAAGTTTAGATATATGCACTAAAAATATGTATTCATAAATAAGAATAAGACTTCATAAGGGTATAATTACATAATAAAAGTTCATGAGTGATTTATAAGAGATTTCATACCCATTAATACCTGGATCTTAACATAGGAATACATGGAAAAGTCAAGAGTCATCATAATCAATAATGATGAAGCCATGTGATTCCAATCTCGACCATAAAAATCATTATAAACCCATAGAAAGCATAAAAAATTATACATAAATTAGGACATCATTTTAAATTCATTATTAAAATTATTATTTTAAATTGAATAATCCTATAATAAACTTCCATAATTAATTCATTTGAGGGCTATCACAGACCCACCCATCCTTGATTTATCATGGAATCACCCGTCATTGGTTTATAACATAAACACATTTCAAATGTTAAAGTTCCATTAAAATAATAACAGAGAAAATATTTTATATTATAATAAAATCATATGAACAACCATTATCCCTTTTATAACATTATTAACCTATGGAAAAGAAACATGTTCTATAACAATAAATTTGAAACATGAATAACCCATGGAAATGAAACGTGTTCTACAACAATCTCTTTGAAACATGATTAAACTATGGAAAATAAATGGGTGCTACAAAAATATCTTCGAAACATGATTAACCCATGGAAATTAAATAGATTATTTAAAAATATCATTTAAAATGGTTAACCCATCGAAGATAAATTGGTTTTATAAAACTCTCTTTAATACATGGTTAACCCATGGAAAAGAAAAAGGTTCAATCAAAATCTATTTGTAATATGAATATCTTATGAAAAGAAATTTATTTCCATAAAAATCAATTTAAATCAATATTAATCCATTTGAAAAATAATATGTATGGTATAAATAAAAAATACCCCCTTTGGATGATAAATAACAATAAGGTTTATTGCAGTTGATGAATTGAAATACCATTAAAATATCATTAAATTTTTTGAGGAAAATATGATTTTCAATTTGAAACCCACCATTTAAAAAAATATACATTTTAAAAATTCTTTTACCTTAAAATAACTTCTAAATATTATAATATAACTTATTAAAAACAATTAAAACTTTTCTTGAGGAAAATATTCCTTCAATTTTAAACACCACTTTTTAAAAAACAAAACATTTTGAAAATACTTTTCCATGAACAAAACATTTTAGGATTATAAATTAAGATTTAAAAAATATAAATTTTTTTGGAGGAAAATATTATTCATTATTTTAAAAATACATTAAAAATGAAAACATCATTGTAAATCATTGTTTTATAATAAATAGTGTTTTCTACCGATAATGGATTTTTTCATAAGAACATTATTTCGAAATATTGAGTACATAAAGAGAGAAAAATGAAGGGAAATAATTTATTCTCAAGAAATTGAGATTTTAGAATAAAATTTACGATATGTTTTTAGAATTAGATGATATTATTTCAACATTGGAGACCTAATCATAAACAATCCTAATAGTGAAGGAGATTCTAATATCAAACTGTTATGGCATTGGTAAATTTGAATACTAAGACCCATGAAAGGATTAATTATATGAAAAATATAATATAATGAAAATAAGTTAAATCATGATACTTTATTTCAAAGTGTTAGTATATAAACCAATAAAATAAGATAAGTGTATAACATGATAAACTTCAACAAGAAGGTAAATTGAAACAAAAATCTATTACCACTTTAATATCTTTGAAACTCCAAACCACATGAAATGGAGATCCTAAAATGGATATTTAAATCCCAATAAATTTATTTAAAACAACAATGAAATACATAAAAGGGAATTATATACAACAATCAATAAAAATAAGTGGTGAAACTGGAATGTATCACATAGAAATAAAAGTGAGATAAGAAAAATCCTTACCTTAAGTCTGATTTATCAATCCTGTTCTATATTATAATGAATAATAATATTATGTTAATTATTTAATTTATTGAGAAAATTTTAGAAGTATATTATTAAAATAACTTCACTTATAAATAGGTTATATGCTATTAACTAATCGATTAATTTTAAGTTTGATGTTTTTGGCTATATTTGACTTATGTGCCAAAAATGACTTTGGTATGTTGACTATAGTCAAAATATAATTATTTATATAAAGAATAATTATCATTACATAATTATCATATTAATTATTTAATTATTCTTATATATATCATTATTGACTACAGGGAGGTGAAAAAATGAAGAATCACATCGGTTTGAGGAGGTTGTGGTCCACAAGTCTATAAAGGCTGTTATCACATTTTCAATCAGTGAAATGTTAAGAAAGAAATTGAAATATTACATTACCAGAAATATAATTATTGAATAAATATAATATATATTTAATTTATATCACATATTATTATCAAACTAATCTGTAATACATTCCATTTAAAGCGTGAACAAATTACATCCCCTTGAGAAGGCGGTAGCCTACACTTCTACAAATGATATTTTCATATTCCCAAAAAATGGAAAGCATGGAAGTATGTATTATATAATAATTAAATTATAATAAATAAATTATAAATAAAATATAAAAATAGTATGTACATCATTATTACTAAATTTTATAGGTGGAAATGGAAGAACACATGACATCAGATAGCGAGGTGGCAGTCCACCGTATAGATGAAAAAAAGTTATGTATCCCATTTGATGGAAGTGTGTAAAGTTTTAGGTTGTACCATTAACATAAAATAATCTCATTATTTTAAATATACATAGGATAATATATAATAATTATATAGAAATAAAATAATTAGTTTGATAATGAAATAAAACTATAGTTCTCATTGACGAAGATTACCATTCATCGAGTAAATCCATCTATTTTGCACCAAATGACTTCCTTGGATGTCTTTGTATCCACTTTAAGGATTATTAGATGTGTTTATGTAAATTTTTAAGAGATTAATATATATTTTTTGGATAAAAATGTTTTGAGAGGTGTGAAGAGATGATGATAGGTTGTATCCTTTTATAAGTTGGAGAAATGGCACACATTGCATTTTTGATGTAATGTTAGATAAACCCACATTTTTACCTCAAATAAATCTTATATAACACAAAAACTTATATCCAAGAGGTTTAATGTTATAAATAGGTCCCTAAAATTGGATTTATATAAGTTTGGGGTCATTTTTACGCCTTACTTTCTAATTTTAACCACCAAGTAAACTCATTTTTCTCTTAACTGTTATAATTAATTTTAATTGTTTTAACTAATATTAATTTTTCAAAAACCAACTTTAGATTACTAAAAATTATATTAATGATTATTAAAAATATATAATCTATTTTTAAAATTTCAAATCACAAAATTTTTAGAATTAAATTTAAAATTATTCTTGTAGACGGAACAAGAAAGTGAGTTTTTAAAGTTAAAAGGTTCAAAAGTTCACTATTTTTTATACCTAAATTTGATTTAAAACATATTAAAATTACCTATATTAGATTAATATATTTATAATTGAACTATTTTGACTTTATAACCTATTCATTATAAAATTTAACATTATAAATTACTTAGATTAGAAGTCAATTTTCAACTAAAACTCATTATTTTTCCCTATTCATCAAAAATAAAATTTCACATAAAAATACGAAAAAATCACCCTAATATAATTTTTATATTTAAATTTAAATTAATAAGGTTAATTATTCAAATAAAATTTATCAAAATTTTCAAATTCATTTTTAAAAAATCTCTGGCGTAAAACCAGATAAAACAACATTTTTTAAAAATATAACTCTTATAGTTTTGATATCATATTTATTCTTATTTTATGACTATAAAACATATTTGATGAATTGGAAAAAAATTTATTGGTTATATAAAATATAAATATCATTCTCTAAATAGTGATTACTTTAATTTGTTAAGATAAGACACCTTTATGGGAATAAAGATAGTGTTTTTCATAAAATCACATCCTTTATAGTCAAGCAGTTTCTAATTTCATTTATAATTAATTGGTCACCAAATAATTAATTGAATATATAAAATTTTAAACCATATTTTCATATTTATTTTAACGCTGTTCATTCACTCCATTAAAATTTCTAGGTGATAACTATCATATTAAATACTAATCATATACGGTTGTTCCTTAATTCTCATTCATTCATGTAACACAAATTATCAAAGAAACTTAATGTTTTGTGAAACACCAGATAAACATGGAATATTTTATAACAGAAGATAAACTGTAATTTTCATTTAATTCAATATATTATTGATTTTAAATGAAGTTGAAAGATTAAATTTCATAAAATGTCAAGATGTTACATCCTACCCCCTAAAAATGAATTGCATCCTAAAAATTCATCTTTTTTATGAAAGGAATAAAAATTTTAGTATTCATTTAGTAAAAACCACATCATAAAAATGGAATAATGTTGAAAACCCATAAATTTAGAAATATGTAAACATAAAGGTCAATTATAGATATGCATAACTAGGATTCCACAAAAGGAGAACATTAGTGAAATATTAAAAGATAGATTTCGAAGGGAAAAATAATTACCATGGAATTAAAGAGATTTATAGATAATGTGCTTAATAATAAATATATTAAAATAAATAAAATTCAAATTGGTGTGAAAAGGTCATTGATATTATCATAAAATATGGTAATATTATAACATTTTATATCAATACCCTTTTTCCAATGTTGAAGTATAATTTCCACATGTGGATTAGAAAATTAGGAAATATACTTAAATGAAATGTAAAATTTGATCCTTTAACCAATTTTCATCACAATATCATATTCTTCACCAGATTTTGAGAATTAAAAATGAATATTCTTATGCCTGAACCATAATGATAAACGTTTAAAGACCATACAACAATAAATGGTATAGTCATGCTATTCCACATATCATTAAAATATAACAAAAAAATTTATCACATGGTAAGATAATTCAAAAAATCAGTAAAACACAATATGATAAATAAATATTCAAAATTAATACCAATTGTTCAAACCTTACAATTAAATAAATAACTATACTTGTGATTCTTCAAACATTTTCTGTCTACATTTGAAACCAAATGATTAAAATTATTTGAACATATATTGTTAAAAAAATAAAAAAACCATTATTACTCATATAAATAAAAAATTTTGGGAATAAAAATAAAATTTAGCTATAAAATTTCATACTAACTAGGACATCAGGTAGGAAATTGGTAGGAGTGAAACCCTTATCATTGTTCAATCATGGGTTTAAGCCCCACCGTCTTTTACACTGAAAAAGGATTTCACCCAGCCTACAGGTTATCCCCCTTTTTTACTATAAACATGAAAACTAATTCCTCCCAAAATAATACTTAATATTGATCAAAGAGGTTAAAAGTGCCATAAAAGGAAAACAAACTCAAAAAATTCATTAATAACCACAATATATTTACTAATTGAAATCATCAAATGAGATATCTAAGACGTTAATCATATGAGCATCCTTAATTTTACAGACCTGTGATAGTATCCTTAACTCTTAATATAACCTCGAATTAAAACATCACAGTGTAAAAATTTATAAAAAATGACCTTTATACAAACTATAGATTTTTATAACCCGCACTCTATGATCCTATATTCAAAAAAATAACTTTACAATACCGATTATGATGTCGATAAATTTGACCAATGATTTTCCATGAAACCACAAAAAATAAAAGGATAGGTTGACCACCTGAATTTTTTTGTAACTCTTAGGTTTAATGGTTTAGATGATTAAAAAAAATACTATATAATCAAACCCTAGTCATCAAATGAATATTTCTACCATTTCACAATGCTTTAATTTGTTAACATTTTTTCTCCAATATAATTATTGTGATATACTTAATCAACATAAATTAATCAACAAAAATCTTTACAAGCGAAGGAAAAGAAAAAATAATATAAGAAAGATCAAATGATCCATAAGTTTAAAGATAATCATTTACAATATAGTGTCATTAATGAGCATGAATGTTGATAAGGGAATGAAGATATAATCTAAGTGCATGAGTGAATCATAATGTAACACATACACATCAATATACAGATCATCAAATATAAAAACATGGAAAAGTAAAGAGTCATCATAATCAATAATTATGATACATGTGATATCATTATCGACCATAAGAAGCATTATAAACCATATTAATCATAAATGAACCATTTATGAAACATGGTATATCATATTTATTTGACTCTTCCAATTAATCGTACAAATTGACTTCCAATATATCTGACTTCCAAAACCCAACTCATTTGAGGTATATAATAGTCCCACCCATCCTTAGATTATCATATAACCACCAAAAAAAATTTATATGGTCACCACCCATAAATTGTATAAGTATAATTAAAATCATAACACATAAATGCTTTAATTTCAGCATAAAATTATAGTAAGAACCATTATTACTTTAATATCATGATTATCCAGTGGGAATGGAATTGGTTCTATAACAGTTTCATTGAAACATTATTGTCCTATTGAAAATATATGAGTTCTATAACAATATCAGTGAAACATGATTAAACAACTAAAAATAAACGGGATCTATAACAATCTCTTTAAGATATGATTAACTAGTGGAAATGAATTTTTTTCTATAAATATATATTTGAAACATGGTTAACCTGTGGGAAATAGGTAGGTTCTATAAAAATATCTTTGAAAAATGGTTAACCCCTATAAAAGAAATAGGATCCATAATAATATATTAGAAATAATCCAAAAAATCCATAAATGAATGAGAATTGTATCAATAAAAAATATCCCGTGTGGAGGATAAGTAACAAAAAGGGTTATGACATCGATAAATAGAAATTCAATTAAAATATGATTGAAAATTTTCTTGGGGAAAATATAATTTTCATTTTGAGAAAAACTTTTTAGAACAAAAATCATTTTGAAATAAATTTTCTTTTAGAATAACATTGAAATATTAAAGAGGAGTATTTTAAAAATAATTTAATTCATTTCTTGAGGAAAATAATATTTTCATTTCAAAAACAATTTTAAAAACATAAATCATTTTGAATATACATTTCTTTGAAAATAACCTTGAAATATTATAAATGAATCTTTTAAAAATCTTATAAAACATTTCCTATGTAAAAAATTATTTTGGATTTTAAAAAACTTTTTAAAACATTTTTAGAAGACATGGGATTGAAAGAAAAATAGTTTTTGACCGAAAAGATAATTTTTTAGAAGTACATTATTTTGAAATCTAGAGTAAATAAAGATATAAAAATGATGGTAAACCATGTATTTTAATGAATTAACCATAGGTGAATAAAATTAACAATAATTATTTATAATTATATCATAGTATTTTAACATTGGAGACTTAATCACAAACAATCCTATTAATCGATGAGTTTGTAATATCAACTCATAAGGCTTTGTTAATTTTTAATTGTAAGCCCCATGAAAGGGATAATGTAAATGAAACATATAGTATCATTATAATAATTAAACTCATTATATAACATATGAAAGGGTTAGTATATACACCTTACAAAATTAGGCAGGTGTATAACATAACAAACATTACAAATAAAAAAAATTGTGACAAAAATCAATTACCTATTGGTAAGATTAAAACCGTAAACCCATGAATATTAAATACAAAAATAGATACTTAAATAAAAAAAATTTTAATTATAACAATAATATAATTAATTCGTGGACATTATATAAACCACCAAAAAGTGGTGAATATGGCTTGTAACTCACAAAATTAAAAGTGATACAAGAAAAATCCTTACCTTCAGTGTGATTCGTCATTCTTGTTTTATTTATTAATGAATAATAAAGTTATTTTAATTATTTTAACTATTTATAACCTTTTAAAAGTTAATTATTTCAATTATTTTATTTATAAACAATATGTACACAATTATATAATGGATTATGTTTATGTCGGTTGTTTTGACCATATTCAACTTATGTGTTAAAAATGACCATAGTAGGTTGGATATGGAAAAAAGTTAATTATTTTAATAACTTCATAAAAATAATAATTAAATTTTTATCATACTAATTCTTCAATTATAATTATATATCTTTATTTTATATGTGGTGATGAAAAAATAAAAATCACATCACTTTGCAGAGGTGATAGTCCACAAGTCAACAAACGACGTAATCACTTTTTCAGTATGTGAAAAGGTAAAAAAAGTGATATATTATAGTTATAGAAATATAATTAATTCATTAATATCATATAGATTTAATTTATAACAAATATTTTTATTAAACCCATACTTAATAGATTTTTTATAAAGCATGAATGAATCAAATCGCTTTTAGGGGGAGTTGTTCAAACATTCTCAAATGATGTTATGGTATTCTCAAAAAATGGAATGCATGATGTTATATGTTATATAATACTAAAATGAGAAAAAATGCATCCTAAGAATCATACATATCATACAAAAATATAATGAACATCATTATTCTGAATCATGGGATGTAGTAATGGAAGAATGAATGACATCAATACGTGATGTAATAGTCAACCGTACACCCAAACAATGATTGTGTATCCCATTTGATGGATGTCTATGATGTTGTAGGTAAAAACCATAAAATAAAAGCATTTATATATATTTATGATACTCTTGTTATTATATAATCATGATATAAACATAACTGAATTGATTTGATAAATAAATAAAACAAAAGTGGTGGTGGTTGAATGATACCTCTTCTCCGGGTAACTCCTTTTGGTTTGCACCAAATGAGTTCCTTAGATAGATTAATACCAAATTTATGGATTCTAGCATTAGTATACGGATTTTGATAAGATATTTTTATAGTTATTGGATGATACAAAGGTCTTTAGAGGTGTGAATATAGGAGGAGAGGTGGTAGCCTTTTATAAAGGGGGAAATGACACACTTGACATTTTTAAAAAGAAAGATGGTGAACAGAATTTTTTATGTCTTAAAAAGAGGATTAGGTAACACAAAAAATTATATATTACAGGTTTAATGGTAAAACATTGTCCATATAATATGATTTGGAATTTTTTGGGGTTATTTTTACACCTTATATTCTATTTAAAATTGATAAGTAAACTCATTTTTCTCTAAGTCACTGTAATTAATTTTAACAGATTTCATTAATAATTTTGGTCAAAAACCAAGTATAAATTACTAAAAACTATAAATAAATTTTATTAAAACTATTTAATCCATTTTTCCACGTTCAATTTTCAAAAGTGGTAGAATTAAATTTAATATTAATCCTGCAGATTAAATGAGAAAACAAGGTTTTCAGGTGAAAAAGATGAGATGTTTAATAATTTTTGGTATGTAAATTCATTATAAAAAATATTAAAATGACCTAAAATAGATTATATGATTTATAATTTATATTTTTTGACTTTAAAAATAATTAAATATTTAAACTAACATAATAAATTATTTAGAATAAATTTTAATTTTCAATTAAAATTCAGTGTTTTTCATTATTCATCAAAAAATGAAACTTATTTGAAAAATACTCCAAAATCAGAATAATATAATCTTAAAATTTATTTTTCAAATAATTCTTTTTATTTCAAAAATAAAATTTAAAATATTATCTAAATAATCATTTAAAATTAGTATATCATATAAGTTGATAAAACTACCTTTTAGAAAAATAAAACCTTTTATATTTAAAATTGAATTTTTTATTCCTATAAACCAAGTTGTATTAATTTAAAAACATTTTATTGAATATATAAAATATATATTTCCTTAATACCATTAAATAATATTCATTAATTAAATTTATTTAGAGACGACACCTTTTTGGGAATTAAAAAATAATTTCTCATAAAAGAACATCCTTTACATTCAATCGGTTTTTTTATTTCTAATAATTTGTCACCAAATAATTATTTATATTTATAAATTTTTAAATAAATTTTTTAAAATTTAGTTAATAGCATTCATTCCTACTATTTCAATGGCTAGTTTTTAAGAATCATATTAAATATTAATAGTATATTGTTATTATGTAAAACTCGGAATTGCGTGTAACACACATTATCAAAAAAACTAGATATTGTGTGCAATGAAAGATAACAATTGTTTTTTATATGAATCAAGATAAACTATAAATTTTATATAATTAAATATATAATGGAATATAAATTAAATTTAGAGAAAATATTTCTTAAAACCACCCGATGTTACAAGCGATACTCTTGGAATTACATAACTTATTAACATAATATAAATTAATTTTCACAAAAAAGGATCAAAGTTGATATATTTAGAATATAGTATCATTGTGAGTCTAAATAATCTAATAAAATAAAATTTGGACATGTTTATGTGAATTTTAAAACTTATCATTTAATTTTAATCCCTTATTAACCATTTTGACATTTAACGCAAAACCAATGTTTTTAACTCATTAAGGGAAAACAATGTCCTCATAAAAAGGAAAGTGACCCATAAATATTATATGATTGGTATTTAAAACTATATCCCATTTACATGGATGAAGATAATATTTTTATAAATTTTAAATATTTTAATAAAATAATAATCATCAAAAAATACCATTAATTTCATTTTAAGAAATATTAATTTTATTTGATTTTGAAAGCATGTTGATAGTAAATGAATTATAATATAAAAAATTAAAAATTAAAAAATATATATATTTATGTTAAAAAATTGTGTAACACAATAATATATCAAAATTATATTACTTTTAGTAATTTTAAAATAATTTATTTTTCTTTTCAATTAAATTAATAAATATTCTTCCAGCGTTGCATAAGACTTTATGCTAATTATTTATGCTCTAATTTTTTTTTAAAAAAGAATTACCCTGAGAAAATTTTCTTAATATTTAAAAAAATTATAACCAAAATTATTCTATTTTTATTCTTATAATAAACATTTATAGTTATTCATTTCTAGAAAGATACATTTTATATTTATTCTTTTCATAAATTAGAATAATGTCCATAATCCAAGAATATGGAACCATGTAGACATATATTAGAGACTTTGATGTCATGAATTAAATCTACTCATCTAATTAGACAAAATCAAGTGTGAGATAAATTTTAATTCCTTATCCCTATGTTTGATCCCTATTTTACCGGTTTTACCCTTATTTATGTGACAAAATTTTACTAAGATTACTATTCATAATGGAAAAAATTAAAGGGAACTATTTTTCAAATTTTAATACCTAAATTCCAAATACTACATCTATTTTTCCATATTAAATTTCTATAAGTGTTACAAATTTATTTTAAAATATTTTTGCAAAGTGTGATAAAAATAGTTTGTAGAAGAATATGTTATTATTCATCAAAATGGATTTATTCTTATCACATACAAAGAAAAAATATATTATATCAATGTAAAAAAATATAATTGAATATACGAAATATAAATTTCATTAAAATTATTAATGACTGGTGATTTATTTAATTTATTAAGATAAAAGCACATTGAGAGTATAGAAAATATTTCTTTTAGAAAAAACATCTCTTTTACATTCAAAAGAGTGTTATATTCATTCATAAAAAATTGATAGCCAATGATTTTTTTTATAATTATGTACATACTAAATTTATCATAATTTATTTAGTCTTATTCATACTCTCTAATCCAACAGCTAGAGGATAACTACCACATTAAATAATAATAATTCAATAGTATATCATGATTTGTTTAAAAATAATATTTCATGTAATGAAAGATATAAAAGATATTAAATTTATTTGAAAAGAAATATATTATTATATTTTGGAGTTTTAAAGTGTACCCCCTAACGCACCCAAATGGGTAATCCCATAGGGACTCCCATAACAAGGCGCTACTCATGAAAACTAACGATAGACATAAAAAAATGAACCAGGAAGACACTATATAAGAGTAAGAAACATGATTTAACCTAAAACATGCATGCTAAACTGTGATACTCAAAATATTAATATAAGGTTCATTTATAGGGTTTACTATAACCAAGAAATCAAGGTATGTAAAAGATACAAAATAATAAAAATTGTATTAAAATTAAAATTAATGTCTAACAATCATAAAAAAACAAATTAACCCAAAATTAATTAATTAAATCCTAGAAACAATGACATTGTTTGTTGTAGTAGAAATGATTATTTTGGTATGTATATGTTTCCCTTGATATTGTTATGTGATTTAATTATTTGGGTTGAGCTTATTTATTTTTATTCTTAAACGGAATACATTTTATTGGAGAATAATTAAGGTGACATGCTCAGGGTGTAGAAGAAGTCATAGGATATAAAGATAACTATATTTTAGTAGCAGGTGGTTTTGAATTTCCATAGTGAGTTTTTGGAGATCAAGGTTGAGTAGTGGTTAGAATAGGTTGAGGTTTCCAATGAATTTCTACGTAATCTATATCAATTCCTAATTTCGTTTGATGTAGGCTTGGTTGAAAGGGTTGTTCGAGCGTGGTGGTAGGAAAATCATGGTGAGGTAGAATTGGTATCTTGGGAAGATTTCATTAATTTTAATAGATATAATTTTTCACGATCTGTTGAAGGATTAATTCATAAAGGATATACTTGATATATAGTAATGGTTTTATAGTGTGAATTTCCGTAGATATCTATTCTGCACATTTTTTATCTAGATTGTAGATGTATTATATGAAAAAGACATATGAGAATAGAATTTTGAGTTATCCCTAACATTACATATTCATTAAAATGTGGTATGTTTTATGTTTAATTCTTAGAAGATGTTGCGGGATCATGATAAGGTGATCAAGAGATATTTTCCCTAGTTTTTTTAAGGAGGATGAAGAGGGAATCTTGAAATTTGGGAAACCTGATTGGCGAAAGAAAAGAGTAAGTTGGTATTCTAGGAAGAAAGTGTAACTTTGATCCATAGTATTGATTAGTTAAAGGTTTTTTATTGTTGGTGTGTTGATATATTTTCACTATAATTCTAGGGGAATCAACATTATGAGTTACCTATTATTAGTGTAATTTAATGGTTTCAATATTTTGTTGTTTTTTCGGTCAGGTAGTTATGTTCCAGTGAGAATCTGATTAAGATGGGATGAGTTTGGTTTGAAAGTCTAATATTGAGTAGGTTATGATTCATTGACCTTATTATTTATAAAATTGAATAATTTTATTAAATGTTCATTGAAATTTAAGTTTGTAAGTGTTTTCCCTAACATGTTTTGAATCATTTTACCTTATAATGATTATGGAAATTTAAATTTATTTATTTATTGACAATGGGTTTTAAAAAATTTAATTATTTAATAAATATAAGAATTATTTGGTTCCACATAAATATATTAATGAATTTATTATGGGAAAAAATAACTTTATATGCATAAGTTCATAAACATATCTTTCTAGTAAAAAATTAATAATGGTTAGTGAGAGGAAGTTTATGTTTTGGGACAGGATGGGTGGTGTCTGTCTTCCAATTTATCTAGTAAACTAAGAAGTTATGGTGGTGAGATTCTTATTTTAGAGTTATCTCACACGGTTTCTAGGACATAGGGTTCCCCCTACTATGTTATAGCTTGTGTGGTGGTCATATTCTTTATTCGAGGTTGGTGAGAATGTGATAGGTGTATTCCATTAATATTATAAACACATATGGATTGGAAGTTGGTCCCCTGAGTGGTCCTTTCAATCTTTTTTTCGAGGTATGGTTTCAATGGGTATCATCAACCTTTCTTGGGAGCTCTATCTATTAGTACTTATGTTTTATAAGGATATATCCCTATGTTTAGAGGGTATTAAAGTTATTATATTTTTCATTTTATATTTATAGTTGTTTTATCTTGAGAGGGATTTGGGTTTTTATAGTAACATCATACTGTTTGAGAGGTATCTCTTAGTGAAAGTATTTTAATGAATCTTTTAATTTATATCTATGAATGTTTATGATTTTTAGGTATGATAATTGTTTCTTAGGAATAAAATTTAATGTAATAGACCCATTTACTTATTAATTTTTGGGAGCTATGTATTTTAGATATCAAAAGAAATATAAAGAAAGGAAAGTTCTATTTGAAATGATATTTTAGTTTGAATAAGGATGTTAGGATGTGGTCATCTATGATATGGTCTAAAGGGTTGGATATAGTAGAGGGTGATTGTGCCGGTGGTGAGTCATGGTGTGACATTTTAGGTCATAATAGGTAGGGTTTAAAAGTGTTTTTTAGAAAATTATAGAAATATAAATTATTATAAATGAACTTTATAATGTTTTATCTACTCTATGATGTTTCATTTCCTAATTTCCTAGTCATGGTGTGAAGGATTGGCTCAAAACATGATGTTCCTTGTGAATTTTGATATATTTTATATGAAGGGATGTTGTGTTGTGGATATAGATTCTCATGGTTTGATACTAAGAATTTATTTCCTAGTATTATATTAGTTGGATGCCATGAAGTGATCATATATATCATGACATGAGGACATAGAGGTTGGGTTTTAATGATTTTATTTTGAGTGACATCATATAGTTATCAACCCAGTCATGAAATGGGATTTCATTGGTTATATTATATAAAACGGTGATGACTTATTTTATGAGGGTAGAGATAATGTGGATTTATGGTGTGATTTTTAATGATTCACTATAATTATAGTAATTTTTGAATAACCATGGTATATCATTCCACAACACCCTAATTTATTTGACTAGTATAAATTAAGATACCCATCCAATTTCTTTAAATTTCATAATTCCTTGTAAATTCAAGGTTTTTCCTTAGAAATCTTTTAGTTCCCTTCAATTGGATTTGGATCTCAATTTTATCTAGTTTATGTATTGGTGATTTGCGATGAGTTTCCACTCTTTTCTTCTTTATTCCCTCTATAATCATAGTCTATGGAATCTATGGAAGTGTTTTGGTATGCTTGACACATTATTTTGAAAATTATTTAGATGTTCTTTGTTTTTGAATATTACTTTTCATGGTTGGGTAAGTATGATCAATTCCTTCACCCCTTTATGAGGTTCAGTGATCAATGAAACTTCAATTGAGATATGGGATTTGAAAACTCTATTTTATTTTATTTATAATGTAATATTAACATAATTTTGATTTCATTGGGTTGATTATATATATTCTATAAATGAATGTAATAAAGTAAAATAAATAAAAATTAATGGTAAGGGGTGGTTTTCAATTTTTACAAGTTTTATTATTTTTCTTATATGGTTGTTGGCTTCAAATTGTTGTTATTGAAAATAAAAAGCTTCAATGTTATATATGTGTTGTTTTCAGGTTTAATTTGTTTAAATAACCTTTCTTACAAGGATAACCACTTAAATATGGTGAATTTTGTTTAAATTAGATAATTTGATAATGATGTGTGTGCGATAGAAACTAATATTTCACTATGAAAATAGATGCATGGAAGTGAATTATTACTAAAATGGGGTGTTTTTTGCTACTTATTTTCCTTGACTTGAGGATATAATTATATGACTTTGGTTGATGATGCATTATGGCTGGTTTGGTATATTGGTTTGGATTTTTTACAGGGAGTTGCATTTTCCATTCAACATTTTTCAAGAGGATATGTGGTTATTGTTTTGTAATAACGGATTGGTTAGTTTTTTTAAGGATCGTAGCATGTGATGTGTTGGGGATGATGTGAGGTCTGTTAGTCTATATTGTGGGGTGGTTAAAGATCATGGTTTATGGTAATGAGTATAATATTTGTCTACCCAGTAGTATGGAATATAATATTATCATTAAAGAAAATAGAAATGGGTGTAGTCTGGTGTTGAACAAATGATGGTTATAAATAAACTATTATATCCTAGAATGGATGGGTAATAGATGGATTAAATATATGTGATAAATGAGAACTAGTTTTCAATAAAAATTTAATTAAATGGTACAATGAATTGGATAAGGTTTGTAAATAATAAATATGAAATTTTTAAAAATATGTGTCTAAATATGAATTGTTAATAGTTGTTGTGGATGTTGTGGTGTCCAGAGAGAGGATTATTTTGGTATTGTATTTGGTAGTGATGGTGGTGTACAAAAATGGTAGTGTACTGGGTTTGATGGAGGGGAATTGTAATTATGGTATAAATTCATAGGTTTAGATTTTATATATATATTTTTATACATGTATTTTTATTGATTTTATTCATATGCCACCTGACTCAGATAACATCACTAAAACCCAAATGTTTTTGGTTCATAGTTTTCCCCAACATCTAGGTTGGAAGGGGAAGATATCATTGACTACCCCATCTACTACACTCCCCTTGTAGATGTAGTATTGGTTGTGATGGATCATGGTAGATATGAAAATAAAGGATTTAGAAACATAAATATATATTATGTGATATAGTAGATGAATTATACATATATATGTCATGATGGTACATGGTGGTGGTCATGGGTGGAAGTATTAGGGTACAAGTTCAAATTCATTTATGTTCATTATACCCTACTCTGTTGCATATGGATTCAAGATTGTAGTCTTGTTTCGATTCCAATGTAATGACCCATAGTTTATAAGTGATATTTGTTTCCTAAATAGATGTATATTATATTATATTATAATTTTTTACACACGTACCACACATAATCAAAAAAATAAAACATTATTTAATAAATATATACAACTATATTAGTCAACAACTTAACACATCAATATTCCAACCATTATAATATGGGAAAAATTATAATATAAGAAATATGAAATGGGGAAATTATAATCATTCTAATATGATTTCATCATTGCCCCCATAATCAATAGTATGAAAAAGAATCATAACATTAGTAAATCAAAGAAAATATTATAAAATTAAAAAATAGATTCTTTTCAAGAATTGTATTGAATGTTTAATGAAGGAATTAAGTTGTATTTATAGGGGGTAACATGACCATTCGAATAGTGACCTGATAGTTAGAAACAATAAACTAACTGTTAGCATAGTAATTTGACCAAAAATTAATTAAATGTAGTATAAGTAATATTTATCATGAGTAATTTATGAAAATATATATATTAAAATATAATAAATTAAATATCAGTGTTAAAAAGGAAATATACTTTAATCACATTTTTAAATAAAAAATATTTTAATATATTTTATACAAAAAATATCTTTTATTAAAACTAATAATTGAATTATTCAGAAAATTATTTTGTTAAAGTTAATTTCTTTTTTTAGAATCATCTTGTATAAATTGAGTACGGGTGATTAGTATGGTAATACTTTAAATTTTATGTGAATAGTAAAAATAGAGTTTCTTCATATTAGTGTATTTCTAATTACAACATTGATGATGTAATATTTATCTAATAAATAATAAAATTTAAGGATCAACCAAAATAATATTTAATAAGTTAAACTATCCATGTAACTTAATTTTGATAATTATAATGATCTTACATAATGGTTTTGATAATTAATTAGTCCAATCCAATTCTTAATATTGATCAAGATTGAAAAAATAAACGTAATTAACTTATGGTTCCTTGTATTAATAATTCTATTTTTTAATACAGGGTGCATAAAGTTGATAAAATAAAACAGGATTTAAGGTAAGGGGATTCTTGAACAAAACTCCCTCTATTTTTTTGTTATGGCCTCAGTCATAAAATTTCTACTATTTATATTCCTCTAA
Source organism: Viscum album (assembly GCA_963277665.1). NCBI lineage: Eukaryota > Viridiplantae > Streptophyta > Magnoliopsida > Santalales > Viscaceae > Viscum > Viscum album. The sequence continues at coordinate 1,804,976,938 of OY728141.1, forward strand.
TATCCAAAAATTTTAATTTATATATTATATAAATTCTATTTCTTGGGTATACAAATTTTTTCCATTCCAAAATGATTTCTAATCCAAATACAATGATTTATCAAAAAGAATTTATTTTTTTTAAACTCATATTTGAAACCTCTTGAGTTGTTTCCTTTTTCAATAACGTTGATATTTAATGAAAAAATATGATCTCAATTATTAATTTTAAAACCCCAAAGGATAATCAATTAATTATGATAAATGAAATTATTTATGAAACTCATTACATTACATGGGTTAATTTATTGTCTATGATTTTTATATGTTGTCTTCCCAAATGTAATCAATGATTATGAGCATTTTTTATGTGATGGGTGGGACCATACATACATATCCCTCCAATTAATTGGGTAATGTGATATATCACGTGATATTATTGTTTCATGTGTGGATACGATGCCCTTTTTGTTCACAATTATGATGTTAAGATTTATCCACATATGTTATGTGCAAACATAATGATATATTTATTCACAAAATTTTGATGTATTTGAAAATTATGTTATGATGTTTCATTATTATCCATATACTATATCCCATTCCTCTATCAATTGTTTTTTAGTGATTATGATGATGATCCTATGATTATTATATGAGGATGTCAATTATGCTCACCAATGTAGTATTCATTCATGTCCCTTATTCATCCCTTGATATTACTCCCCTTACTAGGCTTTTAACACACCCATTTTTTAATGTATATACTTTTTTGATAACATTTAGTAATAAGAATGTGAGATATTTTCTAAGGATAAAGATTAATTATTTAAATAAAGTAAAAATTTTAATATGATCAAGAGTTTATTTAATATAATTTTCCTCCAATACTAAACCATTGTATCATGGATTATATTTATATTATGTTTTTTATATTAAAAATTATGTAATTTTATGGGAAAAAAATTCGGGTTGAAATAGTTTCTATTAGAGCAAGATTTATTTTATTTGGGAACTATGAATAGAAAATGTTTTTGAAAACCATCAGGACAACTCTAAGTATCAGTAAAAATAAAATGTTTTTGTAATGTATAAGAGTGTGTGGTTTCCAAATAATGAGTTATATGTATAGATACTAAAATTAGATGTAGATCTGAAAAATATGTACAAAGGGGTAAAAACTCAAAAAATAGAGGATTTGGTAACCACTTGATTGTCACATGGTATACGACAAAGGGTAATTGATACACAATAGGTTTGAAACTCATGGGGGATATGATTTTACTAATAAAAATATATATACAAACCAGTATAAAGGATATAAAACTAATTTAATTTTCTTATTAAATTTGTGAAGGGATTAAATTATATGATCCTAGAAGCATTGGATTAGAAAAAGGATAAATATTTTTTTCCAAATAAGATGTTAATATATAGTTAATTTTTTTATAAGGATAAATTATTTATTCACGATTTATTGAATTGTATTTTTTTAAACCTTGTATATTTTTTAAAATGTTGCAAACATGGAGAAACTAGACCAATTTCCCATCTGAGAGAAAATGAACAGATTTTCAGAACAATATTCTTAATGAAATTGGTGATGGAGTTAAAAATTTCATGATGATTATTATGCAACTATCCCAATATATGACCATGAAACTAATCTATTAAAAACATCCACCATCACCAGATAAGGAGAATAAAGATATTTACTCTTTTAAGAGGAAATGACCATTGAAATGTAATGGATCACCCAATCCACTAGTCATGGAATATTGGATTAAATCAACAGGGAAGATATTTTCTATCCACCACTATTCTGAGAAGGATAATGTTACATTGGCCACATATCATTTAGTTGAAGAGTCTTATAAATTGTTTTAATTACTAATTGACATTAATCTAAAGGATAAAATGGAATAAATAGTGTTGAAAAACATTAAGAAGTTATTTCATAACAAGTATTTCTGTCGAACTCTACAAACAAATAAGGATAGTGAATTCTTCAATCTCAACCAAAATGATAGATAATATATCTTAATTTATGAAGAAACTTCACAAGTATTTTTGAGAAACACCTTGGGGTTTTTTATAAAAAATTATAGATCTTTAGTGGTTTTAAACCTCACCTTGTAAAGGCTTTAGATATCTGAGTTTTTTGTATTTTTGAAGAAGTATTCTGATATGATCTCAGTGTAGAGATGAGGTTTTTATAATTGTCCCATGTATATAGATATAAAAATATAATAACTGAATTTCAATATTGTGTATCAAATGATAGAGTTGGAAAGTCGATCAAACCACCCACATGTCAAAAATGTGGAAAAAACCTTGAGGGATATACATCAAAAGGATATGAAAAATGATTTAATTGTTGGAGAGAAGGCCCCAAAACTCATGAATGTTGATGTTTCATGAATAAGATGACTAGTAAGATAGAGGGAATGAAAGAACCTCTCATTGCTCCACATTTAGAATAATGATTCAACTACAGGGAGAAAAATAATTTTGAAAGATGGTGTACTAAACAATGGGAAATGAAGGGTAATTAATGTTAGAAACTTCCAATGCTGAAGGACCAAGGGAAATATTATTCTACCAATTCCACTGAGGTGAAAAATAAAATAAAGACGTAAATGTTTCACTACTTATTTACTCAAAAATGGATTTGTATTTTATTTTATTATGGTTTAGAAATTTCTGATATCCTAAAATATAGTTATAAATGATTAATCAAAACCAAAATACCTTGATGTAGAGTTTTTTTTTAAAAACAGTGTTGTAATCAATACAACCCATGTGTTTGAATCTTATCTTGTTCATTTTTAGGGGAATATTCTTATAGTGAATCTCATAAACCTCCCATTCATGTAAATTTAAACTATAATAGTCATGGATTGGTTATCATTAAAAATATATCACATCAACCATTAGAAAAAGGAAATGAACTTCTATATCCTGAAGCATTGCATTACACTGTTTGAATTCAAGAATTATCATGAATATCTATTGGTAAATTTCTCAATGGTGTGGGTATTGATACCAAATGAAGAATCATACCTTCACAAAATGTTTGAGTCGATGTAAAGTATCAACTTTGATGAAATTATCATTATAAGGGAATATAATAATTAATTTTTAAAAGTGTTACCCAACAGTCCAACAAATTGTGAGGTAGAATTATCAATAGAGAATATAACCAGATCCACTCTTATCTCAAAATCTACATATAGTATGGTCTAGATCTAACTAGGGGAGTTAAAGAAACATATGCATGTGTAGTTGAACCAAGGGTTAAAATGACCTAGTTCATGACCTTGGGGTGCTCTGGTACTCCTCATCAAGAAAAATGAAGGATCAATGTGTTTTTATATCAATTACTAGTTGATCAACCAGATAAACATAAAGAAAAAATATCCCATAACAAGGATTTATGATTTGTTTGATCAATTACAAGGATCTAATTACTTTTTATTTGTGTATATCTATTCTATATATCATCAACTAAAGGTAAATAAAGTATATATCTAGAAGAAAACTATCTGTACAGGGTATAAAAATAATGAATTTGTATGATTACATTAGGACTTACCAATTCCCCTGTAATATTAATGTTTTTTTATGAATGTTATCTTTATATACTACCATAATAATTTCTTATTAGACTTTATTAATGAAATTATCATTTACTCTAAGAGAACATGAGTAACATGAATGAAACATCAATGAAGAGGATGAAATATAGTTTGGAACTAGTATTTATGTTCAGACATTACCAAAGATAAGGAATGATATATTGGATTATGAAAATATCTCATATATCTCCATCAATCCTAGAAGTACCAACATGCACAATGATCTTCAAGGTCACTTCTGGTGAGAAAACATAAAAAATGAGATCACTAAGGATAACTTATAGTTCATGGTATGTTCGAATGATTAATAAAAGTGATATATTTCTAAAGGAATTATGAAACCATTTTTAATACCCACATGATAATTAGATAACATCACCATTGACTTTATTTATGGTCCCATAAAGGCATAAAAATGAATAAATGTAATACGAACCACAAAGACTACCCACATCATCACTATTTGGGAATATTTATTATTTTAATGACATTATATGATATGCATAAAATAAGTGGTGATGTTTCATGGGGTAGCACATTCAATAATCTCTAATTTTATTTACTGGTCAACTTCATAATTCTTGAGAAAAATTGAACACATTCAGAATATTGAATTGAATTTTTGTACGGGTTGTTTCCAAGAATTGGATGGATAATCTAAAAGGAAAATTTAGAAACTATAGTATTTGTTGAGGGAAAATTCAATGGAATTTATATTTTTATAGGATTAGTATCTAACATTTTTTGAGTTTTCATACAAAACTTTCTTCCAATAAAGTAGTCAAATGAATCGATATGAAGCTCTAGATGGGATGTGATATAGAACTCTTACTTATTGGGATGAAGTTGGTGTATGAATGCAACTTGGCACCAATTTTTTGAAAGAAATGAATGAATTTCTCAAGACATCTAAAAACATGTAAAATATTCTTTGAGTTAAAAGAATATTTATATTGACAACCATCTTAGGGATTTGGAGTTTGATGTCAGAGAAATTGTTTTCCTTAAAATACCTATATCGAATAGAGTCATGCTACTTAGAAAGAAATAACATCTTATCCCTATATACATTGTCCACTTTGAGATCCTTGATCATATAGAAGTAGTGACCATAAGCTAAAACATTCAGAATACATGGATAAAGTATTGGATTTATTCTATATATATATCTTTAGGATGTTCATATACGATCCATCACATGTACTGAATCCGAATTTGGTACAACTAGAGAAAGAGATCTCATGTGAGGAGTAGAAGGTGAAGATCATAGACTATATAGACAATTTTTTTTGAAAACAATACAACATACCTTATAAAATTGTATGGTGGAAAACATAAATATGAAGAAGTAACATGGGATTTAGAGGAAATAATGATACAGAAGTACCCTTTCTTATTTTCTACGAAGAATATGTGTTGAAATTTAAATGATTAAATTTATAAATGGAGGAAGAATATAACAACCTAGAGTATAAAAGTGATATTTTTTTCTTGAATATATGTGTACTATATTATATTATACAGTTTTATACACATAAAACAGAAATAGATAACAAAAACACTTTTTTCATTAATAAATATAATAATTTTTTCAATAATAAACCCATGAAAATGCCAAACATTATAATGGAAAAATTAATAGAAAATAATAAAAGTAGAATGAGAAAATTTGGATCATTCCAATTTTCTATAATCACATCCCCCATGAACAACACTATGGAAAAGTAATTGAATATTAGTAAACCAATCTACATCTTATAAAAGGAAAATATAGAACCATAGGATGAATTGTAGTGAATTTTTAATGAAGGAATGAAGTGCTATTTATAAGAGGTAATATGATAGTAGAAATAATAAAAAACTGTTGGAAATAGTAACCTAACCATTAAAATAGTAATTTGGCCTTGGAATTATAAAATGTAATATAAATAACATTTATCTTCAGCAATTTTACTAAATATAAATATTATAATACCAAAAAATAAATATTGATATAAAAAACTCAAAGGCACTATAACCAAATTTTAAAATATACTATATTTTAATTTATTTCATAAAAATATTTTTTTATATTAAAAATTAAATCATCCATTTCCAAAAATTAGTTTGATAAGAATAATTTGATTTTTATAATTATAATGTCAAAATTTTCTAAGGATGAATTTTTGGTAATACATCAATTTTTATGTGAATAGTAAAAATATAGTTTTGTCCTAACAAGTTTATTTTAAATTACATCTATGAAGATGATATAATGATAGCTTTTTTCTATAAATTTATGCTCAACCAAAAAATGATTAATAAGTTAGATAATCCATGAAATTTTAATTCCAAACCAAAAAATTATTTTCCAATGTCTAAAATTCAAAAATTTCAATTTAAATAATCATTTGTTTTATTTTTATTTTCTCCATTTGATTGAAGTATGAAATTCTAATTGTAAATTGATTCAAAGTCATAAAATCATGTTAATTTTTTTGAATATATTTTATAATGTAAAAAATATTACTATTGTATGTTTTCCTTTAATGTAATAATATATTCAATATTTTATCCTTACAGTACCCCACTCCTCATGCTAAAAGAACCCCTCACCCTTCCTTTTAAAACCACTCATCCCTCACTTACCAAAGAAAATGATATAGAAAAATATCCTATCTATACTCCCTTATCATCTATAGGGATGTTCTGGATTAACAAACTCCAAGCATTAATATAGAGAAATGTACTATTCATACATAACCATTATATATTTTTAGATGAATATTCGACGCATAACATTATGAACCATGATAGAATTGAATAAGCGTAGTGTATATGGAAAACTGGACACATAATTTTTTTTTTCATAAGTGATATTCCTCGTCTCCCACCCCGTTCTTTGTAATTTGTTCCCTTTACAGTCATGTCATACTTAAAACCTATATTCATAACCCAGGGAAAGGAAACATAAGATAGGGTGAGCTTTGATGACCAATAAAGGTAAAAATAGACATATTTCAATATCAACTTAAACATAACATGATCATAAGGGTATGATAACATGATATTAACATTTGAAAACCATACCATTTATATAATAGATTATAATCTTGATTCATCAGAAAAATATGATAGTTGACAATATATCGTCAAAATTATCATTTGTATTGAAGGTAAAGAGGTAAAAAGGGAGAAAGGAATCCAAGGCCTAGTGAAGAATGAAATAATTAAGACCAATAACATCCCATTTAATCAATTAGTTCAAAAGACATGAATCTTAAATGAATAAATAAACATCAACCATGAGATTATACCATTTTCACAAGACATAATGCTCTGGCATACACATAATATCATAATACCATTTACTTAGTAATGTATATTTTCAAAGACTATCATAGTGGATTGGGTTCACTCCCCATTCCATCATATCATTAGTGAAGTTTCACTCTCATGGCTATCATAGTGGACAATATTTGTTATATAATAGGGTCCACTCCCCATTATAGTCTATATTATCTCCTAAGATATCCATATGTGCTCATTGAATTATAGGGATATAAATTCCGAGATCACATATCAAATAACCATAATCTATTCATATGTGTTAAAAATTATCATAAATCATTCACCATATATTATAACTTTTGGAAAGGAAATGGGTTTCGTAAAAATTTCAACATTTTATCATAAAATAACCCATGGAAAAATAAATAGGTTTTATAAAATTATAATTATAATCTATATCAACCATCTATAAAATAAAGAGTATGGTATCATTGTATAATATCCCCAATAAATCATAAGTATCATAAAAAGGTGTCATGTTAGATGAAAATGCCTCTAAAAAATCACATGAAATATTTCATTAAGAAAATAAAAATTTCACACTATAATCAGATTTTTTAAAACCGAAAAATCATCAAAATATTATATAAAAAATATTCTTTGAAATAATAATGGAAAATTATAATGTAATCTTTAACTAATTGAGTGGTCGTGATGGAAAAAAATCATGTTCATACCGTGTAATTTAAAACAATGATTCCTTTCAATTCTTCTGGTAAAAAGAAAAAATTACTACATTAGGAAAACGATAAGAAGATTACTTTTAAAATATTTTTTTAAAAAAATTATAAAATTGAAAATTTTTGGTAAAATATCACATGATTTTATTAAAATATTTCATGAATAATTTTTAGAAAACTTAGATATAGAAGTAAAATGATATTTGAATGAAGAGAGAAACAAATTCATTTTCCCTAAAAACAGTATTTCATTATATTGAGTAATTAAATTGAGTTAAATGAAATCCCAACATTTATTATCTTGAAATGTCTAGAGTATAAATAAATTCATGGAATTATTGAGATATAATTCATAAAATTTCATCATTACAAACATAATCATAAATAATACCGATAAAAAATATTATTTTAACATATTTCCCAGGGAATGAATAAATGAATATGACATATGTCTCATGTAAATAAAAGTGAGATGGGATGTCCCTTTCTTCAAGATTCATTATTCCGCATTTTTTTGAACATACTATATTATAAACATATATTTATTATAAAAATAACATTGAAACATAATAATATTTATAATAACATATATGATTTAATTATATCATCTTATCAACTGTTTATTACCAATTCATTAATAAAATCAATGTTTCAGGTGATAACTACATTGTTTTGATTTTATTTTTTAGTTCAGAAGTCCCTATACATATACTTTGATTATGGTTACATCATATAAATAATTTTAAGTATGATATAAATATCATATATATTCAATATATATATATAATGTAAATATAGAAAAATTATTTGCACCGTTCATGGAGATAGTAGGCCGTACATACTCATGAATATCATTTTCATTTTCTAAGGAAAATAGGAAAATAAAGATAAATAATATTTTATCATTTTAGAAACATAATAATATCACAAATATCAAATAAAAATATTATTCCTATTAATATAATATGAAAATAAAAGTGGTTAAAAAATCACACCACTATTTGGGGATGGTAAGTCGTATATACAGACGAGCGGTGCTTTCATTTTATATAGAATTCAAAGGAGGTGAAAAATAATTGATACATTTTAATAATAAAAATTAAGTATATTGAATATTTTTAAGTCATTATTTTATAAAATATTTCCTATATTTAGATGATGGAGTAAAATAAATAAAATTGAAAGTACTCGGTTAAGAGTTATTTATGATTATTTGGAATCTTATTTTGGATCACACCTGAATCTTTGATATAATTGTATTTTAGAAATAATATAATCTATAATAAGTGGTGAAATAATATATGAGGGTATTGTGGTAGGTATTTTCTATTATATAATATCGCAGGAATTGTGGATAAGATAGGATAAGTGGTAACTTTATATAAGTGAGGGAAAATACAAACACAGAATTACATAAAAGATTAAATAATGTATATTTATCACAATCATGTACATTAAAACAAAAACAAAAAAAATTGAATATAATATGTTATAGGGTTAAAAGAAACTAAAATAATAACATTTGGTCAAGTTCTGAATACATTTTAGGTCTTAAATTTTAGTTAAACCACATTAAATCCATTTTAAACTTAATCGCGATAACTCAACGTTTTACCATGATAACTTAATAATATATAAAAAAAACTAAAGGATCATTCTAAAAAAATTCAAACATAATGATCAAAAAATTTCAATCCATTTTATGAGATTTAATTTCTATTGGTAGAATAATTTTTCTTATATAAATACATAAAACGTATGAACAATGGTTTTTAGGAAAATATCCCATTTAAGGGTAAAAATTATTTAACCTTGAAATAATGAAAATAATTGGTTTCCATAAATTTTTTTGGTTGATTACTAAATAAAATAAGGTTTCTATACTTTTTTTCAATCCAAAACCCAATGTAATTTTCCTAAAAGTTCATTAAATGCAAATGCCTAAAAATAGTTTTTAATTTTCTAAAATATAACTTATCTACAAGAAATTCAAGCTTGAGATCCCAATTTTAGAAAATGTGTTAAAATAAAATATTAATGTCCTAGAGAAAATAAATTGTTTAAAAACCCATAAAATAGTATAAACTAATGTTTTAAATGTATTTTGAATTTTTACCCCACTTGTTTAAGACGATTTTTTATTTTTTACCATGGTGACAAAAAATTACCATGGTCACTAGTCATAATGACCGAAACATAATTTGAACATATTTAATTATATTTATTAAGATGATTACAAATATTTAATCCATTTTATAAATTTCAATATATATTAATAGAATAAAGTAATTTAAAAATAAAAACAAAAAACATGACAAAAAACACTTTTCTTTCCAAAAGAACTACCTTCTAAAGTTAAAATATTTTGGTACCAAAATAAAGCATAAAACTGATTGTAATTATATTAATAGGGTTATCAATAGTAAAAAATTAACTATTTTATCTAGAGAAAATTAATTTTTTTAGTTTTTAATAATATAAATGAAAAGATGGTTTCCAATAAAATTGTTATTTTCTACTATTCAATGATGTTCAATATTTTGAGAAAAATCACAAATTTTCAACCTAATAAAATTATGATATGATGAATCCAAAAATGATAAAAATTTTCGAATAAAATATGTAAAATTTGTATAAATTAGTTTTAATATTCACAGGAAAATGTAAAAAAATCATTTTCAGGGAAAATATATTTTTCAGACAATATAAAACTATAATAAAATAATTACACACTTAAAAATAATAAATAAATCAATTAATTTTTAAAAAATAATAACCTTATACATATTTTTATAATATTTTTATTCTTATTCATACCTCAAATTTTAATTTCTTTGTTATAATGGCCATGGTTAAATAATAATATTTCTATACTATATAACTGTTGATTTAAACTCGGTGTTGAATTTAACACAAGATATAAAAGAAATTATATTTATATGAATTGAAATATTTCATAAAATTTTTGGGTGTCACATTATTCCCTCCTTAAGTTGAGTTTCACCCTAAAGAATCCATCATAATGATAAAAAATTGAGGATATCTATGTTTCATTATATCCTCAGGTTCCCATTTTTCTTCTTTGAATTTATGATTCTTATAATGAAATTTAACTAGGAGAGTAGTATTTTTCCCTACCATTTTATCTCTATGATCCAAGATTTATACTAGTTTTTGTTTGTTAAAAATATCATGCTGCATAATGTACAACATCTGAGTTTAGTACATGTGATGGATCAGGTTTTTACTTCCTCAAGAGAGATACATGGATCACATAATGAACTTTAGAGAGTTTAATTGGGAGAGTAATATGATAAGATTCCATCCATACATGATAGAGAATCTTGAAGAGGTCAATATACCTTAGGGATTATATACCAATTCTATTATAATATCATAAACTTTTCTTATATATAAATACATAGAAATACCTTCTCAACAATTTTTAATTATTTATTTCACCAACCATAATCAACAAAAAATTTCTATCGACTCTATGTTGCGTTGATGAGCTATTTAACGGTTATAACATTCAATACAGTTTCCTTCTCTATATCAAGTTCCAATTAATTTCATTCTATAACTTAATAAAAACATGATATGGTTCTATGAATCCTTCCCTAGAAAGATTTATAAGGATCCATATGACTGATTGAGTGAAATCTATTTTTGTAAGAAAAGAAAAGTAGAGGAAGGTGTTTATCCCAACCAACTTTTAAATACATAGAAGAAGTTCTCAACAACAAATCTATGGATTTAATGATTCTCTTAGACTGAACATCTATTTGATTATGATAATGATTATTAGAACTCAACACTGTATCTAGAGAACTTTAAAGAATTAGATATTTATGGTAAAGCTCATATTACGATTACATACAATAAAATGTGGTACACCATAAAATTTTACCACTTATATCATTTATATTCCATAAATCTATTTAATGGAGAAATATTATTTGATATAAACAAATTGTGGTGTCTTAAAAATTTTGTCAACTATAACCTAAATAAATTTTTTTTCCTGTAGACAGTTTTGGGGTGTCTGATGAAAAAATTGATGGTGATGTCTTTCCATATCCATTATGGCATGGTTAATGCTTATATCGGACCCCTATATTCATTTATTTCAGCCTTAAATTGTTGACATCCCAACCACTGAGATACATATTATATAACATATCTCTTGATGTTGTTCCACCAAAAATACTCTTTCATATCTCTATATATATTCTTACTTTTAGGATTGATATTGAATGGTGAAATATGAGATTTATCCAATACCTCCTTAAAGTCTAGTATTAATGGGAAAAATACATAGTTTCTAAAAGTTACCATTCCTTTCTAACAAATTTTTAACATTGGAATATTTTGACGATTCTTCTATTGTTCCACATCTTTCTTATATACCTCTTTAATCTGCACTTGGATAGATGGTTGAACACTCATTTGAGAAAGATAATATTTATTATTTTTCATAAAGATTTCTAGATATATACATTGAAAATAAATTATTTTTTGATCATTTCCAATCCCCATCATAGAAAAACTAGCACAATCCTTCCAATTGAGATCATTGGCCACCTTGTTCACTTTCCAAGGTTGGTAATGTATTGAAATGTAATAATCATTAATCAATGCCAACCATCTTATCTTGAATATATTAATCTCCATACAAGTAAATATATGATTTAATATTTTAATATCAATATATATATCACACCTTTCACTGTAAAGATAATTCCTCTATATTATTAATGAATGAATTTCTAAAGCTAACTCTAAATCATGATTTGGGTAATGTTTCTCATAAACCATTAATTATATTGAGGAATAAGCTATAACAATATCATTATTAATGAGGATGAGTCTCAATTCCTTCTTTTATGCCTCAATAAATATCACAAACCCTTATCCATTATAGGGTACAGTAAGCATAGGCATACTGACTAACCTTCTCTTCAGTTGAATGATATTTTATTCATATTTATCTACCTAAAGGAACATGGATTCCTTCCATGTGAACTTAGTGATAGGATTAGACAACCATGAGAAATTATCTATAAAGAATTGATAGTAAGAAATAATACAAAGAAAACTACAAATATCAATCATAATGGTTGGACTAGTAAAATACTCAAAAACATCTATCTTTGATGGATCCACCAATATTCCCTCTCCTAAAATTATATGACCAAAAAATGAATTTTTTTAAGTCTAAAGTCAAAAATTGTAATTTTTTCATACAGATTATACTTCCATTGTATCTTCGATATACTATTAAAGTTATTTTAATTCTCATCCATTTTAATTTAATATATAATAATATATTTTATAAGTACTCCCACAAACTGATCAAGGTCATCTATAAGGAATATATTAATTAAATACATGAAGATAGTAGCGGTGTTTGTATCAGCAAAATGCATCACTATAAATTCATATTGTCTATACCTAGTATTGAATGATATATCTTTTATATCCTCTTTCTTTGTAATCAATTGATGATATGTAAAATGAAGTTAACCCCTTGAAAATTATTGAGGACTGTATTGTTGATCAAATGAGTCATCAATACATGAAATATGATACTTGTTCCTGATAGATATATGGGAATGGTATTGATGATCAATAAATGTGTTCATTTATCCATATTTCATCTTAATGAAAACAATAGGTTCACCCTAAGGTGATTCACTTGACCGAATTAATCCATTCTAAAGATTATCTTTGAGTTTATTCTTCTAGTTATATAACAAATTTGAGGCCATTCTATATGGATTCTTCAAAATATTTGTATAAATATGAACAAAATATATTGAAAAATCCATTTCATGATTGAATTAAATACCAGAAAACTCTGATAAAAATACATCAACAAACTCCCATATAATACGCATGTATTTTCTACTTATTTCTCCCTAACCATAATAATTAAACACCCCTTTTGAATATGAATTAGGAACCATAAAATGGATGCAATTTTAATTAGAATTTCATAATTATTTTTCAACCAATTGATGAGTAGATGTTGTTTTGGAATATAAAATGTCACTCCCATTATTTGAAAATATATGTGGTATATATATAAATATAGAAAATCCATTCCCAAAATAACATAAAATTCCACTAGATAGAGAATAAAAATATTTTTTTAATTTATATTCCTAAAAATATAAATTTATGAGTTACTATATTCATGAGATGTGAATATTGTACCATTAATATTATTCCATAATAGTTCAATATATAATAATTGGGGATATCAATTAACATCCCTAAATACTTTTCATGATAATCATATACTCATATAACTATGTTAAAATATGTTAATTCATTATTTTTTCACACTAGTTACCACATCAACATTATAATTATATCATCAATACTATACTATTAACAGAATGGTTATCATGAATATCATGCATCATTAATTAGAGTGAAGAGTCATGAAAATCATTCATGGTACATCTAAATCATGAAACCATATTTTCAATATATGACTCCTTATGTTTAACATGGTAAATCCATGATCACCATCTATTTAAATCATTTATAATGGTTCATAAATAAAATATTAATTAACCTAAGAATAGCTTTCGGGAGTGTCAAACATCATATGCAATAGGAGAACTATCAATATGAAGCGGATTAATGGTCACGATATTCATGACAAACCCATTTCAGGGTTATTACCCCAAGATTCATTTGTTCCAATACCACATCCACTTGTAATATTTATAAATTGATGCATTTCTTGGAAAACTAAACTTCATTATTTTCCAAAACATAGGAAATTATCCTATTGATTTGACTATGATATGGGTTCTCCCTAAATTTTTCTCATCCTAGTTTCCAATGGTAAGAAAAACATACATTGATACAAACTATAGAAACTTTTACTTTTCATACGTAAATATTACCTCTGTTTAAATGAATATTCAATACATAACATTATGACCCATTCCATAATTGTATGTGTTTAGTGTCTTTGAAAACATGGATACATAAAAAAACATGTTCATAAGATATCTTAATCATCTTCCACTATAATATTCATAACTATAATCCTTCTTAGAAATATCATACATAAATCCTATTTCAAGACCATGGGAACAGAACCATAAGAGAGGGTGAGATTAGACAATTTGTTAGAAAAAAGGGATATTTCAATGATCACTTACACATAACAAGTGCACAAGTGTATTAGGGAATTATTTTAATATTTTAAAACCATTCTGTGGATATGATATATTAAAATCATAAGTCCCTTACTAAACCAGGTTCACTCCCCATTCCATTCCTTATTATACCATGAGATATCCATCTTTAATAAATTCATTAGATGTATATACAATTATGGTACCACCCATCTCATAATCATAATCTATTTTTATTTGTTCCATAAGATCATAAATTATTCACCATATATTATAACCTTTATAAATGAAATGATATTCATAAAAATTTCAACATTTTATCATAACACAACCCAGAGAAAATAAAATGGTTTCATATGCAACTCATCTCAATAATCATAAACAATCCAGATAAATAATAAGGATGGTATCATTGGATTATATCTCAAATAAACAATAAGTAACCTATGGATTTCATCATATATGAAATTTATAATAAAATATCACTTGGAATATTTATTGAGGAAAATACCCTTTTTCACAATGAAATCACATCTTAAAAATATAAAAAATTACAAAATATTATGAAAACCATTTTTTATGATAATATATGTGGATACTTGTAATAAAATATTAAAATAATTTATATCTCATGATCGTAGAAATTTTTTTCATGATTTGTATGGTAAAAATATTCCTTTGGAATTTTTAGTATAAATTCAAAAGTACATTGATAAAAAAATGGACGGAAAACTCATATCAAACAGTTTTTTTATAAGTAAAACATGAGTAAAAATGTATTTAAACAATCATAAGGATTATTAAACTCATTCTTAAAATCATTTTTGAAAATATGGATATTGAAGAAAAATAATTTTCCACTAAGGAGTGATATAAAGTCATTTTTCCTTTGAAAAAAATATTTCTATCTCTTAGGGAACCATTGGTAAAAGCTATACCGAGTGTTCCCAAGCCTGTAACAATGGTTTTAAACCGTAGGTGTAACTTGATTTTATAGTAGTATGGGATGAAAATAATGTCAAACCCATATAGTCTACTCAAACAGTCTCATCGCTCGGAGTATAAACCAACAAGGTCGATTAATACATCACATGATACTCACCTTTATGAATGTTCACATCACATATCTTCCACCTTAATAGATAATAAAATTATATATAATATCTTGGTGTGTCCACAATGTACATTAGTATATATCAATTTATGTCCAAGATTCCATATATATCATATGATTCAAAAAATTTCATCGTAGTTGATATTTAACCAATGTCATGATAATGAACATACCCAATCACCCCTGATTTGAATTTACTAATGGATATCATAATAAATGCATAAAAGTATGAAAGTTTTCATGATATGTATATTAGGAAAATTGGGTAACATGGACTTCAAATATAATATATGAACCCTAATTATACCAAAGAAATGTGTATGTCGGTCCATGTGGAATACTTAGTGGGTTATTCAGCACATAAAAACTCATTTTGTTCCTCATGCTAACATATTGTATCTTGTTATGATATTTTCACCCATTAGAAACATACAATTTCAACATATCCTATAATAATCCATGGTGAACATTATTATGGATTACTCAAAGTTTTACTTTGGGAGGGAAATTATCATTAAACGGTATGAAATGTATATCAGTATATACATATATGAAACTAATGTAAAATAATGATAAGATATAGTTTTCCTTTTAAACAACTTGACTAGGAATTATACAGTCTTAAAAAGTTTAATAATACTTAATGAAACCACATATACTAACTTATAGATCATATAAAATATTAAAGGCTTCCAAATCAAAATTATGTTTATTTTAATTTTTTAGGTGTTGTTAACTCATTTCAATTATATGTAATTTATTCCACATTTCTATGTGACAACTTGACAAACACTTCCACTAAAATTTTTAGTGGGTAACATAGATGATGTAATCCATATAAAATAATAATCATCATTAGGAATTATATTCCTAATGTCTAACTCCTTGAATAAATTCATACTCCAAAACTCTACAACTCAAATGTCATGATGTTATTAAATTCAGTTATCTACCTACAACTCTTTAAAAGTATATCATCATCATTATTAGAATTCATTACATAAAAAATTTATTGAAATACATTCGTAACTAATGTATATATTTACAATATATATTTAAAAACATAGACTAATCTATATTATGATATAGTGTCATTTACTTTTTCATGGTGAATAAATTTAACACCATACATTTTTCCGCTCTGTTATACCATAATTTATTTTATGGTTTTAATTGAAATTCACTATTAGTTTTGACTATAATTATCTTTGGTTTATTAAATTTTAACTTCAATGTAAAAAAATTCTCCCATGGGCCTCTAAGACACCATATCATTTTTAATATTTCATGTTAAGATACACAAATAAATTTGTGTAGGAAATAACTCTTATTTTTTATTTGTTGGAATATTTGTCAAATAAACTATTGAAATCATATCATATATGATATATTATGTGTTTGGAGAAATTTATACAAAGAATAATTTTTTATTTAAAATATTTCCTTGATGGGTGATGAGAACTCTTTACCAAATATTTTTAATATATATCTGGATAAACACTTTTTCCTAGTTAATTTATTATTATTATTATATTCTTCGCAAAAATTGATATACAATACTATTAATCACAGACTGTTTTTATTGAAAAACTTATCTCATATTTTTTATAACAACACTTTCTTAACAAACAACATTTCTTATCATATAAGAGAAATGATATAAATATATAAAAACTTTACATATATTCATCTTAAATGTTCTAAATTACATTATATTTAAATATTTGATATAACAACTATTTTCTGAATCACTTGAATGAAAACTACAAGCTCTATAAATTAATCCAATTAATTTTAACTCATGTATGGTCACAATATTTATAAAGTATACATTTGGAATCACATACCCTTCCAAAAAATCATAAATTTATAAAAAAACTAACACCTGGCATGAAAATTCCATGTTGTTTCACTGCCCCTTTTGGTACCGATAAAAATATATATTATAGAATAATTACTTCGTCCTAATAACTCAAGATTTCAATTTCCTTAACTAGATACCCAATGAAGCATTTTTGGATTCTCCTTCTAAATTTTCTTCTTTATGTATGAACTTTTATCCACTTGTACAGTCAACACTACACCAAAACTTATACATCAGAGTCCATAGTTCATCTTTTCCCAATAATTTGAGAAATAGGGTAATTTTTTTGACTACTTTCCTATTATCAATTACTTTCCTTAGATGAAAACAAAATGAATTTCCTAACCATAATAATCCTTACATAAATCTCTTGTCACACCAATTAATAATCATAACAAATAATATTGAGTATATGAGTTGAGACTAATGTTTCCTAAGTCATTATGTATCAAATGTAATTGAAAATTCAACTGAATCACTATATGATTCTCATAATAATCTAGATTATATGTGATAGAAAACTTTAATAGTTTATTTATTCATGAATTAGTTTCTATAGAACATGTATTTTTCCCTTATAAACTTTTTTAAAATACCATTCTAATAAGTATCTTAAATTAAGCTACACATTTCTATAAGATTAAACATAATATTTAGTTTGTTAATGATGCTTATATTTATTTATAGAAAAATATTTTATAAATGAGTATCATGTTTTTAAAAAAATTAATAAATAATTTTATTAAATTTGATCCCACTAAAATGACGACAAATTTAGAATAAAATCAATCCCATTAGTGGGTAAAATCCATATTTCAACATGACATGGGTATCACGTAAATATTCCATGAATATATTTGGTAGAAAAATATTATCAATCATATCAGATATGACTCTTGTAAAGGAAATAGGATAAATCTTTTCAAAATTCATTATTTGGATTCAATCAACTTGATTCCTCTGGCTTCCCAATAGTTAGGGTTTTTCAGAAAATTATAACCTAAATAAAATTTTATGAATAAGGTACAAAATAGGCAGGGTCACCACATCACTTTAATTCTTAAAATAGGACGGTCTATAAGCACTTAATAGTAAGAGACAATCAAATTGAATGATTGATGTCAATAAAAGATACAATTTGTAAGGAATATAGCACTTAGTTTTTTGAAGGGGATTTTTACTCACCATATCATTTCATGCTATTTCCTTTATTCATGCATTCTTTTAGATTATTTAGTTTGGAATCCAATTAACTTCACTAAATCAATATATTGGAACCATATTTGAATGAAACTCTTTACATAACTCATAAATTATTTCACCAATCCGATTTAATTGTCAACTATATTAATAAATATCCAAATGTATCATATCCACAAGTAAAAGAAAATGATTTCATGTAATGGTTTGGAATTATATGAAATGAAAAATCATAAAATTAGTAATACATAAGTCAAACCACTCATTTTTGAAAAATAGAAAAATCCTCTACGCCAACAGAAAGTATAACCCATCATTCCTTTACGAAGAGATAATTTACCCAAGAAACATCTCAATTAAATAATAATCTAAACACTGATTATATATAAATAATAATTAAACACATTTCTCAATCACATAACCAAATATAATTCAATTTCAAAGTTAAATAAAATTAAATCAATATCTTACCTAGCATGTAACTCTTTATATGCATGCATGTTAACGTAGATATAGTTTCACTACATTAAAATTAATTTTTTTGATATTTTCTTTTAAATATATGATATTTTATGAATTATAATAATTTTAATTTAATTTATATTATTAAAACAATTTACACAATCTAAATATCACATAAATGACATTACGTAATCTTTTATCAAATCAATCATCAAAACTATTTTCAATGTTGTATATATTATTTTTAAATATGTCCATTTTAATTTAAATAGTTAAAAATAAGTATTTTGAACTATTTCATAATTTTAAAATATAAACACAAAATATTTTTCATTATTTTTATAATTTACAAACCCTTTATAAATTACACTTATAAATTCGATAAGAAATATTTTACATGAAAATTAATTATTATTCCATATAATTTAAAAGGTATTAGTAATTTTAACATTAATATTATGGAATATTTATTAATAAATGTTTCCAAAATGTTTCTTTAAATAATTATAAAAAATTTACAAGTAAATTTTTTATAAATAATTTTTTTCAATTAACAAATGTCCAGAAATACCTTTTATAATAATTTCTAAACAATTTTTATATTATATAATTCAATTCAAAATTTAATATAAGAAAAAAATTATGTTCAAATTATTTTTAATGATTTATGGTGAATTTTATATTATATCTAATAGGTTGTTGTGATTAAACAATTCATGATTTGATATTCATATTTTATCACTCGTAGTTCAATCATTGATTATGATAAGTTTCTAACACAAGTGTGTTTTTGTTTTTTTTCAATGTTAAAGAACCTTATGTATGGGGTAACCCATATGTAATATATACATGGAAGAAAAAGAAATGTCTCTTACACATAGGGAA
Organism: Viscum album; assembly: GCA_963277665.1. Classification (NCBI taxonomy): domain Eukaryota; kingdom Viridiplantae; phylum Streptophyta; class Magnoliopsida; order Santalales; family Viscaceae; genus Viscum; species Viscum album. The sequence goes on from OY728141.1 coordinate 1,804,997,250, forward strand.
AACACATTCTTATGAGCTAGTCATAAACTACAATATATATAATATATTAACTATAACTTAATGCTCTATTTTTCAAACCTATGACATATCAGTGTCATCGAATACAATGTCCTGATGTCATAAATTATTACATATAAAAATCAATGGGATTTGTTCTATGTCACTTTATATGAAATCCTCATATTGTTTTTGCAACTCAATCAGGTCGAAGGAAAAATAATATTATATTTAATGAATGGTAATATTACAATAAATATGGCTTAAAACATCATCTATCAGTAATATATCCCAAATTATAATCATGGTAAGGCTATGATACCACTCTAGGGTTTCAAAGGATCTAAAAACACTTTTTAAGCATAATAGAAGCAATATATAAACACAAATCCAAGATCAACCATGATGGATTGAAAAATGAAAACTATAATAGAAGATAACTATGAACCATTTTCTAAAGAATGCCTCTACAATTGTTCAACATCTAGGGTTCTTGAAAATGATACTATGAAAGGTAATAAAATTAAATCCCCCCCTGGATGTTTCAAAGATATGAAATAATTACTCTATGTTTTGGTGGGTTTTATCTTCTCTCTATGACTGTAAAACCTCATACCCTTTATGGGAGTGAAATTACATGGTAATTTGATGTTTTTTTTCAGTTTTGTTTTATTAGAAATGCAACATAGATTGAAATTATGGGAGATTAAATGTCTTTAAAAAATGTTTTTAGATGGATTTTAATATTCTATGGACACCATGGGTGTTTGATCAGAGGTAATTGAAGGGCCAATTTGTTGGATATTTCATAATCACACTAGTATTACATTCTCTACATGACCAAGTGGTATCACCATGAATGTGTCGTGGGAAGGTGGAGTCCCCCTCTTCTACGGTGGTTCATGGTATGAACATGTGTTCACTCTGTGAGCACATGTTCCTACTATTAAAGGTGATGGTGTTTATGTTCATAGGCAGGGATAATTTGAATTCTGGTTGTTTTCCCTTAATGATTTTTTGGAGTCATGGGTGGAAGGTGGAGGCCATTCGATCAACCTCTCCTCTCCCCTTCCCTCCCACATTCTTCCTCGAATTTTGATGATTACATGTGTGATCTCTTTAGGTTTTATGGGATAATACTCATCCATTTTCCTCTAATATTGGTTTCTATTGATTTGGACATCCTGATTCAGAGTTCTGATGTTGATTCCATTGGATCATGGTAGAATTGGATAATTTTTATGGGGAATTTTCTTGGCTTACAAAGAGGTAATCCCAAGATGACATATTCAAGACACCAAATGATATTTTGGTGGAGGTACATCACAATTTAAATTTTTATAAGGGGGTTTTTTAAATTTATTTAATATTGATATGAGGTTAGCTTTGATTGTTGGGGATTTTTCCTAGTTTTATTTAGTAACTAAATTTTTGACCTCCCACATGATCTTGGTTGTATTTTTTTGATATGAGGTCAACCGATGAGTTTTAGGCATTTATGATTATTAAAATTAAATTTAGTATTTAATTAATTTTAAATTGTTAAAATAAAGATGGAGATTTACTTATAATTATTTATAATTATTTATTTGATGTTATTCATTGAGTTAGGGCCTTAGTTTTTTATAATATGGACTGATGAAAGTTGGATGATCCTCGGTGAGTGATTATGGGTTGCAGATTAAAAATGGGAAGACTCTAAATGAGGTAGGTGGTATATAAACATTACCATTTGGTTTAGGATTTTTTATATGCATGTGGTATGTTGTCTATCCTCTAAGTTAATCTGATCATTTTTTAAAATAAATTTATATAATTTAAATAGAATTCTTATGGATAGATGGAATAATGTTCCATGGGAAGCATTGGACCCTTGTGCACTGTCATATATGCCTTGACAACTGATGACTATTAGATTGATTAAATTTTTGTGCTCGGTGACACTTGGATCCTAAAGGGTGTAAATTTAATGAAATATATTAAGTTAATGAGATTAATAAATTTTGGCGTAAGGTTCCCCTAGTGACCTCTAGGTAGGGGTAAATGACATACATAAATGTATTTCTTAGACACTGACCATGTGAGAAGCCTAAGAATACATGGATACATCAAGATAGTTGAGAGGATCATGGGGTGAGTGCCACCCCCCCCCCCCAAAGTGTATGAGCACTAGGTAGATGTGAACTATTCAGTTTGATGTTTGGTTTGGTGAATTGTCTGATCTGAGATGACCTGGAAGCCGAGATGGTCAAACTGATGTGAGGGAGGATTTCCATATAGGTCAAGTGAGGCAATTATTTGGTCATGTGGATGGAGAGGGATGATATTCCCTCCTAGTGATGGGTAATGGCCCAAGTGAATATATTAGGATATAGGAGCCCATGTGGGTTGTCAAAGTTATAGTGAGACCTAGGGACTAAAGAGGGTGACCTAGTGAGATTGACACTTGAGAGGCTGTGTTTGGAAAATGGGTAGTGTTGATTTCAGGTCTCATCTTGGAACCTAAATTAATTATTTGATCCTTATAAATTCATAGTGATGATTATAAGTCCAGTTTTTGGATGGCTAACAATGATTAAGAAAGATGGGTTGGGTGGATGGCCAACCCTTATGAGTTATGCTATTTAATATATTATAGTAGGAACATACATCCCTACAAGATTTATTTACATATATTGGATTCCTCATATATTCACATTGTATATATCCTCCATGCATGCTGTAATGAAATGCCCAATATTACCTCATGAGATTCAGGGTTTATACCTAACAACTATAAATTTTTAGAGATATCTCATATCTTTTGACATTGATCCTTCTACCACGTGACTTCATTTATTATAAGGAAAATACCTTGAGTTTTTATATGACCATATATTAATTTATTTAATAGGTTATTTCTCATAGAAATTGATAAAGTCCTCCCACGGTGCCCCCATTCTCTCACAAATCTCCTACTAAGCATTTGGAGAAACACAGTCAAGTAATGGATCCTCACATTCTCTTTTGTATTCAAGTTTATTTATTATCTTATGATTTATATTTCAAATTTATAATGTTGAGATATTTATTTATATATACCTTTTACTGATTAGTTTATTTCTAATCTATTATATGCCCATTTTTCTCTCATTAACCGTTTCTATTAATTTTTTAATGACATCAGTCTGCTGATGAATTTTCATCACGACTTTCCATCTAAATATAATTGTGTAGTGAATACCATAACAATTTCATATCAAGGGTGTTCAAATTTTTATATTATAATTATTTTATGTGGTTCATAAATTTATGAATCATGGAAAACACAATCTTGTAATACAATATTATGATGAATGAATCCATGTTTTATGATCTAAGCGGTATAGTTAAGCATGAGAATGAAATGAAAGTGACGGGTGCACCCATAATTAAATAGTGATCCAAGAATTGGGTAATTTTTATTATCATGAGATGACATGTTGGGAAAGGTATTAAATCTGATACCTTAATGGGAATTTTTTACATCATTATTTCTTAGTAGTTATCCTAAACCTATGGTTACGATGGAGTGTTTTAGGTTTTCATCACATTTCTCATGTTTCATTTATGTTATCTAAAAATATCATGTATTATTTTTCATGTTTATGATTTTCACTCTATTTATGCCCATTGGTTATGGATATTTTATAACATTTACTAATTTCATTATATAATGCCATTTTATTCCCTTACTTCTATTTATATCTCACCCATTTCTTATGTATGTCCACTGTTTATCCCATGTGGTATTAGGTACGATGTAATATTTTGAGCATGTTATGGATGTTATTAGTTAATATGAGCATTCCCTATTCTAAGTTGTTATGTAAGCTACCTAATCCATAGATACACTAGACCTATCAATCTATTGGTATGAAATATGTGTAATATTATGTAATAAATCATGCATTAATGTGAAATAAAGGGAAGGGTTTTCATAGTTGGTATCAACGGATTAGTTTAGTTATTTTGGGTATTATCATAAAAAACTCCAGAGAAAGATTTATTGATGACAATAATTATAATAAAAAATCTCTAAATGATTGTTTGTATATAGTATGCTTTTTATCAAGGAAATACATCCATTTATCGATACTAGAAGGGGATTTGGCTCTAGCACATATGTATATTGGGGTAAAACCCTAAAGCACTTCATTAAGATAGACTCCAATGAGAATTGGTGAACAGAAATGGGTCTTGCTGGCCCCTTTTTTGATAATACTGGGCGATATAATTTGGTAAATTTATAAGATCATTATGAACCATTCTTATGGGAACAGAAAATAGAAATTCACATAAGAGTATATGATAGGAATAGATCAACGATAACCAATATTGAATCCCAGAAATTCAAAATTTAAGGAAATAAATATAATTTACATGTTATCTATTTAATGTAATTGAACTGTTTTTTATGTGTTTAATGATCTAAAAATACAAATCATTGATTTTACCTCTATTCTAAACAATAGTTTGAATATGATTAATCAATTAAACAATCATTGAGATGACAAATGTGATGATTTCCCCAACAAGATGCCCAACACAATGGGAGAGGAAATAAAAAACATTATGATGATACTATCCTAGCTATCTTAAGTTATCAATATAAACCTAGATCTGGATGGTTCCCAAATCACCGTAAGGGAGAACAAGCTATAATTGAGACCATTATGGGACAAAGGCCTCTAGCTTTCAATGCTTCATTTGAAGCCTTAATCATAGAAATATAGATCAACTCTATTGATTCTGGGTTTCATATTAAAAATGGGAAGACTCTAAATGAGGTAGGTGGTATATAAACATTACCATTTGGTTTAGGATTTTTTTATGCATGTGGTATGTTGTCTATCCTCTGTGGTAATCTAAACATTTTTTAAAATGAATTTCTATAATTTAAAGAGAATTCTTATTGATAGATGGAATAATGTTCCATGGGAAACATTGGACCCTTGTGCACTGGCTTATATGGCTTAAAAACTGATGACTAATGGATTGGTTATATTTTTGTGATCGGTGACAGTTGGATCCTAAGGGGTGTAAATTTAATGAAATATATTAAGTTAATGAGATTAAGATATTTTGGCATAAGGTTCCCATAGTGACCCCTAAGTAGGGGTAAATGACATACATAAATGTACGTCCTACACACTAACAATGTGAGAATCCTAAGAATACATGGAGACTTCAAGATAGTTGAGAGGATCGTGGGTTGAGTGCCCCCCCCCCAAGTGTATGAGCACTGGGTAGATGTGAACTATTCAGTTTGTTGTTTGGTTTGGTGAAATGTCTGACATGAGATGACCTGGAAGTTGAGATGGTCAAACTAATGTTAGGGAGGATTTCTATATAGTTCAAGTTAGGAGATTATTTGTTCATGTGGATGGAGAGGGATGATAGGCCCTCTGAGTGATGGGTAATTAACCAAGTGAAGAAATTGGGATATATGAGCCCATGTGGGCAGTCAAAGATATAGTGAGACCTAGGGACTAAACAGGGTTACCAAAAGAGATTGACACATGAGAGGCTGTGTTTAGAAATGGGTAGTGTTGAATTCAGGTCTCACCTTGGAACCTAAATTAATTATTTGATCCTTATAAATCCATAGTGATGATAAGAAGTCCGGTTTTTGGGTGGCTAACCATGATTAAGAAAGATGGGTTGGGTGGATGGCCAACCCTTATGAGTTATGCTATTTAATATATTATAGTAGGAACATACATCCCTACAAGATGTATTTACATATATTGGATTCCTCATATATTCATAGCGGATATATCCTCCATGTATGCTGTAATGAAATGCCCAATATTACCTCTTGGGATTCAGGGTTTATACCTAATAACTCTAAATGTTTTGAGATATCACACATGGTTTGACATTGATCCTTCTACCATGTGACTTCTTTTCCTATAAGAAAAATACCTTGAGTTTTCATATGACCATATATTTATTTATTTACTAGGTTAGTTCTCATATAAATCGATAAATTCCTCCCAAGGTGCGCCCATTCTCTCACAAATCTCCTCCCAAGAATTTAAAGACACACAGTCAAGTAATGGATCCTCACATTCTCTTCTGTATTCATGTTTATTTATTATCTTATGCTTTATATTTCAAATTTATAATGTTGACATATTTATTAATATATACCTATTACTAATTAGTTTATTTCTAATTTATTATATACCCATTTTTCTATCTATGTAATAGAATGTTCTATTAAATGATTATCATAGTGAGGGTGATGCTTTTTAGTGGTGGACATTAATAAAAAAATATGTAGCCTAAGGAATATATTAAAGAAATGGGGTTGATGAATTAATGGAAAATGTTTTTTGATTAATATTTTCTTCATACTCTCTAAATTATAATTGAAAGGAATTTTCTAGACCGCATGAAAAAAGAAAATGAATCTATCTTGGCTTACAAGGAAAAGTTCACAGGAATTTCAAGATATGCCTCTTGTTTTTTGTTACCCCCAAATTCAAGGTAGATAGCTTCTTTAGTAGGCTAAAACCAAGTATAAAAAAATACATTGTGATCCATGAAATTGGCATCTATGAGAAAAATGTCAGATGTGCATCCAAATTATAAATTAATATCACAAAAAATCGCTAGTCAACGCTCGATATATTGTTAATTGCATAAACTTCAAGAAAATCGGAAACGGTTCAAACCAATGATTGGAGACAATGTTTTTTAGAGAAAACCTAAAACCTCTAAGGCAACCAGGGTAATATTTTTCTATCACAACTCCTAAGGTGGATCTAAAAAATGATTAGGTGATATTAATGCTAGTTATTCATTAAAGAATACCGAACATACTTATTTATTATTTTCATACACATTTCATAAAAGAAAAAATATTATAAGAACTATTCAAACACTATCACAAAGCTGATAAGTAGAGTATTTAGTTAAAATAAAAAATGGGTTAATTATTTCTTCCTTTGTATATTACTCCTCCCCTATCAAAATTTGGGTGATGAACTTCCTAACAAACCTTTTCATGCCCCATTTGGTGTAATTTGATGAAATAATGAGCATAGAATAAATTTCCCTAAACAGAGCCAACATAAATTTCCATGAGATGGAAATCACACTTCCTATAATGAATCGACCCACGACTATGTAAAAATGTAAGGAGATGGATGCATCTCCTTTAGAACCAGAAACTAAAGAATGGATATTATTTCCCTGTGATAAATTATATCTAGCTAAAATGGTTGAGTCTTAGGAAAATTCCATCCTTGAAGAGATTCCCATTCTGATGGAATATTCTAATATGTTTATTAAAGAATTTCTTAGTCTTCCTACAAACCATGAGGATTCAATTTTCAATCGATCTAATACCTAGGAAGTTGCCATTATCCATGAATCTGTATAGAATGGGTGTTATGGAACATGAGGATATAATGAAAAAACTTCATGATAATTTGTATAAAGGATCCATATGACCAAGTGCTTCACCTTGGGGTGCACCAATCCTATTCATCATGATAAAGGACATGTCAATTTTCATTTTAAAGGATTATCATGAGCTAAACAGGATTAAGATAATGAAAAAGTGCCCTCTGCCATAGATTTATGACTTGTTCAATCAACTATGTGGAGGGAAATACTTCTCTAAGGTGGATATTATGTTGGGATATTACTATGTTATGGTGAAGAAGGAGGATATCCCAAGACCGGTATTTTTCCAAGGTACATGCACTATCTGTTCATAGTGATTTCATTCAGACTCACTAATGGTCTTGAAATCATCATAGACTTGATGGATATCATCTTTATTGATTATCCTAATGAAATAATGGTAGAATTTATAGTTGATATTCTGAAATACTCTAAATTAAATTAGTATCATGAAGAGAACCATAGAACTATTCTAGAAAACATACGAAAGGAGAATCTTTATGAAAAGTATTGAAAATGAGAGTTTTTGTTAATGGAATTCTTGTTCATGTGGAAAATTATCATAAGAAATGGGAAATATTTGGACCATTAATAGATCGAATAAATTGATAGATGATTGGGGCCCAAATATATGAAAGATATACATAGTTTATTAAGATTATTTGGTTACTACAATAGATTTGTGTGAAATTTCTTATGTTTTTTAAACGCTATAACTATGCTATCTGAGAAGGGAATCAGTTTTTATTGGGAGGATGAATGTGAAGAGGGATTCTAGGAGTTTAATGGGATTATTATCACTACACCTATAATCACACTACCCACAGGTGGATAACTTTTTGTGGTACTCAGCAGTGATTCTAAGAAGGGTTTGGGATGTGTGTTAATGACGAATGAAAAAATTATAGTGTATTCTTCAAGGATATAAAATGTTCATGAATAGAACAACCCAACACATGATCTTGAGTTAATTATTGTGATAATCTATTTGAAATTTTATTGGAATTATCTCTTTGGGGAGAAGTGTGAATAATATATGGATCAAAAAGGACACAAATACATAGTTAAACAGAAAGAGATGAATATTCACTAATGAATATGGTTAGATCTAATAAAGGACTATGACTACTCAACTCAATACCGCCCAGGGAAAAAAATAATGTGGAAGATGCTCTATGTAGAAAGAACCATCAATTCTATCATTGAAGATAATTGAGAGGGATCCAATATTCATTAATTTTAAATGGATTGATATGGGAATAATGAAATAAGGAACATGGTTAATCCTTTCATTAATTATTTCTCAATTGTCCCTTCTAGAGAATATAATGGGTTCTCTAAGAAATGATATTGGAAATTAGAAGAATGTGAGATCTATAAAAATGGTAAATCCTCAAATTCCAATGTTAATGAAGAATGTGATGTAATATTTGATTCACAACAATGTGTACCAAAAAATAATAAGCTAAAGAATGAACTGTTGGATGATGCATATAGTTTGACTTTCTCAATCTATCTAGAAAACATTAATATGTATCAAGATCTCTTAGAGCACTATTGGAGGGACTATATGAATAAGTATATCATGAAATATACATCAATATGTCTTGAATGTCATCAAGTACATGCGTAATCTAAAAAATACAAGGGGATGATGCAACCATTACTGATACATACATGGAAATGGGAAAACACAAGAATAATATTTTTTAATAGTCTTCCCAGGAACTTAAAAAAGAGATAATACTATCTGGGTTGTGGCGGATCTCATTACAAATATTTCACACTTCATTGTGATATGATAGGATTCTTACTCAATCATCATTCATGGATATACATTAAAGAAGTAGCGAGGCATCATGGAATACCACTATCAATTGTATCTGATCTTGATCAACGATTTACCCCATTTTTTAGAAGATTTTCAACATGGTCTAAATGTTTATTTGAACATCGACAAGATTTATCACCCACAAACTGATGTCCAATCTGAGATAACTATCTTTGAAAATGAGGATATTTTGAGAGCATGATAAATTTGCGTCAATGGAGGATGGGACCAACATCTTCCTCAAGTTGATTCCTCATACAATAACAGTTTCTAATCTAGCATCCAAATGGATCTTGATTAATACCTTTATGGAAATAGGTGGTGAACACCTGCTTGTTTGGATGAATTTATGGAATACAAACTCATCTATCTTGAAATGGTAGAGGAAATGGTGGAAAAGGTAAAGACCATTCAGCACCACATCAAGGATGCCCATAGAGGAAAAATGAGCTATGATGAAAATCATTAATGAGGCATAGATTTAGATGTTGGAGACAGGTTCTTCCTATTCATATCACCATGGAATAAATTCATGAAATTTGGGAAGAAAGGAAATCATAGTCTAAGATATATCGACCCCTTTTAGATCATTGATCTCATCAGAGTCGTGTCTTATCGACTACCAATCCCACTAATCCTATCTCAAATACATGATGTATTCCATGTATCCCTCTTAAGGATTTAAATTAAAGACCCCTCATATGTACTCAATCCATAGGTGGTAACATTGGAGAATGACCATTACTATGAGGATAAACTGGTGATGATCTTAGATCATAGAGACAATGTTCTACGAAATAAGGCAATCCACCTTGTCAAAGTGTTATCAAGAAAACCAATGTTTTATAAAGTGATGTCAGAACTGGATGAGGTGATGAAATAGAAATATACTCATTTTTTAAGGGGTGAAATGAAAATTTTGAGGGTGAAAAATAAAAAGGGGGATATTGTAAAGACCTGATCAATTATAAATAAAACCACATATAGATTTAATTAATTGTATTATTTTTAAATATTGTTACATAAAACACATACACATAATTGGTTTTATAACATATCAGATTAAAAATACCAATAATAATCATAACCATTGATATAATATCCATTGATAAATGACCATATGATTTGTAAAAATATATGGTTTGGAGAAATCTAATTGACATAGAAAAAGGAAGTGATGGCCTCAAGTAATAGGATTATACCATATGAATCCCATTTATCAATGATTTTTATGGAGATATAATCACTAGAATTTATCTATAATCAATTGCAATCTAATATCAAAAAAAAAAGAATGATATAAACAATTTTTAGGATATGTTAAATCTCATTAAGAGCATGACCCAAACCATGTACACTGAACCACCCCATGAGTGTCACACCATTGTTCACCTTAACCTTAGGATTTTGTTTCTAGTGTGTTAAAGGGATATGTATCAAGAACATAGTAATGTGAATATGTAAAATGTATTTTGATTAGAAAAATTTTATTTTCTTCTTCTTAATATCAGTTTATAAATGTTTTTTATTTTCAAAAAATAAATGAAAAAATATGTATTTTTGTGTAATATTCAAATTCTATTAAGGAATTTATATTATTGAATTAATGGATTTTTGAAAAAAAATATTTAAAAAAATATTATTAATAAATAATTTTTATTAAATATGAATAGTAATAATGAAGTAAAATGTAATTTTTATAAGGGTTTAAAAACTGTTATTGTAATAAAACCAAACGTTTCACAATAAATATCAATTATTATTTTTTGAGTGAACATTCAAATATTTAGAAAATTATTTTTTTAAATTGAATATTATTTTTATAATATTAAACTCACTATTATCCAATGTTTAATTTTTCATAATTTTATGAGAATGTCATCTTTTTGGGAAAAAAATTAAATATTGTGTATATATATACGGTTAGTATTATGACATTACGATGACCTAAAGGTGATGTAATAAATAATATAATTGGTATACGTGAATAAATATATGTTTTCACTTCAAAATAATGTGACTCTAAGTAGATTTTATAAATTTAATAAAGCCTTTATTAATCCAAAAAAACCATGAATATTTTTTATAGTTTTAAAATAATATTTTTTATAGTTTTAAAATAATATTTTTTAAGAGTATGACTCACCTCCACATCACCAAGGGGTAATATTTTTATAATTTTGGACCTTGATCATATAAAATAATGATAATAATCCCATTTTTTCGGAAACCATGGGAAAAACACATGGGAAGGTTTGTGGTTTTGGTTTTTATCACATAATGACCAAAACCTATGTTTGAGAAATTATAAAGAATCCCCCTCTTTTTTCCTATATAAACCCACAAAATATTTTATTTCTAATAACTAAAAATACTTGGATCACATTTTAACTCTTCCCTACTCTCTCTAGAGTCCGCCCAAGGTTTCCCAAGCTCTTGTGAAACTCCTCCCAAGCATTTGGAGACACACACTCAAGTAAGGGATCCTCACATTCTCTTCATTATTTACGTTTATTTATTATCTTATGCATATTTGTTACAATTAATAATGTTGGTATATGTATTTATATATCCTTATTAGTAACCATTTTATTTATAAATTATGATATACACCTTTTCTAACATCAATCCAATTCGTGAATATTTATCTAACATTGTTATCCTTCCAAAATTTCATTGTGATTTTCCATGCCAAAAGAATTATGTAGTGAATAGTATAACCATTTCAAATAAATGGTTTTTATATATATAAAATTATATTTATTTTACTTTGGACATAAATTTATATATTCCACACTCCTTGATCATTCAATAAATTATGATGTTGACTAAAACCAAGTTGAATGATCTTTGTGGCACACTTAAGAAGGAGAATGAAATGAAAGTGATGGGTGTGCCCAAATTATATAGAAATCTAATGAATTGGGTAAAACATAGTCTTGTGAGATGTCATGTTTGAAAAATAAGTAAACCTTATTCTTTTATTGGACTATGTCCATCATAATGTCTTGGTAGTTATCCTTGACCTATGTTTTTGATGCAGTGTTTAAATTTGTTTCAACATTACCCATATTGACTTTAAGTTATCAATATATATAATGTATTATTATTAATTTTTATGATTATCACTCATTTTACTCACATTTTTTATGTCTATTTTATAACCTATATTACTTTATTCATGTTATTCCATGATTGTTCCCTTACTGGGATTTATATCTCATCCTATTCTTATGTATTTTTTTGGGTTATCCAACACAATATTAAGTATGAATGAATTTTTTGAGCGTGTTAAGGACGTTTTAAATAAATATGACGTATTCCACATATTATTTTGTTATGTAATGCACCTAATTCCCAAATACACTAGACTTCTCAATCTTCTAGGTTGCATTATGTGTAATCATATGTAATAAATATGGTTTCAATATGAAATAAAGTGAAATGTTATAATAGTCACCTCTATTAGAATAATATTTTGGGAATAACACTGTGATTTACTAGGGGCATCACGCTTTGAATTGGGTGTTGAGTTGGACACTATGATGGTAAAGGTTAATCTATCTAGGAATCAGCTACGGAACTAGATGCTATTACTATATTTTCTAGGCTCATCCCCTTGGGAATAAATTGTGTATCCTGATGCTGTTACTAAATTTCCTAGGGCCACACCCTTGGAATCAGATATAGATCCTAATGTTATTAAAAAATTTCTGAGATCTACAACCATAGGAATAAACTGTATTCCTGAAGCTACTATTGTATCTCCTAGGGTTATCACTCTAAGGATCACTTTTATTACTGAAACTATGAATCACCCAAGGTAATATCCCAGGGGTTGGTGTATTCACCTTATATAATGGAACAATTTCATAACATGATCAGAGACACTTCAATACTGGATGGAGTGTATTTGGGTTGAAAAAAAGTATTGTCGTTGAACCCATGGGTCATCCATGGTCATTTATTTCCGATTCAGAATTTTGTTTATTTATCCAGATGAGTATAACACTTATGTACATTATCTTTAATAGTTTTGTACGGGAATTTATTGGTGTCCCTCTATCCAGTAATAATCACACCCTACTCAGGTGTCCAGGGCCTAAGGTTACCCTAGATTCCCCTAATTATCATAGTTTCATTTTAGATAGAGGCTTGATGTAGCTTGATCGAGTGACGTAACTAATTTGGGATTTAAATATTGATTGAGACAATACATAAGGATGGATGTAAATCCTAAATGTTTCATTTCATTTGTTCTATATATGTAATCCGACATGTTTTTTATTTATGTTGTTGTGTGTTGGAATTACCTTGAGTCTGTATGACGGTATGCTTCAACATTTTATTTTACATACCATTTTGAATTTTATTTCTTCATCATACTATGATAAATTATTATTTTTTCATGGATATTGTTGAGTTAATATTCAATTATTAAGTAGTATGATATGGGAGTAAAGTCTCCCCATATAAACACCCAATACCCAAATACTAGTCAAAAACCTATGTTGTACAGGGTGGTCTGCCTAAGGTCCTAATGAAAACTATGGTTTGGACACTAATCAGTGGTTGATGCCTGTGGGAGGATGTTACAATGTGGAATCAGAGAATTTGATTAACTAGTGTAAAAAATTGTATCAATGATATATATTTCCTTATTAAGACATCCTAGACTCACAATTCTGGACCAGGTTCTAAACATACACACTTTTTATAAATTTCATGAATTAAATGAAGCTCCTAATATCTAATGATTAGTGTATTTGGGAACGAGTTACTTGTATAGTTTTATCTCTCAATACAGATTATATTTCATCTATAAAAGCTCACCACACATATGACTATTCTATATGCATCCCTTTCATTGATATTATTGGGGAAAATGTGGAAACATAATAAAGGGTGACCTATATAGCATAACAAGTGAAACATTATGAAAATAAAAGAAAAATTAACATTATGTGTGAAACATGAGACATAAAATTAGAACATGAACATAAATAAAATAGTCATAACATGATCATAAGAACAAAAGGCATAACATGACCATTATTACAAGAGGCATAAGAAGGAAATATGGAAAAAAACCTAAACATGGGACATTTATAAACATATTATCACACCTCATCACTATGAAATTGTAAAACATATTATCATGTCCATTGAACAATGTATAATTATAAATTACTAAGGTATGTTTTCATGGTATCACGAACATTTCATCTCTAATGATTAATTATTTTCCCAATGAATTATATTTCTATCATATTTCACACTTCATATGTTTAAATTTATTGGGAAATATAATGATAAACATGCATAAATTCAATAATAATAATTATATGATAATCCCATTAAAATTTAAATGAGTATCCAATGAAATCTTGTAATATTATAGGTAAAGACACATCAATCAATATAGTGAATTATAATGTTATTAGACTATATAGATAATGGGTATACAATTTTGTTTAAAATATCACCAGTTAATAAATTCATTCTTATTATGTTGAACACCCATCAATTAGAATAATCATAGAAGGGAATCCACAAGGGAGAGGCATTAAAAGGATAATCTTACAATGAAGATGATAAAAAAATAGAGACAATGATGAATCATAGATATTTAATTTCCACCATACTACATGTACATAGTAACATGGATGTGGAGGATAAAATTTAAAACCATGATAATGAGGGATATTGATAGAGATGGTATTAATTAATTACCAATTGGGAGGGAAATAAACATCTTTTAATGGATTAATGTGACTATCTGGGTGAATATCCATCCTTCATCTTTAAAAACTATAAGATGTTCACAATTAAATGTGTAGTACCCCAAATAAAGGAATGATAACATGTAGTGTTATATGTTACATTAATTTATTATATATATTAATGGAATGTAAATATAAATCCATATATTCTAATCCATTATTATGGATGATAAAATGCATGTGGATTTTTCAAATCAAATCCCCTGGGAGTGTCAAACCTAGTTTACAACAAGGAATCTTTATCATTCACCTAGAGATGATCAAATTAATACCCAATATGACCTTTTTGTGTTCATTATCCCAAAGTACATCAATTTTATATCCACATACACCAGTAATATCCTTATAGGTATTTCATTTTTAGGAATACCACTCAAATTTTTATTTATTAAATTTATTATGGGTTTATGTCTATTAGAAATATTGAGAACTATAAAGAATTTTGTAGGTAGTATAATGAGTGTTAATAGTGATATATCATTGATAAAATAGTAAGGATATTATAAAAATGTTTTATAAAAACCATTACTATTGAAATTAAAAATAATTTAAAAAGTAACACATAGCTAATGGTAAAGGATGGTGGAAAACCCCTATTTTGGTAGAGTAATAACGTAGAAAAAGGCTATAATGAGAGAGAATAAATAAAATATCATAAAAAAATCAAATGGAGGATAATTTTTTTATTAAAATGAATGTTAGTATATAAAAAATTATTTAAAAATACATTATAACAAAAGTATTATACTCGAAAAGGAAAGAGGAGGATTGGGGAAACCCTTACCTCTCTTGGTCTTCTTAGCTTAGAGATGACCCTTCTAACCAGAAAAACACTTAATGATTAAATATGGAGAAATGTAAGAGACTCATTGAGTGATATTCTATTTCAGAACTAAGAATTTATTTTGTGTGATAATGATATTATGTGGTGTTTTGTGGGTTTAAATATTGATAATTTTATTATTGAGGCCAACCACTTTTGGGTGGAATTAATTTGAACGAATTTGGTTTATAATTAATGTTGAAAATGTTTTTTAAGATCATAAAAACCCATAAAACCTATTTAATGGGTTTTATGAATTTATTACTTTCTCTTTTAATTTTAACCTTGTACACAGTTTCACATTAACCGTTTTAAATCACTTGTTAACCTAGTAACATATTCTTCTAAATTAATATATATTTACACTTATTAACTAATTTTAAAATTATTATTCAAAATATTATATCCAATTTACATGATAAAATTCATCAATGTTCTAAAAATTATTTCGAAAGAAATAAATTTATAATGATTTATTTAGAAAGATGTAACTAAGGTACCAAAATATCAATCATAGGTTTATAAATGTGACAAATTATTTTAAAATTAAATACATTGATTTAAAAACTCATTTTTTTGATCAATATAAAGGATTAAAAAATCTTAATTTAATATCATATAATGTTTAGTTCATATATTTTATGGTTTTTAATAAAAATGATTTTTTCAATTTTCCCGAAAAAAACATGTTTAGAAATGAATCCTGAATATTTACATTGGGTTTAATTTTATGTGATTAATAGAAAATGATATTAGTTTTATGAAGATAATTTTTTATATATGAAAAAATAATTTTTTAATTAAAAATAATTATTTATTAAAAAATACATTCTTTTATGGCAATATCTATTTTCTAATGAGGATGTTGATATTCCAACGGTCACATTTATTCAATACATCTTATAGATCACACCTCTCATTTGATAAAATCACATTGAGGGTTCAATATTGTTTATTTTTAAAAATTTCAATTGGATATCTATTTTTTATTTTTTATAATCTATTTCATCTCTAGATAATCTTTGGAGACCATAATGATTAGAATTTTCCAATACTATTTGTTTTAGAGATTATTATTTATTAAACTATTATAGTATTTTGTATTTGTAAGGATATGATCATTTAGTAAATGTATTATTCTCAATTAATGAAATAAATCATTGTTAATTTTCTATTACGAAAGATGTTACATAACCTTTTAAAAGTAATATTTCAAATAAATAAAACATATAAACAAAATATGTTAAAACAATATAAATTAAATTAAATGAAATGTATATTAGAAATGCATAATAATGTATTATTTACATCTAACCATTTATTTTATCATGTGTTTGAACATAATATGTAATATTAAAGTTCCTCGAAAGGTTATATGTTATAATTTTATGATAAAGAAAACAATATGCATACTTTGTTATTTTCTAAATTATAATTACATAATTAAAAAGATGATGTAAAAATGAAACAATTAATAAATGAAATATAGTTATCAAATAAAACTATATATTTAAAATTAATCTTAAATACTGTAAAATAATAATTATAATTTATTTTAAAATGATGGAAGATGGAGGTAGGAATGTTCATGGAATGTGGAAGGCGATTGATATTTATCACCCTTTGATCATGGGTTTGAGACCTATGGCCTTGACGATTGTGACGAGTAGTTGCTAGGCCCATGAGATTACTATTTTCAAAAACAAATTAATCAATAGACCTATATTATACTAGGAAAATATGTAAACAAATAACTCAAGAGACATATATTTGTATTAAAATTTGGTTTGTTAAAATAAGAAAAAATTATTAATCGTTAATATTTATAATTTTAAAATATAATTAATAAAAGCATTCACTAAAAATACAAAATTTTACATTCTACCCCTTAAAAAATGATTCCACATAATTATATTAATTGATAAATGATTACTAAACCCAATTTTAATATAAATTTTATCTATATAATGGACACATTATAATTTCATAGGAGATGTTAATCATATGGGGTCATACCAGTTATTCTTAAAACAATCATCTAGAGATAATTTTTATTCATCTAATGATATAAACCCAAATATTTTGAATCCTAATTCCCAAAAAATATCCAAACTCTACGGTGACATAAACTAAGATTCCCTAGATCCACACATACATATTTTATTCTAAACATACCTAATTTTTACACATCACATGAAATATAAAAAACTTCAAAAATTAAATGTTCAATGTCTTTATGAACTATATAAATTTACAGCCTTAACCCTAAATATAAAGTATTTTTTTAACATCTCAAATTTTTAGAGATGTACATACACATTTTTTCTATTCTAAACCTCTTCTTTTGTGTTAATAATGTGTTTAAAGGGGTTAAGAGCAGTTAAAGAGTGTTTACGGATTGTTGAGAGCCTGATTCTCTAGAATTTGGGGAGGTAGACTGAGCCACATGGTTAAAACATGATTAATGATAATCACGAAACTAAGCCATGAGGGTAACTAATTTAAAAGAAGGAGGACCAATAGTTTAGATAAACCCTTGTGATTCAGGATTAACATCCAAAACAATGTCTCATAAATGATATAGTGGCATTTATAATGATCAAATATTTTCCCCATGTTTTGGAAGAGTTTTTTACATGGTCTAAATACCGAGTTGAACATCAACAAGATTTATCACCCCTAGACTGATGGACAATCTGAGATACCTATCCATGAAAATAAGGATATTTTGAGAGCAATATAAATTTATGTCAATGGAGGATGAGACCAACATCTTCCTCTGGTTGATTCCTCATACAATAACGGTCTCTAATCTAGCATCCAAATGGATCTTGATTAGTACCTTTATAGAAATAGGGGGCGAACACCTGCATGTTTGGAAGAATTTAGGGAATACAAACTCATTGATTTTGAAATGGTCGAGGAAATGGTGGAAAAGGTAAAGACCGTTCAACATCACATCAAGGATGCCCAGAGATGAAAAAAGAGCTATGATTAAAATCATTGATGAGACATAGATTTTGATGTTGGATACATTGTCTTCCTATGCATATCATCATGGAATATATTCATGAGATTTTAGAAGAAAGGAAATCATAGTCCAAGATATATCGTGCCCTTTTAGATCCTTGATCTCATTGGAGTGGTGTCTTATCAACTACCAATCCCACCAATCCTATCTCAAATATATGATGCATTCCACGTATCCCTCTTATGGATGTAAATAAAATACCCCTCATATGTACTCAATCCATAGGTGGTAACATTAGAGAATGACAATTACTATGAGGAAAAACTGGTGATGATCTTAGATCATAGAGGCAATGATCAATGAAATAAGGCAATCCACATTGTCAAAGTTTTATAAAAAAAAAAACAAAAGTTTTATGAATTGATGTTAGAACTGGATGAGGTGATGAAATAGATTTATCCTCATTTGTTTTAAGGGGTGAAATAAAAAATTTGTTGGTGAAGAACCAGAATAGGGAGATTGTAAAGAGATGATCTATTATAAAAAACCACATATAGATTTAATTAATTGTATTAATTATAAATATGGTTACATAAAACACAAACACATAATTGGGTTTATAACATATTAGATTTAAAATACCAATAATAATCATAACCATTGATATTATATCTATTGATCAATGATCATATGATTTGTAAAAATATATGGTTTGGAGAAATCCAATTGACACAGACAAAGGAAGTGATGGCCTCATGTAATAGGATCATACCATATGAATCCCATTTATCAGAGCTTCTAATAGATATATAATCACTATAATTTTTCTTTAATCAACTGAAATCTAATATCCAATAACATAAGAATGATATAAACCATTTATAGTATAAGTTCAATTTCATTAAGAGCATAACCCAAACCATGTACACCGGACCACCCCATGAGTGTCTCGACATCGTTCACCTTAACCATAGGGTTTTTATCTTGTGTGTTAAAAGAATATATATCAAGACCATTGTAATGCGAATATGTTAAATGTATTTTTAATAGAAACATTTTCTTGTTTTCTTCTTACTGTTACATTATAAATGTTTTTTATTTTCGAAAATTAAAACAAAAAAATGAATTTTTGGGTAATATTCAAAATAAATTAAAGAATTTATATTATTTAAATAATGGATTTTTTGAAAAAAAATTATTTTTATAAAATATTATTAATAAATAATGTTTATTAAATATAAATAGCAATAATTAATACAAACGTAATTTTTATAAGGGTTCAAAAACTGTTATTATAATAAAACCCAACGTTTCTCAATAAATGTAAATTATTATTTTCAAAGTGAACATTCACATATTTAAAAAATTATTTACAGAAAGTGAATATTATTAATAGAATCTTAAACTCTAAATTATCTGATGGTTAATTTTTCATAATTTTATGAGAAAGTCAACTTTTTGGGAAAAAATTAAATATCGTGTATATATATATACGGTTTGTATTCTGACATTACGATTACCCAAAGGTGATGTAATAAATAATATAATTGGTATACATGAATAAATATATGTTATTACATCAGAATAAAGTGACTCTAATTTGATTTTAAAAATTCAATAATGCATTTATGAATCCACCAAAACCATTAATATTTTTTATAGTTTCAAAATAATATTTTTTAAGAGTATGAATCACCTCCTCCTCACCAAGGGGTAATATATTTATAATTTTTGACCTTGATGATATAAAATAGGTAAAATAATCCCTATTTTTTTGAAACCTTCGGAAAAAACCTTGTAAAGGTTTGTGGTTTTGGTTTTTTATTATATAATATCCAAAACCTTTGTTTGAGAAATGATAATGAATCCCCCTTATTTTTTGCTATATAAACCCACACAATATTCTATTTATAATCACTAAAAATACTCGGAGCACATATTAACTCTTCCATACACTTTCTATAGTCTGTCCAGGGATTCCCCAAGCTCTTATGAAACTCCACCCAAGCATTTGGAGACACACACTCAAGTAAGGGATCCTCATGTTCTCTTCTTTATTCAAGTTTCATTATTATCTTATGAATTTTTGTTAATATTAATTATGTTGGTATATTTATTTATATTTCCCTATTTCTATCCATTTTATTTAAAAATTATGATAGACCCCTTTTCTCACATCAAACCAATTTATGAATTTTTATCTAACATCGTTATCCTTCCAAAATTTCATCGCGATTTTCGATGCCAAAACAACTATGTAGTGAATAGCATAACCATTTCAAATAAATGGTTTGAAAATATATAAAATTATATTTATATGACATGGGACATAAATTTATATATTCCACACTCCTTTATCATTCAATAAAATATAATTTTGAATGATACCATGTTGAATGATCGTTGTGGCACACATAAACCTGAGAATGAAATGAAAGTGATGGGTGTGCCCAAATTATATAGCGATCCAATGAATTGGGTAAAACATAGTCTCATGAGATTTCATGCTAGAAAAAGGAGTAAAACTTATAATTTTATTGGACTATGTCCTTCATAATGTCTTGGTAGTTACTCTTGACCTATGTAGATGATTCAGTGTTTAAAGTTGTTTCAACATTACCCATATTGCCTTTATGTTATCAATCTATATCATTTATTTTTATTATTAATTTTTATGATTATCACTATTTTTATTCAACATTCTATGTCTATTTTATAACATGTTTTACTTTATTCATGTTATTCCAAGTTTTTTACATTACTAGGCTATATATCTCACCTTATTCTTAGGAATGCCCTTGGGTTATCCCTCATAGTATTAGGTATGAAGGAATATTTTGAGCTTGTTAAGGGTGTTTTAAATAAATATGATGTATTCCACATATTATGTTCTTATGAAATGTACCTAATTCCCAAATACACTTGTATTATCAATCTTCTATTTTGTATTATGTGTAATCATATGTAATAAATCTGGTATTAATGAGAAATAAAGTGAAAGGTTAAAATAGTCATCCCTATAAGAGTAATATTTTGTGAAAAACACTATGATTTACTAGAGAAATCACTCTTTGAATTGGGTGTTGATTTGGACACTATGATTGTATAAGTTAATACATCAAAGAATTAGATACAGAACTAGATGCTATTACTATATTTCCTAGGCTCACCCCCTTATGAATTAATTGTGGATCCTGATATTGTTACTATATTTCCTAGGGCCACACCCTAGGAATCAGTTGTTGATCCTAATGTTATTAAAACATTTTCTAAGATCTACACCCATAGGAATAAATTTTATTCTCGATTCTACTATTGTAGCTCCTAGGGTTAACACTCTAAGGATCAATTTTATTCCTGAAACTATGAATCACCAAAGGTAATATCCTCGGGGTTGGTGTATTCACCTTATATGATGGAACAATTTCATAACATGATCAGAGACACTTAAACACTGGATGGAGTGGATTTGGGTAGAAAAAAAGAATTTCGGTTGAACCCATGGGTCAACCACAGTCATTTATTTAGGATTCAGAATTTTGTTTGTTCATCCAGATGAGTATATCACTTATGTACATTGCCTTTACCAGTATTCTATGGGACTTTATTGGTGTCCCCCTATCCAGTTATACTCACACCCTACTTAGGTATTCAGGTCCCAAGGTTACCCTAGATGACTTCATTTATCATAGTATCATTTTGTATAGAGGCTTGATGTTGCATGATCGAGTGAGGTAACTCATTTGGGATTTAATGACTGATTGAGATAATACATAATGATGGATGTAGGTCCTTAATTTTTTATTTTATTTGTTTTGTATATGTGACTGGACATGTTTTTTATTTATGTTGTTGTATGTTATAATGACCTTGAGTCTATATGATGGTATGCTTCAACATTTTATTTTACATACCATTTTGAATTTTATTTCTTCATAATACTATGATATTTTTTTCATGGATATTGTTGAGTTATTATTAAATTATAATTCCCTATGATATGGGAGTATATTCTCCCCATATAAACACCCTGAACCCAGCTACTAGTCAAAAATCTATGCTGTACAGGGTGGTCTGCCTAAGGTCCAAATGAAACATATAGTTTGGAGACTAATTAGTGGATCATTCCAGTGGGAGGATGTTACACTATGGAATCAGAGAATTTTTGGAATTTAATTCACACATTATATCAATGATATATATTTCCTTACTAAGACATCCTAGACTCACACTTCTAGATCATATTCTAAACGCACATACTTTTTATATAATTCATGAATTAAAAAAATCTCCAAATATATATTGTTTAGTGTATTTGGGAACGAGGTAAATGTAATGTTCTAACTCTCAACACACATAATATTTCATCTATAGAAACTTACCACACATATAACTATTCTATATGTATCCCTTTCATTGATATTATTGGGGAAAAGGGGAAACATAATAAAGGGTGACCTATATAGAATAAAAAGTGATATATTAAGAAAATAAAATAAAATGTACATCATGTGTGAAACATGAAGCATAATATAAGAAAATTAACATAAATAAAATAATCATAACATGATCATAAGAACATGAGGAATAACATGACCATAAGTACATGAGGCATAAGATGGAAATATGGAATAAACCGAAACATGAGACATTTATAAACATATCAGCAGATCTCATCACAATGAAATTGAAAAAAATATTTTCATGTCCATTGAACAAGGCATCATTATAAATTTCTAAAGTATGTATTCATGGTATCAGGAACATGTCATCTCTAGAGATTAATTATGTTCCCAATGAATTAGATTTCTATCATATTTCACACTTCATATGTTTAAATTTATTAGATAAATTTAAAGATAAACATACATAAATTCATTAATAATCATTATATGATAATCCCATTTGAATTGAAATGGGTATCCAATAAAATCTTGTAATATTCCATGTAAACCCCATCAATAAATATAGTGATTTATAATGTAATTACACAATATAGATAATGGGTATACAATTTAGTCAAGAATATCCCCAGTCAGTAAATTCATGATTATTAGGTTGAACACCATTTAATAAGAATAATAATAAAAGGGAATCAATAAGGAAGATACATTAAAAGGATAATCTTACAAAGGTGATGATAAGAAAAAACAGTGACAATGATGAATCGTAGATATTTCATTTCCACCATACTACATGTACATAGAAACATGGATGTAGAGGATAAAATATAAAACCATGATAATGAGAGATATTGATAGATATGATATTAATTCATTACAAATTGTGTTGGAAATAAACTTCTTTTAATGGATTAATGTGACTATTTGGGTGAATATACATTCTTTATCATTAAAAACTGTTAGATGTTCAAAATTCTATGTGCTGTACCCCAAACGAAGGAATGATAATATGTAGTGTTACAGGGTATATTAATTTATTATATATATTAATTGAATTTAAATATCAATCCATATATTCTAATCCTTTTTATAGATCATAAAATGTATGTGAATTTTCCAAATCAAATCCCCTGGGAGTGTCAAACCTGGTTTTCAATAAGGAATCATTATCATGCACCCAGAGATGATAAAGTTAATAACCAATCTAAACTTTTTGTGGTGATTATCCTTATGTACATCTATTTTATATCCACATACACCAGTAGTATCTCTATAGAGATTTCATTTCTAGGAAAACCACTTACAATTTTATTTATTAAATTTATTATGGGTTTATGTCTATGGGAAATATTAAGCACTGTAAATAATTTTGGAGGTAGTATAATGAATGTTAATAGTGATATATCATTGATAAAAAAATAAGGAAATTATAAAAATGGTTTATAATAATATTTACTATTGAAATTAAAAATTATTTAAAAAGTAACACATAGCTAATGAGAAAGGAGGGTTGAAAACCCATATTTTGGCAGAGTAATAACATAGAAAAAGGCAATAATGACAGGGAATAAATAAAATATCATTAAAAAAAATCAAATGGAGGATAATAAAATTTATTAAAATGATTGGTAGTATATAAATAATAATTTAAAAATACATTATAACAAAATTATTATACTTGAAAAAGAAAGTCGAGGATTGGGGAAACCCTTACCTCTCTTGGTCTTCTTAGCTTAGAGATTTCCCTTCTAACAAAAAAACACATAATGATTAAATATGGAGAAATTTAATAGACTCATTGGGTGATATATTATTTTATAACTAAGAATTTACTTTATGGGATAATGATATGATGTGGTTGTTTTAAGGGTTTAAATAATGATTATTTTATTATTCAGGCTAATCACTTTTGGGTGGAACTAATTTGAATGAATTTGTTTTAACATTAATGTCGCAATGGTTGGTTAAGATCATTAAAACCCATAAAAACTATTTAATGGGTTTTAGAAATTTATTACTTTATACTTTAATTTTAGCCCTGTACATTGTATCATGTAAACCGTCGTAACTCACTTGTTACCCTAGTAACATATTCTTATAAATTGAACTATATTTACACTTATTAACCACTTTTAAAATTACTATTCAAAATATTATATCCCATTTACATAATAAAATTTATCAATGTTCTAAAAATTATTTCTAAATAAATATATTTATAAAGAATTTTATTAGAAAAGATGTAATTGAGGTACCAAAAGATCAATCATAGGTTTATAAATGTATCATATTATTTTAAAATTAAATATATTAATTTAAAATTTCATTTTTGATCAATATAAAGGATTAATAAATCTTAATTTAATATCATATAATGTTTTGTTCATATATTTTAAGGTTTGTAAGAAAAATGGTTTTTTTAATTTTCACCAAAAAATAAACATGTTTTCAAATATATCCCAAATATTTACTTTGGGTTTAATTTTATGTGATTATTAGAAAAAGATATTATTTTTATCAAGATAAATCATTATATATGAGAAATTAATTTTTTTAATTAAAAATCATTATTTATTAAAAACTACATATTTTTATGGAATAATCTATTTTCTAAGGAGGATGTTGATATTCCAAAGGTCACATTAATTAAATATATCCTATAAATAACACCTCTCATGTGATAAAATTACTCTTAGGGTTCAATATTGTTTATTTTTGAAAATTTCAATTGGATATCTATATTTTTTATTCTTTACAATCTTGTTCATCATCATGATAATCCTTAGAGACCACAATGATTTGAATTTTCCAATACTTTTTGTTTTATTGGATTCTATTTATTTACTTGTTATAGTATTTTGTATTTTAATGGATATGATCATTCAGTAAATGTATTATTCTCAACTAATTAAATAAATTATTGTTAATTTTTTATTTTGAAATATTTTACATAACATTTTAAAAGTAATATTTCAAATTAATATAATATATATAAAAAATAAGATAAAAAATATAAATTAAATTAATGGTAATTTAAATTAGAAATGCATAATAATTTATTATTTACATTTTACCAATTATTTTATCATTTTTTGCAGATAATTTGTAATATGAAAGTTCCTCTAATGGTTATATGTTATAATTTTATGATAAAGAAAATGAGCTGCATAATTTTTTAATTTCTAAATTATAATTACATAATTACAAAGAAGATGTGAAAATAAAACAATTTATAAATATAATGTAGTTATCAAATGAAACTATATATTTAAAATGCATCTAAAATACTATAAAATATTTATTAAAATTTCAATTAAAATGATGGAAGATAGAGGTAGGGAAGTGAATGGAATGTGGTAGGTGATAGGGCTTTATCACCCTTCGATCATGGGTTTGAGCCCTATGGCCTTGCCGATTGTGACAAGTTGTTGCTAGGCCTATGAGATTACTATTTTATAAAACAATTTTAATTAATAGAAATATATTATACTTGGAAAATATATAAATAGATAACTAAATAGACACATATTTGTAGAAAATTTTGGTTTATTAAAATAAGAAAAAATTATTATTCTTTCATATTTAAATTTTTGAAGTAAAATTTATAACAGAAATCATTAAAAAACCAAAATGTTACATTCTACCCCCTTAAAGAAAATGATTCCTCACAATTATATTAATTGTTAAATGATTATTAAACCCAATTTTAACAAAAAAATTTATCTATATAATGGACACATTATAATTTCATAGGAGATATTAGTCATATGGGTTCATAACAGTTATTCTTAAAACAATCATCTAGTGATAATTTCTATCTATCTAAGGATATAAAACCAACTATTCTGAATCCTAATTCCCAAAAAATAACCAAACTCTACTCTAATACCAACTAAGATTCCCCAGATTAACACATACATATTTTTTTCTAAAGATACATAATATTTATACATCACATGAATTATAAAAAACCTTAAAATTAATGGTTTAATGTCTTTAGGAACTATATACATTTACGACCTTATCCATAAATATAATGTATATTTTTTAACATCTCATATTTTTAGAGATTTAAATACACATTTTTTACTATTCAAAACCTCTTGTTTTGTTTTAATAATGTGCTTAAAGGGGTTAAGAGAAGTTAAGGAGTGTCTAAGGCTTGATTAGAGCCTGAAGCTCTAGGATTTTTTTAGGTAGACTGAGCCACTATGTTAACATGTGATTAATGATAATCATGTAACTAAAACATGAGGGTTAATCATTTCAGAGAAGGAGGACCAATAGTTTAGCTAAACCCCTGTGATTTAGGCTGCACATACAAAACAAAATGTCTCATACATGATATAGTGGCATTTCTCAAGGGTTGTGAATAGTTAGTCAGACCATACACCTAACTCATGGGAGGGGGTTCCTTGTGTCGTGGGAGGTACATGGCTTGGAAACCCATGTGGGTAACCTTTGTAATCCCTTAATAATGGAAAAAGATACCCTTTTATCAGTTTTTTTACCTTTAAACCATCATTCTTCCTTGTTTTATCTGAAGAAAATCACATTTCGTCTTCATGTGAGAGCTTCTCCTCAAGACAATATAGGATTTTTCAATGCTTTCCCGTCTTATATCTATTCACATCTTTGTCAGATGCATAGTAATCCTCTTGGTATGATCTCCACTCCACTGCCATCTATTACTTTTTATGTTCCCTCCTATTGAACTATTTTGGTTAGATATCATATTTCCCTATTTTTAGCGCATAAACCTTTTATTTTGATATCTCATGTTCTAAATCAACTTAAGGGTCGACACTGGGCAAGGAGAGTGTTACATACATAGTGTATGTGTTGTAGTTCATTTTACTAATGTCTAGTTTAATTTATATCATGATCTATTTTTATGTGTGCTTTAATTTTCTGTCGATGATTATAAAATTTTTAATAAATTAAATTGGATGGTTTCCAACCTTTAGTGTGGACCAATATACCTATTAATCAATGTCATTGGGAGTTTTCTTTACATCAAACACCCCTATGGGTGTTCCCATTCCTTGAGGTCATAAATTACCCCTTAACATAAATTGCTAAAAACAATTTATGGTGTGTGTGTGTCTTCCTCAATAATAAATACTTTTATAAATTTTAATTTAACTATTGAAGAATTATAGGCCATGATTTTAGGTCCTTTTATTACTGCCTTATCTTAATATTAATTAATTAAATGAACCAAACAACATGGTTAATGTTTTATGAATTGTACTCTTTTTAAATGGTATGAAACTCACAATACCTCAACCATACCTTCTTTTCCTATCATGAGTGATACATGGGAATCCATTTATTGATTTCCTTGGATGAGATCATCATGATATATAATTATCCAAATGAAATATACTGAGGGGAGATACTGAGTATTAATTGTAGTGTATCATCATGTGGTTTCTCAACATCCTTATGACTGATACTGGCTCTCTAGGTTGGTCACCATGGATTGTCTTGGTGTCAAGATGGTTATACCATGCCAAAATTGATACTCAATACCCTTTGTGAGATTCTAAGAATAGACTTAGAGGTTTTTATCTTCATACAACACTAGGAGTGATACTCGGGGCTCTATTTATAGAAATCCTTGGATAGAATATTATGGTGTGGGTTATTTATTTTTCCTATAGTGTGACTCTTTAGTTTCATGATATGGTTCAACTTGGATAGGCCCAGGATTCTTCTTATTTAAAATCTAGAGATTACTTTTTTATATAAATTCAAGAATACTAATTTATTAAATCAAGGGATGCATCCACCAAGCCTAAAACAAATTCTTTGGCTAATCCCGCTTATGATATTTATTTTATGATGAAATATAATGATTACAAACATACTATATTTGTAAAATTTCACCTTGGCTAAGATACATTTGGATTAGGCTGAAAAAGGTAGCTCCGGTTAGGTGTCCATGACGAACCTTGACCAATATATACTTATTTTTTATTTCCATGAATTAATTGTGTACCTACACACCGATCATTTTGTATACACAAAATAGATTATTCTAGACACCTTTGGTAGTAGCCTATATAGTTTATCTCACATCTGTCTAAGGCCTCCCTTAGTAGTTGAGCATAATTCATGTTTTCAGGTATAGATAATGGTAAGAATCCATCTTACAATTTTTATTTATAGTAAAAGGTTGGATTATGGGAGTAGAGGACCAAGCCTATTATAAAGATTCTAATAGAGGTATATTTTTATATTTTACTATTTTTTATATCATTTGGTATATTATTGTTCATCCTATATCCCATGAACATTAGTTTTGTATAGATATGTGGAATGATCATCACCATTTCACATATATTTATGATTATGTTTTCGCCTAATTTTTATTCGATGTTCATATATTATTTCACATTTTTTGTTTATTAATTCTTCTATTGTTTCCCAATTAGTATATTATACTATGTTATACTCTGACTCATGAGGGAATGTTATCCCCATACACACACCGTAGTCCCTCAATACTAGTTTTATGCCTCTAGAATACAAGGAGATGTTCATGTGGTCTGGTGGTTGACTATCTCAGGGCACCAATATGTGGCTTCCAGGGGGATGCTTCAAAGTGGTATCTGAGATTTTTCCCTTATGTATTAGTGTTTGTGTAGAGACCCGAAGCCTGACGTACATGGACATTACATTACTTTTGCGTAATACTTAGTACATAACAAAAACACACACACACGGATCGTAATAGTTTTGTGTCTTTGGAAACTCGGAACGTAATCTTCAAATCGTGGTGAAAGATCTTCAACATCTCCCATAAAGATATTCCTTTTTTTTATACCTAAAACCTTTCTTTATATCCTGGGGAAAAGAAAACATAAAAGGGTGAGCTCAAATGCTCAGTAAGGGTAAACAAAAGAAATATCAATCACATCATATACATAAGAACATAGCTTTTGGAAATCTTAACCTGCAAAAGAGATCATAATATCATATCATAGGGTAAATCATAGAAGTGAAATGTAATCCCAATAATCATAACTTAAAACATGATACTTTGTGGCGTACACACATAATCATAGAGAATCATTTCTTGTTAGTCAAGACTCGTTGCCAAGACTATCTTAGTGGACAAAGTCCCTTTCTGTATCAGGTAACCCTCGTTCCAGTCCTGTTTCACTGAACCAGTATAACCTACCATTCCAGCCATGTCTATCTCACGAGATATAAAATCTTTACCCAATGCATTGGAGGGAGATATAGGTCCCACCCATCTCATAATGATACCATTCTTATGTGTGCCACAAAATCATAAATCATACATCATTTCATAACCCATGTCATAAAAATGGGATTCTTAAACAACATGACATCATAAAACCATTCATATAAGATAAATGAATTCATAAACATAATTCCATCACAACATAGTCAAATCAATGTAAAAATATGGATAGAAACAGAACCCTTTATTATCTTAGATGGAAAATAATTTTGATAAAACACTTGAAATGAATTCTTGAGGAAAATATCCTTTCTTCTTCAAAATCAAATTCTTTTCACAAAACATCATGCAATTTTAAAAGAAATAGATTTTATTAAAAATAGTCATGAAATATTTTGGAGGAAGCTTCATGAAAATAATGCTTTATAAAACCGTAAAAATCCGTTCGTGCCGTTTAAGTTAAAAAAACATTCTTCGTACTTTTGTCGGAAAAGTCACAAAGTACCTCGTACGAAAAACGACAAAAGATTCCTTTCATATCTTTTACAAAAAACTTACCGAAGGGTAAAATTGGATATAAACTATTGTATAATGATGGAAATAATATTACACATTGAGGGGAAATGGATGTGGATAATAAAATACACCCCAATAATTACCAAAGTAAAAACAATCTCGGATAAAAGTGAGATTGTGATATTTCCCTTACCTTAGGTCCGATTTGCTTCGTATGTGTTCGAACCTCCTGTATAATGATTTAAATAATGTCATTGACTTATTACAGAAACATATTCATTGTTATGATATCATATATGGTCCACTTGTAACATTATATTACCCGTTCTTTTGAAAATTCCATGTTAAAGAAGCGTTTTGGGTAAAATCGTCTCATTTGTCGTTCGTGTTTTTAACTTGTAATTATTCATATGATTACTTAGATCATGATTAATTAATTCTAGAATATAAAACATGATTTATATATATATATTCAGAGTATACATATATAATAAATCATTAAATGGAAAGAAATACACCGTTTGTGGAGACGGTAGTCCGTACGTACGCATGAACGCTGTTTTCGTTTCCTTATTGAATTGAATGGAATTAAGTAGATGACATAAATATAAATATAAATAATTCCAGTATCATTCTTAGGTCATATATTTCATTAGTAATTATTATATATACTTTATAATCATTCATGAATGGTTAATCATTGAGAATGAATCTCATCGCGTCGTGGAGACGGTATTCCGTACGTACACACGAGCGATGATATCATTTCCATAAATATTGAATTGAATTGGAGTGGATTATACAATATATCAGAATCAATATGATGTTGTAATAACTATGTATATTTATTCTTTACACCATTATACCCATCCATGTAAGGTGGTGGTGGAAAATAGATTACACCACGGCGTGGAGACGGTATTCCGTACGTACGCACGCGCGGTGATTTCTTTTTCCGTAGGATGGATAGATGGTGAAATAGGGTTCTTTCATACTTATAATAACATATCAATATATGAGTGATACTGATGTTATTACTTCATAATGAAACAACCTAATAAGAAGAGGTGGAAGAAGAAATAACGATGAAAGAATTGGTAACGGTAATTACCTCTTCTTTGAAGCGCCTCTTTGAGACCTTCTCTTAGGGCACTAACATTGGTCTTTGAGGAAGACCAGAACCTCTAGGATGTTTCTAGGGAAGTGTAGAAGAGATTTTGGCAGGGGTTGGCCGAGCTTGAGTGCTCAAATTGGTGTGAGGAGGAGGGGGAAGGAGGTGTCCTTTTATAAGGGAGGAGAGGGGCACCTTAGGAATATCTCAAAATATTATTTTATATTAAAGTCAAAAACGGATTATAATGGTTCCAAAGTGTCTTATTTCGAAGCTAATGTGGGTATGGGTCGAAATCCTATCATCCAATAGGATTTAGAAAAGTTTAGGGTATTATTTTAACCTTATCAATTATATTTAACTCTAAGTTAAATAATTTAACTTTTACCCTGTCTTTTTGTTTTCTTTCACTATATGGTTAATACACTTACTATAACATGCCAAACGAACCCCAAATTGTTTATTATTAATATATATATCCTTATCTAAGTTATTTGGCCGAACCTTAGATTTTTAAGAATAAAATAACAATTAATAATATAATATTTGATTTAAAAACTATTTTGTGTCAATTTTGACAATATTTGATATATGATTTTTGTGAAAGTCATAACAGAATTATATGTTCAAAAAAAGTCGATTAAATCAACACTAATATATCATAGTAACCTAGAAAATTAATGTAATTCATAATAAGTCTCAAATTACATTCATTTGAGAATTTATAACATCAATTATGTTAATATTTCCTTAAAAGGGTAATTACTGCATCATCGTTGTGTCATAAATAAATTAATTTATTTAATGTCTAAAAATTATAAATAAAATATCATTATGTAGGAAACTTTTTTAGATTTCTAATGAATATTTACAATCGAATTTATCTTATGCACAACCCTATATTAAATATGTTTTAGTAAATATACTTTTATTTTAACTCTTTTAACTCTTCTTTGAATTAAATAATAATAAATGTCCTAATCTAATCCAAGTGGGCCTAAATGATAATATTTTACACTTAAGGTTGGTTTTGGTCGAGATAAACTTGTCCAATAGAATTAGGACATGTTTTAGGGTAATATTAATATCATATTTACCCTTAGTTACCCTATTTACTATTAACCGTGGTAAAAAAAAGTAAAAAGTTACTATTCACCAAAAATTATTTTCATCTCATTGAACCACATTTTACTTACTGACATCAACCGTGTCTCTCGGATTTTTGAAATTCCATTCACAGAAGCGGTAAAATTAAGTTTTATGAAAAATTTAGTTTTTAACTACCACTTAGTAGTTTCACTATTAATCAAAAATTGATGTTTTTCAGAAAAATGCCAAAATTTCATCCTAAGCTATATTTCATATTCTGAATTCAAAAATGAAGTCTATTTTACCAAATTCATAACATAGAAGTTGCATTAATTAATTTTATAATTAAATCCAACTGTTAAAACAAATAACGTGTTTTTAAGAAACAATATCTATCAAAAGATTGACACTTGATTATGTCTGGTTTAAATGTGAAATTACATTCAATGACCAACATTGTATTAAATTGTAAAAATATATTCAAAATATACTTTAAAACCACTCAAATTAATAATTTATCACTATTAATTATTTCGATTAAAAAAGTTGTTTTTAATTATAATTTAGTAATTTTCACTATTCATCAGAATATGAAAGTTATCCGAAAAGTACCAAAATTTCACCTTAGGCTAAATTCGATACTCCGAATCCAAAAATGAAGTCCATTTTGAGAGCTAAAATTTATAAAAGTTTAAAAAGTGGTTATTACTATTCATAACGGCTAGTTTTAATAATATTTTAATAGCATATCGTTGTTTCGTGAAACTCAGTATTGCGTACTACACACGCTATCGAGGAAGGTTGCGATTGCGTGTAATGCAAGGAAAGTCAAGGATGCGTGTTGTGTAAGCTCCTTTTGGTGTAGCATACAACACAAGACATTAATAAAATTAAAAAGAATATTTTTCATAAAATCACGGGCTGTTACATTCTACCCCCCGTAAAATGAATTTCGCCCTCGAAATTCGTCGGGGTTATGAATGGTTTACTATTAGAAAGTTTATTTAATAGAAACCCACATCGTAAAAAGGAATATCAAAACCAATCTTTAAAAACAAAAGTATGAAACGTAACGGTTACCCAAATAAACTAATCACTAGGTTTCCACATAGGTGAAAATATGGATATGGAAGAGAAATCTAACCATCATGTTCTGATGGGGAGTGGTATAGAACATGGCTATGGAAAAGCCAGTAATCACAAAGCCATAAATTTGTGACGATCTAAGGTACCATCTGATTCATCAGATATAAGATCACTAGGACAACATTTTTGGTTTTCAAGATCGTTTCCCTAAAGTTAAAGAATTAGAATTAGAATAAATACTTACTTTGTGTTGGTACAACCTCACTGTTGTTCGTGCCTTTAACAATTTCCACATCATCTCTTAAATAAATGAAGTTGAATTTGTTATTCGTGAAGTGTTAGCAGATCATGTGATAGAATGACGGGTCATTCCATCTGTCTCAAACAAAAGGATAGAAAAAATTATATACATAAGTCGATCTATAGTGAGATTAATCACATATGGTTCCTAAAATGGACTTATACTTCATATATCATACTGCTTAATATAATAAAACTAGTTTCTACTAAACAGGGACTTCCTGTAGGCCAGTGGTAGGCGATAAAGGCCAGTCGCACTTCGGTTGTGGGTTCAATTCCCACAGCTTTGTCCGACGCGATGGGCTGTCGCCCGTCCTGCAGGTTGTCCTTTTTCTAAAACTATATTACTATAACATCCCATCAATAATATCGAAAAAACTTTTATCCTTAAACAATACTAACTTATATCCAACATAATCCATTCCAATCTTTAGGCTTATCCATAATACTGCAGTCCACTCTCATAACATAGTGAAAACGATTACCAGAGATTTAATACCATCGTTGATCCCCATATATCATAAGATATATCTTGTTGGCCACATTCCAAACATTCAAAGGCCTTAATCTTGTACTCTCTTGAATACCCATTGAACCTTATTGAAAACATGAATTCTATTAAAAGTTAACTCTTTCCACATACCAAAATCCTCAAAACTCTATATACTGAAACCATGATATCACTTAGTCCTTATATCAACCATGAGCTCATGAAAACTATTAAACATTTCATTTTCTCGTTTTCCCTTCATTATGCGCATATCATCTTATTTCCAAAAATATATCTCAATCACTTTGAATACCACATCAATAAATATTGCAATACTCAATGATACAACATTATTTTGGAATCCCATTATATAAACACTTAATCATTCTACCACATCATTGTCATATTCAACATTGCCAATAGTGATCGCATGTGACTTCCCTTTGTCCTTTACCTTCAGTGGTTGCTCATGTTGATCATCACTAACCCTTGGATTAGGGCATTTATTAGCATAATGCCCCATTTCCTTGCACTTGATGCATTGAAGTTTTGGTGGTGCGTTCTCTGCAGTGTTTGCTTTATTCACATCATTAGAAACCCTTTTTCCATTACTTCGACACTCAGCTGCTCGATGACCTTCATTTCCACACTTAAAACATTTTCTAGTCCCTTTAAGACAATCTCCACCATGCTTCTTTCCACACTTTGTGCATAAGGAAACATTCATCTTCTTTTCACAATTATTCCGAGATTTCTCCTTGAACTCCATCTTTCGTTTCTTGTCAATACCATGAGATGGATATGTAACACCAACTTCCATTTCTACCTTGATAGCACAACACACAATTTCTTCATAGCTACTGAAGTCTCTTATAGTTAATGCCCTTCGAAGACTTGGTTTTAAGCCACTGAAAAATCGATCAACTTTACTTTCAGGTTGGATGATAATGCCAGATGCATACCATGCATGTCTTGTAAAATTTGCTTCGTATATTCCAACAGATTCATCATCCTTTTGCTTTAGTTTAAGAAACTCCTTCTCCATCTTTGTTCGAAGAATACGGGGGAAGTACTTAATGAAAAATAAGTTCTTGAACTTGTCCCATTCCATGGACTCAATTTCATCCCTCTGCCTCGTATTCTTAATAAGATTCCACCATTGATCAGCATCACCTTCCAAACGATACACTGCTAAGATGACTTTATCATGTTCAGAACATTGAAGAACTAAAAATATCTTTTCAGTGGTACTGATCCATTGTTCAGCAACAAGTGGATCAGAAGACCCACTGAAAGAAGGTGGACGTTGCCTCATGAAGGACTCAATAGAATATTGTTCCCTTCTCTTCTCATTTGGAAGTCCAGAATGATTCATAGCTTGTGTATGTATAGCAATAAGATTTTGCACTCCATCTCCCATAACATTTGTTTGTTCAGGAGGACAATCATTGCATTGTCCATTGCATTGATCAACACGGTTCCTTCGGGTTCCAGCCATCGTCTAAAACCCAAAAAGAATAGTGTGAGAGGCAAAAATCATGCTAGGGAAAACAACATAATAAAGGGGGAGTACCTTCAATATCTAACATCTTAGGTTTAATTCTATGATCGTTAGCGTAATTCTAGTACTATAACCTATACGTATACTTAACCTTAGGGACATCCCTAGACATACCTTAGAAATATCTCTAGGGATCTCACTAGAGTTCTCGCATCCTAGTTTCCAAAGGTTGACTAAACCTTTCCTCTGATACCAACTGTAGAGACCCGAAGCCTGACGTATATGAAAATTACATTACTTTTGCAGAATACTTAGTATATAACAAAAACACACACACAAGGATCGTAATAGTTTAGTGTCTTTGGAAACTCGGAACGTAATCTTCTAATCGTGGTGAAAGATCTTCAACATCTCCCATAAAGATCTTCCTTTTTTTTATACCAAAAACTTTTCTTAATATCCTGGGGAAAAGAAAACATAAAAGGGTGAGCTCAAATTCTCAGTAAGGGTAAACAAAAGAAATATCAATCACATCATATACATAAGAACATAGCTTTTGGAAATCTTAACCTGCAAAAGAGCTCATAATATCATATCATGGGGTAAATCATAGAAGTGAAATGTAATCCCAATAATCATAACTTAAAACATGAAACTTTGTGGCATACACACATAATCATAGAGAATCATTTCTTGTTAGTCAAGACTCGTTGCCAAGACTATCTTAGTGGACAAAGTCCCTTTCTGAATCGAGTAACCCTCGTTCCAGTCCTGTTTCACTGAACCGGTATAACCTACCATTCCAGCCATGTCTATCTCATGAGATATAAAATCTTTACCCAATGCATTGGAGGGAGATATAGGTCCCACCCATCTCTTAATGATACCATTCTTATGTGTGCCACAAAATCATAAATCATACATCATTTCATAACCCATGTCATAAAAATGGGATTCTTAAACAACATGACATCATAAAACCATTCATATAAGATAAAGGAATTCATAAACATAATTCCATCACAACATAGTCAAATCAATGTAAAAATATGGATAGAAATAGAACCCTTTATTATCTTAGATGGAAAATAATTTTGATAAAACACTTCAAATGAATTCTTGAGGAAAATATCCTTTCTTCTTCAAAATCAATTTCTTTTCACAAAACATCATGCAATTTTAAAAGTAAGATATTTTATTAAAAATAGTCATGAAATATTTTGGAGGAAGCTTCATGAAAATAATGCTTTATAAAATCGTAAAAATCCGTTCGTGCCGTTTAAGTTAAAAAAACATTCTTCGTACTTTTGTCGGAAAAGTCAAAAAGTACCTCGTACGAAAAATGACAAAAGATTCCTTTCATATCTTTTACAAAAAACTTACTGAAGGGTAAAATTGGATATAAACTATTTTAGAATGATGGAAATAATATTACACATTGAGGGAAAATGGATGTGGACAATAAAATACTCCCCAGTAATTACCAAAGTAAAAACAATCTCGGATAAAAGTGAGATTGTGATATTTCCCTTACCTTAGGTCCGATTTGTTTCGTATGTGTCCGAACCTCCTGTATAATGATTTAAATAATGTCATTGACTTATTATAGAATCATATTCATTGTTATGATATCATATATGGTTCACTTGTGACATTATATTACCCGTTCTTTTGTAAATTCCATGTTAAAGAAGCGTTTTGGGTAAAATCGTCTCATTTGTCGTTCGTGTTTTTAACTTGTAATTATTCATATGATTACATAGATCATGATTACTTAATTCTAGAATATAAAACATGATTTATATATATATATTCAGAATATACATATATAATAAATCAGTAAATGGAAAAAAATACATCGTTCATGGAGACGGTAGTCCGTACGTACGCATGAACGCTGTTTTCGTTTCCTTACTGAATTGAATGGAATTAAGTAGATGACATGCATATAAATATAAATAATTCCAGTATCATAATTAGGTCATATATTTCATTAGTACTTATTATATATACTTTATAATCATTCATGAATGGTTAATCATTGAGAATGAATCTCATCGCGTCGTGGAGACGGTATTCCGTACGTACGCACGAGCGATGATATCATTTCCATAAATATTGAATTGAATTGGAGTCGATTATATAATATATCAGAATCAATATGATGTTGTAATATCTATGTATAGTTATTCTTTACACCATTATACCCATCCATGTAAGGTGGTGGTGGAAAATAGATTACACCACGGCGTGGAGACGGTATTCCGTACTTACGCACGCGCGGTGATTTCTTTTTCCGTAGGATGGATAGATGGTGTAATAGGGTTGTTTCATACTTATAATAACATATCAGTATATGAGTGATACTGATGTTATTACTTCATAATGAAACAACCTAAGAAGAAGAAGTGGAAGAAGAAATAAAGATGAAAGAATTGGTAACGGTAATTACTTCTTCTTTGAAGCGCCTCTTTGAGACCTCCTCTTAGGGCACTAAAATTGGTCTTTGAAGAAGACCAGAACCTCTAAGATGTTTCTAGGGAAGTGGAGAAGAGATTTTGGCAGGGGTTGGCCGAGCTTGACTGCTCAAATTGGTGTGAGGCGGAGGGGGAAGGAGGTGTCCTTTTATAAGGGGGGAGAGGGGCACCTTAGGAATATCTCAAAATATTATTTTATATTAAAGTCAAAATCGGTTTATAATGGTTCCAAAGGGTCTTATTTCGAAGCTAAAGTGGGGATGGGTCGAAAGCCTATCATCCAATAGGATTTAGTCAAGTTTAGGGTATTATTTTAACCTTAGCAATTATATTTAACTCTAAGTTAAATAATTTAACTTTTACCGTGTCTTTTTGTTTTCTTTCACTATATGGTTAATACACTTACTATAACATGCCAAACGAACCCCAAATTGTTTATTATTAATATATATATCCTTATCTAAGTTATTTGGACGAACCTTAGATTTTTAGGAATAAAATAACAAATAATAATATAATATTTGATTTAAAAACTATTTTGTGTCAATTTTGAAACTATTTGATATATGATTTTTGTGAAAGTCATAACAGAATTATATGTTCTAATAAAGTTGATTAAATCAACACTAATATATCATAGTAACCTAGAAAATTAGTGTAATTCATAAAAAGTCTCAAATTACATTCATTTGAGAATTTATAACATCAATTATGTTAATATTTCCTTAAAAGGGTAATTACTTCATCATCGTTGTGTCATAAATAAATCAATTTATTTAAAGTCTAAAAATTATAAATAAAATATCATTATGTAGGAAATCGTTTTAGCTTTCTAATGAATATTTACAATCGAATGTATCTTTTCTACAACCCTATATTAAAAATGTTTTAGTAAATATTCTTTGATTTTAACTCTTTTAACTCTTCTTTGAATTAAATAATAATAAATGTCCTAATCTAATCCAAGTGGGCCTAAATGATAATATTTTACACTTAAGGTTGTTTTTGGTCGAGATAAACTTGTCCAATTGAATTAGTACATGTGTTAGGGTAATATTAATAGCATATTTACCCTTAGTTACCATATTTACTATTAACCGTGGGAAAAAAAAGTAAAAAGTTACTATTCACCAAAAATTATTTTCATCTCATTGAACCACATTTTACTTACTGACATCAACCGTGTCTCTCGGATTTTTGAAATTCCATTCACAGAAGCGGTAAAATTATGTTTTATGAAAAATTCAGTTTTTAACTACCACTTAGTAGTTTCACTATTCATCAAAAATTGATGTTTTTCAGAAAAATGCAAAAATTTCATCCTAAGCTATATTTCATATTCCGAATTCAAAAATGAAGTCTATTTTACCAAATTCATAACATAGAAGTTTCATTAATTAATTTTATAATTAAATCCCGCTGTTAAAACAAATAGCGTGTTTTTAAGAAACAATATCTATCAAAAGATTGACACTTGATTATGTCTGGTTTAAATGTGAAATTACATTCAATGACCAACATTGTATTAAATTGTAAAAATATATTCTAAATATACATTAAAACCACTCAAATTAATAATTTATCACTACTAATTATTTTGATTAAAAAAGTTGTTTTTAATTATAATTTAGTAATTTTCACTATTCATCAGAATATGAAAGTTATCCGAAAAGTACCAAAATTTCACCTTAGGCTAAATTCGATACTCCGAATCCAAAAATGAAGTCCATTTTGAGAGCTAAAATTTCTAAAATTTTAAAAAGTGGTTATTACTATTCATAACGGCTAGTTTTAATAATATTTTAATAGTATATTGTTGTTTCGTGAAACTCAGTATTGCGTACTACACACGCTATCGAGGAAGGTTGCGATTGCGTGTAATGCAAGGCAAGTCAAGGATGCATGTTGTGTAAGCTCCTTTTGGTGTAGCGTACAACACAAGACATTAATAAAATTAAAAAGAATATTTTTCATAAACTCTCGGGCTGTTACAGTTTGTGTACTAAAAATGAGTCAATGATGTATCAGAATTTTGTAATGATCATATTCCTTAAAGTAGCTAATCCACATATAGGGGAAACCTAAATTACCTAGGATGTATTATTTTTGTTTTGATTTGTGCCTATTAAAGTTGCATTGATTCCACCATTGGGTGATTCACATGTCTTGTGATGTCATTACTATTATGGATATTATAATAAAATTTTTCTTTTCCTTGCCCTAATGAGATAAAGGCATAGTATCTCATGCATCATTATAGGAACTTTAGGACTTTTGTGCCTGGAATTTTTATATGCCATGCTTACATTCTGTATGCATTTCTTGGATTATTATATATGGAATGTGTTGATGTTTTTATAGGTATAATATAATTTGATTAACTAAAGTGCCTAGATCACTCTAAATTATTTCTTCCTACATATATTAATGATGAATCCTTAATTAACCAATTATGCCACGTTTGTGCCATGAACCACTGGTCCTATGGAATGAAATGTTAGGGGATTTGATTACTTGGATTCCAATTTTAATTTAAGAAGAATGTGTTTCTATAAATGGAGAATGGTAGTTAATTCAATCAAATTAATTTACATGACCTGTTACATCCTGATACCATATGAAATAGTAATGTTTTAGTTACTTCTCATATAGATTTATAGTATTAAAGAATACATGCCTTTACAAATTTATAATGGTGACACATTAAATTGGGATGAGATATCTATATTGATAAAACAAAATAATGAAAATCAATAAACTAATACTTTTAGATGATATGGTTATCACAAAATGGTAATGCCAATTTAAAACGTAAGGAACGTTTTCTTTTATACATATCAATTGAATATCTACATACCAAAACCAATATTGTGTTATGTGAGACCTTGACCATGACCTGACCTTAGTGTGGGTAGTAGTCAGTGTCTCCTAAGACCACGGTGACTCCTTACAATCACCTAG
This sequence comes from Viscum album, assembly GCA_963277665.1. Classification (NCBI taxonomy): domain Eukaryota; kingdom Viridiplantae; phylum Streptophyta; class Magnoliopsida; order Santalales; family Viscaceae; genus Viscum; species Viscum album. Next base: position 1,805,039,242 of record OY728141.1, read on the forward strand.
ACCCATCTTAGGAGAAAACAATGACGTATAACTCATTTATGGATGGTTATATACCTGTCCTTTCATTCTTTCACAAGTTCTTATCATGGAATATTAATTATTATCTAAGGTGTGTGTTTTAAAATTGTAGAACTATGTGACCTTGACATCCTCAATTTGTATTCCAAGAGGGTGGAAAAGACCGTGATTCAGAGGTGTTGATCCCTAAGCCACCAGTATTAGCTCAAATAGTTCCACATAAGGCACCTTCTATAGATATTCAACTGGGTTTCAAAGATCATTTCTGAGATATCTAATATCACTTCTTGAAGTTCATACATCGAGATCTGTGACCTATCTCTACTATCGAATAATTGAGGTGTGAATTCCTGTAATAACATCCTCCCACTATTTTTTGGGGATGATGGTCTTCAGGCTACAAAATCTTGTCGAGAGGCCATGTTATCAATATTTGATCATTTGGATATGCCTCCAATGTGGGGAGGGGGGTCAATACCTCAACTGTTATGTAATGTGATTCTTCTAAATGTTGGCGGGATTTCATCACCTAGGCTAGATGTCATCTTATTATGGTATAAGAGGGAATTGAAAAATATTTTTATGATTACGACTTCCCCCATATGTGTAAAGAAGACTAAGATTGAGTTTTTATTCAACTAAAGTAGGGTGTTTTTTTTATGAAATTAGTAGATCATTTTACCAAGATTTAGAGTTTTGTGCCAACACTGATTAGTAAAGATGTTATAACTATCAGATTGTGTAAGGATTGGATCACATATTCAATATAATTGTAGGTGAATGTTTCATGCTGACCATCAATTATAAGATGGTGAAATGGGACCTCATAACAATTAATAACATGAGGGAAGCTGAAAATATGTTATAGGATGGTACAACTTCAAGGAAATGTGATTGTTTATCAAGTGGTGGGGAGAGTCATTTTGATGGTCCACAGTGGGGAAACACAAGAATGATGACACACAAAAACATATATTTGGTGTTCTACCAGTTTGGTAGGGAAGGCTATAAGTTGCCCTATTATATAAGGAACCTGGTCAAGTGTTGATCTTGCGACAAGATGGGTCACCTTCAGTGCTTCTTATTAATATTCCCTCTTATGTCTAGTGTAAAGGGATCTGTGTCGACACCACTTTTAGGTACATTATTAGGAGCTCTAATTCATACTAGGAGCTAATATACTACCATACTATTAGTCAGAGGAGGTGGTCAGGGTCGAGGTAGTAAAACCTTAAAGGTTTAGTGCCTGGAAAGTAGAATTTTACTTGTCATTCAAGTTACATCTTAGGGATATGGTCTGGGCCATGTATATACATTGAATGCCAATCCTGAGGAGATACTTCATGGGACTTATTTTTTCATATGTACTATTATGGAATCCTATACTTTAGTATCTACTATTTTTGATATGGGTGAATCATTTTCCATTATATCTACTACAATTTTGGAGAGATTGGGCCAAGAGATAGAGTACTTTTGTTATGTTATGAATCTTGGAACAACTTTTGGGGTTTAATAAGAAAGTGTGTGCCAGTGAATGTTGTTCCCCATTAATATAGGTGTGTACCATTTATTTTGGAGTTTCTTTATCCTTGGGATGACCAACTTTGACGTAATTCTTGAGATGGAATGGCTATTGTCTTTCCATTCCCATGTTATTTACTATCATATAAGGGTGTTGCTTACAACACCTGAGGGTAGTGAATATTTTCATAAGGGTTAATTTGATGTCCAAGAAACTCAAGATAGACTACTGTATCATGTTATGGAAAGAGTGACCTCCCATATGGCTAGTTTCTTCATGGGAAATGATGGAATGTGACTTTCAGGATTTTCTCCAATGGTGGGCCGTTTCTCAGACGTCTTCCCCAAGTACTTGTCTAGTTTACCTTCAGTGAGATATATTATGTTCACCAATGATCTAGTTATAGCTGTAGAACTAGTGTATATTCCTCCATATAGGATGACACCTACCGACCTCTGGGAACTGATGATATTGTTGTATGATTTAGAGGAAAAGGGTTATATAGGACCAAACACTTCTCCATGGAGTTCAGAAGTCCTTTTTCCAACAGGGTAGATCATCCCTTAGGCAATGTGTAGACTATCACTGGTTGAACTAGATTATGATAATGAATAGGTATTTACTTCCATGTATATATAACCTATTAGACTAGCTCAAATCAATGAATGTTTTCGCTAAGATGATTTAAAGGTTGATCTACCATCAGTTGTGTGTGAGACTATCAAACATACCACATACAATGTTACGTTGTAGTTAAATCTTGTTTGAGTATCTATGAATTTTATTTTTCCATATAAACACATCCACAAATTTAATAGCCTTGCAGAATCGGGTTTTCCACCTGTATCTAGATTCATTGGTTTTATCCTCCTTGACTGACATATTTGTGCATTCCTATACCCAAAATTCCCATGAGATATATCATTAGATTATGATGAATAATATGTTATAGAATCAGATATATATTATTTTCCCCAAATTTCAATTTTTGATTAATAAGGGTCACTTCCTAGGTCATATAATTTTAGAGGTCTGGGTATTTGTTGTCCCAAATATGGTGAGCATCATGGTTTCCTAGGTGAATCACAATAATTTCATTGACATACATATTTTTTATGGATACCTCGATATTATAAGCATTTCATATAATAGTTATCACACCAATAAATTTCACTTCTGTGATTAAATAAGAATTTTCTGATGTTTTTATGGTTATACCCATGTTTGGATTCCTTTTATGAGGTCAAATAGAGACTAATATTACCACCAATACTAATTATTCTAGATCAATTCAGAGGGTATATAGTTTTTTGTGATGATTCACGAGTTAGGCTATGATTTTTTTTATGCAAGGGGAATGGTTTTGTAGTGTACAGGTCCTTCCATATGAGAACTCATGTGAAGAATTAACCTACATATGACCTCGAGCAAGCAGTCATGGTTCATGTATAATATTTTTGGAGGAATTTCTTATTGGGGGAGCAGTTTATCATTTACATGAACAATATAAGTCTGAAATACATATCCAAACAATTATACATGAATTAGTGGAAGTGGTGGTTGTTAGAGTACTTGTAGTAATTTGACACTGGCCTTGCTTATACACCTAAGAAGGGAAATTCTATAGTTGGTGCTCTGAGATGAAAGACTTAGACACAGGCTATCCAGGAGGCTAGTAGTGAGTGGAAATTGATGGATCTATTTTATAAGATTCACCTAGAGTTTCATGAATTTCATGGGAATCAAATTTTAGAAGCTCTAGTGATGAAATAATCCCTTCTAGAATTGGTGGGGTTGAGAAAGAATTATCATCCCTAGGGCATAGACATAATGGAGAGTGTCCCATGTGAGAACCCACCACTCGGTTGGGTTATCGATGAGGATGAGATTATATAATTCCACAGATGTATCTGGGTTCCTTTATACATATTGGAAGAGTTGATAGTAAAATATCATGCCTCCATTTGGTAAGTTAACTTAGGTATTAATAAGATGTATTGAGATATATGTTGTTAGTTTTGTGGCTGGGTATAAGGAGGTATGTTTCAGGTTTTACCACTAGATGATCTACATGTTAGTATTCGAAGGCCGACCACCCACCACCTCCTATAATTCTATAGCCTCTATAAATTCCTAAATGTTAATTGAATGATGTCATCATTGATTTTGTGTTAGGATTGGTAATTTCTCCTTAAGGAAATGATGTAGTATCAGTGATCATCGATAGGTTGACCAAGGTTTAACACATCTTTCCTTTATGTGAGACCATATCAGTTGATGATCGTGTGATTATTTACATTTTTCAAATTTTGCACCTTCAAAGTGTTTCCCATTCTATCGTATCATACCAATATGTCCAGTTTACATCATGGTTGAAGCAAGGGATATATAAGGAATTAGGTTCATATTTTCTCTTGAGTAAATCATATGAACCCTACACTGATGGGTAGTATGCGAAAATGATACATGTGTTAGAGGATATTCTTCAATCACACATTATTGATTTTGGAGTTTTGTGAGGAAAAAATATAACTCTTGTTACGTTTTCCTCAAATAATATGTTCAAGCTAATGATTCAGATGGATCCATAAGAGGTCCTTTAAAGTAGGCTATGTCATTCACCTCTATGTTGGTTAGAGTAATGTGGGGAAGAACTATTGGGTCTTCATCTTGTTTAGAATACTTCAGATAATGTAAAACTGATTTAAAAATATATGGAAAAAAATCATTCCAATCACAAGTCATATACTGATACTCAACATTGACATTTGAAATTTGAGGTGGGATGCCATTTCATTCTTTGAGGGTCGCCTAGATTGGTTTATATATGGATTCAGAGGTAGGGGAAGCTATTGCCTCATTATTTTAGATCTTTTGAGATCATAGAGAGAGAGGGATGGTAGACAATCAGTTTGAGTTACCTCAGCGGTATAATGCCATGTGTGATGAATTCCATATGTCACAACTTCTTAGGTATCATGCTGACCCATTTCATTCATTTTATACTGGGGATTTTGAGAAGGAGGTAGATGTATCATTAGAGCATCATATGATATGTATCTTTGATAGAAGTATGAAGGATCTTTGAGAAAAGTTTGTTTCATTGTTTTGAGTACTACGGTAATACAACCCTCTATAGGAAGAGACCTGACAGAGGGAGGATACCACAAATTATTTTTAGCTAGATATTTCCTTATGAGATACTTTACCATGCTTATAAATAAATTTCATGGTATGTTGTTTTAAAGAGGGGTTGTTGTAACATACCATATTTTCATAGAGGTACAAACAAATTCTTTGCAATTCAAAACCGATTTTTATGTGTTAATGATGTGATTAAAGGGGTTATGAGTAGTTCAGAAGAGTATTGGGATCATTTGGATCATGGAGATCTAAAATATAGGGGGAAGAATGAGCTACATGGTTAATGCTAACTGTTTGAATCAATCGTCTGGGGAACTCACTGTACAGCTGGAGGCCACATGGGTTTTCTATAACCATATGAGCCGGTCCACTCGACCATGTGAAATATCTCATACATTAAATTGTGTAATTTTACATGGTATGTGTGTAGTATGTCAAACCAAGAACCAAGCCTATGTGAGTTGGTTCATTGGGGGGGTGAATGGTTGGTGTATGGTTTTTCAAAATGCATGACCTCTCTATCACATTAGATATCCTACTAAATCAAATCTAGGATTTGTAGTTTATTCTCTACCATATATATGTTCTCTTCTCCATAGGTGTTTGGGATACCACTAGGTATGCGCTCCACTCCCCTCCCTTATATTCCTAGTTTATCTTCTGTCCTATTACACTATTTTTCTGTGAGATTATAAGAATTATTTTTATTGAAATGAACCATTCATCAATCATACCCAATTCTAGATTAATCCAAGTGTTGGTATGAGATGATAAGAGTTCTATGATCCTAAGGTAGGCAGTTTAGTTCCTTTCCCTTAAGTCTAGTTGCATTTATATCAAGCACCGTTATACATTGTGCTAGATTTTTTTGATGATGCCTACAAGATGTATAAAAAATTAATTTTAATGGTCTTCCATGATTTTTATGGCCCCATAACCTATAAATCTATATCGTAGGGTTTTTTCCTTGAACTAATCCACACCTATGGGTGTATCCCTTCCCTAAGGTGCAAAATTCACCTTTTCCTTATATTGGTAAACCACCTTGTAAGGTGTGTGTGTTTTAAATTGTAATAAATACTATTTAAATGTGAATTAAGAAAAGGAAAAATGATAATCCATGATTTATGAGCCAATTCTTATTTACTTGTATTAATTTTATTGAATAAAATAAATTTGTGATTTTGTTGAAGGTTTTTTGAATTTCATTCTTATTAAAGAGTATGATATTCCTGATAGATAAACCATACCTTTTTTCATGCTAAGTGTGATAATTTGTATTCTATTTACATATCTCCATGGATGGGTTAATAGTTCTTTAGGAATAGAATTAGTTAATTAATGTTATATATTACTATAATTAAACTTGGAATGTAATGGATGGGACCGCGATTCATTTTTTCTACCTCTTTATGAGTGATACTGGTTCCTTAGGAGAGTTTGCATGGATGGGATTGATGGGACAAAGGTTATACCATTCCATGAGTGATACTAGTTCCCCTATGTGGGATGTCAGGAATAGAATCATAGGTTATTGTCTTTATACCATGTTGAGAGTGATACTCCTAACACCATTTATGGATCGACTATAATTGAATCTTATAGTGTTGGGTACTTATGGTGCTTATGGTGTTATACTTGCATTCCTTGATATGTTTCACCTTGGATGGGCCTAGGATTCTTGTTATTTAAATTCTAGATATTATTTTTCAAATAAATTTAATAATTATAATATATTTTATAAATTGTCACATCCTCCAGGAAAAATAACATGGTTGGGTTTTGTCCACTTATGATTCCTTTTTTTTGTAATGAATGCATATCATTACACACATATCATATATGTTTATATAAAACGTGGTTCTAAAACATCTTTATTAGGAAAAATAATGTTTTTTCAAGTCACATATCCATGAAGAACTCATAACAATATTTATTTACTTATTATTTCCCTTCATTAATTATGTACCTACACACTACTCATTATATATTCAAATACTAGATTGTTCTAAACATCATTAGTGGCGGAATACTATGTATATCTTACTCCCTGATCAGGATTTCCTTAGTACCCATGTAGACTTCATGACTATATGTGTATATAGGAGGATGTATCAAACTTATGAGTCTTGATTAATTGTACAAGGATAAAGTATGGGTGCAGTGGACCAACGCTATGTTCATGATGCTACTAGAGGTAGATCTTGGTATTTTTGTATTTTTATGTATCAGGTGGTATATTCATTTTCCCCATGTATCCCATCAACCTTATATTTTTATGGAAATATGACATTATCATCATCATTTGGTATCTACCTATTAATCATCTTCTAATTATTTATTTGTAGAATGTATATATATTATTCTAATGGTTCTTGTTTATTGATGCTTCCATTGTTTCCAACTTATTACTTAATGATGTGTTACCCTATGACTCATTAGGGAATATAATTCCCACGAACACACTAGAGACCCTCATTAATATTTGGTATCCTATAGCATTCACAGAACAGTGCTTGAGGTCATGTGGTTGACAATCTTAAGGCACTTCTATATGGCTTCTAATGCGGGATGTTATATATTTCATCTGTAAAAGTTATCCACACATGTTACTCTCATAAACATACAACTTTATTTATAATTACTATGGAAAAGTGGAAACATAATAAAGAGTTACCTATATATATTGTTAATGGATATGTAAAGAAAACTAAGCACAAATGGACATCAGGTGTATCAGGGTATAACCAATAGATTAATTATTTACCCAGTGTATTGGAGAACAATTAGGGAAAACTATTCATATGTCTAAATTTATGTTTGAAAAATAATGAAAAACATACAAAAGTCTATAATTAATAATAAAATAGTAACCATTAGAAATTCAATTGGTATCCAATGAAATAATGAAATATTCTTGGTAAATACCCATCAATTAAAATAACGATCTATAATGTATTTACAACATATAGATAAAGGGTATGTAGTTTTGTTAATACTTTCCCTAGTTAATCAATGTATATGTAATTACGTGAACAACCATAAATTGGATAAATCATGAAAGGATTTCCATAAGGGGGACGCATTAGAAGGAAATGTATGTATAACTAAAAATAAATAAAGACATAAGTAGTGATGGATCATAGAGATTTCATTTCCTCCAAACCATGTGTACATAAAAACACGAACATGGGGGATAAAATTAAAAATTTAAGAATTATAGATATTGATAAAGAAAAAATTATATGTTGAAAATTTGTTTTTTAAATAGTCCCCTTTAATGAATTAATGTTTCTATTAGTTTGAATATCCAATAATCACTTTATAAAATAAAGGATATTAATAATTCAATGGGTAGTTCCCAAATTTAAAGAATGATGACATGATGTGGTGGATGGTACATTAATTGACTAGGGATATCAATTGAATTTAAATATTAATCCATATATTATGTTCCTTTATTATGGATGAAAAATGCATGTGTATTATCAGAAGAAAATCCCCTAGAAGTGTCAAACATGGTATCCAACAGTGCATCTTTATTGTCCACTAGGCGATGACTGATTTAAAACAAAATATGTTATTTTTGGGTTTATTACCCATATGTACATAAGTTCCAAATCCATGTCCACTTGTATTATTTAGTCAGGGATTCCATTTCTCTGAAGACCACCATTTTTTTCCAAAATTAATATGGTTTTGTCGATATTAGAATGTCTGAGAATTATAAAAACTTATGAAGGTAGAATAATGAGATGGAATAGTGATATATCATTGATAAAATAATAATTAAATTATAAAAAGGATTCATAATAATATTTACAATTTAATTTAAAAGGAATTTAAAAAATTTCACAAAGTTAATGGGAAAAGAGGGGTGATGAACCCTTATTTTAGCAGAGTAATGACTTAGAAAATGATATAATGAGAGGGAATAAATAAAATATAAAGGAAAATATATTGACAATATGTTAATATGTTTAAATAAAAATAATAGTATTATATGAAATAATATTTTAAAATACATTATAAAAAAAGAAATATAATTGGAAAGGAAAGAACAGGATTCCGGAAAACATTACTTCTCTTAACATTCTTACCATAGAGATAAACCTTAGACCAAGAAAAAATGTTCAACATTTTAGAAGATTAAATATGAGAGAGTAATAGAGAGATATATGCTGACATAAATTTTAATTTTGGAGTGGGAGAATGGTAATTGGTAGTGGGTATTAACACTTGAGGAGGGGTTGTTTAGAGTGTTTAAATAATTATAATTTTTTATTAAGGAAAACTAATTTTATATGGAATTAATTTCAATAAATATGGCTTATAATTAATGCTGAAAACTATTTTTAATTCCATGAACACCTTTAACCTTCTATGTTATGGTGTTTTAAGGTATTTTATGCCTTGACACATGATTTGTAACATTTTATATTATTTTATCTTAACTATGGAAGCTAACTTTATACTTCGGTAACCAATTTTTGTATATAAAAATATAATTAAAATTATTAACTACTTTATAACTTCTATTTATTAATAATAAATCCAATTTACTTGTTGAAATTTCAAAATGTGATAAAAAATTAATTATAAAATAACAAATCAATAAAAAATAAAAATAGATTGTAGAAATGATGTCACATAGGTACCGAAATATAAAACATAGGTTTATAAATATAAAAAATATTTTTTAATGAATTATATTAATTTATAAATTTAATTTAAATTAATATGAATGCTTCATAAATCTTAACTATTGATCATAGAATGACTAGGACATATATATTATTGTTTGTGAGGGAAAAAATATATTTAGTTTTCAACCAAAAATCATCTTTTTTAGAAAAAATTCAAAAAAAATCACCCAACGGTAAATTTCATGTTTTTATTATACATAAGATATTAATTTTATAAAAATAATTTACTATATATGGAAAATTTTATTTTTAATTAAAAATAGTTATTTATTTAAAATTTATAGTTTTTATGACATGATCTATTTTCAAACATTAGGGTTACTGTTATAATGGTCACATTAAATCCATATATCCTATAAATAACACATCTCATTTTATGAATTTTCACTTAGGTTTCAATATTCCTTATTTTCATAATTTTAAATTGGATAACTTATTTAGTTTCATTTTTTTATATTTTGTATGGGTTTGATTATCCTAGGATACCAAAATGATACAAGATAAGGTTATGTGTAGATGAGACCCTTAGATGGGTGGTTGGATGAATGATATTTCATGTGGCATTTGTGATGGGAACAAAGAGGGGTTACCTATTATCTATGACCTATATGGGATTTGACATATGGGTTAATCAGGAGAGCCAATAATTTTGAGATAATGCTTAGCATAATAGTGAGTTGGGGTTTTAGTATAGATGAGTGGTGTTATATATATTTGTGTAACCCATGTGAGGGGTTAAACTAGGATTTTGAGTAACTTGGAGATAAATATTATTAGTAGATTATTTTGGTTGATATTGGAGCATGTGAGGCGTGTCTAGGTATATGTTTTAGGTATGGGATTCCTAGAACATCCATTGTGATAAGAACCATGAGTACTGGTGATTCTGGTTCATGGTTGGGTCTTCGAGGTAGGGACAAGTCGATTACATGACATTATTTATTTCAAATGCATTTTAATGATTTCATTTGAGTATAGATGGATGATTCTTATTTTTATGAATCTTGGGTTAGTGGGAGATCACATGATTTTAACTAGCGTAGGTGAGACTCGCAATTTTGAAGAGGCAGGATGAGGGTGCTTTGGATAGGTGCGACTGGAATGTCTTATTGAATGGTCGATGTCATTGAATCTTGGACTATGTTTGATTGCATGATGGTTCGGGTAGCATGAGTTAGATTCTATGATTGGGATGTACTGGGGTATACACCAATTAGTATTTGATGAGATAGAGGTAGTAGTATATGATGAGTTTGTTTGGTACCATTTGAAATGAAATTTAGTGAGTATTCATGTGTGAGCCAAGGATCGATGGATTTAGTGAGATGATTGCATGATTGGGTGTTTGAGATTTTAGAAACTGAAGAATTAACAGCATGGTGGGAGATAACTTTCGAAATGTATTAGGTTTAGGGGCAGAGTTGATCTGAGAATCAATCATAGAAAGGTGTTCCTTGGACTGATATGAGTATGGATCAGGATGAGCGACACACGTGCTATGATGGGACCAATTATGGTTTTTCTCGAGTAGTGATATGATGATATCAATATGGTGGATAGTGTTCCAATGTTCAATAGAGGGTTCGAACATTATTACACATGAATTTTTTTTATATGCAAGGGATGATGTTCATGGGATCTAGGAATTGGTTCTATAAAATATTTTATATTTACAATTAGTTATGTTTGGGATGGACATGTCCAATAATAACATATATTAATTGATGAATAATGATCCACGGAGGAATAACCCTATGTTAGTAGGATCATGGATACTATGAAACTTCAATATATGGTAATGTGTATTCTGGATTCCTGTGATAATACAAATCTAGTATCATTCGGTCCCTTAGTGAAACCCATATTTGGGACTCATATGTAGTATCAGGTGGATTCCATGTGTTGGTTTTGATCTTAAAATAGTTTTGATGTGTTCCAAGTGTGAATTGGATCGGAGGGGTAATTGTTCTTGACGTAATAGTATGGTGGATAGATTGATTGTCCTAAGAAATAACCATTGAATTACATCAGAAATTGGGTTTAGAATTTGGTGTTTTTTTTGATGATTTGAGGATTCCTTTACGTTTTAGGGTATCATAATCGGGTAATATAATATAACATCAAAGATTATATCTGGTTTTTTATAATGGTCAGCCAGAGTAGGTTTGAGAAATGTTTTTATGTATAATTTGGATCAGTGAGTTAGAAACTATACTAAATTGGTAAACTAACATTTAATAATACGTTTTTTGTATGCTATTATAATGATAAGGAAAACAATTTCTCAAAATAATCCATTGTATTTTTAAAGTTGTGGTGGGGAGAACCAATATCCATTGGTTAATCTACATGATAACACCAAAGTGTCTTAGGTATATGGGCATTGGTAATCAGTGTCTTAGTTTTTTGGTGATTATAAAGAAAAGTAGGTCAGTTTTTTATGAAAAACACTCCTTGTGTTTAGAGTTGCATAAAGAAATCATGTTTGGTGTTAAAATATGGAACACAGTGTATTGGTGATAAAATGAAAACATATAAAGGTTGGGATATGTGCTGGACAGACCACCAAGGATTCTTAGGGATGATAAGTGCTATGGTAGAGAGGTTATAAAAACCAATACACTTTTTGGGTGTGAAATTTTGAGGTAATTGGAATTTTCATTTTGGTGATAGTTTCATTTTGAGAACCAAAACTCAAAATGAAATTATGAGAGTTTGAAAATTGTTACATGGTGTTTTTGGATGGTATTTAAGGTTTGGTGAATTCCATAGGTTATCATTCGGAGAGTAGAGAGGGTTTTATGGTCAGACTATTTTAAAATAACACTAGAAACCAATTTATGTGTTTTCCAAGTGCTGAAATATTAAACGTATTATGGTTAATGATATCCCCTCATAAGTCTAGTTGGTTCAGTATAAAAACATGTGTTCACATTTTAAAAGGTTTCTGATTGTTTTTTTTCTAGGAGGGGTAGTTTGATCTTTTGGCTGTCAAGCCTTAGGGGGCTTTCGCGGTCCATAAGAGATGGGATGAGGCAATTCGACTGGCCCCGCCTCTTCCCCTTCCCTACCTCATTCCTCCATTTATTTAGAAAATTATAAGTTTTAATTATAATTATCCTCCTCTTTCGGACTATTCTATCAGATTATTATGATTTGGTTTTCTAGTTTAGGTTTTAGGTGTTGATTCTACTAGATATTGGTGGAATTATCCAACACCAATTTCATAGAGCCCATCCCAAGATAGTTTCTACACACCATCGAACCGTTTTTTATTTTATGTACATTGTTATATAGATTTTATATGGTTTTGTATTAATTTAATTTCAGGTTTTGCTATGTTTGGTTCTAATTGTTATGGAGTTTTCCTATGTTAGTGTTGTGAGTACAATGGGGAGCTCCTGGATTCTTTTTGTCAGGGATTCAGTGTGATGAGATTGACTGAGGAGTTTCAGATATTAATGATTTCATAAATTAAATTCAATTAATTTGTTTAAGTAATTATAAATTATAAAAAGTGGGTTGAAATATTTATTATTGTTGTTTGAAATTGATTTATGGATGTTATGTTTTTAGTTTGAACCTCAGGTGTTCAGACGATGATTACATGGAAAAGGATAAGAGCTATCAAGTGGTGGATTACAAAAATATTTACGGTTAAAAAAACAGGTGGTCCTTATAAATTACAGTTTAGTTTAATTTTTTATGATTTTGGTATGATGTATCACCACTGAGGGTGACTGAACATTGTTTTTGATGAATCTCTCTAATTTTAATTGAATGACCATAGCTGTAAAAAAATATTCCAAGGGTATCATTCTTCACTTGTAAACGATTATGTTTTATTTGACCACTAATAGTTTATGCATTGACTATATTTGTGTACTCTATGAAAGTTGGACAGTGAGAGGTGTTAATTGAATGAAATGAAATAATTGAATGAGAGGAAGTTTATTTACTGGTAGGTCACCTTGGTGACCTCTAGGTAGAGGTAAATGATGAACTGAAATGTATGTCACATGGATTAGCCATGTGAGAACCCTAATATAACATAGATCCATCGTTATAGTAGATATGAGAATGTAGTGAGTTTTCCTTACCCCTAATAGTGAATGATCACCAATTATATGATCCCTAAATTGGTTAATGTTGGTATTGGAGAGTGGATAGACCCAAGATGACTTAGAAGATGAGATGTGACATGTACCATCTCTTGAGACCGTTGTTCATAAGAAATTTCAGGTATGGAAATAAAGTATATAATGTGACCATTATGATATAAATTGATTCTATTCTTTTTGAGTGATGGGTGATGACCAAGTGATGGAATTGGGATAGAGGAACCCACGTGGATTATCATGATTGTGATGAGACATAGGTGACCAAATATTGTTCCCTAGTGATATTGAACCAACAAAGTTAATGTTTGGTAAGTGGTTGGTGATGATTTATGGAGTCAAATTGGAATATAAAATGATGAAACAAGCCTTATATGCCCATAGTCACTATTAAAGGTCATGCTCATGAGAGGCTGACCATCATAATGCTATACGGGTTTGCTGGATGGCCAACCCTTATGCATTATGCTAGATAAGATGTTATTAGCGGAATGGAATTCCATCAAAGATTTATTTAAATAAATTTTATTCCTTGTAAATTTTACTTGGATCCATCCTTTATTCCTTCAACTATACCTCACATGGTTTTGTGTTTGTGTCTGATATCTATGGAAATTTTAAGATATCACGCAGGGTTCAATTTTAAGATTAATACTATGTGAGTTGTTTTCCCAGTAGGATTATACCAGGATTTTTTTACCTTATATTACTTATTTTCCTATGGTCACCCCATGTAATCTATTATTGATCAAGATATTACTCGATTTCCTATCGACACTCCCTAGGAATCGATTGATAAACATGATCTTATAATTTCACAGGGTCATTATAGAAATAATTTTCTATCAAGAATGGAACTATTATTTGCTAATAATACCCCCAAAATTCATCACTAGAGTTTTAATATTTTACTTTATTTCTAAGGGTCACCCCCTTGAAATTGACTATAGACAGTAATTATATTTTCAAATTGATAATCATCCAAACCCAAAGAATCCATTGCTGCTTGATGCTACTATTTGGTCACCTAGGGTCTCCCCTAGTGATTTACTTTATTCCCAATACAATCGACCTCCCATGAAAATATCTTATGGGTTTGTGTATTGACCTTATATATTGGTATACACTTGTATCATCCTTAGAGACTCCATGGAAATTGTTGAAACAAGTTTGGGTCAATCTTATGTATCATGGTAGCACCATAGGATCAAAAATAGTTATTTAAATATTCTTCTATTGTTTATTTTTTTCAATTAAGAATATAACATGTTTACATTTATTTTACTAGTTATGTATGGCACGACATTGGTGGTTCATTGGTTATACTCGTACAGTTCTCAGGTAGGCATGGAACTTGGGTACCAGGGTAGACATCATTAATCATGGGTTCATATTGACCAGAGGCCCAGTGTAGCATGATTCAATGGAATAGTGTGGATGGGATTCAAAGTCTAGATGAGATGGATCTTGGAGATGGATATTGGTCCTAGAAGTCTTTTATTCAATTATTTATTCTGTGTATGAGATATTTCCAATGTGTGATCAATGTTTTTATATGATGCTATGACTATGAGTCTGTATTACATTATGATTACATATTTAAATTGAAATAACATGTTGTATTTTATTTCTTCTACAAAACATTATTAATTATTTTTATCATGGATATTGTTTAGTTATTATATTATTATTTAATATTATAATATTGTGGTACAGTCCTGTAACAGTAACACCATAAACCTCTTATTGTAACACCCTGAGATTTTATGAGAATTTTTTATGTCTTATGTTATACGCAACACCAAAGGAATCTTTCACAGCACATAATATGGACTTGGCTTGCATTACACGCAATCACGACCTTCCTCGATAGCGTGTGTAGTACGCAATACCGAGTTTCACTAAACAACGATATATTATTATGAACTAGCCGTTATGAATAGTATTAACTAAATTTTGAATTTTATTATTCATCTTACACATTTTCTAGAACATGGTAAGAGAACAAAATAATTTTTTCGGGTAAAATAAGTATTTTTAAAAAAATGCAGTTTTGCCGCCTTTTGATGGCGCACCCACATTAAATCTTGTTTTTGACATGTTTATAAGTTCAATTTGACAAAATAAAATTCTTACTTTGAATCAGGGTATTAAAATTTTATTTGGATAAATTTTTGATATTTTTCTGATAACTTTCATATTTTGATGAATAGTAAAAATACGCTAATTTTTAATTAAAAACAACTTTTTTCATTGAGATAATTTATATGGTTAAATTATAATATTGAATGGTTTTAAAGTATAAATAGAATATATTTTTACCATTTAATATAATTTATTTCATTAGCATTAATTTCACATTGAATTAATAGATAAAAACATTTCAATCTTTGGCAATGTTTTAACTTCTAAAACCCGTTTTCTTAACAACGGGATTTATTTTAAATTAATTACTGCAACTTATAATTTAATTATTATTAAAACCAATGAATGTGACAAAATGTCACTTTTTTAAATCTTATAATTATAATAATTTTAATTTAGTGATAAACTTAATGAAACTTAGAACCTGAATAGTCTCCAAAAAGATAATACAATTATCTACATCATAGAAATTTATTTAGAATTTTTAGTGATTAAATAAATATCATTAATTATGACACTTTAGTGATGTTGAAATTATTTTATTAATTAAAATTACAAATAAATGGTTTTAAAAATAAAAAATAAATATTATACGAACTATTTAATGCGATCCACTAATTTTATAGATACATATGACATTTTATGAATCTATTAAATCTTTTATTTAGAACATATCTTCTGTATATATTTTATTTAAATTTAAATAAATGAATAGTGTCAAAATTGACACTATTGTTATTTTATAAAAATAACATATTATAAATTTGTTTAAAAATCACAAAAATATTTAAAATTTATAAATTAAAATTTATATGGTCGAAAATGTCATAAAGTGTAAAATTATGTAAAATTCACAACACATATGTAATTATTTATAATAATTTAAAATTTAGAATATTATTACCACAAATAAAAATAAATTGTTAAATAAGGATAAATCAAGTTGATAATGTTTAAAATAAATTCCTAACATGTCTAAATTTTATTGTTTTATGATATTACAACCCTATCTCATCTAATCTTAGGATATGAGTCATTTTGGAAGTTTTTAATTCAGGTTGGGATTTAATATAAACTAATATTTCTTATATTTTCAAATATGCCCCTCTCCTCCCTTATAAAAGTGAACCTCCTCCATCTCCTCCTCACACTAATTTGAGCCTTCAATCTCGTCCAATCCCTGACCATTTCATTTCCGCACTTCTCTAGAAACATCCTAGATGTCCTGGTCTTCTTCAAAGACCAATTTTAGTGCCCTAAGAGGAGGTCTCAAAGAGGCGCTTCAAAGAAGAGGTAATGTCCGTTACCGATTATTTCAACTTTATTTCTTCTTCCACTTCCTCTTATTTAGTTTTTTCATTATGAATTAATAACATCAGTATCACTCATATACTGATATGTTATTATAAGTATGAAACAACCCTATTTCACCGTCTATCCATCCTACGGAAAACGAAATCACCGCGCGTGCGTACGTACAGAATACCGTCTCCAAGCCGTGGTGTAATCTATTTTCCATCACCACCTTAATAGTATGGGTATAATGGTGAAAGTAAATAACTATATATGATTACTGTAAAGTGTTATTGATTCTTAAATAGTATACATACACTCCAATACAATTCCATGATCATGGGAACGATATCATCGCTCGTGCGTACGTACGGAATACCGTCTCCACTATGTGATGTGATTCGTTCTACATGATCTTCATTGCATAATGATGAATGAATAAATATGATATATAGTACACTAATAACATTCTGGAAATGAGGTATCTAAAACTTAAAGAGAAGAATACGAATTTATTCGACAAAACACGAATAAGAAGAAAAATTAAAAAACACCCAAATAACAAGTAGTAATGAAATATTACTAATAAGAAGCTAAGAATATGACCATATATGATATCATAACAATATGTATGATTCTGGAATAAGTCAATAAAATTATTTAAATCATTATACAATAGGTTCGGATGCTTACGAAGCAAATCAGACCTAAGGTAAGGGAAAATATCACAATCTCATTTTTATCCGAGATTGTTTATACTTTGGTATTTACTGGGGTGTATTTTATCATCCACATCCATGTTCCCTCAATATTTAATATTTATTCCATCCACCTAAAATTGTTTAAATCCAATTTTACCGTTCGGTGAGTTTTTAGTAAAGGATATGAAACGAATCTTTTGTCGTTTTTCGTACGAGGTACTTTTTTACTTTTCCGACAAAAGTACAAGAAGATTGCTTTTTTAACTTATACGGCATGAATGGATTTTTAAAACATTATTTCCAAGAAGATTCCTTTACAAGATTTCATGTTTATTTTTAATCAACTTCTTCTAGTTTAAAATTGTATGACATGTTAAGAAAAGAAAAATGTTTTTGAAGTAGAAAGGATATTTTCCTCAAGAATGGAGTTCAAGTGTTTTATCAAAATTATTTTCCATCTAAGATAATATAGGATTCTGTTTCTATCCCTATTATTACATTTATTTTATTATGTTGTGATATAATTATTTTTATGAATTCCTTTTTCTTATATGAATTTTTTTATGATGTCACAATTTTTATGAATCCCATTTTTATTACATGGTTTATGCAATGATGTATGATTTATGATTTTGTGGCACACATAAGAATGGTATCATTATGAGATGGGTGGGCCCTATATCTACCTCCAATCCATTGGGTAAATATTTTATATCTCATGAGATAGACATGGCTAGAATGATAGGTTAAACTGGTTCAGTGAAACAGGACTGAAACGAGGAGTGAACTCGGTTCAGAAATAAACTTTTTCCACTATGATAGTCATGGAAATGAGTCTTGACTAATAAGAAATGATTCTCTATGATTATGTGTGCATGCTAAAGAGTTTCATGTTTTATGTTATGATTATTGGGATTACATTTTACTTCCATGATTTATCTAATGTTATGAAATTATGATCTCTTTTGCAGGGTAAGATTTCCAAAATGTTATGTTCTTATGAATTTGTTGTGATTGATATTTCTTTTGTTTACCCTTATTGAGCATTTGAGCTCACCCTTTTGTATGTTTTCTTTCCCCAGGTCATGAAGAAGGGTATTAAGTAAGATATTCCAAAAAGGGACTATAGATATGATGAAATAAATGGGAGATAGTGTAGATGCTTTATGAACCAGTTGTTTTGTTTCCCAGTTTCTAAGGACACTACACCTATACGGTCCTTTCATGGTTTTGTTATATTTTGTAATAAGTATACTTAAATTTTGTAGTGTTAACCATGTATGTAAAGTATGGGTCACTATAGTTGGTATCAAAGGAAAGGTACAATCAACCTTTGGAAACTAGGATGTGAAATCCTTAGTAAGAAACCTAAGGATATGTATAAGCATAGAACACAATCTTAGTGTTTTAGAAATGGCCATGAAAAACCTATGATAAGACCTTAAGTGTGAAATTTTATTCTTGATTATTTGGTTTTCATATTATAATTAGTGTTGCTCACACTATTCATCATGGTTTTAGTCAATGGATGGAACCCGAAGAAACCGTGTTAATGCGGAATGCGATGGGAAATGCAATGATTGTCCCCCTGAGCAACCAAACGTTATGGGAGCTAGAATGCAGAATCTTGTAGCCATTATCACACAACTTTCTCATGCTATTAATCATACAGGACTTCCAAATGAGCAAAGTAAGGAGAAACATTATGTCGAATCCTTCATGAGGCAGCATCCACCTTCATTCAGCGGGTCTTCTGATCCATTAGTGGCTGAACAATAGATCAGTACCACTGAAAAGATATTTTTAGTTCTTCAATGTTCTGAACATGATAAATTCATCTTAGTAGTGTATCGTTTGGAAGGTGATGCTGATCAATGGTGGAATCTTATTAAGAATACGAGGAAAAGGGATGAAATTGAGTCCATGGAATGGGACGAGTTCAAGAACTTATTTTTCAATAAGTATTTACCTCGTATTCTTTGAACAATGATGGAGAAGGAGTTTCTTGAACTGAAGCAAAAGGATGATGATTCCGTTGGTACCTATGAAGAAAATTTTACAAGACTTGCATGGTATGCTTCCAGAATTATTATCCAACCTGAGAGTAAGATCGATCGATTCTTTAGTGTCTTAAAACCAAGTCTTCGAAGGGTGTTAGCCATAAGGGACTTTAATAGCTATGAGGAAATTGTTCGAAGTTCTTTCAAGTTTGATATGGAGATTGGTGTAACCCATCAATCACATGGGTTTGATAAGAAGATGAAAATGGAATTCAAAGGAAAATATAAAGACCACACTGAAAAGAAGATGTGTTTTCCCTTATGCTCATTGTGTTGAAATAATCATGGAGGAAATTGTCTTAAGGGGACAAGGAAATGTTATAAGTGTGGAAAAGAAGGTCATCAGGCAATTGAATGTCAAAATAATGGGAAAAAGATGTCTAATGATGCAAAAAAGGAAGCGATACACAGAATGAACCTACTACACTTCAATATTTAAAGTGCAAGGAGATAGGGCATTATTCCAATCAATTCCCAAATCCAAGGGTTGATGATGATGATCGACGTCTTCAAACTTTTAAGGCCAAATAAAAAGGAAAGTCACATGCAATTACTATCGGTGACGTGGAGTACGACAAAGAAGTGGTGAGAGGTACACTTACCATCTACTCAAAAGTAGAAAATGTTTTATTTGATTCTGGATCCACCCACTCTTTTATTTCTGATGAATTTTCTAAGGGTATCACCATATGACCTCAAAAATTAGATTTTGAGTTCCCTGTGACAACTCCTGATGGAACAGCAGTCACATTAAAATTTTAAAATTCTTCTCCGATTGAAGTTTGTGGGAAATTGATTCCTGCAAATCTTGTGATCCTTCCTATAGTGTAATTTGATGTGATTCTTGGAATGGATTGGCTTTCTTTATATGGAACTCATATCAATTTCCAAAGAAGGGAAGCCACATTTCACAATCCAGATCAATCTATGATCATCTATCGATGCAAGGATGAACATAACCTTCCAGTGGAAATTTCATCCATCTTATGGGTCTTGATTCCACTAAATGAAGGTTATTTATCTCAAATGGTTGGAGAGAAACTCGCGATTAATAATATTCCCATTGTACGGGAATTTGATGATGTATTTTTGGAGGAATTTCCAGGTCTTCCACCAAATCATGAAGTTGAATTTTCAATAGAACTCGTACCGGTAGCTTTTCCTATTTCAAAGACACCTTAGAGAATGACCCCAATTGAGTTGCAGGAATTGAAGAAGCAGCTCCAAGAGAATCTTGATAAAGGATTCATACGCCCTAGTACATCACCTTGGGGAGCACCTATTCTATTTGTTAAGAAGAAAGATGGATCAATGAGACTCTGCATTGATTATCGAGAACTTAAGAAGATCACTATCAAGAACAAATATCCTCTCCCACACATTGATGACCTATTTGACCAACTACGCGAAGCTCAATACTTTTCCAAGATTGATCTTCGTTTAGGGTATCATCAATTAAGTGTCAAAAGGGGGTATGTACCAAAGACAGCTTTCCATACAAGGTATGGACACTATAAAATTATAGTGATGCCATTTGGTCTTACTAATGCCCCTGCTATCTTAATGGATCTGATGAATAGAGTCTTTAGAGACTATCTTGATCATTTTGTGGTAGTCTTTATAGAAGATAATCTTGTTTATTCAAAGATCAAGGATGAACATGAAGATCAATTGAGAATTGTATTAAAGACCCTAAGAAAGGAGAATCTTTATTCCAAATTTACCAAGTGTGAATTTTGGCTTCAAAAAGTTGCATTTTTGGGTCACGTAATCTCAAAAGAGGGGATATCTGTGGATCCAGCAAAAACAGAGGTTATCGAAAGATGGTCGAGAACAACAATAGTAACTGAGATCCGACGTTTTCTTGGTTTGGCTGGATATTACCGATGTTTTGTGAAAGATTTATCAAGGTTATTTAACCCACTCACCAAGTTGACTCGAAAAGAAGTTAAGTTTTTTTGGATGGAGGAATGTGAAGAAAATTTCAAAGAGCTAAAAAAAAGGTTAGCCAGTGCACCTGTGCTCACACAACCTTGCAGTGGAGAAAGGTTTGTGATCTACAGTGATGCATCCATGAAGGGACTGGGATGTGTTCTCATGAAAAATGATATGGTGATAGCTTATGCCTCACGATAGTTGAAAATCCATGAGAAAAATTACCTAACTCATGATTTGGAGTTAGTTATGGTAATCTTTGAATTAAAGATTTGGAGGCATTATCTTTATGGTGAAAGGTGTGATATTTATACTGATCATAAAAGTTTAAACTATATTTTCACACAAAAGGAGCTGAATATGGGTGAAATAAGATGATTGGAACTGATTAAGGATTATGAATGCTCAATTCATTACCACCCTGGGAAAGCAAACAAGGTAGCATACGCATTAATTTGACAAGACAATGATAGCTTATCCATGATGAGGATCACAAAAGATCTAATATTTATGGATTTACAAAGGATGGATCTTGGAATTTTAATGGAAGGGGATAAATCTTACATTTCTCAAATGAATGTTCAACCATCTATACATGTGAAGATTCAAGAGGCACAGAAAGAAGATGTCGAGCTACAAAAGAAGGTGAGAAATGTTCCTCAATTCAACCTGGATTGTGATGGGATAATAACATTCAGGAATCGGGTTTGTGTTCCTCCCATACCCGAATTAAAGAAGCACCTGCTGGATGAGGCTCATAGTTCTTCATTATCTATTCATCCTAGAAGCAGGAAGATGTATAGGGACCTGAAAGTGTACTTATGGTGGGATGGCGTGAAATGAGATGTTGCTGAATATGTCTCTCGATGCTTGGTTTGTCAGCAAGTTAATGCTGAGAGACAGAAGTCAAAGGGGATGTTACAACCATTACCCATACCAGAATGGAAATGGGAAAACATCGCTATGGACTTTGTCACTGGACACCCTAAAACATTCAAAGGCAATAATGCTATCTGGGTCATAGTTTATCGTCTTACAAAGTCTTCACACTTCATTTATATTATAGAGGATTTCTCTCTAGATCAGATTTCCAGGATATATGTAAAGGAAGTGGTAAGATTGCATGGAGTACCACAATCTATTATATCTGATTGGGATTCGAGGTTTACCTCAAAGTTCTGGCGAAGTCTTCAGCATACTCTGGATACAGAGTTGAGTTTCAGCACTGCTTATCATCCTCAGACAGACGGTCAGTCTGAGAGGACAATTAAAACTCTAGAAGATATGTTGAAAGCTTTCTCTATTGATTTCAAAGTTGTTTGGGATCAATACCTACCTTTGGTGGAATTTTCTTATAATAATAGCTTTCACTCCAGTATTCAGATGTCTCCTTATGAAGCTCTCTATGGAAAGAAATGCAGGACTCCAACATGCTGGGATGAAGTTGGGGATAGAAAGCTATTAGGACCTGATCATGGTGATGAAATGGCAGAAAAGGTCAGATCTATTCAACAACACATAAGAGTAGCTCAGAGTTGACAGAAAAGTTATGCCGACAACCGAACAAAAGACCTAGAATTTGAAGTGGGTGATAAAGTGTTCTTACGAATATCTCCCAAGAAGAGGGTCATGAGATTTGGAAAGAAGGGAAAGTTGAACCCTAGATATATCAGTCCTTTTGAAATTTTGGATCGTGTTGGGAAGGTAGATTATCGATTGGTGCTTCCACTGAATCTCTCTCAAGTTCACGATGTGTTCTATGTATCTCTCATGAGAAAGTACATACCTGATCCTTCACATGTACTCAACTCAGAAGTTGTACCGCTGGTGCAAGATCTTTCTTATGAAGAACAACGGATGGGGATTTTGGATCATAGCGAAAAAGTCCTATGGAACAAGACCACTCGCTTAGTGAAAGTTTTAGGGAGGAACCACCAATTAGAAGAAGCTACATGGTAACTTGAGGATATGATGAGGGAAAGGTATCCTCATCTGTTTGTAATGAAGTGACTAATTTCGAGGGCAAAATACATTTTAAAGGGGGTAGAATGTAACACCCTAAGATTTTATGATAATTTTTTATGTCTTATGTTATACGCAACACCAAAGGAATCTTTCATAGCACACAATACGGACTTGGCTTGCATTACATGCAATCGCGACCTTCCTCGATAGCGTGTGTAGTACGCAATTCCGGGTTTCACTAAACAATGATATATTATTATGAACTGGCCGTAATGAATATTATTAACTACATTTTGAATTTTATTATTCATCTTACACATTTTCTAGAACATGGTAAGAGAACAAAATAAAGTTTTCGGGTAAAATAAGTATTTTAAAAAAAATGCAGTTTTTTCGCCTTTTGATGGTGCATCCACATTAAATCTAGTTTTTGACATGTTTATAAGTTCAATTTGAAAAAATAAAATTCTTATTTTCAATCAGGGTATAAAAATTTTCTTTGGATAATTTTTTTATATTTTCCTGATAACTTTCATATTTTGATGAATAGTAAAAATACACAATTTTTTTAATTATAAACAACTTTTTCATTTGAGATAATTTATATGGTTAAATTATAATATTGAATGGTTTTAAAGTTTAAATAGAATATATTTTAACCATTTAATATAATTTATGTCATTAGCATTAATTTCACATTGAATTCATAGTTAAAAACATTTCAATCTTTGGCAATGTTTTAACTTCTAAAACTCGTTTTCTTAACAACAAGATTTATTTTAAATTAATTACTGCAAATTATCTGTTTTTATTTTTGAAAAATGGATTCCATATTCGGAATCAGTGGGTCCAAATTATGTTAATAGGCTACTTTTTATTTTTGGGCATTATGAATAGTAACTACGGTAAATTTTATTTACCATAGTTCAAGGTGAATCGGGTAATTAAGTGTAAATATAAGATTATAAAATTACCCTAACACCTACCAAAATATTATTGGATGACTAAACGTTGACCCATATCACCTAAGGGTCAGATTAGATTCATTTAATGGACTTTTGTCCATGAAAATAATTTAATTATTATTAAAACCGAAGAATGTGACAACATGTCACTTTATTAAAACTTATAAGTATAATAATTTTAATTTAGTGATAAACTTAATGAAACTTCAAACATGAATAGTATCCAGAAAGATAATACAATTATATACACCATAGGAATTTTTTTAGAATTTTTAAGTATTAAATAATTATTATTAATTATGACACAATAGTGATGTTGAAATTATTTTATTAATTAAAATATAAAATAAATTGTTTTAATAATATTAAAATATATGTTATATGAACTATTTAATGTCCTCCACTAATTTTCTAGATACATATGAAATTTTATGAATCTATTAATGCTTTTAGTTCGAAGATATCTTCTGTATATAATTTATTTAAATTCAAATAAATGAATAGTGCTAAAATTGACACTATTGTTATTTTATAAAAATAACATATTATAAAATTGTTTAAAAATCACAAAAATATTTAAAATTTATAAATTAAAATTTATATAGTCGAAAATTTCATAATGTTTCAAAATATGCAAAATTCACAACACATATGTAATTATTTATAATAAGTTAAAATTTAGAATATTAATACCACAAATAAAATTAAATTGACAAATAAGGATAAATCAAGTTGATAATGTTTAAAATAAATTCTTAACATGTCTAAACTTTATTGGATGATGATATTACAACCTTATCTCATCTAATATTCGGATATGAGTCATTTTGGATGTTTTTAAGTGGGGTTAGGATTTAATATAAACTAATATTTCTTATATTTCCAAAGATGCCCCTCTCCTCCCTTATAAAAGGGCACCTCCCCCCTCTCCTCCTCACACCAATTTGAGCCTTCCAGATCGGCCAATCCTTTCCCATTTCACTTCCAAACTTCCCTAGAAACATCCTAGAGGACCTAGTCTTCTTCAAAGAACAATTTTAGTTCCCTAAGAGGATGTCTCAAAGAGGCGCTTCAAAGAAAAGGTAATGTCTGTTACCGATTCTTTCAACTTTATTTCTTCTTCCACTTATTCTTATTTAGTTGTTTAATTATTAATTAATAACATCAGTATCACTCGTATACTGATATGTTTTTATAAGTATGAAACAACCATATTTCACCATCTATCCATCCTATAGAAAACGAAATCAGCGCTCGTGCGTATGTACAGAATATCGTCTCCACGCCGTGGTGTAATATATTTTCCATCACCACCTTACTTGGATGGGTATAATGGTGAAAATAAATAACTATATATTATTATTGTAAACTGGTATTGATTAATGAATAGTATACATACACTCCAATACAATTCCATGATCATGGGAACGATATCATCGCTCGTGTGTACGTACGGAATACCGTCTCCATGATGTGATGTGATTCGTTCGACATGATATTAATTGAATAATGATTATATAAATGAATTTAATGAATAAATATGATATATAGTACACTAATACCATTCTGTAAATGAGGTATCTATAACCTAAATAGAAGAATAAGAATTTATTCGACAAAACACGCATAAGAACAAAAATTAATAAACACCCGAATAACAAGTAGTAATGAAATATTACTAATAAGAAGCTAAGAATATGAGCATATATGATATCATAACAATAATTATGATTCTTGAATAAGTCAATAACATTATTTATATCATTATACAAGAGGTTTGGACACTTACGATGAAAATCGGACCTAAGGTAAGGGAAAATATCACAATCTCATTTTTATCTGAGATTGTTTATACTTTGGTATTTACTAGGGTGTATTGTATCATCCACATCAATGTTCCCTCAATATGTAATATTTTTTCCATCCACCTACAATTTTTTAAATCCAATTTTCCCCTTCGGTGAGTTTTTAGTAAAGGATATGAAAGGAATCTTTTGTCATTTTCCGTATGAGGTACTTTTTGACTTTTCCGACAAAAGTACGAGAAGAATGTTTTTTTAACTTATACAGCATGAATGGATTTTTAAAACATTATTTTCAAGAAGCTTCCTTTACAAGTTTTCATGTTTATTTTTAATCATCTTATTTTAGTTTAAAATTGTATGACATGGTAAGAAAGGAAAAATGTTATTGAAGTAGAAAGGATATTTTCCTCAAGAATGGAGTTCAAGTGTTTTATCAAAATTATTTTCCATCTAAGATAATATAGGGTTCTGTTTCTATCCCTATTATTACAATGATTTGATTATGTTGTGGTGGAATTATTTTTATGAATTCCTTTATCTTATATGAATTGTTTTATGATGTCACGATGTTTAAGAATCCCATTTTTATTACATGGGTTATGCAATGATGTATGATTTATGATTTTGTGGCACACATAAGAATGGTATCATTATGAGATGGGTGGGACCTATATCTCCCTCCAATGCATTGGGTAAAGATTATATATCTCATGAGATATACATGGCTGGAACAGCATGTTAAACCAGTTCAGTGAAACAAGACTGAAACTAGGAGTGAACTCGGTTCAGAAGTGGACTTGGTCTACTAAGATAGTCCGGGAAATGAGTCTTGACTAATAAGAAATGATTATCTTTGATTATGTGTGTATGCCACAAAGCTTCATGTTTTAAGTTATGATTATTGGTATTACATTTCACTGCCATGATTTATCCCATTTTATGAAATTATGATCTCTTTTCAGGGTAAGATTTCCAAAATGTTATGTTCTTATGAAATTGATGTGATTGATATTTCTCTTGTTTACCTTTACTAAGCATTTGAGCTCACCCTTTTGTATGTTTTCTTTCCCCAGAGCAGGAAGAAGGGTATTAAGTAAGATATTCCAAAAAGGGACTATAGATATGATGAAATAAATGGGAGACAGTGTAGATGCATTATAAACCAGTTGTTTATGTTTCCCAGTTTCTAAAGACACTATACCTATACGGTCCTTTCATGGTTTTGTTTTATATTGTAATAAGTATGCTTCAATTTTGAAGTATTAACCATGTATGTAAAGTATGGGTCGCTATACTTATACTAGTCGACATTCTCTATCATATGGTGAAGAGTGTATGAGGTTCCAGTGAGCACTACTTAGGTCCATGTACCACATAGTGGATGTGCCTATGGGGAAGAAATTATAATGATATGACAGTGCATTGCTAGATAAAGGTGGAAAAATATTATTACTCAAAGATCTAGGGAGTTACAACTAAGAATTCCCAAACATAATACACCATCATGTGGTATTAGAATCCATTACATAGCGTTTGGGACTCTCTTGAGAACCCTAAAAATTTACTTATGTGATATAAATATACATGTATAATGTCACACATTTACCTTCACATACCTTTTTATTTATAATTTTTTATTTATTTGTATATTTTTCATCGAGTTCCAGTTCAATGTTTCTTGAAATTTTTATTTTTTTAAGATTTTATGTATTAGTTTAAGACACATCGTTAGAGAAAAATTTAAAATAACAATCAACCTAACCATACATAACCTGTAATCCTTTGTAAATGTATATTTTCTTGGTTAAAACATTGTTTTCACAATTTTGTGGCTAAACTGTGTGGGTTCCGAGGTTTTTCTAGTGTGGGTTTTAAGGAAGACACTTTGTTTGGTAACCCATGTAAGAAAACCATAAAGACTACATAGAAAAATAAAAATTGTATGTTCGTATACAATACCTCCCCATTTTTAGTCCCCAAACAACTCCCTCTTCTCTGAAATGCATTATCAATCCATGGATCACTAGGTTTGGCTTCCTCCTCCCTTCTCCTTGTTATTTTTTGTCTCCTTATTAAATTTTTTTTAGATCTACATTGTTTTGGACTCCCTTTCTATATTCTCCCACCATTCCCATATTTTTTATTTTCTTATTAATGTGGGTTGGTATTGGATGAACATTTGGTAGGTGATGGTTCTAATTTTATATGTTTCAGGTTCCTAGGGTGGACTAACTTTTTCTAGGTCCTTCCTTTATGTATTATCATAGGATTCACATCATTTATGCATGACCAATGTAGATGTTTTCGTGATTTAAAATCAATATTAATATTTTTTGTGATGATTATTATTTCAATCATTATTTTCATGAAATTATTTTTGTTATGTATATGAATAAATACTAATTAGTTGTTTCTAAATATAGGTTATTTTTTTATAAAAATGATGTTTACATTCTCAATAGTTATTTTATGGATCTTATTTGAAAATTCACTATTTTGTGGGTTTATGTGTGTTATTTTACTGTATAACTTATTGTTCATTAATTATATATGTTTTTTGTGTTTATTGATTAGTTATGGCTGTTGGATTTTATTTTTTATCTCTAAACTATTAAATATTAGAATAAATGTTTCCCCCTAATTTTAAATCTTCTTCAAACATAAAATCGTATCTATTATTGTTTTTCAATTAAGTCTTGCATAAATGTACATATATATGTATGATCATGAGAATACATATACACATGCATGTATATATGATTATATTTCTAATTTCCTAAATATATATAATAATTATATTTATTTTAAAAGCTAGTTTGGAAGATGGAAATGGGATTTCAAATATGATCCTCATTCAGAAATGTATATTCAAGATGATTTTTAAAGTATATTATTTTAAAAAAAATCAACGCCCAACTAGAACATTATAAAAATGGATTGTTCCATGTTAAACCACCCTCTTAAACTAAAGCTGTAGAGTTTTATAATGAAATGATCTTGATTATTGTACGTGGTTATTTATATAACTTTTGTGAGTCCAAATAATATATTTAGTGAGAATTGTGTGTGAGGGTGGTTCGAGGTGAGTTATTATCATGATTATATATATATTTATTTAATAGTTTGTGTTAGATAAAGAATGCATAATTCCAAACCCTCTATTACTATTATCAAGGGGATCCTTGGAATCCTAGTAATATATGAGATATAGTAACTATATAGTCTCAATTTAAGGAACTAGATAGAATATGGTATCAGAGTCTAAAGGTGAGTGCAACTACAGAGGATAGTCTAGAGTGGCCAATTTTTTTTAGACAATGAACTTCAATGATAGGATAATATAAAGTTCTATCTAAGTATATATAGAATCATATCACTGGTTGTTTAGGAATTTACCATGATTTATACATCTTACAATATATTTTATTAATATTCTTAGTTATTTGTGGTTTTTATATATTTAGTTGCTTGTTTCTATTCATCCATTGAATACTTTAAATTATAGGTTTGGATTATTCCCATGGGTAAATTGAGTCATTTTCATATATTTTTTTAAAAAGGTTAAAACATGGTTTTTTGAATGAATAATTTATAGGCAATTTTAAAAAGAAAATTTATTTCATTGGTCTTTATGAATCACTAGATATTTTAATTGAAAGGGGTTTATAA
The DNA here is from genome assembly GCA_963277665.1 of Viscum album. Classification (NCBI taxonomy): domain Eukaryota; kingdom Viridiplantae; phylum Streptophyta; class Magnoliopsida; order Santalales; family Viscaceae; genus Viscum; species Viscum album. The sequence continues at coordinate 1,805,069,291 of OY728141.1, forward strand.
AAAAACCTATTATGACTTGAATTTCAATGTGATGGAAAATATTATTTTAAATTTTTTTATTTAAAATTTGTGTATCTAGAATGTTTTTAGAAATGATGGTATGGACTCTATGGGCATTAACAAGTGGGATATTTATGTTCACACTATACATACATCACTCAGTGTCTATAGAATGATTGGATAACTTTTATACTGATTTTTTGTTTCATATCACTCACGGGGAAGTCTATTTGATCTTAATGATAGATAGTGACTTAGAGTAACATAGAGAAACTTTATTTTAGTGTTTTTATTCCTATTATCATTGCATCAGCTAATATTAGTCCTTGTAATATATTGGTTCTAGTTCTGTCTTATTTATTATGATATGGATGTTGTTTATGTAACAATTTATTTGGTTTGTTCTGATTTTATATCTCTTTATTATTAATGGGACAACATTCTGGAATATTTAGGATGTTATCACATTAATTGGCTTGATTTTTACATTGTTTTGTAATTTTAATAAAAGTTTTAAGGGGAAAAGACTTAGTTTTGAAAAATGTTAAATAGTTTTTCTTATAGAAATATGAAAAAATAGAATATTTTTAAATGTGAAATGAATTTGGAAACGATCATGTGATTTAAAACTTTTTTTAAAGTGAAATGATATGATTCTCAAAATGTGTTTAAAATAAATATTTATGTTATATTTTAAAGTGGGACATGTCAATGAAAAATTCTAAATTGGATCTCATGGGTTATATTTTAATTCGAGTGGTTTTGAATTTGTGTATTTTCACAGAGTCTTGTGTTTTGTTTTAATATTTTGATAATGGTTCTAGGAAAGGAACCAAGGAATCATAGAGGGTGTGATCTTTGGATATTCCATATCATAATTCCTCTCAACGAATAGAAGTTTCATTTTATAAATAAACCCTACCTAGATCTCAGGTATATTGATAGAGACAACTTCTTATCATTATTCACTTGTTTTCTATGGTGACCAGGGACCAAAAGAGGCCATGGAGCTGTTAATGAAATCTTATGTTGTCTTGAACTCACTAAAGCTCTAGACTCCCATAAGAAAATTTCATCTTAGACATGTTCATAGGAATGAGTCTAGAATCATGGAGTACTATTGTTCCCCTAAAACTATAAGGTAATATGTCTTGGTAATTATTTAAATCCATATTAATAGGATCTATCTTTCTCTAGAAGGAATAAGTGTATTAGGATTCAAGGCAAATCAATCTCTTGCAAGGTGATCAATCACTAAATGATTATGATTTCCATTTCAACCAGTTGATTCATTTCTCAATTAAGACAGTTTTTGAGGGCTCACTAAAGGTTCCTCTTTTCATAAGGGATCTTCAGAGAGAACTCAATTATCAAAATTATCTATTCAATCTGGTTTCACTCAGGGATGTTATAAAAAATTCATAATAGTAGAAGTAGACAATAGTGGAAATCTTACTAGGGGTGGTGACCATATTCCATTTGGTGTTAGTAAAGGATTGATTATTTATGAAAATAAGAAGTTAGATAAGCCTGAGTCAAGGAATCAATGTGACTTGGGGGATCATTTCATTCTGATGTTTTTCTTTTGATGAAGTGGTAACCTCAAGTGTACCACCAGTGTGGCCAGTTTGATAATTCTAAAACCTATTATTCTAATGTCTTAAACACCTACCAAAGTTGTGGTTTTTTTCTATATTTAAATTTTATTTAAATTTTGGAATCAATTCGGGAATTTAATCCCTATCATAACTTATATCTTAATGGTTATTCAGAAAAATCCCATTTTAAGGTACATGCTTATAATTCTATGAATTTTTAAATTCCAAAATGTCTTTTCATATGTCTCTTGTTTTGGTTTTTTATCTGTTATTATTTTGGATAAATCAGTAGCTATTGTTATGGAACTATGATTGGGTATATGATTTATGTGTCATTTTAGTTTTTCAGATTGAAATGGGAGGTGGTATTTTGGGGTGTTTCTTCTTGGACCATTAGTCTTGTTATATCCACCATATTTAGAATAAGTATAATAAGGTGGGGATACCTATTAATGGTCTTTAAATTCATATCTCTCCCTTAGTTTATCTTTATTGAATATTTTACTTGGGTGGTAAACTAGGATGTGTTTCATTTTATCATTTAGGAATTGTCTGTAATATATAAGGATTTTGGTAGTTTTTGATACATTAAAATCCATTCCTCCTCTAGAACATGGTGAATTTATAAATACCAAACGTGTTATGGTCGGGAGAATTGTAACAAACCAAAAATTTCATTCATGTTTATTTTCATTATTTAATTATTTAATGTTTCATATTGAAGTCTATGTGAAGGTTTCTAAAAAATGATATGTTTTTTTGTTTCAATTCAAGGCACATTGTTAGTGCATTATTATTAATATACATATGGAAAGTCATATGAATCCTAAAATCCTTTGACAATGGAGTTTTTCAATATTGGGGAATGGATTTATTAATATATTGATTCCCATGTGTATCTAATGATGGGCTCATGGTTAGAGAATGGTTTTATAAACCATACTACCAAACCATGTGGCTGGACTAAAACAATAAAAATTGGAATTACCAATAATACCTCCCTATTTTTAACACCTAAACGAATCCCTCTCCTTCATATCCCATGATACAGCTGATGAACATAGGGGGTGGCTTCCTCCTCTCCTAAGCATGTTCTTTTGAGGCTTTTTCTTTGATTTGTGGTGAGTGAATTTTTGGATTTGGCCTTATAATATATCTATTTTATCCACCTTCAATTTTTTATTATATTACTCTTGGTTTGGGTTGGTCTTGACCTAACCCTAGGTGGGAGATGGTTCTAATTTAATATCATTGATGTTCCTTGGGTGTGATGAATTCATCATGGACCTTCATCTCATTATTCATAATGTATTCAAATCATATAAAATTGAACTAGATAGGTGTTTCTAGGAATTTATCATTTAATTAATTTCTATGTGATGCCTGTTTTTTTTTAAAATTGTTTCCTGGGAATTATGTATGTTATTTATATGATTAAATGTATTTGATGTGTTTCAAAATGGGGGTTGTTTTTTAATATCAGTGTTTTATTTATGAATTCAATATTTAGTGGTTTTTATGTGTGATTTAATTTTATGGGAAAAAGTGGGTTTTGAAGTGTTTCTATGAAGCTGGAGGTGTTGAGAAGAGGTTGGTTTAGATTTACGAATGTTTCCATAAGTATTTATATTTTTTTGTTCAATATAAATTACTTAAATTTTTTGAGAAGTTAAATCAAATAAAATTTTTTATTTTCAAAAGTGATCATATGGAGACCATCATGCCAGTTATAAAAAACCAAGTTCAATGGTCATAGTAAATTATTTGTATATATTTGGATAGGATGTGACATATAATGGTTATCCAATAACGCTCATAATTACCATAAATAAATAATTTTTGATTATGTTTGTAAATAGTTTTATGCTTTGTAGATTATATGTTCTAAATATCATGAGTGCTTAAATTCCTCATGATCCAAGAATCTGTACAATACTGTATTTTGAGGAATGACTATAAAAATATTGTGATATGAATTAATAAAGTTCCATGATTATATGATCAATGGTTAATAAATATATTATTCCATTGTGGTATGAATATCCATCAAACACTCCATTTTAAATCATGTCGATTAGAGGAAGTTCATAGAAATTCAAAACAGATGTCACTGGGAAATGAAATTATTTGAATACTATTTTTCTAATATAGATAATTTCATTATATATTTATTTTTTTAATAGAGTAAAATATAAATTTCCACCTAATTATTGTATACAAATTCATATAATGAATTTTTTGTTAAAAATATCATTAGAGAGAAGTTTATTTATATATTGTTTTATCATTTGATTCTAAGAGAAAGAAATAGTCAATGTTTTATGGTACAAGTCATCGGTTGAAGGAAGATCCTTAAAAAATTCCAGGGGATCCATTGAATTTGGGTAGGAAAAATTGTCAGAGATTCGTTGGTCAAAAGGATGTTATGAAGATGTACCAGAAAGAAGGTTCAAGGTTATTTATGGGGATTTCATAAAGATATTAAATGTGATATTGTTTAGATGGTTAATTAACATTCGCAAAATCACAAAGGAATGAATCATGATTCTGAATGAGTTCTAAGTAAGTTTTTTTAGGATTATTTTACATCAAATTTTATAGAAATTTGACTCATACATTTAAGGAAGTTTAAATGAAGATAATTATTGAAATTTTGGAGTGGGGTGTTTCAATGTTTTAGTAATATGTTTTAATTTTAATGGAATTATTATATAATTAAATGTAGAGATACATAAAATATATTTATGGGGTTGGTGCATAGATATTTTTGTGTGGGATTTTTTATAGCTTGGATAAGTGATGAAAAAGTAGAGACATGATCAAGAAAACAATGTTTAGTGGAATCGATCTGATAAATACTAGAAGAATTATACCCATCAGTTGGTATCAGATGAATGATGTGTACAGATGATCAATCAAATATGTTGATGAGGAAGCATAATAATGCTAAGAAGAGGACATTGTTAAAAGATAATTTATTGACCAAATAGATTTGATCAAAATAATAGGCCACCAGACTAGGTTTTATCAGATAGTGTATACTTGAAAGTGAAAATATCATACATATAGTTTTCTATAGAAGTCTATAAAGATGTTATTTCTCTCCATTGTGTAAAAAAGTGATGTAGAATGATATAAACATGTAAAAAGGTCATGTGTGGAAAATTTTCAATAACAATAGTGAAAATATATTAAATCCTATAGGTGAAGGATCTTACAGTTGTTACAAAACATTGTTTTTTAATTTATCTATAAAATAATATCATGCATAATCGATTGGATATGGTGACACACAAGTGAAAGAATATTAAATTCTTATTGTTACCATATAGAGGATTATATTATAGTATTTGTTTGGTATAAGAATACTTAAAAATAATAACAAGTAATAAATAATCTTATTGAGAAATGAAACTTATAAATACTTGTGTTTTTGTGGTAGTTCATTGTTATAGTGTTTAGCAGGTTCATTTCTCACTGACTAGAGAAAAAAAATTCATACATAAAAAATATTATATGAAAATATTACTAATTATTAACCTTTATATCTCAAGTATCATTCTAATCCTAATTGGACCATTCTAGTAGTATCAGAGAAATGATTTCATTTATTGACTACTTTTTGAAGTTTGATGAAAATGAATGTGGAAATGATTTTTTAGAACATTTTGAATAGTGAATTTATTTCTATATATTATGTGAATAACTATCATATCTATAAATATAGAATGATACCATGTCATATAAAAATTTTCTAGGAATTTCCTAAATCATCTATAGATTATTTACCTCCTTTTTCATAGGGTGTTCGATTAATAACTATTGATAAGAAGAATCTAGATAATAAAGGGTGAGCCAAAAATTATATACCTTCTTCATTATATGAATATGAATTTATGAGGGTCATGTTTATTAGAATAACTATATAAATTTTTTATAAGTTTAAATCATATATTATGGAAACAGAAAAGTAAATAAATTGATGTTACAATCTAGAGATTAAAGTATCAAGATAATAAAATGGGCGAAGTTGAATTTTTTTTGACTTATTTACAACATGTAAGGACATTATAAGAACTGTATGATGTTTTAGTGAGCAATTGGATGAATCAAATATTTTTTAAAATATTATAAGAGTTATTATGGATAAATTTAATGTGATTTTTTAACTTTTTGATGATATCTATCCTAAAAAATTATCTTTGGTTGATATGTATAGCTTTTTATTCACATAAAAAATGAGAAAATAAATTTTTACAATGAAAAAACAGATTTTTAATCATAAAATTCCTATAAAACTCACTATGAAAGATAAACTTATAAATTAATAGAAGATAATGTTGGTGAATTTGACACTAAATATAAGGTATGTAAAATGGTTGAAATTTTTATGTCCATTTTTTTCAAAAAGTGTAATAGAGTCATAGGGGAATATAAATACAAGTTACCTTTAAAATATATTAATCATAAATCCATTAGACATTTTCTTGAAAATTTTCAACAGAATAAGGAAGCTGAAGAAAGCGATGAAGAAGATATAAATTCCATAAAACTCTATATTAAAGAGATAGATAAATCTAAATAATATAAAAGAGAAATTATAAGAGGATCTATACCTATAAAAAGATAATTTTATTTTCCATATCTGAGGATGTTGATAATAAAAAATCTTAATTTTAAAACTACAGTTTTGATGCCTCTAGAAAATTAAACATTGAAAATGTGAAAAATGAAAAAATCACTAGTGATAAAGGTAGTACCTCAAAATATAATGTATAAGAGACTCAGATGGAGTTCATTCTTAAGATAGAGTTTAAATAATATCCTGAAAATATTGATAGACTTGACAATAATACTAATAGGTTGAATAAAGTATTTTTTGGATGATATAAAGAATATCTTTGTGAAAAAAATTATAAGCTGCTAAAAGTGATTGATAATATGAAGAAGATAATTCATGAACTGAATAACCTCAAGATCATTAGTAATGAAAATAAGACGGAGAGGTAGAAATATTTTGATCTTGTTTAGAGAAGACGTTATATATCCGAGTAAGTAATAATGAACTTACCAAACTCTAGGTAAATTATTTTATATTTATAATAAATTAAAACCACAAAAGGATCCAAAAAATCATCCTCATAGGTTAATATAAAGATGAAATATTTTTAGAAGAAAATTCATGGTAACAATATATGTAGGAAAAATATGTGGTGTTGAAAAATATGAAATTTATGTGATCTAAATGCCTATATAAAAATATTTTATGTCAAAAAGATATTGACAAGGGATATACTATATCTAATTAGAAGAAAAGTATGTTTATTGGTTTCCAAATAATTGGTAAACAATAATGTTCTAGGGTGTATTTAAATAAAGAATATGGAAAACATGTTCATAAATATGAGTATCATATAAGTCACAAAAGAAAAGATGATTTTTATAGATATTGCTGACACTAGGATTATTGTGATAATTTGAAAAAAATATGTTAGTCCAACAATAAAAACTACAATAAATCTTCAGGAAACTGAAGCCAAGGATTTTGGGAGAGTGAATCCACTCAAATAATACAACTTGATAAAGATATCATAATGATTGAAAATAGATTCCATCCTCTGGAGTCAATTTGTGAAACATATGATCAGCTTGGAAATCTTGAAAAATTATTTTTTGTTTTGTTAACCATATAACAAAAATTATATTTAAAATCTAAAAAGGCTCATGAGAAGGAATAAAATTGTAAGAAAAAGTACATGGTTGTTGATAATAAGATCAAGAATACTAAAGGAGAATTACCATTGATATTGGAGAGAGGGTATTCGTCACATATGAATAGATATTTGAATTAATTGAAGAATGTGATCAATAAAAAATAAGGGGCCGAGATATTTGTAAATATTGAGCACCTATGAATCAAAGGGGTTATATATTCTATTATTATAAAAGAAAAAATGTAGCCTAGAAGCCCTTTGTTTATTTATGGGATGAATACAATTTGTTGAGTGTCTAACTTTTTTTTGATGAAGTTAAGGAAGTTGTTTTTAATAATATATTATTTTTTTATTAAATTCATAAAACATGGAAAGTTATTTATAATAGATAAAAACTATAGGGAAAATGTTTCAATCTAGTGATGTGTATAGTTCATGATATCTGAGAATTATATATGAAAATTAGTTATAGACTAAGAGGTTGGGACAAATGTACAAGATGAATATATCCAAGTAAACAAATAGGGAAATTATTTGTGATATTAATATCATGGAAATAATATTATATTTGCATTGTTCAATATTCTAGAAATGTAATATCATAAACCCAATATAATATGAAGTTGAGATTCATTCAACTCATTCCATAGAGATGAATCATTATTGCGTATTCATGTCTATGAGAAAGCAATAATAAATAGAGATAATCACTTGATTTAATTTATTTATGGTTTTAATAACAATAAATGAATTATATTTTTTAAACATAATTCATAGGATCACAAAATTTTTATGGGTTTTAGGTGAAGCATTGAAAAGGAATATAAATATTCTATGCATATGATATGAACTAAATTTTTTTCGGAACACATGAATGAGATGTTTAGAGATTATCTTGAAAAGTAAAACATTTTTTATGAATTCAATGTACTATACACACGATAATATATAATGATGTTTCTGAAACATGAAATTTAAGTTTTCTATAAATAGAATGAATTATGTCTATTTAAGATGATACTTAAGGATGCATTTAGAGTCAATCCATTATAGAACCTATTCACATTCAGAATTTGGGTTTTCAAATGAAAAACTATGATATGACTCTATACTATATGGATTAAAAATAAAACCCATTTTTGAAATACGTAGGGTTTTTTTACTTTCCTTACATTATCAAGTTTAAAGGTGATAACCTTGGGAATATTGATCAAATAGTTGTTGATGAAATATTTCTTTGATATCCTCCCAATGGCAGACGATACATGTGATATAATAAAGAAACATGAAATATTTTTAACTCATCCTATGTGAAAATTCAATAACGTTTTCATAAGGATACTTAATAGAAAATTGTAGATATAAGATAATGTGAAGATGACATGGTTATACATAAATAATGTGACAAATATGTTAATGAGAGTATTAAATTTGAATCATTATAAGATAAATATTATGACTTGGATATCTCAAGTGATGAGGAATAATTATATTTATATAATCCTAGGATGAGTAATTAAGTTTTGGTCCAATACATCACTGGTGATCAAGGGAAATATGTTCAAAATAGACTTACATTGAGTTTAGATAGACATAATTATTTAGATTCATAGCTTGAATAAAAAATGATAAATAATACATAAAGAACCTAGAATTTATTGATGATATGAATAAAGGGTTGGATCATATTGTGCATAATCCAACATGAGAAAATATACCCTAACAAAAAAGTAATAATGTGATTAGGACAATGAAGGTGTTCCAAAACAAGTTGAATAAAAACGGTGATGAGATAAGAAATAAGGCATGATTATTTATTTATGGTTACTAAAAAAATTGAGGTATTGATTTAGATGGGGCATTTTCTATTGTAATATGGATTAAAATTAATATAATCATTCATTATATCACTATAAATCAAAAAAAAGATATTTAAAATAGATATTGTGTTAATTTTTTTAATGGAGCTATATATGACAAATTTTATATTGAATAACTACGTGGCTTTGTGAATGGAAAAGATGTATTACATGTGAGTAAGTTGATGAGTTATTTTTATGGGTTGAAGAAAGCTCTTGGAAATTGGAATTCTAGAATGTAAACTGAGTTTAGTACGTCAAAATTCATAAAAGGGAGATTTGATAGTAATCTTGAAAAAAATAAAATCTTCAGGTTTCCCTCATTGTGATTGTGTATGTTGATGATATCATATTCATATGAAATAATGAAGAAACATGTGAAAAGTTTGATTAGGATATGAATATGTTATTTAAAAAACCAATATAGGATAAATTAATGAATTTAAAAACATAAAAATATCTCGATATAAGAAATACATTTTCATATATTAAAAAATTTATGCTGAGTAATATCAAAATAAGTTTGGAATTGAAGATTCAAATCCGATTTCTACACCTATTTCAGTGGGAAATATCTTATAAATTTAAGAGAAGGTGTTGTAGTTTTTCATAAATAGACTATAAAGTTATTTTGAATCTTTTTATATCTAATGTATTCAAGGAGAGTAATAGTTTATGTTGTTACATTGTGAATAAAGTACCAAAGTTCTCCAAAGGCATTTCATTTAATGGTAGGAAAATGAGTTTTTACATATATCAAAAGAACAATTGATTTTGGAATAAAATATGACATGTCCGGAAATATTGATCATTTCAGTTATATAGATATATATTGGGTAGTTTATGTTGATGATATAATATACACATAAGGAAGAGTTTTATTCTAGTTAAAATGATGTGTTTCTTAGCACATGAATCAATAAAATTCAGAAACACTAAACTGGATTGAAAATGAGCAAGTAGATACCACTAAAACTACTACACAAATAATTTTTCTGACAACTCATTTGGAATAATTTCTAAATGATGTGGGGTTTCCCCTTCTCATAGGTTATTATAGTTAATGTTATATAACTCTCACTATAAATATTGTCCAATATTCTCAATCCAATAACATTGATATCCAATATAACATAATTAAATTTAATGGGAAAAATGAAGTAAAATTGTACTTTATTACTATAATACAAAAGGTTAATGATATTTTTACTAATCCATTATCAAGTGAATCATTTTAGAAATTGTGTTTTATCGTGGTTGTATAACACACTTCATTTTAAGACTATGGTGTGTGGTGTTTTTTAACCTCTCATATATTGTTTTTAGATAGTGTTGTAAAATGGGAAGAGAATATGTAATATAAATCTATCCATTAGTGTGATGTTTTAATTTTTTAGTGATTATCCACTATTTAGAGGGAGTTTTTAAAATTGGTAATCTATGATTTCAATTTGTTTAAAATGTTTGAATTTTTTTGTATTATATATATGATTTTTTATATAGGATGAATGTTATAAGCTAAATAATATATGTTTGAGAATTTTATTATGAAGATGTGGTAGCGTAAGAAGATTAAGAAAAGTTTCTTAAATCATTTTATTAGGATAATATGATATTTTTCTTCAATAATTCATATTTCCTACATTAATTTCTCTCATGTAGGCTTATAATTATTGGATTAGTGGACCATTTCTTATATTACAAAGCATCGAAGATTAATATTCCTTGGATGGAAACAATATGTTAAGTGAGATATTTTTTCACCAATAGGTATTCAGGTGTTTATAAGAAAATGGAAGGTATAAGAAGAGGTTTGTTTTTCATGAAGAAGGTTTTAATAAAGAGTTGTATTTTCTTTCAATATAATGTACTTATCATTATTGATAAAATAAATCAATTAATTTTTTGAATTATAAAAGTAATTAGAGGAGATTATCATATCAGGTATTACTAACCTTGTCCAATGGTTGATGTGAATCAGGCTAAGGTTGTCAAACAGGGTGTGGAATATAATAGTAATCAAATAATGATCAGAAGTTCTATCAGACAAAATCACCAATGAAGTTTTAAAATATAGGGTAGCTTTGATGATCTAAATTTCCAAACATCATGAGTATTGAAACATCTCAGGATTAAATCATTTTTTACAATTTGACACCATGAGATTATATGAAATATTTTTTTCTAATAAATTTAATTTTTTCAATAGATTTTGTTATATAAAACACTAAGTTTTAATGAACCACAATATAGTAATATAATTATTATTTAAACATAATCATTATAACCTAGTAGTAAAATTTGATGGTATATATAGTAATAACCACAATTTTAAAATCATTTATATTGTTTTTAGATAGAAAAATATATTAATAAATAAGTACATGTTTTTTATGTCTTTATATGCTCCAAAAACACATTTTTCCTCAATAATGTTAATTTTCTTCTTTGGAACAAATAATAGAATTTTTTTTATTTTATAAGTTTTATTTGAAAATTCTAACATCATTTTTGAAATTAAAATTTCAAAATTTTATTAGTGTGAAATTTTGTTAATTTTTTAAAAAATTAAATTATTGTTGTATATTGGGAAATATCGATTATTATTAAAATTTATCTTTTCATTTAATGATTTTAAAAGTCCTATTTTATTTTAAGATTGTTTTAAAAAAAATTATTTCAATTTTATTATTAATAATTCAATTTCGTTTCTTAAAATAAACTGTATGACCAATAATGATATAAAGTCATCTTATACTTATAAAAACCTTTTCTTTGGAAAACCGATTTTTTATCACTTATGTAGGTATAATTATAAAATTAAAATTCTTCCAATATTGTGTATTAGATTTATTAAATTTTATTAAATTTTTTCAAAAAGTATATTTAATATTATTTAATAAAATCAATTAAATTTTTAGTCATAATGAATAATAAAAATATTAATTGTTAATTATTTCAGTTAATGTTTAAACTAGATTACCTGGGGATTAAACTAAAAATATAATAGTTAAAATGGCCTTAAAATCATCTAGTTTCTGTTTTATATCCACATTTCTACAGTATATCATATAAGGATTTGTATTTTTAAATTTTATAGACATTTTGTGTTTGAAAAATGAGTGAATATTTATTTCTTTTAAAAAATTCCAAGATTATCCTCTCCCCAACTTATAAAAGGACACCACTCTCATATTCTCTCCATACTTCAAGAGCCTTTTAGTTCTTCCCTGAAATTTCCAAATAAGGATATTTTTAATGAATATATATGAAAAAATAGTATATATAAATATATATACCATATTATTATATTTTATTACACCAATTGAATAAAATATATCAATCTCCTCTTCCATCAAATTTGAAATGAAACTGTCGATAATGTGTGCGGAAGACTACCTCATCCACGAAGCGATGATATTCGTATCTCGTTTTATTTTTACATGGATGGTAAAAAGGATATATTTAATGAATATATATGAAATAAAAATTATTTTTAAAGGTGATTTATTATTTACCTTTCTTTCTCTCCATCCGTTGAGAAAATAGAAACCATATTCTTGCGTACATACGACCTACCATCTCCATGAACTGTGTAATTTATTTTTCTATATTTATATATATATATATTATGGATGTATATAAATATAAATATAAATTATATATATATATTATATAATTAGTTATTATCATTCATTATTTTATTTAACCATAATCAATATACAAGGACAAAAATTACCTAACCAAAACATACATGAAAAATGAAGTAGTTATCACTAAAAACAATGATTTTAAAAAAGAATTGATATAAAATTGATAGTAAAAATTTATAAGTAAAGAATATATGGTATGATATATATGATTATGATTATTAAATTGTTTTATAATAAACCTATATTTATTAAATTATATTTTTCAATGTCTATAAAAGAATTTAATACTTGAGGTAATGCCTTTTAATGAAACATTTTTTGTGAGGCACATTAAATATTCAAAAAAAAATAATTTATGTTGTGTATATGATCCCAATGAATTTATTTTGTGATTTTTATTATTAAAATAATTTGTATTTACATATCCATATAATATTATTTCTTTCATTAGACTTATGATTTATAAATTTCCAAAGATGTAATGCTTTTAGGTTACAATATAATTTATTTTAGGATTGTTTATGATTATGTTTTTAATGATGAAATATTGTGACCTATCTCTCATGAAACACTTAAATATTATTCTACTCTTTTTATTTATAGAAAAATATATGTGTACAATTCATTTTACTCTCTTTAAGTACTCAATATACAATAAATATATTTTTTAGAATAACCGACTTCATTTCTCTATGCGCTAAAAAATCCTTGTTCTTCTTTGTCCATGTCTATGTTTTATAAAAATGTTTCAAATAATTTTCAACCCATGTTTTATGTTTTAAAATTGTTTTTAAAGTAATATTCTTGTGATTTTTTAAAATATTAACGTTTTCCTTTTTAACAAAAATGTGGAAGGAAACTTTGTTTTAACATGTATATCATGAATGGTATTTCTCATCATTATGAATGAAAAATTATTTATATATTAATTTATAAGTACCCTAATTTATTTTAAATCAAAAAATTGTCTTTAATATTTGAGAAATTTAGTGAATTTAAAATTTTATTTTGAATGTTGAAAAATTACATTCCTCTAGAATGTGTTTCATGATATTTTTATTGTAATTCTATTTCTCAATGAAAAACCCCTTATTATTATTTTCTACTAGGTGTGTGATCCAATGGTACAATCCGTATTTTTTTGTCCAAATAGTTTATTAATTTGATGATCATATTTTTACAAAACCCAATATTTTCAATTGGTTATGCTATGTTGTATTGATGAAACATTTATGAAACCTATTTTCATTGGGTAGGTTATGATATGAGGATACGATGAATGCTTAATGATCTAATGGAACACATATTTATAGTTTCCATTATGTGATGGTTTGGACAAAAATTATACATCCAACTAATGAATTAGGTAAATTTAATTATCTCGTTAGATAATTATGGGAAATAACTTGATTCTCTTGATCTTCAATGGGAAACAAACTAATGTACAAAATTCATTTTGGGAGACAAGTATATGTTCTTAAGCTACTATGGAAAATTGTTTTTATGCATGATCCATTATACTTTTATATCATCAATTTTTAACCTTTAAATATATATTTTTTCTATTATTATTATAGTTCCATAATTATATTACATTTACTACTAGTTTATGATTGTTTTATGATTATTTCTCACTCATATGATTCATGTATTTTGAAATGATAATTTTTTATTGCATGAATCATTCACATGGTCCATGATAGATTAGGTTTAAACATTTTTTGTTATATTCGTGATCTCATATCCTTATTATTACCTTATGAATTCATATGGTCATTGATTAATATCTCCCATGTTTATTCTTACTGATCATATGAACTCATCACTTCTTATTTTTTTTCATTACCTAGGTTATGAATAATGGTATTATGTATGATATGTGTAATATGTTTGCTAGTTATGATGAATATAACGTGAGTGATATAGTTCAATTATGAACTAGTAATTTATGTATCCATGTTATTAAATACATTAATCATTTATAGTCCTCAAGTGTGTTTTGGTAAAATTAAATCAATACTGAGATATTAACATGTTATATCTATGAATGAAATGTGTGGGACACTATATACAAAGGTAGAGTTTGATTTATATATGTTCATTTTTTTAGATTGAAGTAATAATGTTCCATTGTTCATAGATAAAATATTAAGAATATAGGATGTTTTGGAGGTATGAATTTTCTTCAAATTTACCTTTTTGAATATTTCTTATTAATGTTAGTTCATAGAAATACCAAATATAATTCATTGAGAAATTACATCAGATAAATTCTATCAACTGAATATTTTAAATTTCATTATTTAGAGTACCCCAAAAAGAGTAAAATTTGTTTTTTCTTTGAATGATTATTTAAAAATTAAATATAGGGATTCTATTGAATATATTTCATCATATATATTTAACTATATGAATTTTATAGGTCATGGGATTCATAGAGAAGGCAATTGTCAAGGATTTATGATGAAATTCATCGAATAAAATATGTTGTTGGGTAGAAATCCCTCCATGTGACATTATAATGTTCTCAGGATGGTTTTTTATTATCAAAACTAGTTGACAAGGTCTAGTGTGATGATTCATCATGATTATTGATAGAGAATAATGAAAAAGCATCAGGATAGAGGGTTAAATTCTTTGGAAGTTGTTCATAAAGTTTCACGTACAAGTCGGTGATAGTTCCTAGTATTTTCCAAATATTAGGATGAAAAAAATTTATTGGGAGGGAAACGTTTCATGAAATATACAGTTTCATGTCTCCCTCTTGAAAATATAAAAATTTCATGAACTTCATGAAATATTGAACGGTTTATAAAAGAGTTGAGATTTCCAGATGTTTTTTCCCAATATAATGAGCTTCATGAATGGGAGATGTTATACGACAAAACCATGTTTTTTAAAGAATAAATTAATGGAGGTGTTTCATGAATGCTTCTCAAATAAATGGAGTTTGTTAGAAGTGATTGATGATTTTTGAGAAAAAGAAGTAGCAATCAAAAATGATTGTAAAAGAAGTGACAACATCTATAAAGAAATAACTTTCCATCCTTTGAAATATTAATCCTTAATTAAGATACAAAGAAGTTGAATTCATGAAGGAATTTTGTGATGCATTTTCTTGTGGTCAGGATTTGTAAGAACATCGGATTCACAAATAATGGAATTTTAATGAAATTTTAGAGTATTTTATGAAATATTTTCGATTCGTGAAAGAAAAAAAAATCATAAAATATTAGGGTTTCATAAATGAAAAGTATTTCATAAAGAATTAGACATTTTAAAAAAACGGGATAAGGGTGTGTGAAAGTGAATCTTTTGCGAATGAGAATAATTTTCCCATAAATTATGTTGTAATTATGTATTCATAAAGTGGTAGAATATAGATTTTAATGATAAATAAAATGAGGTATGAATAATATTGATTTAGGTAATCTAAAAATAATCTTTTAAAGTATCAGTGAACACACTTCATTAGATAGAGTACTAAGCATTCAAATTGTGTTTGGTAGTAAATCAGGAGGGTTAGTAACTCCACTCCGAACATTTTAATCTGAATTTAGTTGATTGGTACATATTCATGTTTCCAATATATGCTCCTTAAAAATATTCTAATGTGGGTGAACTATGTAAAATTCTTGTCTCTCATGCACATTTTAATTTCTTCTCATTAATTTATACCATAATGATAGAAAACAATGTTTTTTTAATGCAGAAAAAAAATCCAAAGGGGTTGTTATTTAATCTGTCATACCCTAAATCACCACCCTAATGATATTTAACATGGTTGGGATTATAATTGGTATCATAGAAATATGTTAAAATCATTTTCCCCATCATTGATTACAATGGATCTTGTTAATCACAATGAGATTTCAATATTGGATGGAAAACAATTATTTTTAAAAGAATAAAATATTGAAATACTTTCAATAATTATGAATATATCTCTTTATAACTAATATGAATGGTATTTTTATGGGGTGTATGGTGTATTTTTATTAGTATGAAAACGAAGGTAATTGGGTTTTTATGCCAAAGAAATCAATGCCTTAGGGTGATCCTTATCTAACACAATATATATGATGTTGATGTCATGTAAGTCATAAAATTAAATGATGAGAAACATTTATTGTTATATATGAGGGTGACTCAAAATTCTGGGAATCTAAATTGTATGTTATATTGTACATGTATGAGGACATTATAATTCACTCTAGTGATTCAGTTGATTATTATTTGACTGGGTTAATACTATGGTAGAATATATGCATGGCCTTAGACAAATCCTTGATTATTAAAATATTTTAAAGCATATCTCATGAATAATACCACCAAATTTCAACCTAAAAGCTTCTATACTGGAAGACAATGATATAAAGGAGACACCAATGGATAGTTTACATCGTACCATAATTGTGTATGGGATGATAAATGATGATAATGAGCCTGTGGAAAATGGGAAATCCAACGAGGTAGAATTAAAGGCCATGAATAATCTTGCTATAGAGGATGTACATGAAGAAGAAGAGGTGGATGAGGTCATGTAATTCTATTCCTCAGACCTGTGAAATGGAAAAAGAGAGTTTAAAGGGAATTTTTAACTCACATTGTTTTATGTAGAAATGTTTATCATCTGCCATGAAGGATCCCCATGATGTTTCAAGATGATGAAGGGGAAGAGAAAGAAATTCCCATGAAACGTATTCAGCCTATGTGAATTGTAGGAAATGTGTTGCATGAAATATATTCAAAAATAAGAAAATTATTTCATGAGAGAATGTTAGTTTTGAAGATACTGAGGAATAGAAAATTGAATACTACAAATATCACAAGGAAAATTCTACAGTGGTATTCATGGAAAATTCCTATATAAAGGAAAATAGTGATAATGAATATGTAGAAGTGGAAGGAAGGGTTGGTATATAGGATAAATTATAAGTATCTCATGGAGAGATAGATATTTAGAGATACAAAATTAATATATCCAATATAGTGGTTTATGATTCAAAACTATATAAATTGGATTGGGGAGAAGATAAATCCTATATAAAGGAAACAATTGTATATCATAAGTCTTAATTTCAGAATAACTCCAAATGTTTCTTGAGTACAAGTTCATATATAAAGAAAATTACAGAATTATCTATAGTTTGACTAATAAAATTAAAGGAAAAATTAAACATATTGAAGAGATTTAAGAGGAAGTCACCTAACATTAAAGAAAAGTCAAAGGTCATGATAGAATCTTGACACCATGTATGGCATTTTGAAGGAAAATCACTCAAGCGATTGAAATGTGGAAGTGGAGAGTAGAGGCCAAAAAGGAAAGAAACAGACATATTCAAATGAAAAGACTTGTATGGGGCATGATTGTAAATTTTTATTTTTGATGATTGATGTTATATCACAAATGTCCACAATGATGATAAAAATTTATTTGGGTATGAATAAAAATCAGAAAGATCATTTTACCCAAAGAACATTCATTCCTATAGAAGAGACACAAGTTAATAAACCTTGTATAAGGTTTTATTCCAATGAAAATATGTACCATTCTTAGAATTTATGTTCCATAACCAAAAGGTTCCAAATTTAATAACAGAAACAAAGGAATCAACATAGAGTTCAATATTCCAAGAATGATTTTGATGTTAACTATTTCTAGTTTGATGGATTTAGAAAAATATCCAAATATTGATCATTAAAAATGTTGGGGATTGCACCAAAATTGAACCAAACTAGCCAAAAGAAGCATCTCAAGGAATCATTGAATGACTAGAAAAAAAAGTATTTCAACTCTATAAGATGAAGTTTGTCAATCACACTCTAAGGAAGATCGAGAACACCATTAAAATTCAAGTATAATGCTGAAGACATGGATAAAAATTAAAGAGATGAGAAGTAAGTAGCTATAGTTAATCCATTTAAATATTAATATTGTATTGGAATGTAGATAATAGATAGTGGATGAACCTCTCATATGACATGAAATAATGATTTTGTCACATGAATCAGGTATGTCATGGAAGGTGTCCTTATATATGGAAATGATAAAGTATTTTATATTATTGGCTTAAGAAATTCCTAGTTAAAAGTCATAGAAATGATATATATCGATGTATTAGTTATTGATGGTATCAGTTAAAAACTATTTAGCTTTAGTCAAATATATGTCTGAGAGAGAACTATAAGATTTAAAATATGTCATTTACTATTAAGGGAAAGTATAGTACATTTGTTTTGTAGGAAAAGAGAATGATGTGGAATATTAACCTTATAAGGGGAGATGAAGATATGTGATTTCTATTCAAGGAGAAATAGAATAGGTTGGGGAATAAAAGACTTTCCATTTATGCCAACATTATTTGCATGATTTTTTGAAAGATGATGTTTCTTGAGATATAAATGATGTTTTTTGAAGACAATTCATTCTCCATGTTTGAATGGGGGTTCTCTTGTCACTAATGATGTTCTTCTTGTCAATTTCATCAAGACCAAACAGGTTATTCAGAACAAGCTAAATGAATATTGTATTGAAATCTGAAAAAATTAATGACTGTCGTTCAAGAGATATTCTACCATTGAGTTAATTTATGTTTCTAAAATAATCACTTATTTTAAGGATAAATTAAATTTGGTTATTTTTTTCTATAGCATTGTAATGTAAATTCAATGTTTTCTATGTGGATATAAAGTCATATTTTCGAAATGGGGTTCTGGAAGAAGAGGAGTTCATTAAAAAACCATATGATTTTCTTGACTATGATGTTTTGGAAAAACTTTTCACCTACAGACGGAACAATATGGGTTTAAACAAGAACTGAAAGAATAATATTAGATATCTGATTATTTTATGAAGAATATATGTTTTCAGTGTAGTGTAATTATTACAATCTTTATTTCAATAATGATAGTGATCAAAGGATGACAGTGATGGTGTAAGTTGATGTAATAATCTTTTATTTATTGGATGAATCACAGTGAGAACAATTCATATAATTAATGAAATGTGAGTTTGAATTTACAATTATTGGGTAAATGATATTTCTCTTTGGTTTACATGTGAAATAAGGAAGGAATGACACGTTCATTTCTCAATCTAAATATGCTATTTAGTTTTTGAGAATATTTGGAATGGAAAATTAAAACGAGATGTAAAATATATTTGGAACTCCAATTAAAAATTAATGATATAATGAAGACAAATTTATTAGTGTCACAAAATATTGATATATCATTGGTATTCTATTGTACTTAATATCAACATTCCCTGATATTATCATTTTGCATACTGAGTGGCATAATACAAAAAAAAATCACCGAAAAACATCTTACTTAAAATGAAAATAATAATTTTATATATTAAGGGAATTTATGATTTTAGTTTTTGTACAATGAGAAATCATAAAAATAGTTATTGGGATTTGTAGATGCATGTTGGTTCAGTTGACGAGAAGAGATACAATCTACATCATGTGGTGAATTTTATCATTGAGGATTGTGTGTTTATTATCTATGAAACAAGATTTCATTTCATTGAAAACCATAGAAGTTGAATATATTTTGGATACATAATATTTCAAAAAATTATTGTGCATGAACCAACTACTTAAAGATATGATATTTAAAGTCATGTATCCATTAAAAATCCATTGTAGTAATTCAAGTCTAATAAATCATAGGATTAACCCAATCCATCACTCATGGATGAAGAAATTGATATCAAGTTTCATTTTATCATGTAGAACGTGGAACATGGGATTGTGAATTTGAATTATGTTCCTAAAAAACTAATGGTTGTAGATATTATAATGATGGCCTTACCCAAAGATGTATTTGAACACCATTAACAAGATTTTGGAGTCTATTGGAATCCCTACCATTGAATAGTGTGAAACTGGAATCCCCACAGATTTTAAGGTATGGTGTGTTATTCAATATATTATGATATGTAATATTTAATTTGTTAAATACTATAAAGGAGTTACATTTGGGTTCATTGAAAAGGGGGAGACGTTATGTTCATGAAATGAGGATAAACTAAAAAGGGACAATAGAGAAAAATTGAGAGAAAGAAAACATGGGGATTTAAATATGATGACACTTTATATATTTTTAAAATTACATATACCAATATTAACTAACCTATGATATTCATGATGAAATAATTTACTTGTGGGATTGATTTGGGGCAGAATAAGTGGTGTTCCAAAGTGTCATCCTTCCCACATCAGATAAAATAAAACTGTTCTTTAAAAAAGGAAGACTTCTACACAATAGAGATTTTGGAATAAAGTGTTCCAATGATGAAATTGTCATACTAATATTTTTTAACACACCATCAATGGATCATGTGGTCATATATTAAGTGTTCTGTAAAACCTTTGTTGCCATTTAGAGCCATATGATGTGATTTTTATTGAATAAAGAAGATCACAAGATCTATGGATGAGCTGGTGAAATAAGGTTCTAAGAGGTCTCAAAAGGTAAAGATTTGTCCAAGAAGCCAAAG
Source organism: Viscum album (assembly GCA_963277665.1). Lineage (NCBI taxonomy): Eukaryota > Viridiplantae > Streptophyta > Magnoliopsida > Santalales > Viscaceae > Viscum > Viscum album. Next base: position 1,805,090,627 of record OY728141.1, read on the forward strand.
GAGAATATTTTTAAGAAAAAAATCACTTTTCTTTAATTTAAGTTGTTTTTGGGATTAATTTGTTTTTTGGAATAAAATTTTGTCAAGGATAGGTGTGATGTTATAGTATGGTTATGGATATAGAATGTTAAAAATTCATCTAGAAAGAGGTATGGAATATCTAGAAGTAGATATGAATTTTCTTTGTATAGGGTGGTGGTGTTTACCCTTTTTTCAAAAGAATTGTGTTCCAAATTTTTAAGGGGAATGATTCATAGAAGATAGGGTTTTAGAACTCCCTTCAGAAAATATATAAAAGCCATATAATTCCTTAATTCTTTAATATTTCATGAATCATTGTTAATTAATGGAAGAATGTATCATAAAATAAGATATGTTTCATGAATATGATATGTTATGAAAAGACACATTGTTTTTTGTAAGTGTACACAAACATAGGTATTTCATGAATATTTTCTGAAGAAATGGTGTTTCACAAATAGATTGAATAGTTTTAAGCAAAGGTAGTACAAACAATGAATGTTTTTAAAAGAAAAGAATCGTCTATAAATAGTATGCTACCCCTTCCTTTGCAATATGAACCCTAAACTAAGATATAGAGGCTCTGAATTCATGATAGAAATTTATAATGGATTTTATTTCAGGAAATATTCATAAGAACATGAATTTTTAAAATAAATTAAGGTTCATTAAAGGTTAAAGAGTTTCATAAAATATTGATGTATCTTGAATGAATAATTTATTAAAAAATATTTTAGTTTTTTGAATGAAAAATATTTGATTAATAATTATAAAGCTTAATAAAATTTGGGATAAGTGTGCTTAAAAGTCAATATTATGCACACTAGAATAATTTTCCGAGAAATTATATTGTAAAGAAGTATTAATGAAGTAGATAAAAGTAGAGATTAAAGAAAATCCAACATTGGTGTAAACAATGATTATTTAGGTGATCAAAATATGAATATTATTAAGTAGCAGTGGGCGCACATTAGTTGAGAGAGTAGTGTGATATCAATTAATGATTTATAGTGAACCAGGAGGGATTGTGAGTCCTCTCAAAACTCTATAATAGTATTTTTGTTTAGTTTATTTGGTAAATTCTCACATTTTATGTGTATGTTCCATGGAAAAATCCTAGTGAGGTTTAACCAAGTAAAATTGTATATAATGTGCATGATTCTATTTATTCCCTTACATCTATAAGGTAAAAGGAGAGAAACATGTTTTTTTAATTCTGAAACATGATCCCAATGGGTAGGTTTTTTATTTTCCATTCTTTGATTCACCCCTCAAGGTATTTAACCCTATTGTAATTATAGATGTGATAGAAAAAAATATTCTTGTGGTTATGATGAAGTTGGTAAGTGATGATATTTGTAGATTCATTAGTTGGAAAGATGTATTGAAGATTTAATAGGAAGAAGGTCCAAATAAATTTATGAGTATTTCTAAAATATATTTAATGTAAAAATACTAATCCTGTAGATCAGTGTTCCAAAATTTAAAATGGAATCAATATTGATTATCACAGATATCCAAGTTATGTTTTAAGGAGTTCACTGACACCAAGTCCTAAGGAACTTTGAATCCTATATTTAAGTAAGTTAAAAGGTGTTAAATCCTTGAGATTTTGTAGTGGGGTGTTTTGATGTTTAAGTGGGATGTTTGAGTTTTAATTTCATACTTATTCTTTTAAATATTGAGTAACTCTACCTATATAGAGGTTCTTGGTGTGTTGATAATGTGTGTGATATAATTGATTGATGGGAAAAGTGTTATAGAATTTAAGAGATGATAAAATGAAAAATGTTTATTGGAATCAGTATTATGAATAATAGACAATGTATTCCCCTCAGTTAGCATTTAATGAAGAGTGTGAACAGATTATCCGTCAAATAGATTGAAGAGGTAGAAGAAAAATAGTACGAAGAGATGATCATTAATACATGTGTTATTAGCCCAAAATAATTGATTGAACAAATAGATAACCAATATGAGTTTCATCAAGTGGTTTGTAATGGACCTAGAATGAATCAAATAAAAATTTTCCTAAATAAGTCTAGAAAAAAATTCATGGTCAATGATATGAAGGTAAGTTATGTGGAATAAAAATAAGTGTTAATAATGGAATGTATAAAGAAATATGATGATGCATAATGACAAACTATCAAAGCTTTATGTTCATGTTTCTTACAAAAAATTGTTATATCTTTTATCTGTGAAGATTTACATGTACTTCTGACTGATTGTAGTGCTATGCAAGTGAGAGGATATTCCCTTCTTCTTATAACCGCCAAAATGATTATTTTCTAGTGTTTTTTGTGGTATTTTATTACTTCTAAATCATTCCATATACTAGAAACTCTTGTTGAGTATTGAACATTGTAAACACGTGTGTTCAAGTTATTGCGATTGATAGTTGTTTTCAGAAGGATCATTTGTCACTAATAATAAGTGAAGGCTATTTATTATATAAGAAAATATAAAATAGAGAATATCACTGATTCACTTTCCCCCTCTCAGGGATCTCATTTATTCTAATTGATCATTTCATTCATTTTCTCTTATTATTCATTAATTAAATATTTTTTCAGTGTTTATTTATTGGTTATGGATATTTTTTCCAATTATCTATTTCTTCCTCTAATATACTTTGGAATCGAATAAATATTTCCTACTTGATTAAAAATCATTTTAGGTGTCAAATTCATTCTATTACTATTTTTCAATTAGGGTTTGTGTACATGTACTTATATATGTATGGTCATGATAATACATATATACACTCATGTATATATGATTATGTATATAACTTCTTAATTATATCTTTTTAAAAAAATTATTTTTATATGAACTGCTCTTTCGAAATGTGAAAAGGGGGATTTGAAATATGATGTTGATTTATAAATGGTTTTTCAAAGAATATTTTGATAATATATCATTAATTTTAAAATTCATGGCGTGGTTAAGAATTTATGAAAATTGATTATCCATAGTTGAATCACACTCTTGAACAAAATCCCCATGGTTTTATAATTAAATGAGTGTGATGATTATAAATGGTTCTTAAATTTACTGATGTGAGTTGTAATAGGGGATTTAGTGAGAAGTGTGTGTGAGGGTGGGTTGAGTTTTATCATTTATATGTTTTACTTGTAGTATATTACTTGTAGGTGTTAGATAAGTCACATATACATTCTCACTATCTATTACTACTATTATTATGTTACTAGGAATTATAGAGATAGATAAGATATGGTTATTATCTAGTACTAGTTAAATGGACTAGAGGCACTACGATATTAGAAGCTATAGGGGACTTCCACTGATGAGGTTAGGTTAGAAAAGTAAATTAGTTATTTTATAAAAAATTCATCAATAGGCTAACACATGGTTCAACCCAATTACGTCTAGGATTGTCACACAAAATGTTTTTATATTCCATATTATTTATTTATTTTACCGTGTTTTTATATAATTCTTGCTCACTGGTTGGTTTTTATGTAATTTGTTTACTATTTCAATTTTTCTCCCACTTACTTGTATTCACATGTTTGGATACTTGAAAGGCATAAATTGAATCATTTTCACAAATTTTATAAAAATGGGTCTCTAAAGGTTTTTGGAAAGAATTCATTAATGTTGTTTTTAAATAATTATATTTTTTTCATTTTAAAACATCACTCTTATTTTTAATTGAGAAATGGATTTCTAAGAGAAACACTTATAGTGTGATTCTAAAATATATGGAAAAGACCCTTTTAAATTATTTCATTTTATACTAGTGCCACTATAATGTTCTGAGAAAGTAATGTATGTAATCTATGGTGATAACCTAATCATATGTTTTTTCTCACACCCCAATCACACCAGAGCCTCGTTATCTATATAATGATTTTATATCTTGCAGGTTGTGGATTTATATCACACATAGTGTGGTCACAATGATAGTTAGGGTGGAAGGTAAATTGGTTTCACATGGATACCTTGTTAGATATTTTAGTTTATATTTAGTTTTTTAAATGTGCTAGATATTTTTAATCTTTTTTTGTAACTATTAAAGTTCAACATTGTTATTTCTATGATCGATATTTTTAATATTTCACATTTTTTGTTTTTTTAGGATTTTTCATAGATGTATACTATATGGATGCACCATACTAGATTTCGTTTATAATTCTTATCCTTGTGAAAATTTATTATATGGTATAAATAATTCCTGATGAGTTCATTCTGATGGATTGTCACTCACTTACAACCTGAGGTGATCAAGAATGTGTGTCAAGCCTTATCATGGGCCATATCATGTGCTCGGTCTAAGGGTGGCCAAGATTTAGTTTGTGAAAAAATTGTATTAGAACATAGGTTCTAAAAAGGTACCTAGTTCATAAATAGCCCATGTTATTTGTGAATCCCAGTAGATAGGAAATAGGATTTTTAGAGAATAAGAGGTAGACCTTGGGTTGTTTCTAGGTCACCAATTCTTGTGATGAAACCGATGTTACCATAGGATGTTAGGATTTGAATTTTTATTTTGAGATTCATTTGTGAATCTTCCAACTAGTTTTTGGTTTGATTTTATGGTATTTCGACCATTGTGGGGATTATATAATCTTTGAGGTGTTTTCTCAATATTTTGGGGTAAAAATAGGAGTTAGAATTTAGTTATATAGTTACCTCACAATTTTTTTAAAACTATGAGGGGAACATGTATAAGTTCTATTTAAGATTCTAGTAACAGTTTCATGACTGTTGTATGGTCCACCAAATCTTTCAAAAGTTCTAACCCCTTTAATATTTTTTTTATTCCTTCTTAATTTTTTACATTTAGTTTTGTGTTAATATTTTTTAAGTGAATTGTGAGGATATTTAGGAGAGCCACACATCTTTTCTCTTGATTTTGTTCTTGTTTGTGAATTGAATCTCAATTTTTAAGTGGAAAAGGATTGGTTATGAAAATTGATACAGACTTTTTCTAAGATAATTATGAAAAAAATTAAATATTTTTAAATTTGAACTATTTTTAAAACATCAGGTGATTCAAAACATATTTTCAAATAAAATTCCATGGTTTTAAAATATAGTTGAATAGTGAAGTTTTAAATTTTAATTTGAAATACTTTTTCTAAAGGATTGTTGCTAGTTTGGTTTCATTGGTAGAATTATAATCTGAATTATTTTTAATTTATATATTCTAATTGAGTCTTGTTATTTTTGGATATTTAAAAAGTTCCTCTCGGAATGGTCCCAATAAATCATTAAGGGTTTATATCATGGTATGTTCCTCATAATAGGGCCTCTTATGGCTTCGATAATTCCCTTTCAGCTAAGTAATATAACCAAAAAATTGCTAGAGCTTTAGAAAAAAATTGTTATCTATTTGAAATTGTTTTTTCATGGTGACCATGGACCTCAAGTGGAAATGTGTTGGTTATAAAAATTGAAGAAGTCTTCAATTAATTGCAAAATCAAGATGCATCATGAATGAAGTCCATATCCGACATGTATGTAGAAATATTTCTAGAATGGTGGATGATCAAGGTTCTCTTCCAGCTATAGGGTAACATTTTTTAAAATCTCAAGTTTTTATGATATATATCTCTTTAAATAAATATTATTTCATTGATATGTTGCATTACATGGTACACCGAGTTTTAATGAACTGCAATATACTATAAATATATTATTATTTAAATGTTATCATTATAAACTTTCCATTAAATATATTAGTTTGGATAGAAATTACCAAATTCTGAAAATAGTTATAAATTTTAATATTATTAACAATAACTAAGAACTCAGTTTTCATTAAATTCATTTTATGATTCAAAAATAAATTTTATTCAAAAATGTTTTTATTGCGTTTTATTCATAGATATTATAATTAATTTCTAAAACCACTAAAAATTTCATTTTAAATAGTTGTTTTCAATTTTGGACTCATCGTAATAAATTTTTCTTTGTATGATTTTTTTATATATTTCTATAATAGTTTATTTTTTGGTGAATAATAAAATATCGATTTTCATATATTATCACCTTTATAACATTATTATATTATAATAATGAATTAGTAATTATAAAACCATTTAATTGAAAAAATATTTTTTAAATGAGTAGAATAATTTATTTTAAAACATTATTTTCAATTTTGGAACCTAATATTGAATTTTGTGATGATATGTTATATTTTATTCACATCTAAAACTATTTTTGGGTGTTTATATTTAATAGAATAGTTGGAATATTCCTTTCTATTTTTTCATTGATAAAAAAATATTAATATATTCCTTTTTATTATTGAATAATATAATTTTGGAAAATAAAATTATTAATTCATTTCATGTTGAAATGATTTTTATGTGTAAATCAGGTACATTCCAAAAACGTTTTTGAATTTGTTTTGTGTTCTTCTATAAAAAGTAATTTCTTGAACCTATATAAATTGGTTATGATAAAATTTATTCAAAATTTAGAATCATTTTATATTTTTTTATATAAATTCTAATTTTTGGACTTATAATTATGATATCATAGTAAAAAGTTATGTTATATGGGTTATGGTTTTAATAGGATTAAAGTGGTTTAACTACGATATATGGAAATGTATCAAAAAAATATTATAAATTTTATTGTTTGAGTTTATTTAAAATATTTAACATATCTTATTATGATTTGGGGTTAAATGGTTCCACTTTACATTATTATGATATATATATTTATATATTATTTAATCTTTTAGGTAATTCAATGTGTGTCATTTACTTCACTTATAAAAGATGCCTCATCTAATCCATTATTCACTAATGATGAAAATTTTGTATCAGAAATTACATGACTTAATAATTACATATATTCTTTCCACATTTCATAGATATTATTTTAATTTCTAAATACCATACTTTCAATTCCAAAGGTGTAAACAAAAGGAGGATTATCAATAAAGAGGTATATTTCATAACCAAATACTTTCAATTTTATATCTTCTTTTAACTCAACTAAATATCTTTAATAAATTATAAAATAATGAATTATGTATCTTAAATATATTTAATTTTTATTATTACTGTGTAACAACCATTATTTACCTTCTTTCCAACTGATGAGGGAAGAAAACCTCACTCGTGTGTACATGTGGACAACCACCGCCATAAAGTAATGCATTTTATTTTTCATGAGTGATTCATATTAATAGTTATAATAATGAATGTACTAAATGAGAACTATATTTATGTCTTTATTAATATTTTTTAAATGTTAATTACTATTTAATTTCCTTTTTTCCTTCCATCAAAAAGTAGAAACATCAATTTTCCATCCGTATAGACTACGATCTCCATGAAGTGATGTAATTAATTTTACATCACAAATTTATAAGAATAGTTTTTAAATTTTATATAATGATTAAATTTTATATTAATAACTTTATTTAAATGTTGTATATGATGTTATCATGATCAAATTACTTGGACTTGGACTGCAAAATCGAAACATGCAAGAAAAAATGAAACAGTTATCACCCTTAAAATTTATTTTAATAATGATTTTTTAATAAATGGTTGATAATATAAAATAAATAAATAATACATGACATGATATATATATATTTATAGTTCTATAATATATGTAAAATAAATGTATATCTATTAAATATGAGGTTTAAATGAATACAATTCATGATGATACTTGTGTTAAGGGATTTATGTTTCAATATCATTTTTATCAAGATGGTTTATTCATAAAAATAAATTAAGGGAAATTATATGATCCTTATCTGAAAATCCATTTTTTTATCAGGTATTTGTTTCTAGAGGTTTTTATAATTCAGACCATTTTCCAATATTTTTTACTCAAAATGCTTTAGAATTATTTTAAGAAAATATGACCTTATATATTATTTTGGTTTTGAATATATCTCCTCCATATCTAGGTTATCTAAAATGTTTTCATGAATGTTTTTTGTGTTCTAAAATTATTATTTGAATTTTTTGTAATTTTTTTTAATTTTTATTAATTTTTTTAAAAATAATCTTCTTGCTATTCTCTGAACGAGGTACCTTTTACGAAAGGTGTGAACAAAATTTGGTTTTAATCGATTACAACATCAAAAATATTTTCCACTATCATGATAGTTTAAGGATTTGAATCCCCTCTTACTATATTCCATGGTTATTTTCAATAAATGTGTTTTCTATAATATTATAGATGTTTTTAGATTTCAAATAAGTGATTTCAAAATGAAAAAGGTATTTTCCACAAAACATATTCCAATGATATTTTAAATTAATTTTTTAACTATGATAAACGAACTTGATGTTGTGTGTGATTTACTAGGGATACAATCCAATTATACTATCCTTCTTATTTATCTATATGTTTTATAAATATGATGATGATATTTTTTACAAAACCCATTTATTATCACAAGTTATGTAATGATTATATGATTCATGTTTTATGATCTTGTGGAATACATATGAACAGATTAATATATAATGATTGGGTTTTTTAAATAACTACTGTGAATTAGTAATGGTTATTTTATATCTCATTGGATGAAGATGATAATAATGTACATGATTGTGAATATCTTCCTTTATCAGATTATGAATTCTTTTGCTTCTGATCACACATTCCTCTGTGATGACTGCGGAATAATGATTACTTATTTTACACTATTATGGATCATTCTTCTGGATATGACTTAATTTGGGAGTTTATGATATAATATTTTCAAGATATGAATATTTTAGCAAGAACAAGAACTTTTTTATGTTATCATACACTTATTTTCATCTTATACTCCTATGAATGATATCTTCCATGTTTACCCTTAATGAGCATATAATATCACTCCTTCTAACTTTTTACTTCCCTGACTATTGATTGAAGGTTCTATGTATGATATGTCTACAAGGGTACTAATAATATGATTTTTAGAGGATATGTTGATGATATTTTAAGAAAAAAATTGTTTTCCTATATGGTTTCTAAAAAAACTGAACCTCAATGATCATAGAGCATGTATTATTGTGAAATGTATTTAATATTCATCCAAAATGAAGTAATAATTATGTATCTTATAATCAGGTTTCCTCACATGTATTTTTAATTCATCAAGGACATTTTTATTCAATGTAATTTTTCACATAATATAAAATTTCAAAAGGAAATGATGCTTATGGAACTCCAATAAGGTGGACAATTTGTAAAGGAGTAAAATTCCCCTTTCAGCCAGTTATTTCCATTCTTTCCCTAGTTTCATTGTGGAATACTGGATGCTTCATATTTTTATGAGTGGTATTTATCTAGACCTCAGATTTGGGATGTTTCTATTCAGTCTATCTTTTTCTTGGGTATGTGTTCAATAAATCTGTGATGCTGGAAGTAGTATATAGGATAAATCCATGTAGGGGCGGTGACCCCATTGCTTTTTGTTTCAGTAAATATTTGACATCTTGTCAGAATAATAAGTAGCATGAATGAGATTAAAGGAATTAATATTGATTGGGGGTATTATATAATTCAAATATTGTTATATCAGTGAAGTAGAAGCCTCCCATGTGCTGATAGTGTGGCATGTTTGTGAATTATTATCTATCTTGTTCGAAATCATCAAATACGTATTATTGATATATCCATTCAGTCCATATTAAAATGTTTTTTATCTTGTGAATATATGAGGCAAGTAATCTCAATCATATCTTGAATCTCAATGGTTGACTTTCTATTATATTTTTAATGTATGTCATTATATTTATTTCCCTTTTTAAATCTCTAAGGATCTTTTTATATATGAATTGTTTTTGGTTATTTATACATTTATCCTTTTTGTAAGAATTTTTATCTATGTTGAAAAAACTATGATTGGGGATAGGTCTGATGATTCATCTTGGTTTTCTCAATCCTAAAGTGGAGGTGGGTTTTTGGGGAGTTTCCTCTAGGACCAATAATCTTTTTGGATCCACCACATTGAGAAGAAGTCTTATATTACAGGGAGATCTATTAAAGGTCTCTATCTTCAACTCAATACCTTATTTTATCCCTATAATTTATTTCATATGGTAGTTGTATAATTTTTTTATCACTTTCACTTTTTTGTATCACCGATATTTTTGAGGTATATCACTTGTCTTCTATACAATGAACATTGTTCTTCTTTTTGGGATTAGGTGAATTTTGAGGTATACGGTGTTATAATGAAAATACTTTTTACACCTCATCCTTTATGTAAATTATTATTTTATTTCTTTAATTATATACTGATTTTCAGATTATTTATATGTGGAATCCCCTTGAAAGTTTATCTTTTTTAAGTTATGGAGTAAGGCGTGTGACTAACACATGGTTAGTGCTGACCCGGAAACTAACAATATGAAAACTATAATAATTTGAAAATTTGTATTTTCATGTATGGTTCATGGTTGGATTAACCATTTGAAAAAATCATGTGGTTTCCCAAGTGTGTTGAGTGAGGGGTTCATGGTTGGTGCCCGACTTTGTAACCATGGGACCTATCCTTGTAGCATACCAAGAACATTAAAAGTTATATTTTCCAAAATTACCCCTCCCTATTTTGAATCCCTAAACAACTCCATCCCTTCCCTCTCACCTGATATGTCCAAGGAACACCACAGTAGCATCTTTCTCCCTTTCCCTATTTTATTTTGAGGATATTCCATCGACTCTTAGTGAGTACTTATTCTTTTGGCCCCCCTTTTATATTATATCCAATAATATTATTAATTATTATTTTACTATTACAATGAGTTGGTATTGTCTGAATCCTATGTGCGTGATGGTTTAAATTTTTTATTATTTGGATTCCTAGGGTGTGTGGCCTTTATCTTAGACCTTCTTCTCTCTATTGTAAAAGTATTCACATAATCTACACTTTATCATGGTAGGAATTACTATTCATTTTTATTTTTCATTACATTCTATATGAAGATTTTCTTTTATAATACATTTCCATTGGTATTAATTATTTCATTTATAAGGATAAATTTTTATTTTTTATTTTTAAATGGGGTAATTTTTTAGAAAATGGGTGTTTACAATCCCTAAAATAATTTTCATGTGGTTTATTTTGGAATTCAATATTATGTTGGTTTATCTGTGTGATTTGAATTATTCCATTAGTTTTCATTAATTATATATGTTTCTAGTGTTTATATATTCGTTACGGATGTTGGATATTATTTTTTATTGATTACATTTAAATATTTTTGATTTAATGAATAGTTTATTCAATTATTTTAAATGTGTTTTAAGAATCAAATAGTATATACTATTATGTTTCAAAAAATACTTCCATACATATAATTATATATGTTTTCACTTGAGAATAAATATATAAATATATGTATATATAATTTTTTATCTAAAAACTAAACTATATATATATCTATTAGTTTAAAATTGAAGGATGGTTAAGAACTACGAATAAAAGATTTATTATGTGGTCTTGATTTGGAAATTGATTGTCCAAGACTATTTCAAAATTATATTACTAGTTTCAAAAATAAATTCCTAGTTGGCACTTTATGAAAATGAATAATTTCCAATTGTACAACACGCAAGAACTAGAGTCCCATTTTTTATAATTTAATGATCTTTATTATTATATGTGGTTATTTATGTTACTTATATAAGTTGTAATATAGGATTTAGTGAGAAGAGAGTGTGAGGGTGGATTATGGTTTTTCATTGGTGTGGTTTTTCTTTTAGTCTATTACTGGTGTGTATTAGATAAGGCTTGCATCCTTCTCCACCCACTATTACTATTATCATGGGGATCCTAGGAATAATAATAAGATATGGGAGATGATAATAATCTAGTCTAGATTATATTTACTAGATCCCCAATGTTATCCGAGGCCACATGGGAGTTATATTTGTGAGTCTAGGATAGATAAGGAAATTGGTTATATAATAGGAACTTCATTGATAGGCTGACAGATGGTTCCACCCAAGTACCTCTAGTATTATCTCATTATATGTTTAGTAATTACCCATGATTTATAAATCTTACCTTTTATTTTATTACTATGCTTGATTACTGTTTGGTTTTGATATATTTAGTTTCTAATTATTATTTTTCAACTCTTTAATTTATTAGCATGTTTGGTTACTTCACGTGGGTAAATAGATTCATTTTAAGGGTATTTCTGAAAAAGGATCCTAAATGGTTTTTGGAAAGCATAATTTAAAGGGGTTCTAAAAATAAAATATATTACATTGATTATCGAGAATCACATTTGTTTTTAATTAAAATGGAAGTTTATAAAAGAATAATTTATGACTTTATCATCAAATTGATGGAAATGAAACTTTTAATTCATTTAATTTTAAACTAGTGATTATGGAAAGTTTTAGGATAATCATTTTTTTCATTACCTTATTTTTCAAAAAAAATCACATAAATGGGTGTGGGAACTAGCTTTGAGTATCCCTATCCAAATTTCATTAGGATTTCCTTAGCATAATGTTCATGGAAAAGGAAATGTAATTCATATTTTGAGATATTTTTAATCAAGGAAATTAAATTATTTATTACATCATGGACATATCAAATAACTTCTTCAACCCCCAAGAAATCATCTCACACATTTCGTAATCATTATATTAAAATATGATATCATCAATAAAAACAATCACAATAAGGTAAATATCCTGATTTTATTTTATAAAGAGTTTACTATCAACTCTTCCTTTATTGAAATTTTAATTCTATAATAATGTATCCAGTATATAATACTAAGATCCCAAAGGTTTCTTTATCCTATAAAAATCCGTCTTAAATTTTCATAAATGTCTTTAATATTGAACAAGCACAAAGAAACATGGTTTATCAATATAAACTTCTTCATCATGATATTTAATAATAAAATCTCACCTAGAGTCCCTATGGAATATATTATATATTTATTGTGAAATGATAAAAAGAAAAATTATTTTGATTTATTTTTTTCAAAAATAGAAAATTTATCATTAAAATTAATGTCTTCAATCAACGAGTAACCATTACAAACTATTTATTCCTTGTTTATTATCACTTCACCTTCTTCATTCATCTTGTTTGAAAAAAACTCATTTTATTCCAGTCACATTATAATTTTATTTCTTGGGTACAAGTTAATGTGTCTCATTCTTCAATATATAATTAAATTAATTATCCATGGAATTAATCCACTCTTGATACTTTAAAGATTCTTCAACAAATCTTTGTTTTACTTGTGAATAAAAAGTAGCATTTGAGGCTAACTTCAATTCTCTTCTAGTTTGAACCTATTGTCTGTGATCACCAATGATATTTTAGATCCCCATCTACTTGATCATCCTAAGATGATATGAATGTGATTTTCCATCATTAAATGAAATGGATGAATCAACATCTTCATTCTATTTAGTTTTTATATCATTACTTCTATTAGAAACATTATTATGTTATTTAATATATAAAAATTCATCTTCAATTTCAATTATATATGTACCTCGAAAAAAAATTATATAATAATTTTTATTACATTAACATCTAAAAATTCAATTATCTTTATTATGCCTTTGTTATAACACCTATATCATCTACCATTATGAGGGTAACCTAGAAATATGTCATCTATCCCTTTCTGGTCAAAATTTCCAAGAATATCCAATTTAACATAGATAATTCATGGATAGTCAAACATCCTTAATAATTGAAAACATGGGGTTTATTTATAATAAGTATTTTATAGATTCATATAATAATTTGGCCCATATAAACAATATTTTTATACATAAATAGCTACTCCAATATCTTGCCTCTAAAAGAGTTGAGAAGTATCTTATTCAATCAATATAGCTCAATCCAACTAAATAACAATTATATTATTTCTTTCAGAAAAACAATTATACAATAGTGTTTTTTGGAAAATTATGTTCATGATTAATGTCATCATTTTAAAGATAATATTTAAATTTCCCATCTTTGTATTAAACTCAATTATCAGTTTGATTCATCTTTCCTGGATATCCACATTTGTTTTCAGCACTTCTCCTGAAACTCTTAATCATTTTGAGATACTTTGATTAGTGTTTCATAAAAATAATACAAGTAATAAAATAATATTCATTAATAAACGACATAAACTATATATATAAATTTTTGATTGATTTCTCATGGGTCTATACATCATAGAATAAATAAACTCCAAGGATGAGTTGAATGCACCTTAAATTTCTTATGTACGGAGTTTGTAATATTATCTTTCTGACATATTAGAAAACAAAAATATATTCTTCTTATGATGTCATAAATATCATGAATAATTTATCTATTTATCAGAATTATCATTTTCCTCATACATATATTCACATCACTCTTATGACTTAATTAGTTTTCTCTCATCATCCTTAGATAACATGGTACCTACACATCCCAAAATTGAAATTATTTTCCTTTGTCTTGTTGTCTTCTTGTTCCAACAATTCCAAATTAAATAATTTTCACAAAAAAACCGCATCTTATAATAAAAACGTAATTTAATTTATCATAGAGTTGTGAAACACTTAGAAAGATGTGTTCCAACCCATCAATATATATTTCACTTTTGGATTTCAAATTTTCTTTTACAAATATAGAAGATCTAATGACATTGAATCTGAGTGAATCATCATTTCAAAAAGTTAATTTCCCTTGTTTATAATATTTTTCATTTTTTCAAGAAATTATAATCTCTAATATGTAAAGTGATCCTACAATCCAATATCCAAGGTCATTATTCCTTTGAGTCATTAATACTAGTTTCATAACTATATCTATTTCCTTTACTTTTTATTCCTTCACATGAGGTTTTTGAGAATTGTTACTCAAACATCAATAGCATTGTGACAAAAAAGACATTCTTTAGAAAAGTATCTAGGTTGATCACATATTTCAAAAATTGTTTCCATATGATTAAATATATTTTTAGATTTCTAATAATATTTCACAAGTTTGGTTTTTTGAGTGGGATGGCCCCACCAAAACATTTTCCTTAAATACCTTCTAGATTATTTATAGTGTTGATGATTCAATGAAATCATTTTCAATGGATTCCCAAAGACTCCACATTACCAATAATATCCAGAAAAAGTATATTTTCCTCTATAACATGTATGTTGTTCAGAACTATGCACTTTTTTTCTATCATCTCTCTAATAATAATTTTACATCATATTAGTCATTTCATATCCTTAAGAAATTCTCAAGATGTGGAAATGTTTGAATCAAACTTTTATTTCTATTTATTTTTTTTATTTTTTTATGTTTTATGTTATTAACTAAATACATGGTATTTTGGAATTTTTTTCATTTAAAAATCTTCATCCATAACATTAGACACTAAAGATGATTTTTTATTATCCTTTTTGGGGTCACACTTATTTAGACATTAAAAAAATTTACTATGTTTAGTAATTTTTTAATTCATTTCTCAACATTAACTTGTTTTCCTTGAAAAAGATTGCATTATTTCTATTTAACATTTATCTTTTAATTAAGGTTTATGTTGATATTTGTTTCTTCATAAAGTATATTGTTTAGATAAATATTATTTATAAAATTGTATTTTTGATCATGAATTGATTTGTGATTTTTTGTTCAAATAGATACTTTATTCTACTTTTTATTCACTATTTCATGTTTTAAAATCATTAAGATCAATTATCTCAATTTTATTTTAAGCAGAAACTCTATCCAACTATCCTCCTCTTATTATTTATTACATATTCATTCATCATTGGTAAAATTATCTTCATTCACTTTTTTCAAAATAAATTATTAGTAGCATCGTTACTCGAATCTTCAGTTTCCACATCACTATCACCATCTTCCCATCACTTAGAAAAAAAGTTTCTAATTTTTAGTGTATGAAACTTATTAACTGTTTAATTTTAAAAATTAATTTAATTTATTTTCCTTATTTATCAATTTTATTCATGATTTTCTATATTATTCATCACTATATTCATCTTTCTTAAGTCTTGGACAATTTATAGAATATTTTACAATAGCTCTACAGCCAAATCACTTTAACGGTAACATTACTTTATGATTCCATATTCCACTTTTTAGTTTTATTGAAAATAAATTCATGAATTATTTAAAATTTTTATTAACATTATCTTTAGTTTAAGAGCCACTAAATTATTCTCTAAGATATTGTTAGAATTTTCTTTGTATATTTGGAAGATATTTACCGATCATCCTTTTCATTATTCTTAACCACCTTTTCTCTTCTAATCTGATATTTGATGAAAACTAATTATAAATCATCCATATAATTATATTATGGATATATATCTTCTAAATATGATACATTGGAAACAAATCTATAAGGGAGAAATCGTAGAATATTTTCCACAATAATTGAATCTTATAACTTCTCATAAAAACATCTAATGGTGCTTAAAATGTTATTATCTCATGTAAAGAAATCATGGATAAATCTTCATTACCCATTTATGATATTCATACATCAATATTTATATCTGTTACATTAGTTTCTTCACTGATATATTTTCATGATAAATATTCTGTAGATTATGTCAAATACCTTTAGCTGTTTCAACAGCTTTCACCCTCAACATTTCAATTTTAGAGAGTGTGGAAAGTATAGTACATCATGTGTTCCCATCATTATTTAGATTTTTATTATCTATAACTGTTAAGGGATCACCCTAAATTAAAGGAGGTAAATCATCTGTAATTGATCAAAGAACTTCATACAAAATGGATAAAAGATAAGGTAACATTTTATCCCTCTAGATATTATAATTGTTTCAGAAAATATAGGAATCCACTTACTACTCATTATGCTCGGAATGTCCATGGAAACATTATTTTTCTTCTAAATTCAACAGAGTCAATGAAGGGACCTTCACTTTGATACCACTTTAAAGGAACACTCAAGATCTATGTGCTCACCAAGAGGGGTAGGGGTGAATCAATGAACTTTTATTATTTTGTTTTATTAAATTAAAGTTAAACATAACATTAATTTAGTGAGAAGCAAATTTATTGGGAAACCACATACAAGTACACTCACGGGAACATCGATATTTATAAAGTTCAGTACCAAATAAGTGTAGTTTGTTTCTTAAAATGTTTTGGAAGTAACCCAAGACCGTGAAACCAATTAAAAACAACCCTTTTGTGTTTCATTGAAAGTATGTAAAATACATCACCTTCATAACACTATTGTACATCAGTATTGTATGTGTGCCCCCACAAAAATAATATGACATGATTTTTTCTTTAATAATAATAATAACCTTTTCCAATAGGATTCACTATGTTTTCACAATACATCTTGACTATTCATCAAACTTTACTTCCTATAAGTTATTATTCTTCCTCTACCTTATTTCACAATAGTGATCAATTACTTATTTAAAAACTTCTCTATCTAAGACTATATATATTGTGACTTCTCAATCCATTAGTATTCTAAGCAGTACCCCTAGTATGATCAATATATTTGATTCCCTATTCATCAAATACCAAATTAAACTATGAATAAACTATATTTGACATACCAATTCATATAATTTATTCAATCTATTCACTTTATTCCAATAATTTTATACTCTATGTCTAGTACCACTTTGTTCAATGATAATACATTCAATAAGTTCACAAATGATTCCTCAATCTCTTTTATACGCTCCACAATTATTCAAAAATTATACCAATAACAAAAATAATTCATAACACACATTCTCCCCCTTTATAAAATCATCACATCTCATTTGATTAATGGAAGATCACAAAATTCAAAATAAAATTTAACACTTTAAATTTAAATATCACGCTCATATATTTCAATATTTTATAGCCTTCAATCATACAAACTGATATGGGTTAAAATGAAATACGAAATTTTCCTTAAATTAGTGATTCAGTGACCGATTCAATCTTCCAAAATTCTGAGCTTCAATCGTGACCTTGCATTCATGATTATGGAATTATAAAATATTCAATTAAACAGCATCATAATTAATATATTTACTAAAAATTTTGAATGATTCACAATGTTTTTCCATTTATTGTTTGAAATTTATCATCATGTAGCACCATAAGGTTCTTCTTTTTTTTGGTCACCCTCTATTTGGTAGACCTCATACATGTCTTCCCAATTACACTTACATGTTTCATTTTCTTGATTCTCATCATGTTCTTGGAGAAAATTGTCAAATTATTCTACAAACCCTTTGTCTTGTTGAATCTTTATAGAAGCCATTGTTAGATGAAATCGTCAAAATTCACTTATGTAGATATCTTCTACAACAACTACTCAATATAATGATTTTGACAACATTCATTTTTGGAGGAAATATTTCTTTAAATTATCCCATATTATTCTAGTGTTTCTGGTCAAAAAACTTATCTAATGAATCACCATGTTCAACCAATAGACTTCATACTTCATTTTGACTATTTTAACTTTATCTTTAACTTATAAATATATTCAATCTGATGGTCTTATAATAATTCTTCCGCCAAAAAAACATAAGAAGGAATCATGAAAACTTTCCTGTAAACATGATGTTTTATTAATTAGAATACCATAAAATATTCCAATTGTTTATCATTATCTAACATATATGATCAGCAGAACCATAAACATGGTAGGAAAAACATTTAGCATCACACTTTTCTCAATCAATTTAGTCAAATGGAATCAATCCATTTAAATAATTGATCTCTATTTGGAATCATTATTGAAAAGACTAAATCATTGTTATGTGATTTATGTATGATGAAAATTACAAGAGAAAATCAATCCTTCTTTCTTCTCAACCAGCTTCTTATTAACATGACAACACTTCAAAACATATAGTTCTCAACACCACAAGGTATGAAACTAGGTAATTAAAGATGATGATAATGATTCTAGTTATTTTTATTGAATAATGATACCTAGATGTACCTATATAAGTAGCTATTGAATGGATGAGATCTATAGGAGTTTTAATAACTACATAGTGTGGGTCATTCTTGAAGATCATTTTTCTAGCTAATTTATTTTTATAGGTGAAAATAGATATTGATATGTGGATATAAATGTTCTATTTATTTTTAATGTGTATCTTAATATGGGTGAAACATAGGTGTTTGAAATTATGCAGGGATACATTAAGAAAAGAAGATCCAAGCTTTAGTTTCTCCAATGAGTCTTTGTTGACAAATTCATTCTAAAATTGTGAATACATCAATGAAAGGTGGAAAATAACCACTGATAGAATTCAGTGATGAATAACTTGAGTGCCAAAATGATGGCATATAGTTATTCAGTCTTATTATTTTAACCATTATTGAGTATTTTAGGTGTTTAATAAAGATAATTATCAAAATTAGAAGAATGAATAAAACCAATTTTAGATATGACACTAAGTTTAGTCCAAGTGTATGATTTTTAAACAATGATTGGGTGAAAAAAATAGGAATCAAGGAACAAGCTCAATGATTTTATATAGATGTATATGAAAGAAAGAAAAAAAATCAATATAGATATGTAAGGAATAAATTATTTTACTGGGAATGTGTAGTAGTAGTTTTGGAAACTCATACTAGCTGAGGTGGTGAATTAGATAAATTAATTTGATGAATTTTAATTTAAAAATTATAAGAAATATGAAATTAATAAATCATTTGATTGAATCCTCCAAATCTATTTTATCATTTTCTAAATGCATTATTATTGTTTAGATGTAACCATTCATTAAAAAATTCAAACATAGAGGACCCCAAATTTCACAATACAAGTTTAAAATTCAAAATAGTTCATAAGAAAACCACATATTAAAAACCACTCATAATCTGATTCTATATTATCCAAATCAATTCAAAATTAAAAATTACACACAAGACGTATCAATCCCAACACCATCACCCTAAGAGTATGGATGACATCCTCAAGACACCCAAAAACTTCTTGCTAAACGCCATTCCAAAGCTATCAGCACTGCAACCTACTGATGATAGTATCATCCCTAGATTCCAACAACAAGCCAAAAAAACATTGAACCATTCTAAGAAACCTATAATCACAATAACAAGGTAAATAATAACTTAAATGGAAGTAAAATAACTATTATAGAAGAAAAATTGGGCACCATCACCAAACCGAGATAACCAGTAATAAGAAACATTCACATCAATGAGCACTAAAACCTTATGAATTGTCATTGACCAGTAGATACCACCTCCCAGGAAACTGTTAGAGCCACAAAAAAATGTTGACTAGGAGGAGAGTGGTGAAATATTTGAGTAATAGTAGAGTAAGATAAGACATCATCGATCAGATACACCATCATTGGAAACCTTTCTTGATGTCATGGATGAAAACCCTTAATAAAACCAAAATAGTACAAGTAAAAACACCAATCATAACCTAAAAATACAAACATTAATGAAGGAACACTGGATAATAAGAAGACACAAAATGAAACCAATTAATAAGACTAATACCCTAAGGCAGAAGTGAACTAACAGTAATCGTGAATCCTAGAAAAATTATGAACTCTCAACCAACACATACCAAACACCCCATGAGAGATGTTGTATCGATTTAAAATAGAGTCTAGTGAAATTGGTCAAGGAGAAAGCATATAGATTAAGAAAAAACATTCACCTAAATTGATCCATAAACAAGGAGATAAAGATACAACTGACCGTGATAGATAGAAAGAGATCATTGGAGAGAGAAAAAGATGAATAAGAGCGGATACCCATGAAGAAAGAGTCCCTAGTGAAATAACAAGTCACTAATAGAGATAAACCCTTTAGAGAGGCTGAATCAAGAATGAAAATTGAATCCTATAAATGAAACAATGAGGGAGATAAAAATACATTGTAAAAGGAAACATTAAATTATTGTATTATTTATTTAATCTAATGATTCAATCATCTTGGCCTTTACAATAATTTATTTCATAAGTTACTTTAATTAACCATAGTTTAAAATTAAATTATTTAATTTTTTTAAACCATCTATCTTACTATAAAATATCAAAAAAAATTGAAATTAATACTTCAAAGAAAGAACATTCATGGGTAAATGGAAGTATATCTTGTAAATTCACCACTATAACTATCTTCCTCACATATTTATGGAAATCATTATCTATAGATATAATGTTACATGTTATTTTAAATTTTCATTCTCAATAGGTAATTTAAATAATTTTATGCTCATGTTCTATAGCTTAATCAAATCCTTTACCCAAGAACATCACATTCTTGTCAAGATTCAATGATTAAACTCCCACTAAATCGTTTTTTACTTGTTTTATTCCTCATATTATAATTTATAACATTATTTAAAAAATATTTGTGAACATAATTCTTCTCTTCATTTCAATTATTCATCTGCATTCCCTCTTTTATTCAAATAATTCCTTTACCAGTATAATAGTTTCACTTTAATTTAATCACTTATATTTTTTACCACATTCCTTTGGGTTCGAAACTACTGGACGCTGTTTGGTTTGAGTTTAAATTATAAATAACATTTTTAGAGATTAAAATGACATATCATAAAAATTTGGCTCAATTTATTGGAATAGTTCACATTAATTTCTGTAACGTTTGAATAATAACCAAATAAAAATTAAATAAATAAAAATAGAATTTTTTATATATATTAATGGAAAAATATTTTTTTGGGGAATTATTAAATATGATTAGATGGAGTATGATGGTCTTGTTTTATGAATTAATTTACATAATTAAAAGGTTGATTTAATTGTATTTTTATTAAAAATAATATTAAAATTATTTATTCTCAGGAAATCATGATAGAACAAATATTTGAAAATAATGATCATTTTAAAAATGTTCCTAGGAATTTTATTTGTTCATAATCCCAAGATAATGTTGAATATATTGATACTTTGGAACCCATATTAAAAATATTGATTAATATTTTGAAATTTAATTGTTTTATTATAGTTCCATTAAGGTTTAGGAAGAACACAAAATTCACAAATTTAAAAATAAAGGATCATATCAATTAGTTATGGAGTTTTGTTTTGATGGATGTCGAGATAAAAATATTTAACTATTTTCATATTGGAAACATCCTATTAGAGGAAAGGTTGAATGAGAGTGGTTGTGATGCTGATATATTTTAAGAGTATACTTGTGAATAGGATTTTAATAAACCCAATTCTTATAAAACTAAAATTAAAGTACTTACTCTAGAATT
This sequence comes from Viscum album, assembly GCA_963277665.1. NCBI lineage: Eukaryota > Viridiplantae > Streptophyta > Magnoliopsida > Santalales > Viscaceae > Viscum > Viscum album. Next base: position 1,805,112,865 of record OY728141.1, read on the forward strand.
TATTATCCAAAACTCGTTCACATAAAAATAAATATTGAAGGTTTTATTCCCTCAAAAGAGGGATAAAAATTTGTGAATATTTATAGACCCCCATTAACACTATTAATTTTTCCACCCCTTCAAAAAGAATAAACATTATCAACTCTGGAAAACATTTAGAAGTGGAACACGAACTGTATTCTAGTTCGTATAGGTTTTAGGGTATTTTTAAACTAATAAGGGATTTATTTTCATAATAATATCTTATAACGACCAAATAGATAATTTTTTAGTTAAAAACATGTAATTTGTGAATATATGGAGGTTTATACATGAGAAACCACACATTTTAAATGAATATAATTAGGTTTATAGGAATGTCCTACTGAAGATTGTAAATTTAGTGCTTCCTTGGAGGAAACCAATTTTGTATACATTTTTCTTGTTATTTTATCCTTTTGTTTTATATTGAGGAAAAATTTCACTTCAATCATTTCATTTACCCATTAACATCCACACACCTCTACTAACATTTCCCTTGAATTGAGTTTGAATTTTCACTACCACACCCTCTACCATTACTTGATATAATTTTATTTATTTTTAATTATTCGTTCTATTATTTATTTATTTTTAACTTTTTAGGTTCTTGACTCAGAGTGTCCATATGGTACTAGATATATCCTGTAGATATTGCTCAATTCATTGAGAGTAAAGTAAACATGGAAAGAACATCATAAGGAATTACATTTGAAATTTTATTATTCTATTTAATGTTCAATGTAAATTTTAAATGTTATATGCTACACTAATGTTGATATTAAATACGAAAATGTGTTTTCTAAAATCATAACTAGGTTATAAATTTAATTTTTGTGTGTGTGGGGGGGGGGTAAATTTATATCAAATTTAAAATGTAATGAATTGTTTTTTAGATGAAACTGAAGGGGTATCAATCTTTTCTTAATTCATTTTTTAGAAAATACATTTGAATTTGTTTTTCAGAACTTATCTTAGAACCTGTATACTTTTTAAAATGTTTAAGAATTTTTTAAACTATTCTAGAGTGTTTTTATTTTAATAATCAATGAATAAGCATGGAACATTTTGAGTATATTTGAGAATCCATATCAACAATAATTAAATAAAAAACATTTCCATTTTATATTATGTTTTTGGAAAAATATTTGAAATTTTGTGAACATGATTTTTCAACTCAGTTTTTCCATAAACATAACTTTTATACTCTTGTTTTATGAATATATGCAAACAAAAATATTATACAGTGTTATCCCTACTAACGTTTAAAATTGGGGAAATTGTTTAATTTTAAGTGTGGAAGGGGGTGGGTTTCATTATGATAAATTTTTTTTCAATGTAGTCAAAATGCATTTACCCTTAAATTGTTTTTATCAAAAATGATTATTTTCAGAAATTATTTAATATTTTCAGTGGTTGTGGAATTTTCTATACTTATAGGACTATTTTTCTTATATTTGTTATTATTCATTTCTATTATACCATAATCTCAATCTTGTAACATTTTTTATATTTCCCCTTTAAAACACTGGTTTCAATATTTTTTTTAATATGATTTATAATTTCAATTGGATTTTAATATCAGGTCTGTTTCTAAACTAATAATATTTATATTAAATTGAGATAAAAATTCACTATTAATATTAAGATGAGATTTTAATACGTTACACTAAATATTATTTATTTATCAAATAAATTTTAATATTAATTATTAAATTCATACATTAATTTTTTCGTATAACTTTTTTGTTATAATTATTTGTTTTATCACTTTAGCGAAAAATTTAAATTTGAAAGGAACAATTTAATTTAAAATTATGTTTTCATAAATCCATCTATAAAATTTAAATTCAATCATATTTAGAAAATTGGAACCACGTTTTCACTAAAAAATTTCTTTTGAGTAGAAAAATCAATCATTCATAATTTTTAGAGAACATATTTACTCGTTTTTAGAATTTTAATTATTTAAATTTTATGAAAAGTTTACTTATATAGAATCTGATTAATTTATTTTTTAAGGAAAATATATTATTATGGGTGGATGAATTTTATGTTTCTTTATTTGGATGTATGGTTTCCACGTCATTTATTTATTAATTCTTTTAAATTTTATGATAAAATGGTAAATTATTGATAAATTATTTATATTACTGAAATCATCATTAAAATGATATTTCATTGAATTATCATATAAAATCTTGAGTTTTTAGATTAAATGAAAATTTATTCTCTACATGAACTTTCATATATATTTTTATGAAAATATATTTTTTATTATTTTGATGAAATTAATTGAAATATAATTTTTTAAGTAGTTTTGATTTTTTAGGTTATGGAATTTATTCCTACAATTTTATAAGGTTTATATTTTAAATTTATTATATTGGACTTATTATTATATTCTAATTTTATTGAATCTAGAATTTCATTTTTGAATCAAATTTAACTTTATTTATTACGTTTGAATTCCTATTTTTCACGACATGTTTATTTCTATGTATAAGTAAAGTTTTGTAAGGGTACCATGTTGTGTTTGTGCACTTTCACAAAGGTTAGATGGTTCATCATAAGGGATAAACATGTTTAAAAGGAGATTCGGAAAGGTTATAGCTAGATGTGTAAGGTTATTGGCCAATTTCAATAGTGTTACATAAATAACCTATCACTAGACCTATATAAGTGTTCCCACACATCAACCAAGCTATGTAAATGTAGTCCTTCACAGAAGTGTGATGGGTCATGGTGCCTTCACCATTCAACATCTACATTAATTTTATCTTCTTCATGTTGTAACGCTTTATAATTTATAACAAAAATTCCCTTTATTAAACACTTAAAAATGATTTATTACATACACTTGATCTTAAGAAAAATCATACGGTCGAGATGTGTAGGGTCCTAGGAAATTAGGAACATAGAATAAAAGCATAGAACATCAAACCCAACATCTTTATTGAAAACATCTTTTACATGACCACAACATTCCTTCCTACTTAGAATTGCATGGGAGAACCTGAGGACAAGCATAAGAAAAGGGTGATATATAAAGCCCAATAAGGGAGAATAAAAGGCATATCATGAATAATATAGTACATGTAAGTAAATGGGAATATACCTGGATCACAAAAGAAACATGAACATAAAGGCACGATATATCATGATTATCATAACATGGAAATGTGGAAAAAACATTTAAAATTATTTTAGCATGAGCTAGGAATCAGTGGACATGGAGAATGAGTAAAACCTCATTTCACATGAATAAGAATGAGTAAATACTCATTGAAAATTATGTATCATGATACATATCTTTACCAAATGTATTGGAGTACTATCAGGGTACGTCTTTCTTAATCATTTCATTTCATACATAAGTGTTCCACATAGATCATACAAATTGAATCATTAAACATCATAATTTATTCAACATTAATGTAATGTTGAATTAATACTTGAAACTCTATAATAGATAAGTAAATGTTTATAAAGGTGAATAGCATTGATAGAGAAATGGGAATGTTATTCACTACACAATGACTTTGGTTTGGAAAATTCTGGTCCTATTTCAGTAGTATAATGGTGAGACATAAGAATTTGTAAAAATGGTTTATGAGAGAGAAATGGGTGTCTCATCATATGTAAATTAAATTGATAGTAATGGGGTCATATAGAAACATGTCATAACATTTGTAATGGAATTTAGATTCATATTATAAAATAATTTCTTGAATGTAAATGAGGAGAGAGAAATCCCTTATAGAATTTCACTATGGTAATCGGTGTACATGAGAGGATTTCATGAGAGAGAAAGGGGTATCTCATCATTAAAAAATTATTAGAGAAGTATAGGGTAGGTGGGAAATCATACCCCAACATTTTTAATTTAAAATACAAGGGTATATAAACATAATGAAACTTGGACAAAATTGACAGAGGAAGAAATCCCTTATGGAATTTTAGCATGGTAATGGGTGTACATGGGAGGAATTAATAAGAGAGAAAGGGGTCTCCCATCATTGAAACATAAGGAAAGAAGTGTAGGGGAGGTGTGAAATCATACCACAACATTTTTAACTAAAAATAAAAGGTTACAACAACATAAATAAATTTGGAAAAAAAGAGAGCGAAAGAAATCCTTTATGAAATTTCGGCATGGTAACGAGTGTACATGGGAGGAATTAATGAGAGAAAACGGGGTATATCATCATTCAAATATAAGGAGGGATGTATAGGGGAGGATAAAAATCATACCCCATCATTTATAATTGATAATAAAAGGTAATAACAACATAATAAAACTTGGACCTAAATAAGAATGTAATGTGGGGATACCTTACATGGAAATGTGACCCCAAATGATTATGAGAGGCTTGAGAGAGGTGTCATGGGAGATTGGGGCACCTTGAGAGAATTATAGAGAGAGGAGGTCAGATTTTGGTTGAGCTCCGATGCTTTTTAGTGATGTGTAATTGGATATCGAGTTGGTTTTTATAGGAAAGGAGAGGGAATTCATTATTAATTAAGTTTTGGATACTACCCATTAAACTAATCAAAACCACAAACCATCCCATGGTTTCTACACATGGTTTTTTCCAATGTGGAGTGGAAAATATTATTTTATATGGACAATGGACTAACTTATTAAAATATTAGGCTTTATTATGTAGAGGTGAGTCACACTCTCAAGGAAATCATTTTAAAATGTTAAAATGTTTTATGAGTCTTAGAGGGTCCACTAAGGCTTTGTAAAATTAACCAAACAAACATAAAATTACATTATATTAAAGAAAAAATATATATTGTCCGAACAAGAAATTTATAGTATTTTCATACATAACTATTAGGTCATTGTGATTTCATAAAACACATTATGTATTTAAACAGTATATAATTTTTACCCAAAAATTCGACCGTCTTAGAAAATTATGAAAAACTCACTATCACAACCCCCTTCCCACAAAGTGTTCCCCTTTTAGGCCATCAATGTGAGAAGGGAGATAATGACCCCTGAGTCCCTCCTCTAGTAGGATCTGGGTTGGATACTAGCATCGAGGGTATAGTAAACACACAAATGTGAGGCATTACCCTCTAAGAGAACACATGCCGAAGAGAGAGACAAGATAGACACCAACCAACTCCATCTCAAAACTGAAACATAAAAGAAAACCCAAGTGCACATATGTAATGTCATGGAAAAGTACTTCAACTGGAAGGAAAAAACCACAAGTACCCAAAAGAAAGTAAAAATAGCAGCAACCATAATCCCGAATAGCTCCTGAAACCCCAAGCTAGTAGAAACCATCTTGATCTCCAACCTGCTCCAAGTGACCTGAAAAACAGTTTATATATAAATAGAGTGAGTATAAGAGTATACTCGGTAGGATCCTCCCCATATCCTCTCATGGAAAACTAAAGAAAGCATGCTAAAGCACAGTGAACAATAAGTTAAACTAACTCGTCGCCTAAACAGGTATAATAAGTTCCCAGCCTCACCATCGCTACTCTCATCAAGTAACACACACAAGAATATATCATATAATAAATAATATCAATGGTACCACACTACTACTTCCCCACTAGTGTGCCACTTTTCCCCAATGTTGCATGTCCTGAGCATCTTTTTCCCAAAAGGCTTGCCCATATACACCTGGGAAAACACCAAAATATGCACCTCATGTAGCAAAACCACCCCGTCCACGTAAGAAAAGTAACCAGGTAGTTTCTAGGAGCCACCATAGCCAGCGTAACGTGTATCATAAATTAGGTATTATACCTCAATTCATTACATACCATACACTGAGTAAGGATCCTCAAGCCATCACAGCCTATACACGCTACACCTATAGTAGTCCATATGATACTATATCCAAAATATAAGTGTGTGAATAACCAAAAGCCATTACTGCCCTCTACACACATATTTGGGGTAAAATAACCATTGTGCCTACCAGCACAAGTATCTACAAAGAGAAGAAAGTGGGTCCAAAGGGGGTATTCATTCATTCATCCTCCCACCGGAATGTTGGGTAAAACACCCAGAAGGCTAAGAATATCTGAGGTGTCAGTTTCCCTTACTAACGGGGTGGACTAGTGCAAAGAAACACAAAAAATTACAGAGTATAATATATGTTGCAGCCAAAATATACTCATAACATAGTCTTAGACACAACTACAGCTAACGTCTCTTAGACTCTGGGATGCTACTTCTAAGACTAGGTATCCGATAAGCACACAACCACTTAAAGAGATTTAATAAATTCTTTCATTGCCATTTTTGTTAGTTTTACATTATGTTAATTAATTCATTAAATAATAATTAACCAATGAAAATTCCACATTAAATTTCATTAGCTTCAAACCCAAAGTCCACCATCCCTTTAAAATCACAACCTCATCACTATTTTCTAGTAACTCAAACCCCATGGTTTAACATCATTTATTCAATTATTCATTACAGAATCACATTCCCATATTCCCAGGCATTCTAGAAAAAAAATTATGCTACTAAAAACAAGGTGGATCAACACGGGGAGTAGATATACTACCCATAGAGTCTTTGCCGCCTATAGTAAGTGTGTAGACCCATCCTCCCTTGAGAAGCTAAAAACAGAAAGCACATGGCATACCATGCACGTCTTCACCTCTCTCATATGAAGGGTAAGCAAGACCAGCTGCCTTGAGTAGTGGGGAAAAGTAATGTAGATAATCAACCAATAAGAATTAGCAAGCATCCAACAATCACATCTACCCTATTCCATCAAACCTGGTGTCCTCCCCGACACCCACATGCATAAACCGATGCGTCATTCCACTCTAGGAATCATCTGCTGCCACAACCAGATGGTCTCCCCACCCCCACATATCTCAACAGCCATCCAGGCTCACATCACAACAAAAATAGAAGGAAAACAACACCATTTCAATTGGGATATTGGCCCTTAAAAAACAAGATGGAACTTAAAATCCTACAAGAAATTATCTTTTAACAACCACCGGTTCTTTAACCCATCCTGGATTAACCGATTTAAAATTCGTTGGTTCCAATGTTTGGGAAACCTAACCAGTAAGCTATCACAAATAAATAAACATTATTACTGCGCCAATTTGATTAACATCAAATTACAACAAGAACCATATTTGTTTACATTCGTTATTATACTTAACCAAACAAATATGAATTAATTCTGATTTATTTTCTTTACAAATTTTCATCAAGAATGAACCACTAAGTGAAGCAAACATGGATATCACACTACATAGAAAACAAGTAGAAATATCATAAGATCGATATCAATTTATTTATCTAGTTACAATATTTATTATTTTAATTCAATTGTGGTCTAGTGGTATAAAACATGCTAATAATATAGTTCCACATAAAATAAAATAGAAGCAACGAATCCCCTACCTCAAACAGTTTATGACGTTCTTTATCCACCCAACGGGTTACGATCCTCCTCTCACATCAACTGAATCAACACAAGGATTCCATGGTATGACCACACCAAAATAAACCCAAGAAAATAAATTTAGAAACATGGAGATTACATGCTATAATATGGAAAGTAGAAACAGGAGAAGATGAACCCCAAAATAACGATGCTAAAACATACCTCATATCGAAGATTGATCAATACAGCTTGGTTGCATCAAAATAGAGCAGAACCAATCCTAGGTGGAAAGTTTGATTTTTCAAATTCTATGAGAAGTAATGAGATGTTCGATCATCTCACACCCAAGAACAAGTAGAAAGAATTAGGGAGTAAGATGTCCCGTCCCATTAGAAGATTTAACCGAGCGATAGTTTAAGATACACTTAATTTCCCACTAAAAGAGAATCACATTAAACTATGGGGTTTGATCGAGTAAAAACATCCCAATCCATATGAATAATTAATTTAGGAGTTATGGCCTTTGAATCGGCCTTAGATTCCTTAAAACAAGGCTTTATATTCATTTTACATCAAAGTAAAATGCTAAGGGAGTGAAACTTCTGGGAAGCTGGAAACACCATTCAAGAACTCAAAATTTGGAAAAGGAAAGAAGAGGTGACAGTTAGAAGGTCACCATTCAAGAAACAATATTCAAAATCTTGAAATTTAGAAAAGGAAAGAAGAGGTGAAATTTAAAAGGTCACCATTTTGGATGCACAATTCACAAACTAGAAATTTGGCAATGGAAAGAAGATGTGATAGTTATAAGGTCACCGTTCTAGAAACACTATTCAAAAACACGAAATTTGACAAAGGAAAAAGTGGTGACAGTTAGAATGTCACCGTTCTGGAAACACTGTTCACAAACTCGAAATTTGTCAAAGGAAAGAAGAGGTGATAGTTATAAGGTCACCAATCTAGAAACACTGTTTACAAACTCAAAATTTGGAAAAGGAAAGAAGAGGTGACAGTTAGAAGGGAACCATTCTGGAAACACTATTCACGAACTCGAAATTTGGCAAAGGAAAGAAGAGTTGATAGTTTGAAGGTCACCATTCTGGAAACACTGTTCACAAACTCGAAATTTGGAAAAGGAAAGAAGAGGTGACAGTTAGAAGGTCACCATTATAGAAACATTGTTCATGAACTTGAAATTTCGAAAAGGAAATAGAATCTGGTGTTAGAACCTCGCTATTCTGGAAACACAGTTCACAGAACTCAAAATTTTATAAAGGAAATAGAGGTTACCGTTACAGGTTGCCGATATAGGTTACTGTTAGAGGTTACCGATAGAACTGTTCACTGATGGAACTGTTCACAAAATTCAAAATTTTGAAAACGGAAGAGATGTTACCATTATAGGTTACTGATAGAACTATTCACCAATAGAACCATTCCCAGAATTAAAAATTTAGAAAAGGAAAGGGAGGTTACCGTTAGAGGTTACCGATAGAACTGTTCACCGATGGAACTGTTCGCAGAATTGGATATTTGGAAAAGGAAAGAGAGGTTACCATTAGAGGTTACCGATAGAGGTTACCATTCAAGGTTACCGATACAACTGTTCACTGATGGAATAGTTCACTGAACTGGAAAATTGGAAAAGTGTTGGGGATAAATCACTTTGACCTCCCGGAACACCTCAAACACCATATTTTCAAAAAGGAATGGAGCGAAGAGGTCCAGGCCATTACACTCCCTAAAGGATAATTTCGACGTCCTAATTCCCAAAATAATTTTCATTTTATTTAAATAAATTTCTAAATATTTGAATTTTTAATTTTAAAATAAAAACCTACGTTTATCGAAAATTCATGGGTTTTGAAAAAAATAGCATGCAAACCTTAATAAAATTTAAAATTGTATTCATAAAAATAATATGATCATTTATATTTAATAAAATGTAATTTAGTAATAATATTTTATTAAAATATTTGTTAATTTTAAAATCCATTAATTCATAAAAATAGATATCTTAATTGGATATTAACTAAAAATACTATTTGGTCTTTAAAAACTATTTACAAAGTAAAAATAATAAAATGAGTATATATTATTTATTATATAGAAAAATATTTCACATAATCATAGTGTTAGGGTCTTGTTACATAACCACTTATAAAAACATCATAAGACATAATGGTAAATAGTGAAATAGTGACAGACTATTGGGGTGGCTCGGAAAACATCACATGGGTGGTAATATCTATCAACGTAAACTTCTCCCGTAGGTGATTCTATTCATGGTTAATGTGTTGAAGCTCATCTTAAGATTGATCCTAAGTGAAGCCCAGTGAAGCTTACTACTTTGCAATCTCTGAAAAATAGGCTTCATATGGAGTAATTCTATTAGATGAGGCCATCTCTTCCTTTGTCTGAGTAAATTGGATTTGTTAAAGCCCTATATTTATACTAATCATGTGATCGCACATCAATCACTATATTTGCAATGATAAAAATTATTAATGGTATTTTAAAATTCCAGAAAACCATGGATGTTCATATGTTTTATATATCCATTTTACACAATAAAACAATTAATTAGATCAAGTGGAATTTCCATTAATAAATTTTTGGGTTGTTACAATCTTCCCCCTTTAAAAAATTTCACCCTCATAATTTCTTTTTACATTCTAATCCATAAACAGGTGCATGTACTTTTCCTTCATTGCCTTGATAATGACTTCATTATTTTTTCTATTATCGTTTCCTACATGTAGAAAGGGTTCATGCATCACAATGGTACCTCGAGATATTTTCCAAATCATATACATTTCCCCCAAAAACACCTCAAGTTTAATCGTTTATATCGATGGAAGCATCAATAAGTCATTAAAAATGTATTTCTTATATATAATTTTTAAATATCTTCTGGAACTTGTTTTTTTATATAAAATTATTACTGATTCATCCTCAAATATTTCAAAATTGGGTTTTGGTAAATCAGTTTTTGTATTTCCTCAAAGACAAACATCTATTATAGGATATTCAGAGGGCTCCCCCTTTTGCAGAATGAATAAAATCTTTTAGTACTACCTAATTTTCAAATAAAGAGATGAATTTGAAAATATCCTAATTTTACATTTCACGCTTATCATGGTAAGAATGTTTAGAGCACAATATTCCCTAATATAAATTACTAGATTCTTGAAATATTCATGAAATGATAAGGTATTGGATGCCTCATAAATTGTTTTTCACGTAACTTTGATATTTTAAAATGTTTCAAAGTCATCTGAGAATGACTTTAGGATGATCTTTCCAAGTAGTTATTTAGGATGAGAGAGAAAAGTTATTTATGATCTTCTTCCTTTCATAATTTGACTATGAAAAAGGTAATAAAATCATGGGGTTTTAATATATAGATATTGATCATAAAAATGAATCTTTGAACATAAAGGGATAATTTTTTAAAGGAGAAGTATATCCTAACTTGTGACTCCTTAGGTTTAACTCTTGTTTTTTATGATCTATTACATAACTTATATTCCTATGGAATTTTTTAATTCCCTTAACAATGGTTTCTAATAAGATCATGAATTTACCTAATCATATTCCATAAGAGTGTGGTAACCAAGAGAGATTCATGGCCAGTTGTTTTTCACTAGTTCCTGTTCGAGTCTAGCTCAAAGCGGTGTTTTCGGGATTTACCCCTAGACACATTCGTGCCAAAGCCGCCTCTACCAGCTCATATCTAGACAGATATGTATTTTCTTTATAAACAATTTACTCAATACTCACCAAAATTTAGGGATGTTTTTATTATACTTAGTTTTATCCCTAAGTCTTTCAAAAGGGTTTTCTAATTCTAATCCCAAAAATAACTAAACCTACCCTATGATACCAAATATAACAAACCTTCTCTTTATTACAAACCTAAACATGATTTATTACATAAAATTTCACTTAATAGAACTTTTAGGATCAAGAGGTCTAGTGTATTGGGAAATTAAGAACATTACATGACAAATTAGAACATAAAACACTACATCTTTATTGAAATCTTCTTTTATATGGCCACAACATTCCTTCGTACTTAGCATTGCATGGGTTATCTTGAGGACATGAATTGGAAAAGGGGGAGATAGAAAGACCAGTAAGGTAGTAAACAAGGTATAACATGATTAATATAGTACATTTTATTCAATAGAAATATTAATGGAGCACCAAAATTTAGGGATGTTTTTATTATACTTAGTTTTATCCCTAAGGCTTTCAAAAGGGTTTTCTAATTCTAATCCCAAAAATAACTAAACCTACCCTATGATACCAAATATAACAAACCTTCTCTTTATTACAAACCTAAACATGATTTATTACATAAAATTTCACTTAATAGAACTTTTAGGATCAAGAGGTCTAGTGTATTGGGAAATTAAGAACATTACATGACAAATTAGAACATAAAACACTACATCTTTATTGAAATCTTCTTTTATATGGCCACAACATTCCTTCGTACTTAGCATTGCATGGGTTATCTTGAGGACATGAATTGGAAAAGGGGGAGATAGAAAGACCAGTAAGGTAGTAAACAAGGTATAACATGATTAATATAGTACATTTTATTCAATAGAAATATTAATGGAGCACAAAATAAACAATAATGTAAAGGAATTATATAGCATTATTATCGTAACATGGAAATGTGGCAACAACATTTAACATGATTTTAGCATGATCTAGGGCTTATTGCACATGGAGCATGAGTAAAACCTCATTAAAAATGAATTATCTTGAGTAAACCACTATTTCACTTGATGTATCATGATACTAATCTTTACCCAATGCATTGGAGTTCTCTCAGGGCACAACCTTCTTAATCATTTCATTCCATGCATAAGTGTGCCACTTAGATCATACAAATGGATTCATTAAACATCATCATTTATTATAAAATAATGGTATGTAGAATTCATAAAATAAACTCTTTAATAAATAAGTAAATTTTCTTAAAATTTAATATATTCGATAGAGAAATGGGAATGGTATTCACTACAAAATGACTTTTCCTTAGAAAATCATGATGCAATTTCAGCAGCATAACAGAATGACATAAGAATTCATAAAAATGGAAAATGAGAGAGAAAGAGGTATCTCATCATATTGAAAATAAATTTAAATTATGTTGGTCATATAGATTCATGTACCAACATATTTAATTGTACTTTTATTTATAATATAAAACAATTTCTTGATAGTAAATTAGGACAGAGAAATCCCTTACAGAATATCAGCATAGTAACAGGTGTACACTAGGGCATTAATGAAAGATAAAGGGGTATATAATCATTAAAATATATGTAGGGACGTATAGGGTATGGGATAAATCATACCCCAACAATTTTAATTTAAAATACAAAGTTATAGAAACAAAACAAAACAATGGACAAAAATGAGAGAGGAAGAAATCCCTTATGGAATTTTAGCATGGTAACAGGTGTGCACGGGAAGAAATAATGAGAGAGAAAGAGATATCTCATAATAGAAACATAATTAGGGTAGTATATGGGAGGTGTGAAATCATACCCCGACATTTTTAATTTAAAAAAATTGTCATAACAACATAATGAAATTTAAAAAAAATGAGAAAGGAATAAATCACGTACAGAAGTTCAGCACGGTAACATGGGTACATTAGAGGAATTAATTTGATAGAAAGGGGTATATAATCAATAAATAATAAGTAGTGAAGTATAGGTGAAGTCATAAATCACACCCCATCATTTTTAATTTATAATAAAAGGGAATATCAACATAAGGAAACTTGGACATAAATAAAGAAGGAATGAATGTCAGGATCCCTTACTTGGATGTGTGATCCCTAACGATTGGGAGAGGCTTGAGAGTGTCTTATTGGGAGATTGGGATGCCTTAATAGGATTATATAGAGATGATGAAAGAGGTAGTTTGAGCTCCAAAGGTTTTGGGTGAAGAGGAATGGGATATTGAGTGTTTTTATATATGAAATGAGAGGGAATTATTTATTATTTAGGTTTTGGAAACTACACATTAAACTAAACTAAACCACAAACCATCCCATGGGTTTTCCATTAATTTTTTCCAATGTTGAGTGTAAGAAAATATTTTATATCTAAAATTTCCTAAATTATTAAAATATTAGGCTTTCTTCAGTAAAGGTGAGTCACACTCTCAAGGAAATCATTTTAAAATGTTAAAATGTTTTATATGTTTGGAGGTCCATTAAGGCTTTATAAAAAATTAAAACAAACATAATATCACATTATTTTAAAGCTAAAACTTATATTTTCTGAACAACCCATTTATAATGTTTTATTAAATCACTATTGGTCCATTATTATGTCATAAAACACATTATATATTTAAACCGTGTTTAATTTTTAGCCATAAATTTAACTGTCTCTGAAAATTATGAAAAAACCACCATTGGATAATTTTGAATTCCTGATTCCAAAAATAATATTAATTTTATTTAAATAACTTTATACATATGTGAAATTTTACTTTTAAAATAAAAACATACATCTATCAAAAATTCATGGGTTCTGACAAAAACAACTTTCAAACCATAATGTAAATTACAAATTTATTCATAAAAGATATAAGATCATTTATATTTAATAAATTATAAATAAGAAATAATATTTTATTAAAAAAAATTTAAATTAAAAATCCATTAATTCATCAAAATATATATCTTAATTTAATATTAAATAAAAATACTATTTGTGCAATAAAAAATATTTACAAAGTAAAAACAACAAAATGAATGTATATTATTAATTATATATAAAAAATAATAAAAATATCATAGTGCTAGGGTCTTGTTACATAACCCCTTACAATACCTACATAAGACATAGGGGTAAGATCTGCTATGGTGACAGACTCTTTGGGTGGCTTCGATAACATCTCTTGGGTGTTAATCCCTATCAACTTCCACTTCTCTCGTATGTGATTCTATTCAAGCTTATCATGTTGAAGCTCGACATGGGATTGGCCAATAGAGAATCCCAATGATGCTACCTACTTTCTAATATTGGATAACTTGGATCCATATAGAGTAATTATACTGGATGAGTCCATCGCTTCCATTGTCTGAGTAAATTGGATTTGTTAAAGACCTATATTTCTACTAATCATCTGATCAATGTTCAACGGCTATATTAGTAATGGAAAAATTCTTAAAGTTATTTTAAAATCCATAAAACCAAATAAGTTAATATGTTTTATATATTAATTTTACCTAAAATTAAATTTAATTATATCAAGAGGAATTTCCATTAAGAAAATTTTGGATCATTAATGAAAGGATGGAGCTAAATATATAAAAGGGTTTTATATAATTTTCTAAGTACTATTCAACCATTTTTTAGAATTTCAAGTGATGTAGGAGGATCTCACACCATAGTCAGTTGAGATCAATCCTGATCCACCAAAAAATATGGTCATAAAACATTGGACAATCATATATAGAAGGAAGACATAATCTGATTTATATTCTGTGGTCTATTGGTTGATCTCGACCTGAGATGTGAAACAAGGAACACATCCAAACATCCTTAACCCAAATATGATGATGATTATTGACATCAACCAAGATTTAATTTTATTCCAATATATTATGATCGTAATGAACACAAGATTGATGATAATCACTAAAGTTAATTGTACAATAGATAGAGAAATAACTGATTTTAGGTAATGATAAAGATTATAGTTATTTAAATTGAAGAGGAAGTCAAATAAATGCCTTCATAGACAACTGAATATGGGGTGATCTCTACCTAATTATCGTGATCAATAAGTTTTACGCTGAGTTTGAACATCATTTTTGTTGGATGATTTTTATTTTTAGGTGTTAATTGATGAAGATAAGGGGCTCTTGAAGTATTATTTACTAAATATGAATATCTTGAGATGGTTTCACCAAAAGTGCTTGGAATTTTTACTAAGAGGACTTGATTAAGGATGAGATGAGGATATGTATTTATGATGAAGCTCTGTTTATGAATTCAGACTAAAACTAAGGAAAACAAAAAAGGTTAGTGGAATGAAATCTAGGAAATAATATAATGATAAATATCTAGAGTTCCAAAATTATAAAATTTGGGTATTAGGTGTTCAATTTTGAGCATTGATTAAGGAGTTTTTCATGGTAATGAAGTTAAATTTGCCAAGATTATTATTAATATATCAATATCAAGGATATGAGTCTGAGTTTAGACTATAAGATTTAATCGAAGAATGATTGATGTAAATTGGACATCGATGTATAATCTTAGTTATGTCATACTTACATAAATGATAACTACAAAATATATGAAACATTAGAGGAAGGAATTAAATAGTTAACTAGGAACATGTAGTGGTATTTTTTGAAACTTATACTAGCTCTGGTAGTGAATTGTAGAAACCATGTTGGTGTGATTTTATTTAGAAAGATGAAACAACGTGAAATTAAATGATCTTCTAGAAGATTGAGAAACTGTATTTTAGTCATAAATAATGGTGAAAATAGTAGGGAATGAGATACATGAAACTTGAGGTTAGTGAAGACAAGATATTTAATGAGAGAAAGAAGTCCACGATATATTTGGAAATGATTATGCAATACCAACAGAGAAGAAATCATATTTTCTCCTTATATTTCTTCCTTGGAATATTTATTGTTTGTGCATGTGTGAGTTTCTTTTAATAGTAACATGTTCTATAATTAAAATCATTTAAGGGGATTCATTTGGTTCAATTTGATTAATTCATATTATTTTTATATTATATCATTAATGTAGGGATGCATTATTATTTTCCTTTTCAACTTTAATTTAGTTCAGGAATTAATTTTGATAATGATAGATGACAAATTATTTCAAGGATATTTTAAAACCATTTAACCCGCATTAAAATATCAACTAATTGAGTTGTTAGGACTAGAAATAAAGGGAACTCACCGATAAACAATTATGTATCTTATTAAGGAACCTCGATCACTTTTTCTCTCAATAATGTATTGAGTCCTTTCTAGATAGATATGGTTTAAAAATATAGTAGATATTTTAATTATCAAATTTAATTTAAATAATTCCATGATCAAGTTCACTAGCTCAATTGAATCATTTTTAAATAATATTACATTCATATTAACATATCACTAAATCATCGTAAAATTTATTCACCCAAATTTACATTCTGTTCAACCATTTCCGTCACTACTTTTAGTAGTTTTGGATTAAATAAATTCCTTATAATTTTACCCACCTTCCCTTAGGTCTAACATTTCTCTCCGAAATCTAGTTATAGTAAGAAGTTATAAATGATATTTTTAGATATTTCAATGACTTCTAATCAGGTATTATCTCCATATAAGTTATTACACTCATACAAATCATAAAATATCATCACAACCAAATATAATGATAATCGATCAGGGATAACCTAGCAATAAATATATTCAAGAGGTTTGTTATTATATTATTTTTTATGATATATGAAACAAACATAAATTAATGATAGTATATTTCCTTTAATATTCATTATATGATACCACAAGTCCCTGATAAATCCTTATATGAGTGACTTTCGGTCACAAAAAACTAACAATCTCCCGCTTACACTAAAGATACTACATAGGTATCTAAAACAAATATAATTGGTGTGTATTTCATGATTTTATTGAATTAGGGAATTTTTAATGGGATCTGTAATATTATCTTTACAATGCATATTAATATCAACTATGCTAACTCTCTCTTGAACGAGATGAAATTGATTTGTAGTATATTTTTATCTTTGGTGATATCAGTGTTCCATAGATTTCAAAACTACTCTACTATTAAATTAGAAGAGTTAAATTGGTTGAAATATTTTGGGGGAATCCCCTAGTTCAATGATGAGCTTCATTAAGAAAAAATATTATTTATCCACATCATATACTATAAAATATTCAAATTTTATGAAAAAAATAAAAAACTATTAGTTTATTGGGATCTTTTTAGATCACCACTCCACCATTTAGGTAAGAAAAAAATTCCTTTTGATATATAAAATCATATTTTTTTAGATTTGAAACTAGCATTGATGTAAAACTTTACAATAATATCTTCCTCAGTAGTAATTATGGTTAACACCTCTTTAGTTATTCCCATGTCCTTAAGGATATTTTTCATGAAAATTAAGTGACTTTAAATAGGATTTGATCGGTATCTACTCATCATATATAATTCATATGATTCATCTGGATGGGTACAAAAGATAAAATATATTATTGAACCAACTATTGAAGATTATGAAATCTTACTCTTGAATTCTAGTACATTAATATTTAAGGGAACCTATCTCTTTCAAAGAATATTAACATGAAACATTGGTAAACAACCATTTTTAGTGTTTTACATGTTAATTTTTTTAATTCTGTACCAAGGTATATATTCAATAAAATTTAAATAATTCATTTATATAATTTTGATAGATCTTTATAATAGTATTTTATTATTATTCACCAATATATTTTATTGAAAAAAAATTTCTCAACCAATTTCATTAATTGTAACATTGGGATCTCATTTCTAATGAGAATATTATCATCAATATAAAACATAATTAATAAAATATTTTATTATAGTGTACTAGGTGGAATGTTTTTTATAATATACCATAGTCTCTTCAATTTTCATGAAATTTTTTACTCAAATATTTTCCATCTTGATCTTATCAATGTTTTATAATTTTTTATAAGATGATTTTATACTTAATTTTTAAAAACATTGAACATTTCATGGGATTAATAATTTTTTCATAGGATACACACACCCATATATACTAAATTTATCATTAAAGGTAATGAAGTACTTAAATATACTTTGAGATACTTTAATTATAGGAATATATATGTTAGTATGAATTAATTAAAATAAAAATTTTAATAATTTCTATTTATCCTTATAAGAATATTTGATCATTTATCATAATGAAAATGATTCACATACATTAAATGATTCAAAATCATTTCAACATAACAACCTATTATCATGGAGTCAATAGATGAAATATTTTTTTTATAAAACCAAGATGATAATGCCAATGATTAGTGAAAATGAAATATATTATTTTGAACTTCCAGTTATTTAAATTATTAACCATATTATCAATATATAATATATACAGGATGTTATATTGTTTTTAAAAACCATATAAAGTTACATTCAAATAAATAAAATAATTTTTTAAATTAGAAAATTAGATGCTCACATTATCATAGAAATATATAGAAATAAAATTTCTATTTATTAATGATACATGATAAAAATCTTTAAGAAATAATGTAAATCCGCCAGGAAGAAGTAGATTCATCATTCCCATTAAAAATGAAACAACTATTGATTTATTCACAACTCATCGGTATATTTATCCTTCAATCAACTTTATTTTTTATTTGATAAGCCACACAATACCAAAAAATATGTGATTCACACCTAGAATCTAAAACCATTTATTTGAAAATAAATAAATTGATCTCTATAATGCATATCTCTCAACAACAATAAATATTTTATTACTTCTTAGTATATTAAATAACACTTAATCATTTTAAACCCTCTTAATATTTTGATGATTTAAAATGAGGGTTGATACCACAACACATCTTCTGTCATATGCATCCATCTAATTGTTTTATAAGAATATTTTCTCTATTATATGGTAGATGAAAATAAATCATATATAATGGGTATCTCTAAAATGTATTAATTATATTCATAGTCAATAACAATTCTCAAATTATGATACCAATTTATGATATTATTATTGTAAAAAATTTCCATCTCAAGGGAGGATATCAATGTTAAATTAGAGATTTCATTTAGTGTCATGAATATGTATATCAAAAATTATATCATTATTATTATGATGTTTTTTTATTATTAAATACAAAATGTTATTTAATATACTAAAACAAAAATAATTAATTTTACAATTATAAATTTAGTGGGTCCAGATCTATATTTTTATGTCATTAATTGGATATAAAAGTCTTTTAATACTTGTATATTTAGATAAAAACTGTTCCCGTGAACTATGCATGGGACTGTTTGTCGAAGGGTCCTGTGTTGGTGATGGCTTGCTTTCATGAATCATTTTCTGGGGTGGGGAAGGTCCGATGGTTTTCTTTGGTTTATTTTCCTTACATTCTTGAGTTGTTTTGGGATTTTTTAGTCTGATTTTCAGGTTTCTCACTTTCTCTATCAAAAGTGTTTTAATAATAAAAAAGTAATTTTCAATCAGTCATGAATATTCTAAACACCATGAATCTAGTGGAAAATATAATTGAGCTACCTAGACAAGTGTCATGTAATATTAATTTAAGGATAACTATTTCCCTATTATCTTAACAAAAGATATATTATTGATGCTTAAATAATAATGGCCCATCAAGATGATTGGTTAAGTTCTTGATGAATTTGATTCGTTTTAGATGGAATTTAACACATTGATATTTAATGAATTATGTAATATTTAGTCTTAATTTTAACATTTAATGTATTTCATAAATTACCATTATTATTATATTCATAGTAATTCAATAATGTGGATCATATACTTACTTAATGAATCTTATTCATGATAAGAACATAATTCATTTCCCCTTTCATCACATATAATGATTTATATTTTCTTTACATTATATATAATGACTTCGTGTCTCCATATTGATTTCAATAAGACGTACGATCCAACATACTTAAGGGGTTATATGGAATACATTAAAAACCATGTGATGTTTTTCTCAAGGGGGGGGGGGGGTTAGTATAAACAAACTACGTGGAATTAACCGTAAGGGGATTAATTAGATAAAAATAATTTCTATCAATATTAAATGTGAGTCTCAAATGAATTTTATATATTGTCAATATATGATATTCTAACATCTATTTTATATATTTTTTATTTTCTAGAGTAGATCAAATGGCACTCTATAGTTTTATTAACATAAAAAACCCTTAGTGTGTTGTGGAATCAATAATAAAATCTAACTAAGAAACTAACATGTAAATGAAAAATATAATTAAAATATAATTAAAATACCTTTTTAATATTGTTTGGGATATTTAGACCAGATATTAATTTATGAATTCATGTATCCTTCAGTGTCCACTAATAATGATAACCACCAACACTTTCTAAGGATACTATTCTTATACAAGTTATTATTATCACTATAAAATATCAAAATATAGAATAAGGGATGATAAAGACATTAGAAAAACTCTATGATGTAGAAAAATGGAGATCTATCTTAGATGAATAAAACTAGAGGAATATCTCTCATAAGGGGGAAACTAGGAAAATCTAGGAGACATGTTTTCCTTATCTAAATTAGATGTGGACAAAACCCCTATTCGTTTCTATGTCTTGGAATTTGTGCACTCAATATCCACTAAGTTAGATAATCCCATTTCAAATATAAGGGTGTAAAATAAATAGACTCTAAAGGAAATTAAGTGTATTAAATAACCTCTAAAGTAGATTATGTCCCAAACCATCTCAATTGGAATATTAATAATCATAAAAATATGTTAAAATTTGGAAATATTGTTCTTCAATGCACACTTTTTCTAGGAATCTAGATTTCTCTCATGTAATAGCCCTTGGAATCCCATCACTCCTCGGAGAAGACCAAATCCCATTGGGAATTATTATTTCATCATTTTTATGTATTAATTATATAAATAAAATATTATTTATAATATAACACTAAATTATTTATTTAATTAAATAACTATTATGAAATTAAATATTTCAAATATGAAAAATAGAAATCATATTTATGATTATAATAAACGTAATCATTTTTACACATGAACTAATCACATTATTCAAAAATTCCTAATTAGAATTATCTTATACCTTACATAAAGGTCCATTCGTAAAGTTATAAATAGTTATTAATATAATTAATAATTATAAATGAAGAGCGATATCTAATAGAACATCATATCTAACGAAATTAAAAAGAGGTTTGGTGTCATCTAGTCCCCCACATTTCAAAAAAATTCAAGTTCCCCTTTATTTTACATTGATATTAAGAAAATGACATGGATAAAATCAATTCCATATAACATATCTACTTTTCTCAATTCCCTATTTGGTTAAAAATTATATAATTATATCACATGTAATTATCTTGTAATGGTCATGCACATAATAAAATATCCATTGAGGTATTTAATGTCATAACCCATTATATGGGAAAACACATCCTAAAATCCTTTTATATGAATGGTATCGTACCCAATCACCTTCTATTATGAAAAATTCTCAAATTCCTTAGGATTTACATTAATGTATGGATCCTATTCTGTAAGGAATTTCTATGATAAATTCAGCTCAAATAATTAATACCCAAGCTTCACATAAATAAATCAAATGAAATATATATGAAAACATACGTAGTTCACTTTAAACAAGTCAATATGTATACAATTTCATCAACATATTTCTAATGAGAAATAAATTCTAACTCCATACAAGTGATGTTACTCATATTGATCTTATAATATCCTAACAACCCAATACCATGATCATATATTAGGGATAACATGGTAAAAAATATATTCTAAATATTTTTTTTCATATCATTATACATGATATGTAAAACAAACATCAATGAATGACAATTTATTTTAATTAATATACATTTCATGATTCAAAAATTACATATGTTAATAAAACGTGACTATATTTTGGTCAAAAATTATAGTATAAATAATCGGTTAGGTTTTATAGGATTAATAATTAAATATTTTATTCTTATTTTCTAACCTTGGAGGATTCTTATAGTTTTCTATAATTATCATTCTTGTATTAACTTAATTCTATATTAGTTATCCACCTTTGTCACTATAAAAGAAAAATAAATTTAATGTAAGCAACAATAAGATTAAAAAATATGTAAATGACTTAAAGAATAAGACTTCATTAAATTTTCAAAACAAAAAAAGAAAAAAATAAAGAAAAATTCCATCACTTCTCCCTTAATTATTTAACACGAAATTCATTCAACTCAAAAAGAATTTTTTTTATCAACATGTTATTCTATATTATCTATTTATTGAGAAAATTAAACATCAATATCTAACTCTATTGAATTATACCAATGTTGAGAATTATAATCAATAAGTATATCAATAAAAGTATAGATATTTATATTAGATATAAAAATATAAGAGACTTATAATATGGAATTTCAGTAGTGAATATGACTTTATGATGATAATAAATGATGTAACATGAAAATATAAAAATAGTTTATGTTGACAATGAAATTTAAATTGGTTATAGTTGGTTGATTAACTATGTAATTGGGGATATAAACGAGAATAAAAGTTTATAGGAAGATGTTGGAAGAGATATAGGTGAAATAAAGGGGGTCTTGGTGTAGAAGGGGACCTAGGTACATGGTTGTCCAATAATGAGTACCCAATGGCATTTAATGGGTTAGGAAAAAACTCTACCACACCTAATTAGTATTTGGTGGTTGGTACTAGGTACCCATTTTCGACCAAGTGGTCAGTGGGATCCTATTGGTTACCTAATAGATTCTAAATGAGTTTTTTAAGCCTAAAAAATAGTGATTTGGGTCATTAGTTTTTACATTAAAAGTGTGTGTCTCATGATTTTACAAAAAAACATCTTACAAGGACTTCTATCATGGTCCTCCTTTATTTTATGTTCAAAATAATCTTGGATTCCATCCTTGATTTGATCTTATATTGAGATACTATATGATATTTCATACATAATCCCTGATTTTTAAAATTAGTTTTTATTAGGAAGAAAATATTCAAATCCATAATCATATTTTATCATGTGGGCTCATAGGATCCTATTGAGTAGAGGAAATCCTTTTGTTATATCCCTTCTAGATAAAATTTTTTATATAATTCTGTTGGTGAATGCTTTTTTATATTTCCTATCTATCTCAATGGTAACAATATCGAATGGAGTGAGTTAAAAATGGAAATATATTTTCTTTATATTAATTATATTTAATCAATATTTTTATGTTTATTCTTTATTGAATAATATTTACATGTAATACATGATGAACCAATATTTTATTATTATCTAAATTATTTTATATGTAAATTATTATTGTTTATCTCTATAGGAAGAATAATAATATACCAAAAAGATAAGTTTACATACAAATACATGTGTGTGAGCATGAAAAAATATATATTACTATATATAATGAATAATATTATGAATTGAAATGTTTGGGGATTATGGGAAATTAGTTTATTTCCCCTATATTAATCTAGTTACTTCCTTCCTAGTGAGGATTTATAAATGTTATATTTTTCTTATTAATAATGATACTGCATTTAAACTGTCATGATACCAAGCATGGAATAATTTAGGTAAGGTAGGATTCTATTATTGTTTGGTTTTCACTTTGGAAAAAATATAAGGTAATTCTATTTACTATTCAGGATTTAAATAGTATAATAATTGGTTATTTATGTTACACAAATTTTATTAGATATATTTCTATTTCTATTTAATCTTATACTTATGATAATGTGGTAGTAGTCAAGTGGTAACAACATAATTTTCAAAATGTAATTAAAAACTATACGTATCAATCTAGGTATTTATAAACACTAGTTACGTTGTCTCATGAATCCGATGATTGATGGATGGTGAGAATTTAAATTGGTAGTGTGAAATATAGAGAAATTATATCTATAAATCCTATATAGAGATATCTACTAAATAAAAATATATGTATTTTTTGAATCAAATTTTTTCTGATCCATGATTTGTTTAGGTTCTTTTGTTTTGAAATCACAAATATGAGTATTTTCATATGTTATTTAATAATCATATGTATTTTATAGGTATTAAGATTAATATTAGACCTTATATTGTTACCAAATGATGAACCCCAAACTAAACATATCAAAATTTTACTTCTTTTCAATAATTAAAACTTTTTACCTCACAAAATAGTCTCATAATCTCATGATTAGAATGTTTATTGTATTTTTGGACTAGACACACAAGAAATTCATATTACAATACTAGTGAACATTTTTAAAAATTTTACCGCCCTAGAATTCTTCAAGATTCATCATATATTATACTCATCCTCGCAGCATGGGGAAATAGAATCATAATAATGGGGTGATCTAAGATTCCCATTAATTGTAAAACTAAGATATAACAATTGAATTTTATTATTGAGTATAATATGAGCATTGGGTATAATCATGATACATAGGAAACTTATACCCAACAAACAATATAATATAAATCACTGAATTAGTCTTGTAATTAAAAAATACATGAATAAAATGAGAGTGGAATCATGATTTAATAGACCCGAGCAATGAGATCATAACATATTCATGTTAATAAGTATAAAACAACAAAATCATTAAAATATGAAATAAAAAATTGTATAGGGAATCATTACTTTCATGATCCACATAATCATTTATCACTATTGTGGCAAACTAAAATTTACTTTTGAATACTTATGTCATGAGTTGTAGGGTGACATATGACCCCACTCGTCATCATACATACATTTGAGTGAATCCTGAAAATAATTCACTCAAAAAATCATAGAGTCCATGGAAATAAATTGGGTTTTATAAAATTTTAAAATGAAAAAAATCAATGATAATAGAATAAATAAACCGAGAAAATAAAATGGGTTTTAAATCATTTTCAAATAGAATTACATAAAGAAATAATACATAATAATATTATGATAAGCCTAGGGAAAAATAATGGGTATCCAAAAATATTTTATAACTTAATTGGGAAATGATTTTCACTAATGATAATAAAGCATACATTATTAACACCATATAAATAATGGGTATACTATTTAGTAAATAATTTCCACAACACATCGATGCATGGAATCTAGGTGAACAACGTTAAATTAAATTAAGTAGATAAAATGTTTTCATAGATGAAAAACATTGGAAGATAACTCGTATTCATACTTGATTAATGATTTTTCAAGAAAAATATAGTGATTGATCACTCCTCCAAAAGAGGTAGACATTACATGAGTCATCTAGAGAAATAATGTAGTTCATATCAGTTTAATATTGTATTTTATCAAGCATAAAACAAGTAAATATTTATATTTATTAATGAAATAATTTTTTTTGAAGCATTGGAAAAATAGTATTGAAAATAAGAAATAAACAATTCCTTTTGAAATCATAAATTTTAAAAGAAATATTTTATAAAACATGGATATTGAGGATTTATTTTGAAATACATGAATATTTATATACAAAGATTCATGTGAAATACCTAATGGGGGAAAATGGATTCGGAAGAAAAACATTGAAACATATTTTTTCACACGTTGAGGAAAATGACCAATATAGAAAATGTTAAAAAAAACATTATAATGAATCTAAAATTAGTATAATATGGACTCATTTGATTATTTAGTCATATAAGGGATAATTTCAAAAAAAAATTACAAATACGAATATGTAAAAAAGGAGGATCAAGACTGATAAGAAGAGACGACGTTAGTTTCACATACATGAACACTTTTGGTAAAATATGAGTCAAGGTGAAATGAAATATTGAGTATAGAAGAAAAACCCATGAATATATAGAGAAAATTATTAATGTTTTAGAAATAACACAAATTATTTATATTTATTTTCTATAAAAAGTATTATTAATTTGAAAAAAATATTCAAAATTAAACCCTTTCATTTTTCAGCAACATTTTATCAAAAAACCAATTTATAGATTATTATCCTTTGAATAAAAATAAATTTACAATAGAAGATGATATGGATTTTATAAAATCCATGAATATGGTATAAGAAGATTATTTTTTCATATTTAATCAATATTAATGGTATCTTGGAGCATGCTAAGAAATATGTCTAAATAAAATAAATTTGAGGCAAAGAACCCCTTACTTTAATTACTAAATTCCACTAAAGGGATTAAACCTTATGAATATGAAAAATAATTATCTTAAATATCTATTTATGAAATTTATTCATATATATATCTTATTATAAAAATTATTTTTAATTATTCCCTACACATATATTTGTTAGTTATTATCTATAATCAATACTGGTAGTTAGTAATCTAGACGCTTTGAACTAGTTTTATAATAGTAGTGTTATAATTAATTATTCAATAAAATATTAAGATTAAATGATTATAAAATAAAATGGATTTTTTTAATAATTATTTATAATTTAATAATTTCATTCTATGGATTATTTGGTTATGGTTCTTGTACAAAAAATTATAGACAATCATGTTTCATTGATTTTCAAAAAAATAATGGTGGTATCATAATTAATGTGTTTAATTTTAATTTTACCTTTATTAATATATATATATATATTATATAATATATTATAAATCACTAATTTATCATAGTAATATATTAAATTATTTTATTACAAGGTTCATGTAGGTGGTCAGACCGAACCAAACAAGAACAAACCATAATTAATGGATGATTGTTATTTTGAAAGTGATTTCTTTTGGAATAATATAATTATTACAGGATAATAATCATTTTAAATATATAATTTTAATTTTTTTAATATTACTTAAACATATATTAATAAATAATAAAGAAACTAAATGAAAAATGAGACTTTTTACTTCATGGAAGCAGTAGTCCACACTCATGGCTAAAATTTTCATTTCATGAATAATGGGAGGGAAAGAAGTTAGAATATAATTTGTCTTTTATTATTTGTAATTATAATATATATATATATAATAGTTATTATTAAACCTTATGATTATAACATGATAAAATAGGTGTTGGTAAAAAATAGAAGGTGTCACTTTATGGAAGAGGTAGTTTGCACAATGTTTGAATGACGGTTACATTTTTCTTAATTGAGAAGAAAAAATGTGGTTTATAGTTATTCTATTAGAGTAATTAAATTAAATATTAAAAAAATAATAACTTATAAATATCAATAATATTGTTATATTTGAAAGGTAAGAAATAAAATAAATGTTTTCAGGTATAAATACTCACGTTGAGAGCTTAGGATATTCGTTAAAAGAATCCTTGGAAATAGAGGTCTTATGTAAATATACTACTGATATAAAATCGTGTAAAAGGAATAGGTTTATCATGGAAGAATAATTGGTATACATTTAGGTGGAAACCAAATTTTGGTAGTTATCTTTGGAGGTGTCATGAGAGGCCCATTTTATATTTGGTGAGAATGATTTTTTCGGGAAAATATTTATACTTAATTTAAAGAGAGCTCACGTTTATCTTGTTAAGAAAACAGAAAATGAATAGGAATAGATTTTAGTATGTTATTGGATATATTATACATCCAAAATTAATTTTAAAACATGTATTAATTATTTTTAAGTCTATTACTCGTTGAATTTTCACCTTTACCATTTTTGTTTTTTCCATTGTAATTAATTTACACTTAAGTAATTTAATTTTAAAGACATAAAATAAAATAAACCATATTACATATTTTAAAATTAATGATATCCAGAATAAAAAAAATTGTTAGATAAAATTACTTTGTCTAAGAAAAATCAATTTTATTATTATTTCATGTAACAAGTGAAACAAGCTTTAAAAAATTGTAATTTTATGATTAAAATTTATGTATTTGAAGGAATAATAAAAATATTTAATTTTCATGTTATAAATTCCTTTATTATATAAAAATTTAATTTATGTGTCTTTAAAATCTATACATTTTTTTACCCAAATAATTTTTGATTAAAAGAAAATAAAAAAAAACAGTTTTTGTTGTAAAATATTACAGATGTCCTTAAAATATTAATCATATGATTTATAAATTAAAAAAGTATATAAAAATTAGATATTTATTTATTAAATACATATTTGAAAAAATTACAATGTTATATAAATTTTAAGTAATTTATTATAAATTTATAAAATTTACTATTTTGGTAAAAACTATATTTTTTACTATTCACCTGAAAATCGATTTTTTAAAAAAATATAAAAAATTATTCATAAAATTATATTGAAATTATAAATCACAAAAAATAATAATTTTTTTGAAATTATTAATATATTATTCAAATTTTAATTTTATATAAAAAAATTAAAATATAATGGGTAAAAAATAATCGGAAAATAACATCTTAAAGTATTAAAAATTCTTATTCTTATTCCCTATAAATTACTAATAAAACTAGTGATATTATATTATATTTATTAATAATATCAAAATTATATATTAATTTTTTTATTTTAATAAGGAACATAATATTTATTTTAAAAACATTTTAAGAATCTAATGACCATGTTAATGTTATCAACGCATTAGTAAATACACATCATTTTCCTTTAAAATTAAAAATGTAAAATATGTAAATTAAATGTGCTAAATTAATTATTAAATTTATAATTTACTAATTATATCATTCTAATTTCTAGTAAAAATACCCATATGATATATACATAATATATATAAATAATTTAAACTATGCGGTTAGTCTAGGGTGGTAATTCAGTTATCAAGGATCTCATGGAAATTTCTTCATCTTTGAACTTATCTCAAATATATTTTCATTCATATTTTAATTGATTGAGTTCAGATTCAAATTTATTATAAGAAAACACTAAAAAATATACCGAATTCTTTAAGATTAGATAATTGAGCTTTATAAGTGAGACATTTTTTGCCTAATTCCATTTCATTTTTTCCTTCAAAGATTTTTTAATATGATTACTTCCTTTTATACTTGATAATTTAATGACTATATTATAACAGTGAAATTTTATTTTAACGAATAAAGGTACATTCAGTATGTTCTTTTCTTTATAATAATCTATTAACACAAAATAATTTATATTTTAATTTTTTGTCATTATATTCTCCCTACATTAAATAAATTGCATCCTTAAAGTTTAAATATTAATTACTAATGAATATTTTATGGGTATCCATTATATATACATTTCATGGAATTTGATTTCAACAAGTGTTATCATCCTGAGTAACATTGATAAATCATGGAAAATAATCTATTCCTTCATAATGTACGTATCAATATATAGGGTTTCTTCCAAACCATTCAAGAAAAATACTCCTCATAGTTGGGGTTAAGGCCTATATAAGGGAATTTATATTCATTGAGAGTACATCATAATCCTTGTAGTAATAAGTGATTATAAGTATATTTGAGATACAAAATAGAATATCTCTATTTTGTTACTATTAATTCTATATGGGTATAGCTAATAAATTTCCAAAATAGCATCGAATATATCTAAAATAAGGATAATAAGAGTTTCTAAATGTAATTTCCTATTATCTTAAAAATGGGATAACATAATCATAGCAATAGATATTTTTTCCAAAATTAAAAATATAGTAATCAAGGTGATGCTCTTATGTTCTTATCTAATATAATAGGTGCAAAGGATTTGGCTGAATAAAATCAAAATACAACACACATATTTCATGACTGTATGATTGGTGTTCTTCAAGCCACATTATTTTTGGAATATACTTCAATAGATATAGTTTCACAATCATTAAATTTTTTCCTCTTCCCTGGAAATTTATAATCAATATCTTCATCATTATACCTTGTATTGTTGAATTTATATGGTTAATTCCAATGTTCATCATATTTAAGACACTGAAATATTAGTGGTACTTTATGAATAACTATTTGATCCTTCTCATCATGTCTACAGAACTCTTCAATTTTAGTTAGTAAATAGTTTCTCTATTTATTCCTTAATTAAAAATAAAATATCTCCCATTTAATTTTAGACATTCCCATGGGTGATTATTACCACATTCTTAGCATGAATGAAATTTAACATTCATTCCTTTATTATCATTTTCACCTAAACATTCTCGCAACTCCATCTGTATCTTATTTAGTGATTTTTAAACTCATCAATGTTCGTGTTGTTTATCATGATTCTTTATTGTTATTTCGGAATAATCAAAATATTTTTCACTCCATATCTTATATTATTAGACTGATCAATGGTAAAATTATTTCAATTTGCATGGAATCCATTATTAAAATGATTTCGATGTGTTTTATCTAATACTAAAACTAGATGGTATTATGTTTGAGTGATTTATAATTAACACCATAAGATAGTTATTGTAATACAATAAAAAATTTCAACCTCAAAATGTCTTACTCATAAAAATATTACAATATATTTTAGTTGAACCAAAGGAACTCTCTATTGAATATTGTCATATTTAGGATTGGTTATCTCATATTCCTCAACCTAATTACATAACATATAAAATAAAACATGATGAATTGTAATATGAATTTTATTTACCAAAGAATATCCCTCTATAGGTTCTATCCATGTGTTTATTCTTAGGCCCACTCATCATGCACTCAAGTGAATATTGAGTTGATACACCATCAATATTTTTCGTGGTGATTATCCTTAGGATAATCTATGCCACATCCACATCCACTTTCCAATTTCTAGATACAGGTGTAATATCTAGGAAATCACATAATTCATTCTTTACCAAAACATCATGATATTATCTTACACATACAATCGTCCTTGGGGTTTTCACTAAAGTTCTCTAATACCAATCACCAAAAATAATTAAACTAATCCTATAAAAATAACTAAATCATACTCTGATACCAAATGAAATTAACCAAGATATATATATATATATATATTTTACATCATTTCAACAAATTAAATATTTCATATCAAAAAATAATCTCAAAATACCATGAAGGGATGGTTTGGTGTATTTGAGGAATAACAATAAGGTAAATTTATTTCACAATACTTTTGAAAATATTTCTATAATTAAGCCACACTATACTTCGTCTATACTTATCATATGTTATCCTCATATAAAAATCACTGGGAAATGGAAAAATAAGAAACGGGTGAGATCATATTCTCATTAAGGTTAAACATACAAGATAATATTGTAATATTATTAGTGATCATAAGATGGGAAATGTGCATAATCCATATACATAAAAAACCTATACATAATAAATCAATGATTAAAAATCATGGCATAATGATTTACCAAACATAACACATGATTAAAAAAAGTGTGGATACATGAGTCAATAAACATGATCCATGAATGTATAATATAGTAATGTGATTAAGAATTAAATTATGAAATCATATAAATTTCACATAGGAATTACTATAGTTAAACATCACCATAACTATCCACACCATCACTAACCACACTTATGAGAAACTAAAATGTACTAAAAACTACTTATCTTATGAGATATAAACTTATATCCAATTAATTAGAGGGAAATATAAGACCCCACCCATCATAATACACGCATACGAGTACCAATTGAAAATAATTCACTTATAAAATCAAATATAACCCATTAAAATAAAAAGAGTTTCATAAAACATACAAATGAAAAGAAATCAATTTTTAAAACATAAAAAACCATGTAAATAAAATGTGGTTTAGATCCTTTTAAAATGGAATCTTATAAATAAATATTTCATACTCATAATATGATAATACCATATAAAATAAATGGATATTCAAAGATATTTAGTAATTGTATAGGTAAATATCATTAAATAGAGGTAATATAGCATATGGTAATTACACCTTATATATAATGGGTATAACATTAATTCAATAATTACCCCAATCAATGAATGTATGCTAAACATGTTGAAATAGTTCTCATGTAATTAAACATTGGAGAAAGAACACTTTACCTTAATTTTTGACTTCCACTGAAGCACTTGAATCCCCTATATAAAAAAAATGAATATCTTAATAATATATTTATGAACCTTATTAGTATATATATATAAATTTTCATAAAAATAATTTATAATTATTGTCTATATCTACATTTGTTGGTTAATATCTATTTTTAATATCAGGTTGGATTAATCTTGATCATTTTCAACTAGTTTCTTAATAAAATTGATGTTCTTATTTCTTCCCCCCAAAATTACACATTATAAGATAATACATGGCACTAAAATTTATTTCGTATAATTATTAATAATTTTATAATTTCATTTTATGGTAGTTTTGGTTATGGTTCTTTTAGATTAAATTTGAAATAATCATATTTCGTTGATTTTTAGGATATTTATAGAAGAAACATAATTAATGATATTAATATGAATATTACAATTCTAGATAAAATATTAAATTCACTATTTCTGTCAAATATTATAATAAATTAATTTTCTCATATTCATCTATGACATTATTTTCTTATATGGTTAATGTATGTGGTTAAATTGACTTAAACAAAAATATGACATAATTAATGGATGATTATGATTATTAATGTAGTTTCTTTTGGAATAATTTCATTATTACATATGAATAATTATAATATATAGATAATTTTTTATAATTGAGTCAAATTTAAATATATTTTATGAAATAATAAATAACTGGATTAAACATGAGATATGTCACTTTGTGGAGGGGGTAGTCTTCACAACACACGATTAAAATTTTCATTTCTCGGTGAATGAAAGATATATAATTTGGATTATAATTATCCTATTAATAATCATAATTATATTATATTTCAAATTTATTCATAAATTTCACCATTATAACTAAAGAATAGAGGCATTGGTGGAAAATATTAGTTCTCACTTTGTGGAGGCAATATTCTACTCAATGCGTAAATGGAAATTTCATTTTTAATAATAAATAAGGAAAAATGTGATTGGTAGATATTACCTAGGGATAACAGAATTAATTATAAAAATAATATTTATTTCATTATATATTAATTAGAAAACTATATCTGGATGGTATAAAATAAAATAAATGGTGTTAGGGAAAAATGCCCATTTTGAGAGTTTGAGATTTCGCATGGAAGACTCCTTATAAATGAATGTATTAATCCAATATCATGAGACCGGAGGACCAAGTAAAAGGATTATTTTTATAAATAATGTATAACTTGTATATTTCTAGTTTAAAAACATATATTATTAGTTGTCTTGAAGGGCTAGTGAGAGGCTTGTTTAATATGTTGTGAGAATTATCTTTTTGTAAATATTTTAACTTATTATAAAGAGAGAGAAAATTTCACAAATAAATAAATATAAAATATAAAAAATAATGGATTATAAGACAAGATAATGTCTACATAATTAATAATACATAATTTAAACACATTTTTTAGACATGTTTTTATGTCCTTTTATCTTATAATTTTAATTTTTTCCTTATTTTTTAGTTTTACCATGGTAACTAGTTTTAGAATAACTAATTTAAATTAATTATTAAAATTAAAATAGAATATATTAATTCATTTATAAATAATTAATGAAAGTATTAAATAAACTTTATCAGTTAAATTTATATTTGTAATAGAAACTCAATTATAATATTACAGTATGTAACGTGTAAAACTTCTGTTTTAGAAAAATGAGTATTTTTTAGAATAAAAGTTTTGTGTAGGATAAAGTTATAAGTGAATTTAATTTTAATGATATAAATATAATGATTATTAAACGAATAAAAAAATATATTAAATAAATTCAAAACAAAATTTTACAGAATTATTCTTTGATTAAAAAAAGAACAAAAATAGTATTTATTGAAAAAATAATACTGAAGTCCATAAAATAATGATCATAGGTTTTATAAATTCGAAAAATTATTTAACAAATTTATATTTTTACATATATTTCTTTTGAACTATTAAAATGTTTTACAAACCTCTATTTTTTTGTTTTAATGTTATAAAATCTACAATTTGGGTGAAAACTATATTTTTCACTATTCGTATAAAAATCAATTATTTTAGAAAAATATAAAAAATTCATCGTGAAATAATATTGAAATTATAAATGAGAAAATAAATTTTAATTTATTTTCAATTAAAAATTAATAATTTTATGTTGTATTTTTTAAAAATAAATCAGAATATATGACGAGATAAAATTTTTTAGTCAGACAAAGACTTTTCAATATATTATCCATTATTAGTCTTACATACAATCAATAACTAATAAAATTAGTCTTATTATATTTTATATTTTATTCATATAATATATATATATATATAATATTTATATTTATTTAAATAACGAACATAATGTAATTTTAAAAAATTAAGAATATAAATATCACGTTAATTGTTTCAATTCATTAGTAAATAAACATCATTTTTATTTAAAATTAAAAATGAAAAATGTGTAAATAACTTATTGTATTAATAATTACATGATTATACCACCCAAATTTCTATTTACATTTACTCTAAAGATATTTATTTAAGATCTATTCATAAGGTAAGATCTAGTGGTAGCCATGGGTGGTGATTTTGTTATCATGGATCATGTGGAAATTTCTGTGAGTTTTAACTTCTATCACATACATTTAAACACATACCATAATTGTTGATTTTTGTATTTAGATTATTATATAGTGAAACATAGTTAACCAACCCCCATACCAATAATAGATAAATTAGATTTATATGGGAGACTTTCACTATCTGATTCTATTTGATTCATTACCATTGTAGATTTCATAATATGGTTACTTTCTATAATACCAGATAATTTAATGATAATATTATGATGGTAAAATATTATTTTAGCATACCTTGGTTTTTAGTTTCAAATTTCATTTATAATTTATGACTATTATAAAACCTCTACTTTTGACACAACTATCCAAATTTATGGAATATATTTTCAGATTCTTAATAATTATTCCCGGTATGACCTTTCATCCCACAATAAAAACATGTTAATGTTATGTACCTAGATAAAATGGAAGATATATGGTGAGATGATCATTTGATTCTTCTACCACAATTCCTATTGATTTGGTCATGCATTTTATTTTAACCATATCATGTACTATGAATTACACTAACTCCAACCAAATCTCTATACATTCTATTCATCCCTAAAATATTAGTTTCAACCATTATTTCCTTATTAACAATATCAACGTATGTAGTCAAGAATAAGAGGATAAATATCAATATATTATCATTTTTCATCCCCATTTAAAATCATAAATCTATTACATAATAATTGCAGAAAATATTACACGTACATTATAATAAATATAAAAACATTTTTCATATTCCACAACCAAGATATTCCACTTCAAAATTTCTAAAAAACCCATAGCCTTATCAATATTTTGGGTCTCTAGATAATTTTTTTGACTTCTTTGATCTTTAAAACCCTTATATGGGATATACAAATATTACTTGACCCACACCATTAACATACAAAATTTTATACATAGAAAACCAATATATATGTGGAGAACATCACCTTTGATATTTGATGTGTCAATATAAAATCAATGATACTTTTTATCCTCTACAACCTCTCTTCCACTCCTTGGGGACTACAATAACCATGAAAATCAAGTGGATTTTTGTAGAGTTCAGTACAATCCATATATTTAATTGTTTCTATATTTTCATCTCTACCTATGTTCACGATAGTAAAAATTAAAAAAATTAATATATTAGGATGAATTGGAGGGTTTTTTAAAATAATCCAAAATGGTATACCATTAAATTATACCTAATATATATTCTATAATACCTGTGTTTAATTCATAATCACTACCATCTGGAAAGAAGTATATAGGATTTGAAATGTCTCTCATATGATTTATTTTTCCTAGAAAATATCTCAATAAAATCGAAATGGTTTTATTCCAAGAACCCATCATGACCAAACCATATATTCGTAAGTCAAGAAAAAAAATAAAAAATTTAAAAATAACACATTTTTCAAACATAACATAACATAAATTAAATACTCAAATCACCACATATAAAAAAACATGAACTCTAAATATAATTAAAAAGAGAAATATACGAGGTTAAAAAATGTGGAGAAAAGGATAGGAAGATGATTTGGAGAATTACATTAATAACAAAAATTTAAAAAACAAAAATATATAACAAAAATACTAAAATATACCCATATGGTTGATAAAATTTATCACCCATTACCTATCACCTCCATCCAATTTGACCAAAATATGGATCAATGGAATCCTCTCTATCATAAATATGACTTTTATTTAACTATTACAGGTGAAAATAATATATATTGACATAGAGGGTGTATATATGGTTTTAGAATTAATGGACATGTTGTATCCCACTTAGTGTTCTACGTAAAACCATTATTATATGATCCATAGATTTCTTGTTTGACCTAAATTAAAAAATCACATTTTTAAATTCCTTATAAATTTTGTAACAACTGAAATCTTATTCAATAATTTTCTTAAAGAATAGTTTGAAAGTACATGATTAATTAGAGACATGAATGTAATCAAATGTATTTGTAATGAAATGTTTATTAGTAAAAATTTAGATTCATGTATCCAGGGGATGACCCTAGGGAATTAATGTAAAAACACTAGAGAATCCTTATACTAGTATATATCTTAAACCAAAATTCTTATCAAAACCCATACATAAATATAAACAAGCTTCAATCTAGAGTTGCATCCTAATCTATCATAAAGGATAACTGGATAATGTAGAATCCTAACTAGTATTGTAGTCCATATAGTGCTTCGTATAGTGTATTTAATACCTAGAATGCCACTTTTCCTAGTTTTTAACCAAAGTACCAATGGTTACCATAATGAATATCTATTTAAAAAGAAATTCAATGTTCTAAATTGTAATTTAGTACATTTTCTTCTAAAATTATATGAAATTATAAGAAAAATATATTATACCATAGAATCTCAAAATCATATAATCATATTATTTTACAAATATCACCCACCCTAGAAAAACTCCAATCAAAATGTAAGTAAATAAATTCCATGAGTAACCTTCTTAAAACCATTCCACTAACTCACATAATTTATAGTGAAACAATATAATGAAAAAATTAATTTAATCCCTTGATTTTTTTGAAGAATTTCCTCAATGAAATTGATTACTCCTCATAAAAAAAGTAAAATATATATTTTTATCTTCTTAACTACCTATATAAAATAGAAAATATGAATAAAAATTTATAAATTATATAAATTATTCTTTAAGGATGTAAAATAAGGCATTAAACATAAGTTAAAACATCCTTTGGAAATAACAGAACTTTTAGTTCCACAAATAAATGTGAGAACATAAAACTACCATCATTTTATTAGAGAAATAATTAATTGAATGTTTAAATACAAAAGACATGAATATAATTGAACTTTATGAATAGATTGGAAACCCTAAACATGATAACTCCTAAAATACACATTAACTAACAAAATCCATATTTGAAAACAACAATTGGAATTAATATATGTGGAAGAATATAATAATATAAGATATAGAAAATAGATTGGGATTTGTAACCTAAAAAAATAAATCCTTGGATGAATATATATTCAAGGGAAAACCATAAGAGGATAGGATCATTAATAGGAATGGATGAAAAAATATCCTGGAATTGGTTAGTGTAATATGCGAACCCAGAAC
This sequence comes from Viscum album, assembly GCA_963277665.1. Lineage (NCBI taxonomy): Eukaryota > Viridiplantae > Streptophyta > Magnoliopsida > Santalales > Viscaceae > Viscum > Viscum album. Next base: position 1,805,150,811 of record OY728141.1, read on the forward strand.
ACATAAATTGAAATTTTAACATAAAAAATTATAATTTTAATAAGACCTATGTTCTAGGTTCATGGATAGTCAAAATATGCACCAAACGTACTTTTGGTTATAGAACAAAAAATTTAGAATCACATTGTTTGTTTCCATTATTATTCTAACCATTCACCAACCTTTTTTGGGCTACTAGAAACCCATGTCTTGGAATCATTGTTAATGTGAATAGTTAGGGAATTTTTGACACTAAACTTTTAACCTAAAATTTCCTCCAATGCTTCCAAATATTTATCCCAAAACATGAAATAAGAAGAAAAATTTAAAAATGATAAATGTAGTACCAAAAAATGGAATGTTGGGTGGTATAATTATCACTACCATATCACTTTATACACTTATAATGTTTTTAGTAAGGTGATTCATCCATAAAGAGGGGACTTAATTTCACTATTATAAGTGATTCCCACTCCATTTTTCATGATAATCTCTCTAATTATTCCATAGATCCTAAACTAGGGGAATAATTTTCCCACATCCCTTTATACTACAAATAAAAAATATATATCATTCTATTATCCACTAATTCAAGAAGAATTAATTCTATGTATTCAAAACATAGAACAGTAGAGGAATTAGGGCGTTACCTCTTTAGTTGATATGCATGGAATCCATTATAAATTAGTAACATAAAAATAGGTAATTATAATATTTATATTATCTCCCAAACAATTTAGGATATTTAAAAGGGTTTATAATACCATGAAATTAGGTTACCCTACATTATATGTGATCAGTGACCCAAATAAGTAGATACATTTAAGAATAACTACCCCCTAACTAAAACCACCACAGGTTTATTATCACAATTAAGATATGAGTTATGTAATCTATAAACCATTACATGTGATTTTTGAATAATCTAAATCATTTTTATCATTCATTTTATATTGTATAGTCCCACTAGATAAGCCTCATTGAGCTTAACCCAATAAAATGGGGATCTATATATATGATCTTAAAAGGCTTCAATAGTATCCATATTAACTGATGATTGATAGTTTTGTTATATGAAATATTAATTAATGATATATGGGTATTCCATAATGTAATAAAATATATTATGAAAACAAGAATCATGTCCTCTAAAATCTAGATTTACCTTTCCGTTTTTCCATAAAATTTTATATTGTATGTTGTAATCAACTTCACCTATGATTTTATAGCCACTTGATGGCCCTAATAGAATTATGAAGTTAATTAAGGATCTATATTAATGAAAATTATAGATGGTACCCCACGATTATTCATGATAAAATTAACATATTTTATTTCCTTGATGAGTATGGTATATTCCAATAATTGAATCCAATGATATCTCATCCCATTTCCTTATAAGGATATGAAAGGGTTGAATCATACGGGGGGGATTTTTGTTATTGAATTTTATCCACAAACAAGTGAATTGTTTTGACACATATTCAAATATGGAACTTTACATACTAGGGTATTGATATACACATTCTATATCATAAATAATATTAGTGGTTATTAGTTTAATTAACCACCAGCAATAATGGATATAATTTATCATAGTTTATCTCAGTGAATGAGGGATTACATAGTTCTTATTGAAATAAAATACACCCTTATATTAGAGTGACCTTCCATTTGTGTTCTCCAAACTATATAAAATTATTCTAACATTTTAATATTCTGTATATCCATGTTTACATTAATAAATAATATCAATGTGAGAATGTGTGTTATGTTCATTATCAAGAAACACCACCTCCTTAACTTTTCTAACTCGAAACAAATTTTTTAATGATTCTCATCAAATTGAACTTGGTTCCACACTATTTCAATTCATCAGATAGAATCTTACTACTTAGATAATTATCGACTACTTTTCCCTTGACAAGGTTATAGGTTGGCTCAAAATAAAACATTTATATATATTAATCACATTTAATTTACATGAAATTTAAATCATTTTTTTGAGAATATGTAATTCAAAATTTTTAGACCATGAATGACAGAAACTAGTTCATTGTCATGGGTCAGGTAGTTTTTCTCACATAGAAAAAATCATTCATGAAAAATAGGACACAACGTCATGACCTTACAATAGAACACATCCTAACCCCATTCATGATGAGTCTCAATACACCACATATCCTTATATAGGCATAAGAAGTATTTGAACAGAAGATGATGACAAACAGTACTTTAATGCATTGAAATAATCATAATATTCAAAGATCTTGTGACATTTTAGTCCCTTGTGGTTGAGGGATATCAAAAGAGGTTATATACATGGAAAATATTTCAAAAATTACTGAATATAACCCATTAGTCCCTTGAATCTATGTATCATAAAGACATTTTTATCTATTCTTAATTTTTTATAAATTTTACTTTTTTCAGATCTATTGAAATTATTGGTTCCAATCCCACAAGTATCATGAACTTGTGATAATGCATCTAAATGTTACAATTTTTTAACTATTCATATGTATAATGATCATAATAAATCCCCAAAAAAATAAATAACTAATATTGACACTACCATTCAATTTTAGAGTATCCCAAAATGTTATTTATGAATATTGGGACAATGGAGTCAAGATATACCTAGAATATCCAATTCATAAGGGCCATGAAAGATATAGAAAAAATATTCATTCCAAACTCAATCATGAGAAACTATATGTTCACATATCTACATTATAATGTAGTGTTATGTATATTGGACTCTTTTACCATAAGTTTTTGATACCCTGATAAAAGGAATGTACTAAAAACCCAACATTCCACTTTCATCCAATTAAACATTTTACCAATTCAAGGAAAATGAATTTCATTTGTTATAGTCACCTAATTATATTTGTTGTATCCAATGAATTTATATATACTTCATATGAATTATTTGAAAGGATCACAAGAGCATCCCATGGAGATATATTAGGATGAATAAGGAATTTAGTTTATAGATCATCTAAATTTATTTTCAACTCCATCAATTAATTTGTTGCAATTTTTTATAAAGGTAATAGTATTGGATTTTTTCTTGGAATAAGATTGATGAGAATTCAACATCACACGTTGGAGGATTTCCTAATAAATCATCAAGTAATTTATCAGATAATTCCATGACTATGGGAGAAAGAACACTTCTGAAATTCCCTTTTTATCCTCCATTAGGAGTGATTATAAATGAAATAACAAACAAACATCTTACATAATCTGGTTCTACCTGACTAGATATTTGGTCTCACTTGCTTTTGAAGATATGGGAACATCCATCAAAAGTAATGAAATTCACCATGTAATGAGAGTAATCAATATATTATTTGAATTAAAACATCCATTCCATTGTGAGGATAAATTTTAATAACTCTATTTTAAGAATTATGAAGTCCCATGACAAATTCACTTCAAATATGAAGATAAGGAAGAAAACAGAAAATTTAAGATATGCTCCATCCTCTTCCTAAAAGGATTAGATTTTTTCATTACATTAGACATTGGAATAAATGAAATATTTAATAGGTCTATGTTTAAAGATAATATAAATGATTGGTAAACCCATATACCAAATATTAAAATAGCTACAGATGATGATATAAGTATACTACCTCACACCATTGATTAATTATACTCTAATTATATTGTGGATTTCTCTACCACATGTAGTTTTTTAGATACATGTTGAGTATGAATCCATGTACTAGTCTAAGGGATTGTTCTCAATTTGATCTACCCATGGGATGAACCTACTCAACCTTCTTTCCCATATGGTCGATACCCCATACCTTGGAGGCATATGATTGAGCTTGAGATCCCTTAGGATTTATAGATCCTGTACTATTTTCTTAAGGAGGAAATATCCTACAAAACCATTAAATATTTCAACTTGAACCAAAAGCAGGATAAATTATATTTGTATGGAAATTTATTACATGAATAAATCTACTGTATATGTGGAATGTAATAATATCTCTATACATTGTGGTATTTTAGGTTGATTTGTATAGTCACCATGTGATACTTCCACTTCCACTCATGCACTTTTCTCTATTCCTTTTTTCCAAGGAACCCTCAGTAATTTACATTAGGGATAATAGTAGCATCATCCTACCCTAAGATCCATTATTGATCCACCACTTCCACCAAGGCATGATCTACCACATCATTATAGGTTATAAGTCTCAATAAAAAGACATGATATTGGATACCCATAAGTAAGGAACTTTCTTACATAAGTGACTTTAACTTATTATTCTAGAATATTTCTAGTGAAAATAGAATGATGTTGGAGAACCTATTTTCATATTTCTAATCAGTTCAATTTCCATATTGGAGGAAAAAAATCCACTGATTTCACTTGAGCCATTATGTTATGATATATCTACTGAGTAATAATTACTTTTAAGAATTTCCATTCCTATTTAAAACAATGTTTTTCATAATCTTCATATTCCAACCACTTTTGGATGGGGATCTCAAGTATAAATTAAACAAATGTCACCTTAATGAAATTATGATTTCTAATAATTATAAGATTCCCTCAATATTCTCTAACTAATACCTAACCTTTATAGGATGATTAATTTACAGAATGTATGTAGGTTCATAGTGAAGAAACTATCGATCATGATATATATCTTACATTGGACAATGATCCACTTCCACAGCTTGAGATTAACCTGTTTCAACTCCTTGGTCTGAATCCAAAACCACTTGTACCATAATATTGATGAATTTTTGATAAACTAGAGGACTATCTTGTATAAAATTTTCCATTTATCATTATATATGGTTTACTAGATCTATTCTTGGTGGAATGGTACTATATGAAATAAAATAAGAGAATGAAAATCATTAAACACAATAAAGTCCAATAAAAATTGAGTAATAGAAAAAAATGAATTCATAATTTTCTAACAAACAATTAAAGGCATCAATTTAAAATTATTCAATATGAAAACATTAAAACCTATATATGTCTCACTGTACATGGTTAGTATATATAGGTTCTCAAACCCTGCACTATTTATAAATAGTTCACTAGGAGGTAAGAATATGAATGCATGGTTGTGGTACAATATTTCAAAAACCATGCACTATTCATATATGGATTTCTTGAATCCTCCTAAAATAGGTTTGATAGTTTGTGCATGATTTGTGTAATGTACACCTTATAAGATCCCCCATATTTCTACCCTTAGACAAAAAATTCATCACAAATCATTAAGAATGAAAATTACAACAAAAAATACAAATTTCTCAATATATGATAGAAGCATGATTATTATCATGATAAGTGTTTTCTTTACACTTACTCGTGACCTGTCCCTTAAGTTTTTACAATATTATCTCATTTCAAAATTGACTTCCCAAATAGAGAAAATATAAAATAAGGATCTGATACCTTTTTTGTAACAATCCAACCATGGGTACCCTAACATGGAGCCCGAACTGACCAGTTACAAGGCCTTTGGAGTATTTCGAATAACCATATTTTGGAAATAAGTGTCATGGAATCAATATTAATAAATAGTAAATGTTTTTTTCTAGTAAATAATTTAAGAAAATATAATGAGGTTTGTTTCAAAATCCAAAAATGGTCTTACTATATTATTATATTCAATACATCAAAATAATGAATTTAAAAATACCCCTATCCAAACATGAAGAAACGTAAATTAATAACTCAAATGAACTCATATAATAAAACATTAATAAATAATATGAAAAAAAATGATCATACTAAATAAATATACATGAAAGGAATCTAGTATTTAAGTTTAAACCAAAAATGGGGTAAGGTATGGGAAGTTGATTAGTTACATTACAAGAATAATAAATATTTACACAACAAAAAATATTGAACCAAAATACCAAAAGATACCCATATCTTTATGACAAGTTATGTCTTTCCATATGTCACCTCCACCTGTTATCTCATTATGGTTCCTTTCCATTACCCATGTTTTACTAAAAAATATCTACATACACCTAGTGGATGAATGAGGGGTTTTTAGTTATAGGAACACTGGGATCCCTCCAAAGGTTCACCGTAAAACCTTTATTAGATAACCCAAGAATGTTAGTTTGAACTAAAATTATGATTTTTCATTAAAATTTAAATGTAATTAAACTGAGAAGAGATATCTTATTCGAAACATTTCCTTTAACAAATTTATGAAGATACATGTTTAATAAAAATCATGAAAGTAATGAAATTTATTTATGACAAAATATTTATTAGTAAAAATTAACATTCATGGATTATTGGGATGAACCAAGGAAACTAAGGTCAAGAAACTATAAGATCACTGTAAAAGCCCATATATCAAACCAAAAATTCTATAAAACCTTATACTTACCTATATGTTGGTCACTAGGGAAAGTGGAATCCTTAGATAATTGGAATGATCACTAGCTAGAGTAGAATACAAACTACTGATGTATCCCATAGAGAGGGCATCAATATCTAATAAGGTAACCATCATTGGATCCCACCTAAGTACCCAAAGGTCCCGTGAAGCATATCCATTTATAAAGGATTCCAATCTTATAAATTCATTATAAATATATTATTGTAATGAACCAACATATATACACTCTCAAACTATTACCCAAAAAGACCTTTCACATGACCAAAGGGTGTTATTTATCCCATGGGATGGAAAATTGCACACGGGAATTGATTAAAAATAGATAGAACTATTTATCCCAACCTAAAGCTTCAACATGGAACATATATACAATAGATAAAATTATAGAAAATATTTATACATGACATAACTTAAAAAAACAGTGGAAACCAAAAAACACAAGACTAGAAATAATCTCCAGGTATAGGTACAACAACATAGGTCTACTAAAATAGGAAAACCCAACAACTACATGTGATACTGTTGGAGGACTCCGAACATCTCACCACCAATTACTAAACAAATTTGATAGAAAAAAACCCAATGCATCAATATGATTGATTTCTATTCCAATCATCAAAAGATATTACTAGGTCTACACACCACCAAATAAGTATGTAGGATGTTATCTAACAATCTCAATAGGGTCCCACCATTGTATTTTTTAACAGGTATATGAACTAGAATCCAAGAATGTTAAACATCAAAGGCAACAAGGCATGATATTTATTAATAGTTTTTATATCAAGAGCCTGGAAAATAGTTTAATTATTTTTTCATTTACAAATAAACTAGGTAAATCAATTTCTAAGAACATCGTATCTATATATCACATCAGATATATCATGTCAAAACAATTCATGCATCAAATATCATATCATGTCGATGTTAGTAAGATATAATATTACAAGACAAAAGAAATATCCCAATTTAGTCATGATGCACAAGTAACATCACAACAATGATCATACCAGATCAGGATATCTAGAGAAATTGTTCCTAAAATAAATAATTGTGAATAAATATTTCCACTTGAGAAATGAATATAGTTTAGAGATTAGATTAATACCCTAGAAAATGAACCACCAATTGGTCTAACAAGCATCTATAATTATGAACCTAGGGATAAAAAGAAATACCAATGCCCCCCCCCCAAACAATTGGACAAGACTAATTAGTAGAAATTCCATATAATTACCCAAGTCTTCTCATGTGTTTTATTTTATAATTCAATTCCCCACACCATTTCATCCTTTCATTTATTGAAAATCATTTCCCAATGCTTTAAAAACCGTTTTCATTTACAAAAAATATGGAAAAACTATATTTTGTAAAAACCTATTTCCAAAAACATAAATAAATGATTAATTTCATTCCATTTCACATAATAAAACAGTTTATCAAAATAGGGGACATTTAGTTCATCAATGCGTGCAAGAGATGGAACAACCTATATCAAAACTTGTGGTCTAACATACTGACATAAGGATCCACCAGCAAGTAGAATGCAATAAAGAAAATAGAGACCCTCTAATCAATCAAACCATTATAAAATTGATTAAATTTAACCAATATTGTTGGAAGGGAATAGGAAACAACACATACCTCTAGAACACAAGCCCGCCACACAAAAACCAATATTGGAAACAACCCCCAAAACAAGATATCACAACAGATCTATATAGGATCTAGAATAAACATCACCATGGGTAATTAGATAAGATAATGAAATGAAAAATCCATAACACGATCAAATAAATGAAGAAACACAATTTCTTAATCACCTAAAAATATCAAAACTGACTTTAGTGGTGATCAATCACTAAACAAATCAATCTGGATCAAACAGAGACTCTAAAAATAACTGAAGACTCCTTCTCGGTTAAGAGAAACAATATATTTGGATGATTGAAATAACATATCACTCGTAAGGTTTCCTAATATCCCACATAATTTAATTTTCATGAAATGTAATCCATTGACATTTCATGTAATCCTCATGACTCGGATATTCCAAAAAACCCATTGTCTATTTATTAAAAATTGATCTGTAAATATTACATGGCTTTTAATCATAACACAATGGGTAATAGATACAAAGAATGTACTCAATTAATGTTATGAATTAGGTTCATGTAATATTCCTTACAAAATTCATATGATTTTATCCCATTAAAAATCGTGTATTTATCCTACAGACTATTAAAAATACATGTTCTTTCTCAAAAACACAAACTAAACCTAGGCCTTATCAAAACTCGGGGAGAATCACTCCAAGCCATTACATGTGTAATCATATTCCATTAGTTCATAGAATATTGTATCTACAAAATTTAGGCCATTTTTCATATCAAATTCCCTCCATACTTAGGAGTCCAAATATGTACCCAAATAAAGTTGAAAAAAATAATAGAGAAATAAAATAAATACAAGTGTGTAATGGGATGTTATAAAATCTACACGATAAGAATTTTCATAATCAGGAAGGAAAGTGTAAGAATGATGTCTTGTAATGTGATGATTCTAATTATCCTTCATCATCATATCATGATCCCAAGACCCATGGGAATCTGATAAGTACTTCGATAACACACTATCCAACAGAATGGTCTTACCACATAAGACTTTCACCTGAGATTCAATGATCTTAACTAGGTATTCAATAATAAAAACATCTTTCTCTAACTCAATTTTGTCCCTACTCAAAATGTGAGAGGTTATAGGATATTATTTCCTAAGAAATTATATGTAGAAAAAATCCTGAATTCTTATCAAATGAGTAAAAAATTAAAATAAAAAATATACTTTCCCAAGACACATAATAACCTCAAATGGGCCAACATATATTGGAGTCAGCTTTCCTTGTTTTCCATGGCGATGGATCCCTAAATAATGAGAAAATTTCATGAAAATAAAATCCCCTATAGAAAACTCCAATGGATGATACTATTGATGCAAATAATATTTCTCTCTAATCTAAGTTGTAACCAAATATCGATGTATATCATGAATCCTTGGATATGTATCATATAGCAAACTCAGAACAACTAATGAATCATCAACCACATCTTCTCAAAAAGAGGAGATCTGCATTGGAGACTTTATAAAGACTCAAAACGATCCATTCTAAATGAATAATGATGACTTTTGATCTAATAATACTCAACCAGTGCTATATTTCTATCATACAATCCACTAATATCAAATACATAAGAATGAAGAATATCCTACGATATCTAAAATGTAGACTCATTATGACCATATTTCTATGGTTTACAAGTTTTACTCTACATGACCTAAGTCCCTATATCCTCTGGGAGACATCTCCAAAACCACTAGGTAATCATTGTATCCTTATCTGAAATAATGGTAGAGGTAACCCCATGTATCCTCACAACATCTTATTCATAAAAATTACCCAAATCAATAACCTTTATAGTGTATTTGATCATAATATAATAAGATGAATTTGTCAATAGATCAATTAGCACAAAGATTGTACTCCCTCCCTAGAGAGTCCATGGAAATCCAACAATAAAAATCCATGGATACCTCATCCCATTTATGAACATGAACTAGAAGAGTCAGGATCAACATGAATGGTTTTAAATTACCTTTCTTAATCTTTTGGAAGGTGTGACCGTGAGACACAGAATAGAAAATGTCATACATCATACCCAGACACTAGAACTAGAATATCATGTCATAATACATATTTTTATCATCCGAATTAATGGTAAATAAATAATTATGAAAAAAACTAATATCCTCACAGATGCTGGGATTACAAATAGACTCCCAAAACTAAGAATACCATTTGAAGAGAGAGACAAATAATAAATGGTATCCCCACCATATAGGATTTCTTCAATTCAAAAGAACTAAATATCATGTTTCTAACAATGCAGAATACACTCAATGAAAGATGATAAAAATAGAACACCAGTCATAGCTATACCTATAACATCCTCTTGAGAATCGAGATGCAACAAGGGAAAAAAATCATATATGGATTCAATATTCGTTCGACTCAATAATATCTTCCATTTTAACATTCATGCAAAAAGTGTTTGAAATGAAATTCCCCTTCCCTAGGGTGTAGGTGATGTTGAATTCAAATATTCTAGGGTATTCCTTTTACCGACTATATCTTAGATTAAATTCCATATACAAAAATATATATCACAAATAATTATAGTTAGAATATAATGTGATCCACTCTGTAAAAACATAATGCCTTCAACACTTAAGTGCATTCATAACTACAGCATGCTCAAAATCATAATTGGTTTATTTTCTCTATGCATTTTAAGATAATGAATACCTTAAGTCACTTCATGAACATACATAATGAGCACACATCCCAAAAAAAATTCCATAATCGTCAAAAAAAATCACAAACCCCATACCAGGATTAGGTAACATCATATTGGGAACTGATGTTAGAAGTATTTTCTTCTCATCAAAATAAGCCTGACAATTAGTATCATTTTTTAATTTTCACAATTTTTTTTGTATGACAAGTCAAATATGAGGAAATATTTGATAAATCATTGAATAACTATAGATATTATCAAACTAGACCATGGAATCTCTAAATTTTATAAATATTATGTGGTTATTACCAGGGAAAAAACATTACCTTCTCAGTATCAACTATCAATCCATGATCAGAAATCATGTCTCTAGGAATTTCTCATCGGGATTCTATAAGATTCATTTTGAAAAAAATTCATAAAAATAGTGACTCCAAGAGCATTCCAAAAGAAAACATAGATTGTTCTCATTCTCATTCTGATATCTCAAATAAACAAAAATATCATCAATGAATACTTCCACTAATGATTGAAGATACCGATGGAATGTCTAAATCATAAAAGCCATTAAAAATTTAGGATTGTTACTCACACCAAATAAAATGAGAAGAAATTTGTAATGGATATACCTACTCTTGAAAGGCTTCATCAGTACATCACACTCCAAAAATATGATCTTATTATAACTCGATTTAAGATCAATCATTGAAAATCAATTTTATAATTTAAAAAAATCAAAAAATAATAATTCAAACATGGGAAAAAAATTTCTTAACCATCACCCAGTTCAACATCCAATAGTCACTGCATAATTGAAGTGAAACAGCTTCCTTAATTGAAAATATCCCTAGGGATACGTAGAAAAAAACACTAGGGTGATTAAAACCCATCAACACTAGGTCTTCCAACTTAATCACGAGCTCTTTAATCTATAGTAGTTCCATATGATATGAATTTGTCGATATTAGATATGCACCTGAAAACAAGTCAATTATAAACTCTACCTCCATATCTGGAGGATTCCTAGAGAAATAATTTCGAAAAACATCATGAATGTCCTAAAAATTTCCTAGAATATAAACAACCAAACAGATGCCATCAATCATGATTTCTATAGTAGAAAACAACAACAAGAGCTACGAGTGGGAAGGTCTCGCACAACCGAACCTCAGATACCACTCTCCCTGAAACACGTATGAGTTAATATCTAAAATAATAAATGAGACATGTTTATTATGAAAATAAATAACCACATGATTACCAAAAATACAATCCATTCAAAGGATGATATTAAACAAATATAGATTGATAATGAAAAAATCCCACCTAACAATGCAGTAGCTATCAATAATTCACAAGATTGACACTAAAACACCAGTAGTCCCTGTTACAAAGAGGTGTTAATAAATGCATTTAAAATGTCATGATATCCTTTCAATTTTTAAAAATATCAGAAAATGGATAGATATAAATGATTGGGAATCATCAGTATCATATAAAGTAATCACTATTGAGGATGCAATAAACATGGATCAAATCACTATACTTGGACCCAAATCTACCTCGGTTGGAAACTCATTTATTGTGTAAAGGCGATTCACTATTTCAGACTATGGCTAGATCACTGTATTCTATAAAACATTTTACTACCCCATAGTATCCTTTGGAGCTGATGATCTCCGACCACATCGAGTTATAGACATAGCCTGATTGAAATTCTATAGATAAACATAACATCCATAGATGTTACACTTCATTATTGGTAATGTAAAATAATTACTTGTGTGTCAAACCTTTTCCCAATTATAAAATCATAATAACACCACTAGACACAACTGGAGGTTCTAAAGAGGCCTTCTACCAAGAAAATTCTCCACTACACCTCCAATGAACTTTCCACATCCTCATATTTCATGGTGCACTAGTGAAACTGCCACTAGGTGTATGGAAATGGATAGAATATCCATCCTTGACTTCCATACAAATTTTTTCATTGTATAATTATCCATTGCCTCATCACAAGTAAAATAATTCATCAAAAATAACTGTGATTTGATATTTGGTTGCAAACCCTATAGGAAATTCTAAGCTTTTAGATAGTTATTCTTTACAACCCCTAGTGAAAAATAAACTAGCTCAACAAACTAATCAGTGTATGCCAACACCAAATTATCTCCCAACTAAAATGTAGGTAACTCTAAATTCATTTTCATCACTAGTGACATTGGAAAAAATTTCTCGATGAAGAGTGTCTTGAAACCCTTGAAATCCATGTCCACATTCCTATACACATGTACCATAGAATTACACTAACAATTGATGGGAGCCTCAGGTATGAACCACTCACAATTTTATTTGATAATACTAGGTGTATCAAGTAATTAAAATATCTGGTAGATCTTTTCAAGACAATCCATTTAATCTTTTGGTTCATTCATACATTTAATGGATATTGTATTCTCATGCAATAAGTATCATGATCGATCTCATTCTCCTACAACTTTTGGATATACCTCGACGACTATGTTATGAACTTGTGGTGTATTCTGGTCAACAAAACATTCTTACCTCTTGATTGAATCGAGAAATTTGTGATCAATTATAGTATTTCATTGAGAATCATAAACTATACCCTCTAGGGGAACTCACAGAACACATCTCAGAGGCATACTGCTACACACCAAAACAAACAAAATGATCTGACACTGAATAATCTCAGTTCAAACAAGAATACTAACAAATAATATAAAAATATTAACATCAAAACCTAAAATAAGAAACATACATCCAAACATAACATGGTATATTTTGTCTTATCATTGAATGATCTGGATAGATACTTCCCACAATCTACCTCTCAAGTCACGACATTTTTATCTATTGCCTACCAAACATTTTAAAATTTGGAAAACCCCAAAACCTCGGGATCTAATACCAAATTGTAATAAATAAACCTAGGTACCCTATACAAATGGAACATTAACTGACCAGCCACATGCCTAAACGGTGTTCCTGGTTATCATGGGCATGTGAATAACACCTATGAATTAATCAAAAATCAGAGGGAACAATTTCTCCCAACATGAAGAAACAACATAGAACATATATACAATATAGAAAACATTAGAAAATATATATTTACGACATAATTGAAATAAATGAGAATAAATAAAATAAATAATGAGTATAAAAAATATGAAAGTATAGGTCCAACCAAAAAAGGAAAACTAAAATATGAAACGCCAACTATATCATGTGATAGCATGGGTATACTACCACCATCTCACCAGTGGCTACCAAACATAGTTGATAGAAAAGCCTCACCCCCACACTGTAGTGCCTTGTTGTTAACAATATCAAAATACATAACATGTTCTACACACCACTAACGAGGTATATAGGGTGTGTGATAATAATCTCAATATGGTCCTACCCAGGTGTTCAATATCATGTCTTTGAACAATAATCCATGCATGATCAACTGTAAAGAAAACAATTTGTGATACAATTAAACATTTTTTATATCAAAAACATGAAAAAAATATTTATATTTTCATATTTTCTACATTTATAAATAGAAAAGTGTAAAAATGTTTTAATGTATTTCATACCCATTTATAAAAATAGATATATCAATTCAAAATAATGCATGCATCTCATATCATATCAAATCCAGGGTAGTACAAAAAAAATAGCACAAGCCAAAATCAGAAGCCCAAATCGGCCAAGAAGAATATGTAACATCAGGTCAAGGATCACGCTATGTTAGGATAGCTATGAAAGTCATACCTAAAATTGTAAATCATGTACAAATCAAACCACTAGACATATTTATAAATATTGGGGATTAGAGAAACACCCCAGATAGTGAACTCCCAATAGGTCTAACAAGTCCCTTGAACAATGTGCCAAGAGAGTAGAGAAAATTTCCATGATCAAAACCCCAATAGTGGATGGGACCAATTAATATACCATTAATATATGTACCCAAGGATCCCATGTAATTTATTTTTAAAATATAATCACTAAACCATTTCATTATTTCATGAATTGAAATTCATTTCACAATTCATTTAATAACTCCTTTCATTTACAGAAATCATGGGAAAATAATATTTTATAAAAAAATCATCACACATATAAATAAATCAGTTATATAATTCCATTCAATTTAATAAATCAATTTATCAAAACAATAGAAATATAGTTCATCCACACAGGCGGGAGATAGAACCAGCTAACTCAAAACACAGGTTTGTACATGCCAACCAAAGGATCCATGAATAATAAGACTTAAACAGTGATTATAGGGGACCTAGAATCAATCTACACATCGTATAATTTATTCAATTTATCCAAAAGGTTTGAAATATAATAGGAAACAACACTTATTTCTAACACGCACACCTTCCACATAAAAACAAAAAAAGGAAACTTCCCTCAAAATAATATCACATAATAGATACATAGATAATCAAGAAGAAACATTAGCACAAGTCAATTCTTTTGATAACATAATAAAACCATGCAACCATAATCAAGGACACATAGAAGAAAGAAAGGGTTACTCACCTAGATTAAAGAATACCAACCACAATGGTGATAACTATCAAACATATGAATACAGATTGAATAGAGACTCCCAAAATAATTTGATAAGAGTTATAGTTCTAGAAAAATAGCGTCTATAGATGAATGAAATAAAATATCACTCAAATAGTGTCTTAATTTCAAACACCCATACATTAAACCACCATGTAATCATCGTGACTATGAATTTCCAAGAAAACCATAACCTTTTTACAAATAATGTATATTTTAATATTACACGGTGTATAATATTTACATTGAATTTACTCACTTCTTGTTGTGCATCTGGTTCACAGTATCTACCATGCATAACTCACACATTGTGTACTCCCATAACATGATGTTTATTTCTCATACAGTCTAAAAAGCCATGTTCTTACTCAAAAATAGAAACCAACCCTAGGAATTCTCTAAACATTGGAATAACCCCACCAATCCATGAAATATTTACGTAAATTCAATTAATGAAAACTAACATCGATGTACTAAATTTAAATCATTTTCTAAAAAACCGTTCACCATCCTCGGTAATCCTAAGATTCACCCAATTGAAGAGAAAAATAGAAAAACAAAAGGAAAATTATACAATGTAGATAACAATATATTATAATTATCCTATAACATTGTACCATTTTAACGAAATAATATCACACCAAGGGATTTAAAAATAAAACAATTACATCTTTATATATATTATGTCCACATAGGAAAACATCATATAAATATTTAAGTCATTTTATTCATGGGTTTTCCTTTCTTATAACTATTATATTAATTTACACGATTGATTGAGAACATTTTTACGATTTTTTTCATTTAATCCCAAAAAAACTATATTAGTATTTTATCAAAAAATTTATATGTAGCTCATATATCAATAAGTAATATATTCTTTTTAGACTTCTTAACTTTATATATTAAATAAAAAAGATAAAGGAACACTTATACAATATATATTTATTAGTCCGAAAAGATGTCAAACAATGTGTTAAAATTATATTAAAAAATCATTTTAAAAAGAATGAACTTATGGTTCATTAAATAAAAGTTCAATATAGACTCACCTACCATTGATGTGTGAATCCATTGAAAATGATGTTAATTGACATGAAGAAATTATATGAACCACTTATGAAGATATTAGAATCTCTAAACAAGATAATATCTATCTTATACATGGAATAAAATATTTCGTAGGATTTCATGGCTATAATAATGAATAAAAATGAAATAAATAATAAATATAAGGTTAGGATAAGAAAAAAATATCACAAAATATTAAAAAACCAGACTTGGAGGGATAAATATTATGGGGAGAAGATTGAGAGGGGTTTATCTTATAAGAAGAGGTTCAGTTAAGATCTATGAATTGAATGGGGTAAAATAAGAACACATATCACATAAATTTGAATTATAATATTTAGCATAATTGGTTATTTAATAGTCTATATGGTTTTGGTACATGGGTTTTCCAACCATGCACTAACCATTATTTTGGTTATGAAATCATAAATTTAGACTTGCATGATTGTTTCTTCCATTAACTATCCATGCATATGATATTGGAATCCAATGTCAAATATTTAAAGTTAATTTGCATGAATAGGAAACTATGAACCTATAAAATTCCTTCAAATGTTCTATAAATTAGACATGAGGGTAAAAACAATTGGAAAATTAAAAAAATAATAAATTTAGTTCCTAAATATGCAATGGTGTGTATTACATTCATAATAGAATGTTAATTGTGGATCTATATATATGATTTATCATTTCTCTTCTAGAAGGCATATTTCTAAATTTATTTAATGATACTAAAATTGATAAAAAATAATAACTCTAAATTAAGAAAATCTTCTATCACTCAATACATTAATAACCACATACCATAGAAATGTCATGAAATCAGATTAAATGATTGAATATTATTAGTATGTGTAATATAAAATAATATAATAAGATAATAAATCAAAAATAAGGTTAGGTTTTTTTAAATGCACAATGAGGAATTCATGGTGACTTTACAATGAGTCAAGCTGTGAGAAACCTAGTGGATTATAATGTCTCAAATTTTTGGTGTATTATTTATAAATTTTATATGGAATTATTACGAGACCAATCTTTTTGATGGTGGGTGATTTTGATTCACAGAGTTTCTGGAATAAATGTTTGAAACAAATTAATCATTAAAATAGTTCACGTGAGTGGCTTTCCTCAGAAAAAATGGAATAACATTAAAATGGTTTCTCAGCTAATAAATATGAGGGCATCGTTGTATTTTGAGAAGTGAATTTACCTTAGGCACGACCTAACATCGACTAATGAGGGTCTAAAGTAGATGTTAGTTTTTGGATTTTTTAAAGGAAATAAAACAGATAAATAATATATTTTATTTTCAACATTTCCAAAATGTAGTAATGCGATAATTGGTTTCAACTGACCAAGATACCAAGTTTAGGCTCATAATCACATAAACCTTCCTAGAATCTTTTGTATTTTTAGAGAGGATCCACTCTGGAGAATTACCAATAAAAAATGATAAACAACGATACATAGATAATTGTTCAAAAAGATTAAATCCAACAAATGACCGGTCACCCTATTCATTGAAAATCGAGGTAGGGTTTTTTTCAATTCATATTTCCCATTTCTTGGATTCAAATGATGAATGCGTATGAACCCATGAACCAGTTATCCTAGAGATCATAATTCTTATGGGAGGGTATTATATCATGTTTATTATTGGGTATTAATCCATGTTTGTTTTGATTTATATTTTATTTTCTCTCTTGATCCTTCTAATGGTATCAGATCAAAGCTGTGACAAATGATGTAGGATGTTCATTCCTCAATTCGTAAGTTTTATTTTTATCCTCTTTTTGACCCTAAGTTCTTCTTAGGGTTAGGAATAATGGATTTTTGTGTATCTGTTTCACAAAAAAATGATCCAAAATTGGAGATCCATCATCGTGATGACCTAATATAGGTGCTACAATTATTGCGGCAGATAAATCTACATGGTTTGGGAGAAATATTCCTTCATGTATTCTTTATTCCGCCAGTAGAAACAGGTTTTTGGGGCCGATAAAAAACCAAAAACCTACTGATTCTGTGTTACCATGGCAAGGGTTACTCTAGATCATCAATTTAGAGGTGATCGGATATCTGGATCGATGATTGAATAATCACCCAAGACAGGCTTGCGAAGAAGTGGGTTTCTAGAAAATCATGATGAAGACGGCGTATTGATCGAACTACATGACATGTGACAGATGTATCTCAATGTGTTGGTCCTTACATGGGACTCGACATGTATTTAATATGATACACATACATGGGTTGGAGTACATGATATATACTCCACCACATGGCCAGACCAGACAATTATATTGGTTTCCCCGTGTACTGGTACTGGGGTTGGAAGAAAGAGCTTGAAGTCATGTACGTGCATACGACTAGCATACACAGAGCAACCATTGTATGTTAGGACATGGCGTTTTACTCTTCTACAATCCATGTATATATTTTCTAAACTACATGTTCTTCTGACATGGTCCGTTGTACAAGGGTAGTACCCAGAGTCAAGAGACACGTTGTGTGATTCTTCTACATGACATGTACTTTCTTTTACATGTCTAGATCTCCTTTGGAATCATTCCTTGGACAAGTTTTTGTGTGTGATAGTTCCCATTTTTCATTCCCATAAATTTCAGGTATCATTTTCAACCACATTAGTATTATCCCTTCTACATTACATTCTGGATAGATTCATAATCGCACTGAGAGGCCCGAAGCAAGATCCTCTACCAATTGTTGGACTTAGGTAGAGTCAGATATTGACATCTCGAATCTTACAAGACCTTGATCCTATACTTATGTGGTGTATTTTATGATTCTTGTTATAAACCAAAGCCCCAGATGTGATTCTCATCTAGGTATCGTGATCTTTCCAAACATTGGAGTGAGTTCACCCAAAATGAGTGCATCTATTCTCTTTTAAAATCTATCAGTCCATCTATAACTCTCATGAAACATCCCTAAGAATGTTCTTCTCGTACGGACATCATCATAGATACTAGACTGGTTGGGTTAGTTCTCCCAGATGGGTGCTTCAGGGAATCTTCATAAAAAATCCATAGCCTAGTTATGTAGTTGTGTTGACTTACCTATAGACTATAGGTCTCGAGTTTGAGTATATTTGGATATGTTTCTCTCATTATATCTTATGTAGACATATTTTTTGTAGATATTATTGTACCTTTTATTTGTGTGTTGGTTTGTGAGTTTTGGTGTCCTCTATTGAGTATTATTTTACTCACCCCTATATAGGCGTTGCCCGCAAGTGATGGGTCTTGTGTAGATGAGTGGATTTTTGACAGAGTATAAGGTGGACCAAACTAGACCAAGCTTTTTGAGCTTCCCTATAGGCCGAGGTGTTTCTATGAATAAGAGTAGTAGTACCAATACATATTTATTTCTTACAGGTTTGAAATTGTAGTTTGTAGACTCTTTATTTTGGTGGGACTGTATTTTGGATTAGTTTAAATTATATACAATACATTCTGTTGTACTATGTTTGTTATTTTTAGATGAATACATGCATTTTTTCATTAGTGGATTTTACATTTCAGCATTTTTTGACCTGGAGATGTGTGTGTGGGTGGGTGAGTGTAGGTACTTATGAAATGCCTCCCATATTAGTGATATCTCTACTCGGTGTAGGTCACCATCCTCAGGTCAATTGGAGGTGGGCTTGGGGAGTTTCGGTATGGGCCACACTAGGACAGGTCATGAGAGAGTGGTATTAGAGACAGGTTCTTGGTTCCACCATAGGACAAAGAGTCTATGAAATTGGTTTGGGGAAATTGTTTTATGTGTCTCGAGCTCGGTTTTCTGGCCATGGACTCAAGTGTTGGTACGGGATACCAAAATTTCCAAACACCAGGACTCTGATAACCTACTTTTTAACACGGTACATGAGAACACTAGTTGTAGGGAAACAAAATAATGGTACATACATCATATTGTAATGGGTTCTTTCTTCCAATTCCTTTTGTGTTAGCTATCTAGATATACTCTTTCACTATGGTACATCATGTTTCTATATAGGATGCTTCCACGACACATAACTTCTAGGATTTAGTGACAAAATCATGAGGATGACCCCCTTAGTGATGTGACTTAGATTCTGGGACTAGTTCCCAAGGCGTTACCTCCATGTGGTGCACCTTATATACCACTACCATTGGATCATCACATGGTACATATAGTACCGACTGACGAGGAGAAGAAACTGAACGTACTCAATGAGTTTTAGAGACAGATTCCCCTTAGGTTCTAAGGCGAGCCAGACCCTCTGGCATTTGAGGACTGGCTTGAGGTAGTGACTAGAGTTTTTGGTCTTTTGAGTACACAAGTGTACTAGATGGTGATATTAGTAGAAAGAATTTTCAGGGTTCGGTGGGATGATAGTGGATTTTGACCACTAAGACTCATAGTGAAGAGAATCTTTCATGGATGGAGTTCAGGTAACTCTTTACAGAGAAGTTATCTCCTGTTACACTGAGAGTAGTGTGTATCAAAGAGCATCTTCAGCATCAGTAGGTTATTTTAATGGTGGATGACTATTCATCGATGTTTACCAACCTCACCATGTATTATATAGATATGGACATGGATAAGTACTTCAGATATCAAACATTTGAGTGAGGTATGCGATTTGAAATCTATGCTAGTGTCATGCCTTTATGAATTTAAAATTATGTAGGAGTGCTCGACTGAGATTTGGTGGTCAAGATAATATGGACTGAGTAGAGAAAACCAGTGGAGGTTTATAGTAGGTAGGCTTGTGTAGTGACCTCAGTAATAGAGAGTCAACATCAAGAACCAGGATCTAGAGGTGGGAGACATCAAAGGAGGACCCAAGGTAGGGTATTTACAGTCAAATGCTCTCAGTCTAGATCCGATCAGGCTAGGGAGAGGTGATTCTACTCGTGCAGCGACAAGGTACATCACACTAGAGATTTAACAACTCATAGAACTACTAATAGGGAGGTTATGGATGGACCGCTGAGGCAGAGGAGGAGAGTGGAGCATGTAGACCCGCCAGGTGGCAGACATGGAAGAGGAGTAGGGTGAGCTGTAGGAGGTAGAATATGATTTTATCTACTTCCACCACCACACCTTGGAGGTTCACACCAGGCTCAGGGAGCATGGGGATAGGGGTGGGTCCATCAACACGCGGACAAGGAATAGGACCCAGGGACTCTATGGATGATCTGAGGTACGATTTGTGTATTTTTTACCTTATTTTTGATATTCATAATCAAAAGTTCTTGTCATTATTTCTTCTCAACGTGTCTTGTGTGAAACATTGATATTACAGTGGAGCTATTTAATCAAACCTTATGATTGGAGACACCTATGAGAGGATACTAGATGATAAAACATCTTTTCCAATAATGAGATCTTTCCCATGGAGGTGAGAGTTTCATTGGGAACCTCTTTGTAGCAGCTTCGAGGCCGTACAACATAATTCATAGTATGGATTGGTTATCTTTAGTCCATGCCCAGATTGACTACTTTAGTTGAAGAGTGTTCTGTTTCTACAGAGATGGAACATGGTTTTCCTTTGTTGGTGAAATAGAAACCCATTCAGGATAGAATAGGCTCATGTTTATGAGGGTGCATTTGACCACTCAAGAGTTGGCTAGATATACCCTTAGAGAAGCATATGTTTTGAGGTTCCAGTTTTTAAAAGTAGTGGCGGAGTACGAGGAATTATTTATAAAAGATATCTCCGGATTATCTCCCCACCAGAAGATCGAATTCTGTATCATCTTACACCATGATATGACACAAATATCATCACTGGTGTATCAGATGGATCCTTATGAGCTTCTCAAGTTGAGGGTGAAGTTGGAGGATTTACCATGAATGGGCTTCATATGACCCAATGTTTCACCCTTGGAGGCCCTAGTTTTTTTAATAAGAAGGTATACATGAGATTGAGGTTGTGTGTGGATTACTGACACCTGAACCAGGTAACAGTGAAGAACCGGTATCCATTGCAAACGATCAACAACCTCTTCTATTATCTAAGAGGGGAATTGCGGTTCTCGATGGTTGACCTTTGACTGGGTTACCACTAGTTACGAGTATGAGATGAGGATATATTGAAGAAGGACTTCAGATGATGCAATGGTCACTACGACTACTTGGTGTTGCCTTTGGATATGAAGAATGTCCCTACAGTGTTCATGTGACTTATGAACCAGATCCTCCAGCCATACATAGACCATATTGTAGTGTTCTTCATTGACAACATCTTTGTATACATGGTGTCGGTGGGGGAGCATGTGAGACACCTATGGATGGTTCTAGATGTACTCTAAGAGCACCAAATTTATGGGAAGGTCCTGAAGTGCCAGTTCTAAATATAAAAGGTACACTTCCTTGGACATGTTATCATAGTATATGGAATAACAATAGGCCCACCCACGGTTGAGGTAGTGTTAGCATAGGAGCCGACCTAGAGTGTGATAGTGGTGTGGAGAATCCTTGGGATGGAAAGATACTACCTGAGATTTTCCCTTGATTTGTAACACCCCAAGATTTCATAGTAACTAATTTTCTTTAAAGTAGTTGAATAGTTTGTGCTACATGAAAAACTGAGTTCGGGCACACCTCGACTGACCAAACTAGCTGTTCAAAAAGAATTTATGAATTGTATTAACTGAATTTTGAATTTTATATACTCCATATAATTTTAGAATTCATATTATGTGTTTCTTAGACATAATATTAGATCTAATTCATTTTTTCAGATAAAAGAAGTATTTTTCAGAAAAAGAAATTTTACCACCTTTTAATGGAAAACCCTTTTTAAAAAAAATATTTGACACCTTTTTATATTAAAATTAATGAATTTAAATTCTTATTTATAATTTGGACATAAAAATTTATTTTGGATAAATTTTTGTTACTTTTCTGATAACTTTCATATTTTCATGAGTACTGAAAAATACTAAATTTTAATTGAAAAGAACTTTTTAAATCAAAATAATCTATAGTGTTTAATTATGAATTTGAATGTTTTGGATGTATAGTTTGACTATATTATTACAATTCAATACATTGTAGGTCATTATAAGTAATTTCACATTTAAATTTGATATAAACGCTTGTCAATCTTTTGATAGTATTTACTTTTTGAAAACCCTCTTTTCAGTTTTAACAATGAGAATTAATTTTAAATTAATTAATGAAACGTCTAGGTTTTGAATTTGGTAAAATAGAATTCATTTTTGAGTTCAGAATATCAAAAATAGCTTTGGGTAAAGGTTTGGTAATTTCTAAAAACATTCAATTTTTGATAAATAGTGAAAACAACTGCATTATAGTTTAAAATAGGCATTTTTTTAATTTATTTTAATTCAAAATAGATATATAATACCTATATAAGTTCAATTTAATTCATCAGATTCATTTTATAATAAAATTAAATGTATAAAATTTTATTGAACTTTTTACCGTCTTTTACCTGTAAATTTGTATAAAACTAAATTTTACCCCTTCTGTGAATTGAATTTAAAAAATCCTAGATACACGGTTTATATCACTAAGTAAAACTGGGTTCAATAAGATGAAATTGATTTTTGGTGACTAGTATCTTTTGACTTTTATTTACAATGGCTAAAAGTAAATAGGGTAATTAAAGGTAAAAATGATATTATAATTACCCTAACAGATGCCTTAATTCAATTAGATAAGTTTAATTCGACCAAAAACTACGTTAGGAATAAAATATGATACTTTAGGTCCACTTGGATTAGATTAGTACATTTATTATTATTTTATTTAAAGAAGAGTAAAAAGTGTTAAATTGAATGTTTATTATTTAAAACATTTTTAATATAGGATTATACATAAGATAAATTTGACTATAAATATTCATTAGAGAGATAAAAATATTTACACCTAATGTAATTTTATTAATAATTTTTAGAGATTAAATAATTAATTTTATTTATGACACAATGATGTTGCTGTAATTACCTTCTTTATGAAATATTAAAATATTTTATATTATAAATATTAAAATAAATAGAATATAAATGTTTGGTTTCAATTAACGAATTTTCTAATTTAATATGACAAGGTATGGTTTATTAGAGAAATTTTTTTCTAAGGGATAAGGTTGTTATGACTTTCACAAAAACAAAATACCCAATAGTGTCAAAATTGACATCAATTAGTTTTTAAAACAAATATTATATTATTGGTTGATATAATATTTCTAAAAATATATGGTTCGGTCAAAGGGATTAAATAATATTATTTATGCCATTAATGAACCACTTGAGGTTCTTTTTGAAGTTTACAATATGTTTATTAACGATATAGTGTAAGAATACAAGAAGACACGGTAAAAGTTAAACTATTTAACTAATAGTTAAATCTAAAATATAATGTTAAAATGGTATCATAAACTTGTCTAAAACCTATTGGTTGAGATTATTTAGACCTATACCCACCTTAGAATATAAATTAATCATTTTGGATCCATTAGAAAACGAAACTAATTTTTTTATAAAATAATATTTTAATCTTTTCCTAAAGTGACCCTCACATCTCTTATAAAAGGGTACTTCCCCTTCTCATAATTTCACACATAAAAAGCCATTTGGATTATCCAAACCCTTCAAAAATACTTTAAAACTTCCCTAAATTCAAACAAGAGGCCTTACATTGATCATAATGCCATCCTAAGGAGCCATTTTGATCAACTCAAAAGGAAACACCCAAAGAAGAGGTAATAATTTCACCACCCTCTTCCATGTTCTTTTATTCTTCCACATCCACTTTCCTTTTTTATTCCATAAAAAAAATCCAGCAACTTTTACATACTGTGATGTTATTATAAATATGGTACAACCATATTCATTATTCTATCCATTCTATATATGACAAAGTCACCATACGTGCGTACGTACGACTTACTGTCTCGACGCCGTGGTGTTGTTTGTTATTCAAACACATCATTAATTGGATGGGTATAACAATGAGTATAAATGATGTAAATAATAAATATAAAATCTTAATGATTATGTATATATGATATATCATCCAGTTACATATGATTTCACCATCAATATAATGATATTGCTGCTCGTGCATACATACAACTTATTGTCTCTACGAATGCGATGAGATTCATTCCCCATCATAATCATTCAAGAATATTTTTCATTTTATGATTAAAAATATTGTTTAAGAACTTAATATAATTTTGGATATGAATTAAATACAGAATATACATAAAAACATGACTTACATAACAAAACATATAAAGGAAAATGAATCAACTAACAACCAAAACAATGATACTACTGAAATATCATTAAAAAATAAATACTAGGAGATCATATATGATATCATATTAATGTATTTGGTTCTTTTATAATTTAATAACATTTATTTAACCATTATATAGGAGTCTAAACTACCCTATACTAAGGAAAAGTACAATGTAAGGGGTTTCTTATCTCACTTTTAATTCTGCGAGATTTCAATTGTTCTCCACTTATTTCTTGCATGTGGTGTATTGTTTACTACCATTTGATGTATATTATCACGATTATATTTATATTCATGGTATTATGTGATTTATTTGGTGGGTATTATTTTTTTTTCATACGAATAAATTGATTACAATGTAGTAAGGGGTTTAATCTCACTTTTATTCTCGTGAGATTCATGCCATATTTTCCACAATTTACTTTTGTGTGGTGTATGTACTTACCATGATTGTATTTTTTTGAATAATATACAATAATTTATGGTTATATACATCATAATAGGATGATCCTTCTTTCATGGGGTGTTTTTTTCGTAAGTTACCAAATTGGTAATGGAATTTCAATTTTCAATTTCCACTCATTTGGCTTTACACAAACTTCATTGATTACTTTACTCCATGATTATGTGTGAAATCACTATTTATTTACTTATGTAGTAATTTCCAATCCCCTTTGTGTGGATATAATTATGATACACATAATCACTTCATTTATACATTCTTAATTTATCGATATAAACTTGATAAGAGTAATTTTAACACAATTTTTATTCATTGAGTTAAACATGAATGTCATTGGTGTTGTTTTTACAAGAATATGTGTGAGTGTACTCTGAATGATTTACACTTAATGTTCAATCCTATTGAGTTTATTTATATTTTTCACACATAATTATGTTATTTATGTATCCTTAACCTAAATATATGGTCTTTATAAAGAAATTCGTCACAACTTACATTCTATTGACACTTCTTTATTGTTATGCGCCAATTCACTTTTTATTGGTGTATATACTGTATTTTGATAGAGTATATCAAGAATCCATTTATTCTAATGATTTTATAAAGTTTTTATTATCTCAATTATTTTTATTATAGCATCTCTCATTTTGTTAGGAACTCTAACTAAAATATCATTTTGAATGTTTTAAAAATTTGTTCTTCAAAATCATTCTCATTAATGTCTATGTTTTAAAAATAGTTTTAAGGTTTAATTAATATGTAATGTAATGTTTTAAAATTGAAATACCTTTTAAAATCTTAAAATTGGTATGGGACACTTTGATTCAGAATTCTATTTCAAATAGATTCTTGATAAATGTTGAGACTTTTAAATGTTTTCATGAAAAATGGATATTTCCCTCAATGATTTTTGCTGATCATTTTCAAATATTTCAACATCCTTTACAGGATGTTATTCTTGATTGAGTTTGATTTATTATGATACAAATATTCCATATTTTATTGGATGTTTTGTGGTATGTTTGACATTGGATGGGTTATTTTTATACCATTCATGGTTTATGGATAAAGTATTGACATTTCGTATGGTAGTTTTAATATGAATGTTTATGTTATGTTTAATAGTATTCATATGAGGAATGAATTGGACTTATTAAGTGATGTGTGGAGCCCACTATAGCTCCTAGATACGTTGGTTGGTCTCAAGAGACAAACTAGTGTCTTTTCATAAGGACATGAAAAAATCTTATTTTTAGTCTTGGCATAAGGCCTTGACTATGTGGCTTTGAAGTCTAGAATTATGCATTCCATCATTATGAAATTTGATATTAATATTACATGTGATTACTCGACTAGTATAATATCCATGTGATTAAGTAAATGGAATTATTTGATTTATCTTTTCCATATTATACTGAAGTTTAAGTATAAAAGTCTTGTGTTCTAGTCTTATAAATTTCCTTAAATGTTTATTTTTATTTATGACAGTTTCCACTATATTGTTATCCTTACTGAGCATCTGAGATCACCCCTTTCTTATGTTTTATTTTTTCCAGTATCCAAAGATGTATATTATGATTAACCTATAGGAATAGGCTAAGGGATATAAGAGTGTTCAAAGGGGAAACAATGTTGCTTTTTTATTTCATTATGTAATGTAAAACTTATGTATATATCTAGTACTTCCAAGGATACTATACTAATCGGTATTTTGGGACATGATTCCTAGTATCATGCCAATGTTTTGTAACAATGCACCAATTCTGGGTAACTGGGGATGGGGCGTTACATGATTTCTACTGGATATTAGCATTGATAACAACCTTGACTCAGAAGGGGTAGCATATCATATGAATGGAGAAGTTCCAATAGGCTTTCCAGTAGTTGAGGCAGTGTTGGAAAATTTCACCAATCATGAGATTTCTAGAAGACGGTGTCAAGTGCGTAGTTTTCTACGACACATTAGGGAATGGGCTTGGTTGTGTCCTGATACAGATATAGGACGTGATTGATTTTTGTTCACACAAGCTAAGGCCACATGAGTAGAATTGCATGACCAATGATATTGAGTTAGTAGTGGTAGTCTACATGTTGAACATAAAGTGACACAACCTATTGGGAGAACGGTATATCATCTACATAGACCATAAGAGACTCAAGTATATCTTCTCAAAAAAAGACATGAATATGAGGAAAAGACAATGGATAGAGTTCCTCCAGGATTTTGACCTTGATATCATGTATAATCCTTGAAAGGGGAATATAGTTAGTAATGATCTCAGTAATATATCGAGCTTTCAGCTCCTAAGTGTGGAGTAGAAGCTATTTTTCATTCTACAATTATCCTTCACTGATGGAGAGGATGTATATTATCTCCAGTCGATGGTTTTCAACCATCGACTATTACAGCGAGTCAAGGAGTTATATCTTGGGGGTTTTGACTGTGAGACTTTACATGATCAGATATCCACAGGACAAGATCATGTTGAATATTCTCAAGGAGGGGAGCACATCTTACTTTTCATAGGATGCATAGTTTTTTCAGTGGGGTTGCAGGAGGAGTTTCTAAGTTAATTTCATACATTCCCCTTGAAAGTACATTCTAGAGTTGAAAAAATGTTCCAAGAACCCTTGCATCAGTTCTAGTGGAATGGTATGAAGAATGCAGTAGTACAGTTAATTTCTATATGCCTTACGTGCCAGAAGTTCATGGATAATCACCAAGATTTTATAGGGTTATCTCACCTCTGAAAATGTCAGAGTGGATGTGGGATGAAATATCGATGGAAATCATGAAGGCATTACCATGAATGTCTAAGGGATATAATTCCATTTGGGTGACCATTGATCGACTCACCATGTCAGACCACTTTCTAGCGAACAGATATCAGAGTCCCATAGAGATTATGGTATTCCCTTATGTGTAATAGATATATCGGATTCTTGGCATCCTTTTTACTGAAGTCTCAAATTACGTTGCTTGTTTCACATCCTGGTTATGGATGGTATTTCAGGAGGCGTTTAGGACCCACCTACACATGAGAAAAGTGTTCCATCCCTAGACACATGGTTAGATAGAGAGAACCATTAAGGTTGTGGAGAATATATTTTAGGCTTGTATCATGTATTTTTTCTGTATTTGGGAGGACCACCTACCACTGGTTGAGTTTCTATACAACAAAAACTACCACTCCACCATCAGTATGGAACCATTGGAGGACTTATATAGAAGACCCTACCAGTCACCACTTTCCTGGACCGACCCTGAAAAGTCATAACTCATTGGCCTAGAGTAGGTATGAGCTACCATCGAGAAGGTGAAAATCATCCTAGATTGGAAAAAGAATTAATAGAGATGGAAGAAGTCTTATGCTGACGGATGATGAAGACCTCTGGAGTTTTAGGAGGGAGGTCATCCCATCCTTCCTGTACCACCTAATTTAGGGTTTTAGATAATTGGATGGGACGGCATGGTGTCTCCGAGGTTCATAAAACCTTTTGATATACTACACAGATATAGAAAGGTGGCATACCACCTAGATCTACAAATGTAGTTGAACTGGGTACATGATGTCTTACACATGTCATAGCTAGGGAGGTATGTGAATGACCCATCGTAGGTCATTGAATGGGGAATGCTAGACATCGAGGATGGAGATTCCATTGGAGAGTACCCAGTGGAGATCGTGGATCGACATGATTGGATCCTTCGTGGTTGAGATAATCCCTTTGTTCATGTTCTGTGGAAACATGAGAACCTTCATGAGATTAGGTGGGAGCGGGAGTCTCAGCTTAATGCATAGTACCCACATCTGTTTGAGTGGCATTTTGTTTTGTCCTTTCAAGGATGTAATGATCTAAGGTGGGGATAATGTAATGTCTCTCATTTTTATTTTATTATTTTTTAATATTATATATAATTACTAAGATACCATGATTTTTTATGACATATGATTTAGAGGCATAGAGTTCCCGGAATAAATTTTTTAAATAAATTAACATTTTAAATAACGCACATGAGCAGTTTTCCTGCAAAAAGTGGAATATCATTTAAATGGTTTCCTAGAACAGAAATACTAGGGAACCGTTGCATTTAGTGAAACTAATTTACCTTATATGATCCCTAACATAAACCAGATTAGGTCGGTAGTTGATGTTTTTTGGGGGCATTTTGAGGAAAAGAAAAGAAAATAATAATTTATTATATTTTAAACATTATTCCAATGCATAAATGCATTAACTATTTTTAAATAACAAGTATCCTAGGGATAGGTTGATAACCCTAGAAACAATCCCTGAAATCCTCTAGAGCTTTGGAGAGGATCCACCCTAGAGAATTCTCAATGAACGACGATGCATGGATCGTTGCGCAGTAAGATTGAATCCCGATGGACGACTGATATCCATCTACGTCAATGATTGAGGTAGGGGTTAATATTTCAATTCTTCTTTCCTCGTTCTTGGATTCAAATTATGAATGATGACCAACCCATGAATAGGTTAACCCACATATAATCATTATTATAAAAGGGGCTTTAAACGTGTTTTTTTGGGGAATTAACCCATGTTTGGTTATATTTATATTGTATTTTCTCCATTTGGTCCTTATAAGGGGAGTGGATCAATTCCATGAAATAAAATGGTGGAGGTTTATTCCTTAATTTGTTATTTATATTTCTTCTCCCCTTTACGACCCTGTATTCTTCACGTTCTTCAAGGGGTTATAAACAATGGATCATTGCGTTTCTGTTTTGCAGTGAAATGATTGCAAATTTGAGATCTTACATCATGACGGACTAGCAGAGGTGAAAGAAAAATGGAGGTGAATGGATCAATGTGGTTTGGGAGAAATATTCCTTTGAGTGTTCCTCATGTGGATAATCGAAATAGGTTTTTGGGGCCGATCGAACAACCAACCTATAGATTTGGTTTTACAATGGGGGGGTGACTCTAGATCCTCAATTTCAAGGTGATCAGACAACTAGATCAAATATTGGAGAATTGGACAATTCATGCTTGCAATGAACTGGGTTTCTAGAAAATAATTAAGAACGCGACATGTAGTTCGAATTATGCGACATGTGGGCCCCGTTGAGTAATGATTAGGGTTTCAGGTGACAAATAGTTATGAAATGACATGTCATAGATTTTACACCCCATGGGGGTCCTTACATGGGAATTATCATGTATCTCAGAAGTTACACAGACATATGGTGGAGTACACAACATGTACTCCACCACACGACCCGACCAGACCATTACACAGGTTACCTCATATACTAGTACATTGGTTGGAAGACACTGGTTGAAGTCTTGTATGGGCACACAACCAGTGTACATGGAGAGACCCTCAGATTATAGGACACGAAGTGTTACTCTTCTAAACATTGTGTATATATTTTATACATGAAATGTTATTCTGACTTAGTTTTCTTCACACATGCAGTACCAAGAGTCAATAGAAAGGATGTGTGATTATTCTAAATGATTGTACTTGTACATTTCATGATCTCCTTATCCAATGATGAACATGTTTCATTTGGGATAGTGCCCCTTTTCTATTCCCTAGAAGTTCATGTATCATTTCCATCAATAAGAGTATAATTCCATTAGAAATACATTCTAGATAGAGTCATAATCCCTTAGATAGGCCTAGATAAAGATCATTTAAAAATTATTGTCCCAAGGTAGAGTCAGGTATTGACATGACCAATCTTATAGGACATTGATCCTCAACTTAGCAGGTGAATCCAGATTAGTCATGGTATATTTCAATTCCCTAGTAGTTATCCTCATCCTTGTATCATGATCTTTCCCTACTTAGGAATGACTTCTACTTAAATGAGTGAATCTGTTCTCTCTTCAGATCTATCAGTGTATCTATATCTCTTGGGACACTCCCTAAAGAGTTTACTTCTCAAACAAACATCATCAGAGATACCAGACTCGAGGAGTGAGTTCTTTTATATGAGTGCTTCGTGGAATCTTCTAACTAAATCCCTAATGTAGGTATGCAATCGTTGAGACTTACCTGTGGACTACAGGTCGGGGTTTCGAGTATATTTTGATATGTTTCTCTTTTTATATATTCTTTAGACATATATTGTGTAGAAATTACTATAGCTATACTTCCATTATTTTTTTTGTGTTTTTAGGGTCCTTTATTGAGTATTTCTATACTCACCCCTGTATGGGCTTTGCCCATACATGTTGTGTCTTGTGTAGATGAGAAACTTTTTTACGGAGTCTAGGGTGCACCAGGACCATACCGTTATTTTTAATCATCTTATAGGCAGAAGTGTTCCTATGTTTATGAGAAGTAGTAGCAGTACATATTTCTTGCATACAGGTTGGACTTTGTAGTTAATAGACTCTTTCTTTTGGTGGGATTGTATTCTGGACCAGTTACTTTCCATACATTACTTTCTGTTTTACATTAGTGGTTTGTTTTAGTTGTATTCTTGCATTTTGTTCCTTATAGGTTTTTACATTTCAACATTTGGGGACTTTGAGATGTGTGTTTGTGTGTGTACATGTACATAGTAAATTCGTCCCCTGTTAGTGATATGCCTACTCAGTTCTAGTCACCAGCCCCTTGCCTTTTGGAGGAGGGTTGGGGGAGTCACTGTATAGACCCCACTGGGATAGGTCATGACATGGATGCCTCATAATGAGTTTCATAGTCCTCATGAATGGTGTATAACCCATGTATAATAACTATGCTACATGCATTTTTTCATTCTATTTTTTCACTCTAAGACAATAAATTTATTAGATTTAGTTATTATAATTCAATATAGAGAATAATTTTACTAATATAACGATAAAAATAGATAAGTATCGATAAAAAAATCAAATCAAAATAAAAATTCTCAAAGTCATGAGGAAATTGAATGATCATAACTGAAAGTGTTATTTAGACACTTAATCATAATTTAACCCCTAAGTTATGAAATTCCTAACTCATAACAAAGTCGATTTCATAAATAAATTATTTAAATTTAGATTTGACTACATTTTTTACAAACTAATTTGGGTCATTCAATCCTAACACTTCATCCAACTCATCATAAGTCTTAAATTATGTTCATGATAGTTATAGTATACAACCATTGATGAGGATATAAACTATTATCTTAAGGTAATGATTTAATACTCAATTACATAAATAAAAAAGCACATGGATTTATAATAGGAATCCAGCACAATGTTTTTCTAAATTGGATTTTCTATGCTATATAAAAATGAAATTAATTGAATAAAAGTCCACTAAAAAAGGAAAAATCATCATGAACATCAAAACCCCGCTTTTATGATATATAAAACATATAAACATGGAATGATTAAAAAATATAAAATTTTTTGTGCTTGATATTCCAAAATATATTAACAAATAATGAGGGGGAGTGATCAGTTTATGAGGCCGTTTATGACATACATCCCATTAATAAAACAAAAAACTATAACTGAAACCCCAAATAAACATAATCTATTTGGGATCCATTGTCACATTCCATATACCATCATCACCATGGTTCTAATTAGAAATAATATAACACCACAAAAAGAAGGGTACACCGTTATTTTACATATATCATGTAAAACCTAGTATATATACTCACCAAAAAATATTTTTAATGTGTTATCATAATGATATGTATATAACAACCAAAGATTTTACAAAATTTCATTCAAAATGAAAACACCACTTACAAGTTAAAAAACAATATTGTTAAGCATATACATATTTATGAAAATAGTTTTTAAACAAAGAGGGGATTACATCAAATATAATTTTTAAAAGAAGACTTATAAAATATTTTCAAAATTTATGGATGGATTTAGAAATTAAAATACACACATTTTTCATTTCATAAGAAATATTGATACATAAATAAGATGGATACTAGGATATATTAAAAACTCATTACGAGGTCATATGAAATGGATACATCATAATAGTTTCAATGTGAAACAGCTACCAAAATTTCTCGGTCAAAGCCTGGTTAGGTTCCCCACTAGTTAGAGAGGAATCTAAACTAGGGGTTCCCATTAGATGGAGTGAAAAAAATTATATGACTTCTTGAGGTGAATTCATAAATAGATTTCATTTGTAGAGAAATTTCAAAAAAGTAAACACATATATCCTCTATGTGGTATAAATCAATAACCATTGAAAAAACCAATCATTTCACAACTGAACACCCTATCAAATAAATAATCCCTTTATCATCAATACTCAAACAATCATTACATGAAAAAAAATAATCAATATAAAAGAATGGGCCATTATAACATGTAATAATAAAATCACACAGGGTATTAATTAATATTTATATACATTTAAATTAGTTCATAGAATAAATATCATATAGGACTCAAGGGGTTTCATCAAAACATGTATATTTCAATTATAAAAAGATTATACTGAGACAAAGAAATATTTAAATGATATATGATGGTTTAAAATCCTTAAAAACCCAATTTAGAGAACCACAAGTATGATAGGATTTTAAAAATAATGGAAATGAAACTAATCAACTTCCCCAGATAAGTTCAAATGATATGATTACTTTAAAGATAGTAGATCAGGGATAAATAAAACATAGTCACATCCAAAAAATAATAACCCAACTTTTTGGAAACCCCTAATCTTGGATTTTATTACCATAGATTATTAAAGTAAGAAAGAGTAGGAAGAATATAAAAATTATAGAATCGATGAGAGAGCGAAACATTTACATTTGATATCCACCATAAAAAACTAAGGAATAACATATAATTCTACAAGGGTGGATGGGGGAAGGGATATATATACTCTAAAACACTTTATGTATACTATTATAGGACCTAAAATAAAGACAAGGTATAAATATTTATAATTTAAATTTGAAAACAAAAATTATCATCTATTTTTTAGAATCCATGAATCGAATACAAAGTCCAAGGGACTGTTCACTCAAGAATATATTTCAAATTAGTTGAGTTTATTTACCCTATAGTTACCATTCATTGTACCAAAAAGCATGTATATCAACTGTGGATTACAGTTAAATTTAAAATTTTCCACTAATTTAAATGAAAACATTATAAAACTAAAGAAAAAAATAACAAAAAAAATAACTATGTATGATTTATATTGCAAGCGCCACATTTTGTTTATAAAAATAATTAAATATCGAAAAAATTAGAGTAAAACCCTCAATAAAAATATTATCTCTATATAGAATAATCAAGAGAGGTATGAGTTAGAGTATTAAACATTTATATTTTATATACCCTCTAAAAATACAAAAACAATAAATAAATAAATTATATAAACATTATGATTATGTATAAATAGTGACTATGTAGAAAAAAACTTATGCGTTGAAAGATAAATTGTATAGAAAATGTATATATAATATTTTTGAAAAAAATATAATTCTTTATAAAAATGATATGTTAGAAATTTTAAAATCAGATAGAGAATAGAATAAATGTAAATAAAATAATGATAAGTAATTCATGAAAAAAAGTGTGCATAAGAATAGTTAAAGAGGTTCAAGATAATAAATGTATAACCCCTATAAAAAATTATAAAAAATATTATATCAGATTTCCTATAATAATTAATTGTATAAAATTCAGAGAAGTAGTTACAACAATAAGTACAAATAGTGCTCACTTTATAGAGGATAAAAACTTACCACACGAATTATGTGACCAAAATATTAGACATAGTAACCATATTATGGAAAAAACTTTATCTTTTCCATTTCGAAATAAGTCTATGTTTATTAAGAATCAGGTAAAAATAAATTAATGAATAAGTATAAATAAATATCAAATAAAATGATCTTGATGAACACATTCGATGATAAGAGTGTGAATTTTTTGTATCAGTTCACTTAAATATGAAAAAATTAAATTTTTAATTCCTAACACTGTAATTTGGATAAAATACATTTTTATCTTTTTTATAAGTGTAAAAAATCGCCAATTTGATATCTATTATTTTAGAGTCATTAAAATATGTATTTAAAGAGTATATATAAAATTTATTTTTGATCGATGAAAATATCTATGGTTGTTAATTATTTTTTAACTTTGTAATTCCCATCCTAATATATTAGAGTCTAGATATTTTATAGAACGATGATCAAATGGCCATGAACTGGTCTTATGTAAGTAAACCTAATAATTTTTATACTATTTTTCAGGTTGATCAACTATTTACTTCACTAACATTAGTTATTGAATAATTTTTCAAATTTATTCATAGTTAACTATTAATTAAGATACTTATGTTTTCTTGTTTGTTTGGTATTTGTTTTTTTAAATTTAACAATACAATAATTTGTAAAAATATTAGTTATGTATGGTTGTGTATTATGATTATTAAAACACAAAAATTTGAAGGTTTTCTTCATAATAATGAGTCAAACTATCTACGTTTATTAATAGGTACATGGAGTAGATATTTTTAATGGTGAAAGGATAATAAATTAAAAAAATAATGAAGTTTAAAATTAAATAAAAATTTGTTTTGGGCTTAATTTTATATGATGAAAATGGAAAAATAAATGAAATAGTAAATAGAATTGGACATTGATTTTTATATTAAATTTGGGACAGAAAGAATAGGGGAAGAAAATTTCATAAAAATGTAAATGAAAATTTTTACCATGGATTTAATGATGTCTACGAAACATTATACATTATGTAAACATTATAAAAAATCATTTATAATTGGATTAATGACTATAGGCTTATGGATTCAACACTATATTTATAATATAACTATTTTTTGATCCCTAAATCATTAGTTTTCTAGTACTGAACATATTCTTCTTTGAAATCACTATGCTTGTGGAGTTTGACTTTTCCACTTATAGAGACCTGATTTGATGATTTTTTTGAGTTGAAATTCATTAAAAGTAACGATTGAAATCTATATTTGTCAAATAATATGTAAATCATTATGTCTCGTTTCATTTTATAGTGATATATAATGGAAGTTGGCACTTTTGTGGATATCATGGTAATATTAAAAGATAATGCTTATTCTAATTTATTTTATTTATTTTCCTTGTATGGAGTGGTCTAATTTATTTTATATTTTTATATTTCATTTGATGTTGATTATTATTAAAAATATATTATTTTAACAAATTTAATTTTTTTAATTTTAAAATGTGTCATTTTATTAGTGCGGTTAACAAATTCATAACATGAAATGAAATGTATATGTGGTTGAATATGTATTTTTTGATATAAAGGATTAATTATATTTTTATAAATGTAGTTTATTTTGGATTAGGAATTTTTATGTGTTGATATATAGACATAAAATATTGATGTTTGTTAAAATGTTCAAGGATCTTAAGGGTGGGGAGATAATACTTTCACACGAGTCATTGAAGAGAGAAAAAATTATTATCAATATTAAATGCGAGTGAATAATCTCTTATCCATATTAAATTAATATAGAAGAATATTTTTAACACCTTTATTAGAGATAATAAGAAATTATTTCTATAAATAAGGATTCCTATATTTCATCAAGGATTAATGGAGGGGCATATGTATCCTTCCAATATTGAATGTAGAAAATGGATATCGTCCACATGGTTTCCCATATGAAGGAACTGTGATTTCATGTGTATAAAATTAATTACATCATCCATTTAGAGAGAAATTTCTCAAGTGATAAAATCATTCAGGTGAGAAAATACTTCCTATGTTAAAATTACCCTGTCTACGAGAAAATTTTATGGGTTGAAATTTTATTGGCGATAAAATATTTCAGGTGTGGGGTTATGAGAGGGATAATGTTTTTTATCATTGCATAACTCCACGAATAATAAAATTTATTAACTTCTATTCATGGAAATGTAGTAAATTTTACCCAAACCATGTAAAATAACTATGTTCAATTTTTTTCACAATTATAATTTTGTTCATAATTATTGTAATAATTAGTATTGTGGATTGCTTCATGTTCAAATTCATATAATTTTATTTTATTTATGGAACCAAAATATGTAATGTTAAATATTGATTTATATGATAGATTCAAATATATATATATTGTAAGTATTTAAAGACGTGATATATCTAAGAAACGTTTTTTGTTTTGAATATAAGAATAAAATTATAAATATATATTATGTATAGAATACCGCAGTTTATCCTTGAAATGATTATGTTGTAGTATATTAATGTTTTTTTAAATTATGTCAAAAGGGTTCCAGATAATGTAATTTTTAAGGCTATATAACTTGATAATGAAAAAAATAGATGTACAAGATGATTGGAACATTTTGATATAATGAAAATGAGTTTGGGGAAAATTGCGTTCAAAACGGAGAATCCATTGATTATATTGAATTAATTTTTAAATTAAAGGTATATATTATAATGATTTTAACATAAAGTATGAATTTTATGGACAATATTAGAGGAATTCGAGGGTCAGAGAGAATTACTTTCACATGAATTGATGTATACAGACCCAACCTTAAACATTTTATAATTATGATTTTATGTCAAGAATAAATTTTCATCATTTTATGATTTTTATAGGTTTATATTTATAGATAATTAGTCCATAAATTACACATAAAAAACAATATTATACAATGTGTATACATCCAATCAGTATCCATTATTCCCACGATATAAAACATTTATGATAAAACATGATTTATTTTCTGAAAGAATCTATATAACTTTCAATATGTCATCTTCCATTCCCTCACCCAGACTTAAATACTATGATAAAAATATTAAACATAGTGTTAGAATAAAATCTCTTATTAAAGTGTTTTAAAGAAAAATAAAACCATCAGTCCAACGAAAAACATGAAAATCTTGGAGAAGTATACCTTTATCATACTGTTATGAAGGAGTGATATAATTCATTTACACATGAAAAACACAAACTTCTTCCCCATAAAAATTAATTATAACCTATATAAATAAAGTTAATTAATTTTTTAAAAACTTATAGAATCAGATTCATAATATATTTTAAACATGTCTTAAAAAATTACTAAAGCCCGGTTAAATTCATAGGAGAAACACTCTGTTAATTACCTCTTTCAATCATATTATGTTAAGGAACATTACCTAATTACTATGAGTCATATATAGATTCACCCGTTATATAAGCTACAACAGGATCACCTAGCACTATCTTGGTGCACGCATCATATCAGTTGTATCGATCTCACCTGATGCTATCTGGGGGAACCCATCATATATGTCATATCAAGCTCACCTAGTTATATCTGGTCACAAAAATTTCTCATGAACAAATTTAATGTACCATTTCAAGAATAAAACATTTAATTATTACGTTTTTCATCATAAAACATTTTAATGACTATTTTAAACTCATATAAAAATCAATTTTAGATATCCAAATACCATTTTCTACTAAAAATCCTATTTCAATACCAAATTATCATTTTTTTGTAACCCATTTTCAATAAAAATTAACAAGAAAAAGGGAAATAGGTTTTTTATATGATTAAAACATGAAATCATGTGAATTAATCCAAAATTAAAATAATGGTCATAGTGGCGGGAACTGTTGTTGTCAAAATATACGTTAAAATAGATCATTTCTTTTTCATTTGTAATGAAAGTCAAACATTCCATAAAAAGATTTATTTAAAAATAGAATTGAAATATAGATGAAAATTACTAATATAAAACTGTCATTTCCTTATAATTACATTCAAAAAATTATTTTAAAAACATGTTCTTTGAAGAGAAAGATAGTTTGAAGGATAACATTAAAAGAAGAAATTATTAATGAAAATCCCAATACCACATCATAAATATTTTAATCGCAAGCCTCCTGAAATAATACCATTAACAAAAAAACAGTAAATATCATGATAATTGGTCAATTTATGACATAAAATTTCCAATGGTATGTATATATACCTCATAAATGAATATAGGTTCATAACATGACAATTTTCCTCAACGAAAGGAAAGTTAGTCAACGTAACTTTACTTGAGTCTGACTCGTCATGTATGTTATTTATCTTCCAGAATAATAAACATAAAATTTCTATTTAATATGTTAATAAAATTTTCATTTTTATTAATCCTTTTACTTTACCTCATATCATGATATAAAAAATTAGTTAATGATTTATGTTCACTTGGGTTGTTTTGAAATAATTCATCTTATATGTCTAAATTTGACTTTTCTTGGTTGACTAATTTCAAATATGTCATTACAGCAATATATACATAATAATAATAATGAAATAATTATTGTTTTTATATATAAATTTTATTTCTTAAACAAATCAGGATTTATGGTTTTGATAGATTCAATATGTTACGATCATGGGGATGGTATGCAGTACGCACACCTGAGTAAAGTTCCCTTTTTTCAAAAATCATTATGGAAATAAAATAAGTAAATTGTATCATTTTATAATGATAATAACATAAGAAATAATTTTTTTTCATTTAACATACTTAAATATGTCATCAATGTGTCATGGTGATGAAAAAGCGAATTAAATCACTTCCTGGAGGCGGTTATCCACACATACAAACGAACCATATTATCAATTATCAATGAAAGAAAGAAAAAGATGTATTATAAATTAATATTTATAAATATGACATGAATATAATAATTATTTCATTTATATCAAATATATTTATTAAATGTATCCTTATAACCTTTCTTTTAAAGTGTTTGTGAAAAATGAATCACATCGCTTTTTGAGGTTGTAGTCCACCATACTCACGAGCGACGTTATCGTATCCCCCACAAAATGGAACGTAAGAAGTTAAATGTTATATAATAACTCAATAAGTATAAATATGTTCAAAATATTATATAAATACATTAAATCCATTATTATATAAATTCATGAGAGGCAATAGTAGAAAATGAATGAATTTAGATCACGAGGCGATAGTCCTTTGTACACACAAATGAGGATTTAATATTCCATTTGACAAAATAAGAGATGATTTTATGTTATTAAATTGAAATAATAAAAAATTAGTATATGTGAGATTCTATTTTAATTATATAATAATAATTTATGAAACCTTTTAGGACCTTTAAAATGAAATAAAATAAAAAGGTCCAACAAAGAATGATACCTATTCTTCCGAAAAACTCTTTGGGTAAACAATAAAAGATTTATTAGAATTTATTTATGATAAAAACA
Source organism: Viscum album (assembly GCA_963277665.1). Classification (NCBI taxonomy): domain Eukaryota; kingdom Viridiplantae; phylum Streptophyta; class Magnoliopsida; order Santalales; family Viscaceae; genus Viscum; species Viscum album. Next base: position 1,805,192,164 of record OY728141.1, read on the forward strand.
TGAGTTATATTTCATGTTTATGGGATTATGTAAAATATTTTTTATGTATTGTTGAATTAAAATGCCTTTTACAGTGTGAATAGAAGCGGGGAAGGGTGGCCTTTTATATATGAGGTGAGTGGCTCGCTTGTAATTTTTACAAAGAAAAATGTGTACCTAAACTATTATCTTTTAAAAATAATCCAAATTGTAACACTATATATACTTGTACATTTTAATTAATACATATGTCTATGAAATAAACTTTTAAAAAGTTTTTAGTTAATTTTATCCCTTATCATTTAAGTTTAACCCCCATAAAGATATGTTTTTATCATAACTGTGGTTTTTTACAATATTCATTATTCAGTATGGTCAAGAAAAATTAACTTTAACTAATTATTTAATATAAATTATTATTAATAAAAATATTTAATCCATTTTCCTAAATTAAATTATCATATTTGAAAAATCTAGTTTAAAACTATATTGATAGACGTGGTGAAAATACGGTTTTGAGTAAGTGTATTTTTCGTGAAAATTATTCATATATATTAACTATATGTATAGTAATAATCATTGAATATAATTAAATTAATATTTATTGATATAATATCTATAAAATTAATTTTATTAATTCATTGTGATGTGTATTTTAATTAACTATACTAGAGAATCATAATTCACATTAAAAGAATATTTAGGAAACCAATTTTTTAATCCCAAAAATAAACTTATAATAAAATCTAGTATAAAGAATATTAGATTTAATTATTTTTATTAAATATTACTAAATAACACTTAGGTAATCCGAAATTATATTAACAACATAATTGGTACATTTTTATTACTTAATTCCTTGAAAAGGATTGTTGTTTTTACAAAAATCATAATTTTAAACCATTCAACAAAAAATTATTATTTTCAGAAAAAAAAAACATTAACCATTGGTTATTTTTTTATAATGATTTCAGAAATTATATTTATTTTTTAATATTACAATTATATATCTTGTAAATTATTCTTTTAAATTGAAATCATATAAAAAAATATTTAAAACTATTTCAAGTTTTATTTATAAATTAATTAACATTATTATAATGAATATAACTAAATAATTTGTATTAATAAACATGAGAATTATTTATTATATTATTAAATGGGTTGGTATATTATTGTCACATTTTGGAAATTATTTACTCATAATTTTATTCACTTATTAGAAATGTGGGGATATCATTCCTGCAGAGAATTTTTAGATTCCCTTGTTGCTTATTAAAACAAATGGTCCTTCTATAAAACCTTATCATGGTGAATCACCACATTCCAAAACAATTTATTTATATATTAAATAATATTAAAATTTAATTTTTCCTAAGAAGTATTATCTTCAAAGTGAACTACTTTATGTCTCAAAACATTAGATAAATCTGGCACATACTTTTGAAACATTGAATCATGAAAAACATTATGTATATGGGAAAAAATAAATGGAAAACTAAATTAAAAGGAAAATTATCAAAATTTATCTAGAATTGAATATGGTCCAATTATCCATATAATTAAATTTCCATTTTTACCATAATTCTGAACACTATTTAATTGAGATACTTTAAGAAAAACATAATCACCTTCCTCAAAAGAAATATCTTTCCTTCTGTTATCCTCATAACTTTTTTGTATACTATGATCAATAATCATGTGTTTTTAAATAAAAATCACCTTATTAGGAATTTTTCTACAAACTATTGTCCCATTAACTTTATTTCACATACTTCATCCGTAAAATGTGGCATTTGATTCCTTCTCCATTTGATGCCTAAAATTGTTCCATCTATATAATTGAATGAAAACAATAATTATAAGAAAAATAATCCAAAGAAATATGTTGATATCAATTTCCCTTCTAATCAATTGAAGAAGAACAAATCATATCTTCCATGGTATAAATCCATCACTCAGACAGACCACTAGTTTGAGGATAAATGTTTTTATTTAAATTTAATTCAGCACCGAACAACTTTTGAATTCCTTTATAGAAACTAAATTTAAATATTAGGTCATAGTCAAAGACAATGGATAGAGGAACTCCATGTAACATAACTATATCATTAATATATAGTAAATAAATATTATCTGAATAAATTATATCTCAAATGGGAAGGAAATTCATGGATTTAGTTAATCCATCAATAAAAACCAAATAGATTTGGTACCCCGTGTTTTCCTTTGAAATCACACCATGAAATCCATAGATATATTTTCCCATTTCCACTTTGTCATTGGAAAATTTTAAATCATTATCTTCGATATCTTTCATAATTCATTCACCTTCTAATAGGTTAAAAATTTCAGGATAAATTCATCAATATCTCATTTCATTTTATCCCACTAGTAGTATTCATAAAGGTCTATGTCTATTTTTTCTCTACCTAGCTGAATGAAAAACAATGAACTACGAGCTTCAATCAACAACTATCTCTTCAACTGGGAATCTCAAGTAACACATAATATTTTCCCAAGTATTATAGTAAATTCTTAATAAAAATTAATCTCAGAAAAATTTCCCTTCTTGACAGATTATATCATTTCTTGAAAAACACTATAACTATTTTTAGATTACTTAATTTATTTTTGACAAAATGAACTATACTGAATCCTGAAACAAAATAGAGAATTCCCCAATATTTCTACAACTACTTGGAAAAATCATTCAAATAATTAACCTATGGTTCATGTTATAAATGTAACATCAATAATTTGGCATTATATTTTAGACTCATAGAATCAGCTTATTTATTTTATTTTCCATGATTTTAATTAATTGTTCAATTATAATCCTCGATCAGTTTAATACATATTCTATATCTCAAGTTCCATTCTTTATGAGTGAATATATAATTCAATATTTTATGATAAATATTTATTTCACACTATACTCTATAAAAATGTTGATTCTAAATTTTTATAGTAAAAAACCTATATTATATAATTCCAGATCATGTGTATGGTAATTTAACTCATGATATTTTAATTAACATGAAGAATAAATAATTTCCTAATCATTCTACATTATGACACAACAAATTTCATTAAATGAATAATAATTATAAATGAAAAATTTTACATTTATGAATGTCCATTCCAAAATAGAACATTCACCAATATTATTTTATATTTCCTAAAAACATGTATCAGATTCATTTTTCAATATGAATTTAACACCATTTTCGAGTTCTCTTTGTCAATGGGCTAGACAACTGAGAAACGTTTTCAAAAAAACACTTATAGTAACCTACTAAACCATGAAAAATGAAAAGATATTTGACATTTTTTGGTCTCAACCAATCTTCTGAAACATGTTTTTGGTTAGGTAACAAATTATTCTATATTTAGAAATAATATGTATATACAATTAAATAAGGAACAACAAAAATTCAAAATTACTTAATTTCCCATATAGTTTATTTTAATTCACAGTTTTCAAAATAATACATAGGTGACATTAATGTTCCTCCTATATTTTACAATATATAATTATATCATCAATAAACACAAAAATAAATATATCATTGGGATTAATGAAAACTAGATTCGTAAGGTCCAGAAATACAATAGGTGCATTAGATAAACTAACGGGAATAAGTTTGAACTCATATTTCCCATATAATATCTAAATTTATGTCATTTTAATGTCTTCCCCCAACTTCACATGATGGTATCTCAACCTTAGATCAACATTCAAAAAATAATGATCTTCATGATGTTGATTAAATGAATCATAGATACAAGGAAAATGATACTTGTTTCTGACATTAATTTTATTCTAAGAGGTATATGCATTACAAAGTCTCATTTAACTATTATTCTTTTTAACAAACAAAATACAATCAACCCATAGTGGAGTGATAGGTCAAATCAATCATTTATCTAAAAGCTCCTTCAATTTCATTTTCAATTCTAAAAAATCCACTTGGGCCATTCAGTAAGGGTGTCAATAAATGGTCTTAGAATCATGCACTATGTTTATAGTAAACATTATATTCTGATAAAAAATAACATCAGGAAAATCATTAATAAATTATAACATATATTCATTCACTACTAAAACATCACTAATTGGAATCATTTTTTCTTATTAATAAATTAATTTAGGAAACTTTTAATTATTCATTTAATCAATACATCATCTTCTTTGAAATTTATTAAAGGTATAAAAATTTCTAAAAAACATTCATGGATATTAAATCTATGCAATATTTATTAACTAGATGGAAATAAATAACCAAAATAATATTAAATTATAGTAAGGGATGTTTAATAAATTCTTTTGGAAAAACCATTCAACAAATATCAACTGGATTATTTTTATAAAAATATGTTACTTTAATATTTCCACCCATAGTATTCACCAAAATGTATATCTTATTTTCATGTGGTGATATTTCCATTTTACTTTAAATCTTATAAAAGTGATAGAATTTGAACATCCTAATTCAAATAAATAATTTTCATAATTAAAATAATTATGTAACAAACCAATCAACACTTAATTTTACCACCCAACCTGAATCACAGATTTAGAAAAATATTTTTCCACACCTTTCATCTTTTGGTCTTGATGATTTCCATATTCAATAACAAACATTGAACATGTCATAGAATAATAAACCAACTCATTAAAACTAAAACATATCACTTTTGTATGGATATAGATTACACATTTATTTTATCATTCTGGACCCTTTTCATTGTAATTACGATCCTTGTGACCAGACTGACCACATTGTAAAAACTTTCTAGATCCAATCAAACATTCCGTGAAATTTAGTTTACCAAACATGGAATATTTTTTGGGAATGCATATAGACTTATTAAATAATTTCTATTATTTTTATTTCCACTTTACATTTAACTATTATTTTCATCATGAGGATCATACATGTCAGAAAAATCCATCTCAGTGTTCTCATCATAATGAAAAAATTTATAATAAATTTTAAATTCTTGTGTGACTAAATATCTTCATAAACATAGTTTCAAGATAGAATAAAATAAATTAATTTTACTATTAGCATCCTGAATAAAATATGGCACATACCTGGATAATCTTACAATGTTTTATTTATATAAGACTACTGAATATTCATATTTTTTTCCTTCATTCCAAATCTTGATGATCTATCCTTATCCAAATAAACATAATGAAATAATTATCATTAAAAATATCCTTAAATGTTCCCCATTCCATGACATCAAGATCATATTTCTCTATGGTATAATTAACTAAATACTACCATCAATCAACATCATCTTCAAAATGATAATTGATAAGATATGTCTTTTGGTTTTATGAACACCCCTTGACTTCAAATATATTCTGTAGGGCATTGATACATCCTTAAATACGACTATATTTTATGTTCCTTTGTGATCTGGTGGATGTTCTCCCAGAAAATACTAAATAATGGTCATGTTACTTTTTGAAGATCTAGATACTCTCAAGTATGGATACCATCACCATTTGTGGCTTATGTCAATTGAACCATAAGATCAATAAACTTCATAGTTCCAATTTCAACAATCTTTTAATGCTTATTTGGAAGGATATTTTATTCTTGATACCTTTACAGCTTTTTGGATTCCTCTATGTAAAAAAATTCTAAATAAACATAATTTAGATGAAGTAGCATTCTAATATTCAATTATTATATCATTTCAAATTAACTATAATGTAAAAATTTTCAATGTTTTTCTTATTAAAAATATTCTATTCTCCAAAATCATCAAAACCATTTCCTATGATACAAACTATAAGGAACCTTCCATAAACATTATTTAATTAGTATTTTTAAGTCAAGAATTAATTATCAAAATTTGAGGATCTTTTCAGTAATTTTGTTTTGCATAATTATGTCATAACTCATACATAAAAAATCTATATAATAAAAAGTGCATGCTTCCAATTATTATCAACTTTTTTCTATTATATAAATATTTTAAGATAAAAAATGATATTTTCATGAATTTCAACTTGAAATCTTCCTCTCCTTTAAAAATCATTAAATAATGTGAAATGAATTTTAAAACAAAGGGTGAGAATAAAAATCCTAAAATGTGTTTTAAAAAGAAATAAAATTGTTAGTTTGATGAAAAACATGAAAATCCATGAAATTATTAACATTATCTCAATATTTTTTGAGTAAATAAAATAAATAATTTCCAAAAGTAAAATAAACACATACTATTCATGAATGTAATCACTAGAACCCATATAATTAAAATAATAACCCTAGTTTGGATACTTTGAGTATCACATTCATAACCCATTTTAAACATGTTTTAGAAATAACTAGATCCTAGTTAAATCCATATGAGAAACACCCTGGTAACTCTTAACATCATTCATGTTATAACAAGGACCACTACCCAAATACATTGGAGAACTATAAAGGTGTAGCCATCATATAATATATATCAGGCCCATATAACAGTATCTGGGTGCACCAATATTATAAGATATATCAATCTCACCCGACACTATCAGGGCACACCCATCATATAAGCTATATCAAGCTCACCCAATGTTCTCTCGGTTCACCCATTTCTCATTTAAAATTATCAAGTTCCATTTCAAGAATAAAAAATTTAATTATTTTATTTTTAAATTCTAAAACATGTGAAGATTTATTTTAATCTTGTATGAATATCCCTTTTGGAAAACAAAATACACATTCCTTTTAGAACGCCATTTTTAATAACAAAATACACCCTTAATTTAAAATCACATTCTCAATAAAAAATACAATGAAAAGGGAAATATTTTTTCTCTTTGAAGAAAAAATGATATCTTTGTAAACGAATAAAAACATAAAATAATGTTTATAGTAGTGGTAAATTCCATTTTCACTATATATATTCAAATAGAACATTATTTTTGTAAATTGTAAAGAAACTCAAACACTCGATAAAATGATTCCTTTTTTGAAAAACATTGAAAAAAAGAAAAAAAATCCCATTATAAATATTTCATGTCTATATAATAAAACTCATAAAATATTTTTAAAAACATTATCATAGATGATAAGGAGAGTTTCATAGAAAACATTAAAAGAGGATTTCTTTTAAAGAAATCCCCCTTTCAATTTTTGAAATATCTCATTAATATGAACCATAAAATAATAAAATTAAAAAAAATTATAAATATCATTATAATATATAAATTTATGATATAAAATTTCAATGGGGCAGTATATAGACCTCGTAAAATAATATAGGTGCATAACATCAAAATTTTCCTCAATGAAAAGAAATTGAGATGATATCCCTTACCTTGAGTCAAACTCATCACATAGATTATTTATATTTCTAAATAATCATATTATATTAATTATTTAATTATATAGGAACCTTTTTAATTTTTTTGCTAATTTTATTTTATCACTTTCCATTCTATACACCATTATTTAATCATTTTATTTGACTTTGGATGTTTTGTTGGTATTCGATTTATACGTCAAAAAAATTTATAGGTTAAATATAGTCTAATAGATCATTAAATTAACATGTATAAAATAATAATAATAAAATAATTAGCATTTTTATTCATAAATTGTACTTTTAAAAATGATCATTATTTATGGTTATGAAAAAGTAATTACATTTGGATAATATAGATGGATGGTAGTTCATACGCATGAGTAACATTTCCATTTTTCAACGATCATTATATAAAAAGAGAAATAATATTTTATAGTAAAATAAGGATATTCATATCATAAATCCTATATTATTTAATTAATAATAATTATTTATGTTATCACTGTGTTGTGGTGATGAAAAAATAATCATATTTCTTCATGAAGGAGGCAGTTTACACATATACACAAACGATGTTATCATTTTTCTGTATAAGAAATAAAATTAAATAATATAATTTTATAATTATAAATGCGTCATTAATATAAGTATTGTGTCATTTATATCATATATTTTTATTAAATTTATCCTTATTACATTCCGTTTAAAACATTAGTGAAAAACTAATCACATTGCATTGTGAGACGATAGTCCACCATACACACGAGTGACATTATCATATCCTCCACAGAATAGAATGTAAGAAGTTATATGTCATATCATTACTAAGAATGTAAGAAAATATTAAAAATATCATATAGATATATATATATATATAAATATATCACCATAATCTGATTTTTTTGTTGAAGATCTAAAACGAATAACATCAGTTCACAAGGTTATAGTATGTCACACACAAGAATGATGTTTTTTTATCCCATTTGATGGAAGAAAAGATGTATTTTTTACGAAACTAACATAGTGACATCTCAATATATAATATGTTATGGTAATAATATATAACAATAATTGAATAATATTTTATATTGGTGGAATAAGAAATAAAATAAAAATTCTCAGTTACAAAAGATAGCACTTATTTGGATAACCTCCTTAGGTAAGCACCAAAATCCTTCATATGATAAATTTACGATCCAAATAAGGGATCTAGGTCATGGGGAGGATATTATGGATGATTTTTTTGAAGCTATGTTCTGAACCAAATGTAATTGAAGTTGTGAAGAGGTTAATAGATGTGGTCTCCATTTATAAGAGATGTGAGTGGCACACTTGTAAATCATGAAAAGAAAAAGGTGTACCCACGTTTTCACCTTCTAAAAGGCTTCGAAATGGATAATTATATATAAATATAAATTATAAGGTCTAAATATTTCCATAAAATATATTTTATATATGTTTTTATTTCATTTATGTTCTTATCTTTTTTGTTTATCCCCTCGATAAATGTGTATTTACATTAACTGAAGTAGTTAACTTTTTCAATTTTCACTATTTAGTAATTGAAAAAAATTATGTTTACCATTTTGGATAATATAAGTTATATTACTTCCAAATATTAAATCCATTTTACAAAATTCTATTGAAGTAAATTTAAAATTTTTGATTTAAAATTAAACCGGCATACATGTTGAAATGTGATTTTTGATGAAGTGTAATTTCAATGAAAATGATGATTTTATATTGAATATGTGACTAGTAATAATAATTTTATGAATTATAATAAATTTTTTTGATATAAAATATATAAATTTCTTTTAAATAACACCTTGTTATTGTTTAGTTTAATTAATTAAAATAAATAAACATTAGTCACATTAAAATACTTTTCAGAAAAAACCTATTTTTTAATCCCAAAACTAAACTTATGAAAAAATTCAATATGTCACAAAGAAACCTAGATACCCTAGTACCTTGAAAACCAATATGGTAATTACATGGAACTAATGTAATTCCTTATCCTCATGGGTTGAAAACTAGATAAAATCATTATACAATATAAAATATCGAACAAATTTTCCACAAGAGAAATAAAAGATAAGAGATACATATCTCCATGCTCAAAAATCCTTAAGGAGAAAGAACCAGAAACCATATATGTATATAAAAAACCATGATATAAAAAAATAAATGTAATAAAATTCTAACAATAAAAACATACCATGACTAACAATATTCCAAGCCTAAAGAATCAAGAACATCCTCCTCCTCCAAAAGGTGTTATCCCATTGCTCGAACCAGGCAGAAGAAACTATACAAAAGCCTAAACGAAAAGACTGTATATAAGATAAAGAGGCTAGTTAGGTCTCACCACGTCTTCCATAATATTATTAAATAATAATAAACAATATCATACTTTCAATTTCAATAATTAATCCAATGGAGACAAAATTTCTTATTTAAAACAAAACCTGATTTCCTTTTTAAATGATGGAAATCATATCAAACATATATTATTTAAACACTTGATATAAAATAGTTTATATAAATAAGTATTATTGAGTAAATAATATTCATAATAAATGAAATATATATCAAAATATTAATAATAAGCAACATGCTCATCTACCTTGTTATATGATAGTTCATGGTAATTGGATCTGCATACTCTCATATCAATGATCATTGAAATGTGTACACACATCCATGAAGATTGGAATGAATAAGACTCATAAATACCGAATATGGGATAAGATATTTCAAAACTGTGTTTTTTAAGATTTTTCATTATCAATCTGTTCTTAGGAAATTTTCCTCCAAGCATGCTTTTCCCAAATAACCAACTAACCACTCATGCTCGCTTTTACTCAATAAATTAGTTGAAAATGGGAAATTATTTCCTTTGAAATTCACAATCATAATTCACAATTCAATTTCCCACTATTCTATTCGAATACCAAAATTACACTCAAAACCAAATCATTTTATATGCATCAATTCATTATGTTTCAATGAAATCCCAATCACAGGTTACCATCAATTCAATTTAATTCATTTTTTAAAATTATTTCTATAAGAATTTCAAAATTCTATAAATTTAAAAAATATTCGGCAAATTCCAATTTCTATTAGAATTGAGGGTTTTTAAAAAATCAATTGCAATTAAATTCAGAATTCCAACTCACATAGATTTGAGTTTTTATAGTTAAATTGAATGTAATTTATGTAAAATAAAACAAATCAATGTTTAATTATATGGAAAAACTAAATTAGAACCACCTACTGTTATTCAAAATATTAAAATTAAACCCTCATCGTAAGATTTTCCAATGATTAATAATAAAAATAACGATCATGAAATCCATCATATATTTATGTTCCAACTTAGTAGGATTTAAATCCATTGAGTATATGATTATCTAACAAAACCTATGGAAGCAAGAATTAGAGAGTGGGATAGAAATAAAGGGTGGAGAATGAATTAGTGGAGAGGGATTGAATGAGATCTTCCACCCTTAAATATTCATAAAAATGCTTTAGAGGATCCAAAAGGGTTCTTGAGAGTCTCAAAAACGTAGGAATTCATGATACATTGAGTTTGGGTCTAGAATAAGTTCAAATGGGGGTTGAAGAATTTTTTTTAACATTTTTAGGAATAAAAAAGAACAATCAACATGGTTTGCTGGGCTAGGTCATGCGGTTAAAAAATCTATATTCCCTATATATGCCCCCACAACTGGGGTGCCCAACTTCTACTAGATGAGCGCATGGTTTTTTAAGTGTATGACAATTGTGAAAACCCCAATTGTCTAGGATTGTATAATTTTCACATGGATGGTAATTGGTTTGTGAAAATAATGTGCCCAACATGCACCATTCAAGGATCCTTCAAAAGTTTCTAAAATTTACCCGAAACACCCTTAAAGAAGACCCAACAAAAGCATAATCAAAAAGAGGATCTAAGAGTAGCTTAAAAACAGTAACAAGATGTTACACAATGTAAAGATGATTGAAAAGTAATTATATGGATTAAATGTAAATAATAAATAATTATTTCACATGAAATCAAATTCTAATCGTAATTGTTCCTTTAAATTACTTAATTTCATGTAATGAAATTGCATTTTTGAAAAATATATATATTTCAATATTCACCAAAAAAATTAATTTTTTTCGAAAATTATAAAAGTTTCACCCTAAGTTAATTTTGATATGATGATTTCAAAAAATATATTTATTTTTTCAGTTTAAATTTACATAATTTAGAAATTATTATTTTAAATAAAATCCTTATTAAAAAAGTGTTTATTTAAAATAATTTCATTTTTAATATAAAAAATATTTAATAATTTTATAACGATTATATATATATTGTTAATATTAATAAAAATAATTATTATTTATTCTATTATATCTAGGTTTTTCCAAAAATGAAGCGGGAAAATTTTATTGTTGATATCAAATGAGAATTAATAATATTTTTACCTTATTAAATTGAAAGAGAATATGATTTTGTCTTCCCTTACTTGAGAGAAGAAGAGATGAAAACTACCAATGGTTGTTATTTTATTTTTTTTAAGGAATAATGAAGGTTATTATTTGTATTTATGAGAGAGAATGTTGAAGGGGGTACTTCCCATATGAAATATCATATAAAGATAACATGATATTTCGTATGGAGAATTTATTGATACATACTCTAAGAGAAGTATTTTAGTTGATAAAATGATCTGGGAGAGAAAATATTTTAAGTCAAATTATTAATTCAGGTGTGAGAAAATATTATGAGTAAGAAAATACTAAAGGAGAAATTTTCATTAAGAGTAAAATCCTCCAATTGAAGGGGTGGGAGAGATTTTGCATGTGTCTGTGTTTTATGTGAATATAGATCTTTTCCTATAGTAAAATTCCTTAATTTATTTTTCCTGTTCGAGTATCAATTTAACCAAAACCATGAAAATTTTTTGTATTCAATAAATTTTAATTAATTCAGAATTTATAAAAAATGTAACATCAAAAATTTTATTAAATATTTAAATACGTATGAATTGGTAAATTAATTAAATAATTTTGGAATTTTCCTATTTATTGATTCTAATATAAATTCAATGGAAATGTAGGATTATTTTATTAGAATAATTGATTGATATTTATTTAAATTCATAAATAATTTAATAATTTATTTAAATAAATATAAAATCTATTTGAGATTCAATTAGAGTTATTGTGGGATTTTAGTCCCACATATGAGATTCTCTAGGATAGGTATGGGTAAACCTGAGTATGAAAGAATAAAACAACACCCTATATTCAAATATTATCCTTCTATTAAGAAGAAATTTTATCTCTATATATCACAAATTGTATATTGGTAATGTAAATGAATCACAGACAATTAAATATTACACTTCACTCCCTTTATTGTATTCATCAATTGAAAATGTTATTCCATATTGGTTGTTATGTATCAATCTTCTCATCAATTTTTTTACATTGGTTATAAATATCCTACATTAAAATTTTTATCATAGTACTTTTTATGTTAGATTTTCATAAAACCAATGTTGAAAATAAATTTTTAATGATTATTATATTAACATTCGATGTGAAATATCTATTAATAATTAAAACACATGAACCGGTTATATATCACTATTATCTTAAAACTAATTTGTATGTCATTAATTCGATATCCCAAGAAGTTTTAATCTTTAAATTATACTATTATCCATCTCATTATCTAACTCTTTTTTAGCTTCCTCTTCCACTAACACCCATAATGTATCACAGTCCCCAAGTCACCGACCACCCTTTATCACTCGATTTCCACTAATCTACCTAATACAATGCTCTAATTTTTGAGAATTTTGTTTTAATAATTTTTTTTATAATAATTTAACTATGGTTATATGGTTATGAATTTAAAAGTTTATTGTAAATTACCTCACCAGATCTGGTGTTAACCCACCACCATTCAAATTTTGAATATTTAAGATCTATAATCTCGAGTCTAATATCTTATTGAATTTATTTATTGAATATTAATTGAAAAATTTATTTTTTACTTTTTTTTAAATATTATTTTCATAATCATATTATCTTATGTAAATTTATAAACATGTCTTCATTTTTTCACTCGTATTTTAGATTTCTTTCAGTTTATATTTGGGTAAATATTTTTTGTTGGATTTATCAAATGAGCTATGGTTTTTTAAATTATATAAGAAAAATGATAATAGAAATATTACTTATAATTTATTTCTATCATTATTATCCTTTTATTACGTTTTTTTAAATTAGAATATTTTATAAAAATGATACATAAAAACACATATGTGATTTTCATTGATTTTTTCAAATAGTATATATATATATATACCAATTATTAGAGTAACATATATATATATATATATATATTGGGTTAATATATATGTTTGATATTACTATTATAAATAAGAAAAAATATTTCACTAATAATTTATAAAAAGAGGAAAAACAACAATTATATATAATTAAAATACTAACTAGCATTTCTCATGAGAATGATTTTTAGTATCATCATCATTTTCATCATCGTCATCATAAAAAATCATCTTCTATATTATTACAATTATTGTTATTATTATTAATGTTATTATTATTATTTTTAAATATAATGTCATATTTTAATCAATATTTTTTAACTAAATTTAAATTTATGATTAAAAAATGAAAAAGTAAATTTGTTGATATGATTTATTATATTAAGTGATAATAAATCATAGTTGGATTACTATATACAGAACATTTATTCATTATGATAAAGGGATGGATTCTTTTAATTTTCTAAATATAATTTTATGAAAAAAAAAGTTTTACTATCCACACATGAAGTGTATGAGTATGTAAAAAACTAAGATACATAGAAATAAAGATCATTTGGTTTTAAATGGTTTTTGTTGGAGTTAATATTATTAGATATGATATATTTCAAACCAACAAAATTCATCATTTCACAATGTTGATGATCTGTGAGATATCAGATCAAGTAAATGAAATGATTCTTGATGTCGAAGTGTAAATCATTAGGAAATCACCGGTGGTTGAGTGACTATATAGTAATACAGATATATCAACAAATATAGGATATATTAAACATATTGTTTTATCTCAATAGATATTTTATTTAACTTTAATGTTATAAAAGGTGGGAGTAACAATGTTTTTGTGTAATTACTTGAGTTATTGAATGATATAATTCGAAAAGATAACAATATACAAGATTCAAATTATAATTCCAATGAAATATTTATTCTGATAAGGTTTTGGTGAATAAAGACAAATACATGCCTCAACGACTATTTATTTCATATAAATTATTATGGAGTTTCTATATAGTGTCCTAAAAATGGGAAATTTTGATATATGATAAAAAACATCTCATATAAATTTATCTCTTATGTCAGGTACCCCACCTCAGACTAAGAAAATATGATTTCCTTATATAACCTCTCATTTAAAGAGTGAATTTGAAAATTAAAATGATGTAAAAGAGTTAAAATTTTATAAAAACGAGAGAATATATAATATTTAAAGAATGAAATCTAGAATATTCCCCCTAATGGAAAATAATTGATCAATATTTTTAGTATTTTTAAAATAATTTTTGAAATATTAGTCTTAAATTACATATTGATAGAATAAATCAATATTAGTATATCAATAGCCAACAATGTTCATTAATTATTATATTGGAAATTTAAAACATTTCTTATAGATTTATATGAATATTAAATGTGTTATGTTGGTCTGGATTATTTATAAACCAAAATATCCATGAAATGATATTGATGTTTACCTTTCACCAATTATTTATTTTTATAAAATTTTATGGGAGGAAGGGGCCAAAGTAGTTGATGCATATAAAAATATTTTTTCAATTGGATATCATGATTATTTTCAGTTAATGTTACTTTTTATCATATAAAATTTTATTTAGATATTATATTAATGGCTCTTATGCCTAATTTGTGAATAATGGAATTCATATCAACTAAATCATGGAAAAAATTATTGTAAATTGATCATTAATGATTATTTGTATATATCACCATTATTTAAATTTTAAAAATTATATAGAGGATTAAATTAATATGATTTTTCGCTATATACTTTATTAGTTGATCAATATTTTTATAGGGTAAAAAGTAATGATTTAATATTTGAAATGAGATAAAGATTGAGTTTTGAAAGAAATATTTAAAATAAATTATCCATCATGGTTGATGTTATTTATTAGACATATATAGGGGTAAAACATAACATTTGGGTGATTCATATTGATAAAAATGCATGTTTTTGTTTATTGTAAAATTTTTAGATATAAAAATATAGACTAAGGTTAGATTGAATGCATTATTGGACCTACTATCAATGTTAATATAGATTTATCTCTCATTGTTAATGGAAAATAAACAAAGACAACTAAATCAATTCATTCACTATCTAAGAGATAAAAATATAGTTTCAATAAAAGTTATAATGGTATTAATGTTGTGTAGGGTAATTCATTCAATGTCAAAAATATTTTATCAATTAAATATTTGATGTCAATTAGCCTGAAATACCAAGATTATAATGTTTTGGTGAAACAAAAACTATAGGTTTATCTATGTAAAATACTATAGATTCATGTTAAAAAGTAAATCATCATCGTGTGTTACTTTTTCAATACTATTTATAGAAAATTGATGGATCTAAATTAATTAAAAATATTGACAAATGAATATTTTAATATAATTTATTAACACGATATTTATTTTCCACCATCATTGTTTTTGATATCATGCTATGTCTAAAAATATAATTAGTGTAAGAAAGAAAATTATATAGACCCATATATTTATGTCAGATGTATAGTTTTTAATTATATATAAAGATATCTAAAGGATACATTAAAAATCCACATTTTTCATAGGCTTCTATTGTTTAAAAGTATAAATCATAAGAGGTGGTAGAGTTATGAAAAAATACTTGTCAGGTGTGATATTTTTCAACATCCCTATATCATTCAATCTATGAGACAACATCAAAGGAAATGATATTTTTGAATAAAATTAATGTTTATTAAATGTGATAAAATAATGTATGAATATATATATATATATATTATATAAAAATAAATATATTTGATATATAATATTTCATATTAATGCCGTGAAAAAATAATATTCAATGAAAATTGATATATAGGTGATGAGTAATCATAAAAAAAAATATTATATTGTTTGAGGAGAATGTTACTAAGGATATATCTATATCAGAATGGTTAAGATGATCAGCTAGTATACCATGTTTAAATATGATCATAGGGTCTGGGTATTTCATTAATGGTAATACATTTAATATAAGAGATTAGGGAAATAGTATTTCAGAATGTGTGTTAATGGTTTTCTTTGAATGAATGAAGTTTTTGAATTAAAAAGTTAAATACACAATTTTTATGTGAATTTAATATTTCAATGTTTATTAATTCTTATAATATATTATGTACATGGAATTTCAATTATCGGTGTTAAAATTAAACTGTTTTAATAGTAACAATGGTGTTAAATATGATTAATTCATATTTAAACATATAGACTTAGAAATATAAGCATACAATGATAATCATTTTATAATGGAACTAAATGTAAAAAAATTATGTTTTTGATCCATCAAAATAATAGAGTTATATAATTTCAAAAGGGAAAAATTTATATGGATAATGAATTTATTAGTGGTATTTCTAATATATGTGTGATTTCTCCATCTATAATAGAGTTATAGGAAGATAATAATGACATAAATATTGACATGATAGATGAAATTTTCTATAATAAAAAAGAAGGGATATGTAAAAAATAATTTAATAATATCCTAATTATTTAGGTAATGTAAAATTATTTTATTTTAAATTTATTATTTTGTAATCTTTGAAATATATTTCTTCTTAGAAATATTTTTTAATTAACTATTTTAATAAAAATTTAGGTTTCAATTAATAAATTATATAATTTTTTTGTTTTATAATATTTTTTTGAAACTTCATATTTTATTATTTATATTTTCCTTTATATTTAGTTTTGATGCTTCAAATACATTTCATATGTTTTATAGTTTCTCTAATTTAATCATTTAAATAAATTACTTTTAAAAATAATGTTAGTGTCATGTTAAATTTAACATTAGTGTATTTTTATCATTAACATACCATTTCACATATTTTATAGATATTTTAATTTTATTATAAATAGTTTTTACTTTTAAAATTTTATTTTGTGTTAAACTTAATTTAAATGATATTTTGTTTTCATATATTTATTCCATTTTATATTCTCTAACCTAATTTAAATTCATTAATTGTTATTATAAACTTATAAAATGTTTAGTTGATTTATATGTACATGTATAACGAAACTCCTTTGTCACCTTGTAATTCTAAAATGGAGCCTCTTCCTTCATGAATGGTTAATACATATATTGTTATTAGACTTGGTATTGCAAAATTACCAATATTGTCACATTGTCATGAGAAGTAGTGGAGGAAATTTATTGAATTTGGTGATAATTAAAGTACAGTTGGTCCAAAGGATAAAAAAATTAAGTGTTTCTTAGAAATATACGGGTAAAATAAGAATATTATTTTATTATTAGAGGAGTATCAACCAAATTAAATACGATCAATTAAGGGAGACCAAAAAAATCAATCATAAATGATTTTTTTATTCATTCATGGAAATCATAACCAAATGCATATAAAAATAGTTTATTTTCTCAATTATATATGAAATTAAATATTTAAGATAAAAATTATATCATGTGGTGGTTGATATATTCTATCATAAAGAGATAAAAAAATTTAAATCTATATTAACTAATGATTAATTTTACGGTGGAAGATGATGATTCATGAGATTATCATGAAAGGTTAGTGAAACTCATCGGGTACTCTGCCACAATATTACTTTGGTGTTATAATTTCAGAATCTCTTATATTCATACCAATCACAACATGAATGGATAAAATTACTCTGTAAGGATATTCTTAATCTCTAGAAAAAAAGAGTTGTCTCATCGTGCGACTAAGTCACCCAACTCCATCGTCGCCAACAGAGGCCTAAAGAAGACTCAACCTAAGAAACACCATCTGATATTTTTTTGTCCTCAATAGTAAAAAACTAGTAACTACCTTGATCAAATCATCATCTACATAGGGTACTTGAATTCCATAACACCTTTAAAATATATTCCTCTGAAACTCATGTAGTGCACTCAACCTGTGTTCATCCATAGCTGGTAATACTAGTTCTATCTGCTACTAAACAGGTGGTTGTATAACATTAAAATATCCAGAAGGAACCACCTCATGTATTGGACAATTTATTGAATCCTCATAACTCAATGGATCATCCTCATGATCACGCAGTAGAATCCTGGTTAAATGTCTTCATTGAAGCATCCGGAAATAAACTATATTATGAACAATTAATTTTAATATCCTAATTGGTGTCTAAGAAGAATATGGAAACCAAAACCCAATCATATATGATTCATTTACCAATGTATTTCTTACATCGAGTTATTATATGGACTGAGTCAAAAATTTGGTTGTCAGAGTCCTAGTGAATTGATGCTTGAGACACAACACCAACTCTAGAGCCCCTAGCTTGAAATCTAATCATCAAATAATTTAACATTTTTTCCATAAATCCAAAACCAAAATTTATAGATATAATATTTTAACTCTTTACCTAAGAAAAAACTGACACCTCTGATACCACTCTATCATACCCTGATCTAGCATGGACTTCCTGGGTAATGTTAAGCTGAGTGTGACTACCCCATGCTAACCTGTAATAGGCCAGGGGTCTGTAAATAGTGTCTAGTAGGCACATCACACAAATGGGAGGCATTATTATAATTTACCATTATGTATATAAAAATCTCTAAGCTCGTAAAATGATGATATATAGAACAAGTCAACTAATACCAATGCATGCATAAAATGTATCACACAATCAGAGTATGAAAAAAGAATTGAAACCGATGAAGGGGGAAAATAAAATCCCACCAAAAACTAAAAGGGGGTCTTAACTACATATAAGTATGGGACAACTATCAAATCCAACACCTGGTAAACACCTTTTTTAATCTACACTAACAAAATATCCACAAAATATCATTCCTCTAAGGAATAAAGTATCTATAATATCATCTTCATAAGACATAACATATTCAAGAAA
This sequence comes from Viscum album, assembly GCA_963277665.1. Lineage (NCBI taxonomy): Eukaryota > Viridiplantae > Streptophyta > Magnoliopsida > Santalales > Viscaceae > Viscum > Viscum album. The sequence continues at coordinate 1,805,211,726 of OY728141.1, forward strand.
ATCCCATATGGGGATGAGTATAACAATACATATTAGGACACCCAGAAATCACTAATCATAACGCATCACAATTAGTCATCTCAGCAAAATATATATTAGTAATATGAGATACAAAGTAATAATAAACCCAGATATACTCATAAAAAAATCCATCTCAAAAGCTCTCAACCAATACTTCAACCTACATGATTCTACTCAAGGCTTCAAGGTAATTCTCAATAGGGAGGGATCAATCACCATGCCATTTTTTCATTGAATACACTCATCCAAGTAGTCATTATTTACTATCCTCACCTAGTTATACTCACTAGACCCCAAAAGATCACACTGTCTAGAATGGAGATCAAACCAAATACCACTGGGGGATGCCACCAACCCAACAAGATCGATATTATAGAGAGGGAATTTATTTCTTATGTATGTTGGTAACACCGATACCATGAACCCCACCTATGAAGGATATGATAGAGGATCCGACCCCAAGATAGATAGAGAAATACTATGAACAATTCAAATAATAACCTATAGAGGGAATCAAATACCATTTATGAGGATGTAATCCCATGATGTACCCTTGTAGGTTTGGACTAAGGAACCATACTCAATTGAACATGGTCTATACTAAGGATATGAAGGTCTCCATTCTGTATCATAGGAAGTGTATTGTGTGTATTAGGGTAGCACAATTTGTCTTTCCAATTGCTTGTCAACATGCATGTCACCATCTCACATGGCTTGTAAACCTCCATATACACAACATGTCATTAAGGGTTAAACAACATATAAGGTTTGGTAAGGCACTCAACATGTTCCCTAACCAAGCACATGTACACATGGTTGTACCCATGTACTTTGGGTCATGCAAGTGTACATCGGTCGTGTCCGAGTACTGAGTCATTCCCATGTACTTTACATGTGCTCAGGTTTATGGATGTGTATATTCCCTTGTATCCTCTCAGAAACAAGGAGAGGTTACATTGTGGGGTCACACGAGATGTGGTAGGGTGCACACGGCATGTGGTCCTTAAAATTCAGCGGAAACCCTAATGCCACATCCACATATCCCACATTACATCTATCTCCATATTACCCACCAATATTGTAGGATCCTCATAAACCTACAATTACCTTCACACACACACCCATGTTGTCCTCTCCTAAGGATATTTTTCCAATATCACCTAGAGATTTGGGATTTTGTCCATCTAATACTCTCCTTCACTATTAGATTGAATCTTAATAATAAATATAGTTTGAGAACCCTTTTTCACTCATCTAAACCACTACAAGACAACTGGGAATATGTGGATCTCAAATTTAGTAATAATCTATCTCTGATAATTGATATTCATCATTTTACCTCAATCATACCCTCGATCACAAACTACACCTGTGGTATCAATCCATTACATTGATTAACAGTTTATAATGATCAAATACCAAGTATTAATCGAACCAAGGGACAAATAAATTTTTAGTCATGAATGTGACAGGAAATGGGACGATAGGAACAATCTATAAAATGTGGAACAATCCTATGCAATTTTCAAGTGGGCCTCGATTTATTTATGATAGAATGAAAAATTAAGAAGCATGATATAATAAAATAAATCAATTGTAAAATAAATCAATAATTAATGTATGAATAATTTTTTTGTCAGTGTAATTGATCCATGTTCAACATGGGATACCAAAATGAGAAGAACCCACATAAATGAAATATCCAACCCTTAGAATGGTTTGATCTCAATTGAAGAATAGTACTACGTCGTCATCGTTTGAAAGATCTACGAACCCTGCTACACACCGATCATCAAACCATAATCCTTTAATCATTCCTCCATTAATGATCCTCCAATGGATCCTCTCAAAGTCTAAAGGGTTATAATGAAAACCTTTAGATTTACCCATAATTTGGTATTTATATAGGATGGATTATGTAATGTAAATTGAAAAAATTAATAAACTAATATTATTTATTTATTTATTTATTTATTTATTGGGCCACAATTGCGCTCAACTCAAGCATTTAACACACTCCAATGTTATATCATTCATAAGGTGAGGCCCACATTTAAGACCCAATAGTAGTCTTATATTCTTTTTATCTAAGCCCCCATTTGAGAGTTATTCCACTATTTAAGGAAAACGATGTGCGTGTGATTTTAACATATTTAATATTTTTCATTATTTGGCTCATCAGGACATGGAATATCATGTCATCATAGGGTCTAGATCCAAATATTATTACTAGATATATTTTAAATCATTAAATAAAAAAATAGAGATGTTACATATCATACCTCTCATTTCATTATACCTTTGATGACAACAAAGGGAAAAATATATCATTCATTATTTTAAGGTAATAATATTATAAATTAATATTTTATTAAAAAAAATTATTATTATAAATTATCATTAATTGATGTTTTGATTCAGGAGTAGGTTCACCAAAGGAGGTTCTAAATTAACCATAAAATTGACCAAACATTAAATAATCACTCATTTATTATTCTTATAAAAAGAATTAGGTATGATAATCATTTTTATTCCACAATTTGAGTAAATCTGAATTTTGTGGTATAAATATAGTTTTTTATGATAAAATGAAATGAAACTCTAGAATTGGGATGGGTTTTATGGTTTCATAATACAGTGAAATTTTCAATCCATTTTAAAAATTTAATATAATAAATATAAATTTATTTATAATTTTAAAAATTATAATTATTAAATTTATTATCCTTATTTTTTCAAATATTAAAAAAACATATTATGTGTCCATGATATAAAAAATAGATTCAATGCCACTGTGGTCAACCCTATCAACTAGATTATCGTAAAATGAGATTTATGGTGTTTTGAATACTTTTAATAACTTACCCACAATATCACGATAAATCATTATTTTAATTATAAAACACACAAATAACACAAATAAACTTTGATTCATTTCATTTAAACTCAGATGTTACAAATAACAAAACATTTAATTAAAATGGTATCCCCTTATGTATTTTCATATGACATGATATATTCTAAAACAAATAAAAAACCATTATTTACAAAAAAAATATATGAAAATACAATATATAAATAGAAAATAATTTTAGATTAAATAAAAAAAATTACTGATTGGGGATAACCCATTACCAATAATTAAATAGAGTTAATATTACAAATATAATGGACATATTGTAAGTCAAAAAACATAATGCATTCTAAAAATAGAATATATATATTAAAGTCATGATGAATATTGATAATATAATATATATTAAATATTAGATGTCAAAAAATGTTTTAAGAAATAAATTTCAAATTGATTACTAAAAACATAATTCATGTTTCAAATATTCATATTTTATATACAAATAAAATGAATATTTCATATTTAATATATAAAGAATGTGTGTTTCATGTTTTATATATTCAGAATTTATATTTCATATTGCATGTATTTGGATTAAAGATTACAAATTAAATATTGCAATATTCCTTAAAAAATAACTCATATTTCATAAATATGGAATAAATAAAATGAATATAAAATTTTTGGTAGAGAATTCATCTGGAATATACTCATAATAATCCTAATTCATATTGAATATTAAAAACATAATTCATATTCGATATTAGACATATAATGCATACCGTATATATTCATATTGAATATTATCAAAAAATGAATATTTAATATTAAAAACATAATGAATATTACATGTACTTATATTTCATATTAATATCAATTAATATTGAATATTACTTACATTCATATCTCATATTAAAAGAGTATGCATTATTCTAGAAACTTTTTTTCATTTTGTTTCATATACTTATACTAAAATTAATTATTACCACTTATAAATAATAAATCGACGAAAATAAATTCCATAATATGAATCATCATTTTCAAATTATAATATATGATCCATTTTATTCATAGTATTATTGAATAGTAAACATGGTATATGTTTATCACTGTGGTAATGGGTAAAATGGGAAAAAAGAGACAAAAAAATATGGTATAAGGTCTAAAAATCAATCCAAAACTATCATTTATTTCACTAGATGATTGTATTCCAACTAGAATTCTCATGGATTTAAATGGATTCCCAATTTTTGCAACCTTACTTTTATTAAACACTTTATATTACTTGAAGTAATAGATAATTACAAAATATAACCCTCTCTTAATTATTATTTTTTTCATAATAAAAATATAGGGAAAATGGATCTATGGATGAAATTAAATGATACAATATATAATGAACTATTTTTATTTTTTAAATAAATTTGTTTTACATTTTTATAGATGTTATAATAACCTTGAATTCTTACGAAACATTTTTGAATATAATAATGAAATTATGTTAATTGTTTTAAAAAAATTACATGATGTGTTTTGGATGATATTTGTAATTCCATTAATACTATAGATAGTTAAAAATGATATGTTATGTTGAGAGTGTTTATATTCATCTTTAATTATTATCTTGATTCCTTTAATATAAATATATTAGATTAGTCATTAAAATGACATAAAATGTTATTTAGTTTTTAAAATTATTCTAAATCATTATAAAATCATAACAACCCAATGATAACTAAAATGGATGTGAAATTTTTGAGGATATATTTAATTGTCCATGTATGTGCCACTTGAAATTTTTAATATTACTTTCATGAACCTTGTAGATTGAAATTTTTTGTTATAATAGTTGAGGTTTAAAGGGTTAGTGAGGGGATTAAACTAAGAGATATGGTTTAAAATTTCACCAAATATAGTATAAATTTTATTTGATGGATTTTCTATGACATTATACTTATTATAATATAATTAATGTGACATTGGAGACATTTTATATGAATTAAACACATATTATATATTAATATTTCATGTATTTAAAATACTATCACCCACCACACTTATAAAAGTTTATCTCATATCTTCTCCTAATAACACATATTAAGATATTTAGATTGACCAGAATAAGAAAAATTACATTTACAACCTTCCACTACATTTCCAAATGAATTTGGTCTCACCAAAAGACCAATCAAGAAGGCTTCTGGTGTAATTAGAATGATGTTTCTCAAAAAAGAGGTATAACTCTTATTCTTATATTTTCATGTTTATTTTTTCTTCTAACTCTTTAAAAAACTATAACCATGATTATATGATAACCGCAATATATTAAATATACTTAATTGTAATTGTTTGTGGCCAAAAATGTTTTCATATCCTTTTCCATCCTATGGGAAATGAAAAGGTTGTTCGTGTGTACATGTCGACTACCACCTTTATAAAGTGATGTGTTTCATTTCTCACCACCACCACACAAGTTTGGTTATTATGAAATATATAAATAATACATATGTTATTAATGAAATAATAATTGTTTTTTAAAGATATTACATTACATTCCTTCTTACCTTTCCATCTTTTATAAAATGATAACTTTGTTTGTGTGTACGAGTGGATAACCACCCCAAAAATGAAATGATATTTTTTTATCATGTTTTCATTTCATAGATGGTGAAAAAATTTATTTATTATTATTAAATTATAATTTATTCATTATTAATATTCTATAGATTATATAACCATGACCCCTTTTGACCATTCTCAACCTACCGATTTTGTTTTTGGAATATGAATCGAACAGCCTCAAAAAATCTGATGTAAACTTAATAGATTTATTAAAAACATAATTCATAGTAATCAATGAGATAAAATGAATAATGAAAATGTAATGGAAAAGAAAATGGTTTTTTAATCTGGTATAAATCTAATATATCTTTATTATTCATGAGTTAGAGAACATATTAAATGATTTGGGCTCTATTGAAGGGATTTCTTATCTTAATTACCTTTCTTCACAACTCATATAATGTTCACCACCTATTTTATTTTGTGTATTGATCAGGGCAGAGGTCATAATGGAAATAAAAATATCATTACTGAAACAACACTAGTATCATAATAAATATTTGATATGCATTAAAGCTATTAAAGATATTCTAATGGATTATTTGGTGTCCAAAACTATTAGGAACACATAATAAAAATGATGATTGAAAAATGATAGTGTTTTCCTAGTAGTGATGTGAATTTCATTGTAAATTTTATTAAAAACTAAACTATATTATTAGAAGAGATATGCTTTAAAGGTTATCAAGTTAAAATTCACTGAAACTACAAAGGGCATGTGAAGATCAATGAAATGAATTCGTATCACCATAAAATTAATTTATTAGAAGTGTCGTAATATTCCTCAAGAATTAAAACTTCTCCCATGTCTAGTCGTTCTTTTCCTCAATACGTGTGATCAAAGATAGTAAATTAAATTAGAATTAAAATTTTGAAGATCACGAAAGAAATGATATAATGATAGTTGAAATCCCTTAATAAATTAAGCGTACAACATTTTTAAAATTTAATGATCCATGAACCTATTTAAAAGTGAGTATAATAAGAAAAGATAATAATATATGACATATCATCTGTCTCAAAAAAAAATTATCTTCTTGCCTCCTTCAATAATCTACATTAAAAAATAATGGAACTCATGCCAGTGTTTTCCATGAAAAATTGTTCTTCCACTATAACATCTTATTACCACATTTCAAGTACTTTATTCCCCTAATTTTGGGTTCCCTTTTTGGTTTAATGTGCATCAGTCCTTTTGATTATGGGGAATGTTTTTCTGAGAAAATTTCCAATGGTTCAAAGATGTTTGTTTATTTTAATTATTGGATTCGATTTATAAATGTTTCAATGGAATAGGAGAATTTCATTTGGGGTCCAGGATGAATTGGGTGTTTTTATATTTTCTCCTACGGAACCTAGTTATCTCAATTCTTATAGAACACATTCATGTCATAAACTTGTTACACGAAATAAATATGATTCTAAGATAATATCATGAACTAGTTCATAGTGTCAAAAGTTTAAAAGATGTAAAACTGATTCATTTAATGAAAAGGTCTATTGGTGTTTTATCTAACCTGAGGTGATTCATTTTTATTCTTTTTTTAATACTAAAATTTACATCATGAATGGGATTCATGTCATGAAATTTTTGGGAACAGATTTTTTTATCGCATTGCATATATGATTCTTTTCTGATTCAAAATTTAGGATTCTATATCAAACCCTAGTGAACTTCCAAGTGATTTTTGGTGTCTCTTCCCCTTTTACATCACTATATTTGTAATTCAATCTCTATATTGTTCATGTCGCTTCTCCTTGTTAAGTGGCCTTTTTTATTCATTGATTTCATTGGTCAAGGAAGTGTTGTGGTGGTAATTTGTTGGATTCATCAACCATGTGGTAACATTTTTTGTTCCATTCTAGATATGTTTTATGATATTTTTCAAGAGGCTAACCCTCATATTGGTTATAGTGCGGCATGTGGTTCCTTTGAGGTATGTATGACTTAACCTCTCCACTATACTTTTTTGTTATGGAATACGATTCTAAAGTGTGAGAATCATTGATAAAGATTACAATTTTTTTCTTCATTCTCATGGTTTTTGATCCCATCATTCTTTGTGGGTGAACTGAGTTTTTGGTAGGTGGTTCTATCTCTATCCTATGTTGAATGAAAATTATTGATCTAGTTTTATCAATTAATTGGAAGTATTGATTTGTGTGTTTGTAAACATGTTTTTTTTTTAAAATGTTTTTTTCCACTATTTTGGTTAAAGAAAAGGTATTTTCAAATCATTGTGAAAATGTTGTTTCCCCTATTTTAGTTGTCATTTTTTTGAATTTGTACTTTTGGTTGTCTTTAGTCCTTGATTTATATTGTTTTAATTATATTCATTCAGTGTTATAGAATATATTTTCTTATTTATTCATCTTTAGTTTCTCTTTAATTTATATATATATAAGCCATATTTTCTTCATAAATTTGGATAATGTTATTACAGTAGTTGTTGTCTGATGCCCGGGTGTTGGTCGCTAGCTTATTAATAATGAGAATTACCTTCATGAAAGTGGTAGATCGGGTGGGTTGTCTAGTTTGATGGTAACCTGGATTCGCACGTTAAAACTTCCTATCAATTATGGAATGTCATCATGACTCCTAATATTGGGACATATGGTAGAATAAAGATAGGTTTTTTAAAACATGATAGGTAGGTTTTCGTGAGTGTCTTTCTTTCTCTTATCGTGTTGAGACTCAATATACCATGGGATGTTTGGATGTATGTCTTCTATGTCAATTTTACGATCTTAATCTCAATATTACTTATGGATTTTTTGTTTGAACTGGTATTTTTCTATTTTTTGTTTCTTTTTTTAGTTTTTGGTGTGTAGTGACATGCCTTCAAGATGTATTACATGGGTTCAACTGGAGGATGTAGAGGATTATTTCCAAGGAAATACACTCCTATATCAGAATTTTTTTGAGGTTATCATTTGACTAGTTAGTGTCAGGGACCAAACATTACCACAATTACATAACATTTTTTTTGAGGTATGACCAACAGATAGAGGATAATGCAATCGATCGCGGGTGTTCTTTTGTGAGAACAAAGCATCCATTAAGGTTAAAATGAGCACAAATATATTGATTAATATCTAAAAAAGATTAATCAAATCTTGAACATCAGGGATACACCTAAAAATATCAATTTTAAGTATGAAACATTTATACATGAGGGACCCAACAGGCTATGGTGGGATTCCATGGAACATGAAGATAGGAACATAGGTTTGGACTATAAACATTTCATGAACCACTTCTTCTAATAGTTGTAACCATAGTCTATTATGACAGATATGTCTCTATATTTAATATAGTTATAGTAGGGATAGTTAATAGTGTTATCATGTATGTGAAGATAGATTTGTTTTGGTTCGGAGGTAGTGAAGAATGATCAGATCATGGATCCAAAGTACCCACAAGGTTTGTGTCTAGATATAATATCACATTTATACATGCAGATGATTTATACATAAGAGGATATTCTATATAGTGAAATGATGATGGAGATGGATATGGTAGGAATTCTTGAATCTTATATAACTTCTTTTCCACGAAGTTCTATATTTAGTGGAGTGCATGAGAAGAAGAGGAAGTCTCATGATCGTCACAGGGGTGGTGGAGGTGGTTCTCAATAGTGGGACTCTACTGTACCATAAATTACATCTATTAGTGTCGAACTAACTTGTTATCAGTGTGGTGAGTTTGGGAACACTTGGTGTTCTTGTTCTATGCTAGAAAATCTGAGAAATTGTTTTGTATTCTATGTCCATGTATAGAAAATATTTCTGGTTATATCCATTCCTCACTACGGTCAAGGATCATCAGCTCCAAAGGACACAATGAAATAGTTTCATGCCTCAAGGTCTATATGGATCCATCAACAATATTCAATATTGAGTCACCTTCATATAGTGGATGAGTTTCAGATGGAATTTGGCGCAAGTCCAACCATAGTGAGAGGTACCATATTTATTGAAACATCTTTAGATACTGCTTTATTTGATAATGGTTCCTCTATGTCATTTACATATGCCTATTTTTTGTGATATTAATCAATCAATGGAGATAATTACCCCCTTTCTAGAGTTATTGACACCTCTTGGGAATAGTAATTTGAATGGGTTTTGGTGTCATTTCTCTCTATTGATAGTCTATGTGGAGTAAGTTTATGCTTTCTTCATTCTCAATCTGGATCTGATTAACATTTTCATCAATATTTATTGTCTTATCAATGATAGTACAAATTCTTTTTGTCATCTCTAGTGTGACTTTCATCTTACGATAGGTGGGAGATCATGTTTTTTTCATGGAGAGTGGGATCTGAGGTCTAGTTATAAATGACCTTTCCCCCCGTAACCTAGAATTTTTTTATCTTTTGTTGTAGTTTATCCCAATATTGTTTTCTCTATTGGTGATATTCCATTAGTTGTCTTGTGTTTTCTCAATTTATTTCCAAATAAATCTTTATTATACTTCTAGAGAGGGATTTGTATTTTACCATTGATTTAGAGGTCATCATGCATTCCATCTCGACAAGCTCTTATAGCATCGATCCAGTGGATCTAAAAGAGGTCAAGATTCACTTGGATGATTAAATGGTGATGTTTTTCCCTATTATTTCACCATGGGAATCCCTTGTGCTCTTTTCTAAGAAGGTTGATGGATCACTTAGTTTGGGCATGGACTATAAGAAGTTGAACTATGTGATGGTTAATAATATGTATCGTTTCCCCCATGGGGATTATTATTTTGACTAGTTATATAGGGAGAAGTGGGTTTTAAAGATTGATCATTGGTAGGGCTGTCAACAACTTAGGGTTTGGGAGTCTTATTTATGGAAGAAAGATATTAATAATATTTATGTTCATTATAAATATATTTTAATTCCATTTATTTTGACTAATTATCCTACAATTTTTATGGATTTGATGATTGATATATTCCATCGATCTCTCAACACATTTTTTGTAGTGTTCAAGGATGATATTTTGGTTTATTCGAGGTCTCTGTGTGAATAGAAGAACAATCTATGTTAGGTTCTGTAAATACTGATAAGTCAACCTTTGTATTGAAAACATTTGAAATGAAATTTTTGAATGAAATAGGTGAAAGTATTGGGTCATAAGTTTTTTGAACATATCCTATCAGTTGTTCTTGATAAGGTGAATCCATTATTTTTATGGGAGGATTCACATTATGTATTTCAGATTTAGATATTCCTTTTTCTTGTTGGGACTATCGTGGGTTCTTATAGTATTTCTCAAAGTTGGTGTCACCTTTGACTCCTCTTACCAAGAAAGGGGTGACGTTCCCATGGGACGAAACATTTCATTATTTATTTGATGAACTGAAATAGATTATAAAATTGTATCATGTTCTGTACATACTTATTAAAGATAAGGTTCATGTTATAGACCATGATGCTTCAACTTCTAGTCTAGGATACATGCTTATGGGGGGTGATCATGTTGTAGCCTATGGATCTATTCATCTTCGGTCGCATGATAAGAAATTACGTACTCCTAATTTAGATCATACAATATTCATTCACGAGGTTATGTTTTGGGACACTAACTTTTTTTAGAGATATTCAAATTCTTTTCTAACCATAAGAGTATGAGTTGTATACTTTCTCAGAAGGATTAGAATTTCAAATAAATATAGTGGGTGTAATACCTTAAAATTTTCAACTGCAACATCACCTACACCTCAGGAAGTGGGATGTTTTCACTGATGCTCTTAGCAAGAAAGTATCATCATAGTCTATCATGGAATTGAATGAAGAGTGTAATTTGGTGGGAATAATCACCCACTTTCATTTGGAATATTATGAGGATGGTTCGAGTGAGGTTATGACTACTATTTAGATATCATAATATATCATTGAGTCTATTCAATAGTTTCAGCATTTAGATAATTATTTTATGGAAATTTTAGAAACCAATTATGGTGGAGGTAACATTTTTGGTTGGTCACTCCCTTCAGATGATATTCTCGTCTTTAGATATTTTTTATTCATCCCAGTATCCTATGTGGATATCAGTTTTGTATCACATTCATTGTTATTTGTGATCTACTCATCTAGGAACTATTAATATGTATTATGAAATGAGACCGTGATTATGTTGTCTTGGTATGAAGCATGACATTTTAGATTATGTGTCCCATTGTTACACCTACCAACAGATAAAGTCCGAGAATTTAAAACCTCTTGTTTTCCAAAGCCCCTTAAGGTTTCCAGTTTAGAAATTGGATTGGGTGTCCATAGAATTTTTTGTTGTATTAACATGGAATCATCGATAGAAGAATGTTATTTGGGTGGTGATTGATCAGTTTATGAAATCAGATCATTTCAATATGATTAGGGCGACCATTAAAGTTTATGATCTAGGAATGGTTTATGTGTAGGACGTTTGGATGTTATATGGGGTTCCCTCTTCCATTATGGTGAAAGTTATCCTAGATCTGAATATAATTTATATTAGACTCTCTAAGAGGTAAGGGGACTCAGTTCGGGTTTACTATAGAATATCATCCACAAAGAGACGGTCCAATGGAGAATTCTATTCAAATACTACAGGATATATAGTTTTCCTATGTCTTGGATTTTGGTTGATCATAGAACAACCATCTTGGACTATTCAAGTTATCATATAATAAAATTTTCCAGTTTTTGATTAGAATGGTTCCCTTCAAGGTTTTGTATTGTTGTTCTTGTAGATCACCTATATATTGGGAAGAGGTGGTTGAGGCCCCTCTTGTAGGATCAGGTCTTCTTCAAGAGATATTGATGAGTATTCAATATATATGTTGACATCTGGTTATAGTTTTGTGTCAACAAAAATCATATACAGATCATAAACGCGATCATTTATATTTTTTATTTTTTGATTAGATTTTATTGATGGTTTCTCCATGGTAGGATCAATATATTTTTGGAAAATAGGGAACACTGGCACTGAGTTATGATGGACAATTATAGGTTACCAAGCGTCTTGGTTAGGATTCTTATAAGTGGGAATTACCGCTCAGTTGAAATGTATTCATGATGTTTTCCACATATCTTTTATTAGGTAGTATCATCCATATCTGTCACATGTTCATAGTAGAGTAGAGGTTAATTTAGAGCTACACATTTCCACGGTAGAGCATCCCATGGAGATCAATGATTCTTATGTGAAGTTATTGTGTGGGAATAATATCTTGTTGGTCAAATTTTTATGATGTTTTTTATCTGATTCTCTCGAGACCTGGGAGTGTGAGATGTTAGTGAGAGAGTAGTAGCCTCACCTCTTTCTCAATCACACTTCTCCACATGACTTATTGAGGATGTAAATTCTTATTATTTGGTTATTTTAATACCTTTTTACCACATTTTAGGAACATCTTTCCCTTCTGTTGGTTTCCCTTTTTAGATAATTTTAGTATTTTTGAGGAGGAAGAGTATTTTTAAAAGAAAATGACCAAAATATCATGGATGCATAATTTGTTTTTAATTAATTGAGTCTTAGTATAAATGTTTCAAAGTCTCGATACCATGTCGTTTGGGGTCCGGGTTGAGCTGGGGGTTTTCATTTTTTTCCTATAGAACCTATATATCGAACCACCTATCAGAAACTTTCGCATCATGAACTTATTACACTATGTGAATTTGTTTCCAAGAAAATTTCATAAACTAATTTATAGTTTGAAATTTCAAAAATCATTCAAAACGGTTCACACCATGAATAGTTCGATTAGTCCATAACTAAATCTGATGTGGTTCCTTTTTCAGTGTGTTTTGTAAATCATGATATTTTTATCATAAAAGGGAATCATATACTAAATTTTTCAGGACTGGTGGTTTTTTTCACACTGTACATGTTATTATTTTCACATTTGGCTTGTAGGAATATATATTTACAACTAGGGATCTTCCAGGTGATTTAGCGTGTCTCCTCCCCTTTCAGAATTCTCTGTTTGGTAATCAATCTCTGTGGTGGTCGCATCACTTCTCATTGGGAAGCATCTGTTCTTCTTCTTTATTTTCATTGGTTATGTTAGTGTCGTGGAATTTTATTTTTTGGATGTTTAAAACATGTGGTAATGCTTTTCTTGAACCATTCTAGATATGTGGTTTGATCTTCTCCCAAATACTAAACATTATATTGTTTGTGTTGCGGTTTTTAAATCCTTTGAGGTATGTGTAACACCACCAGTTTCCATGGTATGTTTCTCTTTGAATAATACTCTAGAGTGTGTTGAACGCAACTATGAGTTCTAACACACCACAAAAGGCAAACCAGCTGTTATGAATAGTAATACCCACTTTTTGAAATTTTTTAAATTTTATCTTTAAAAATGGACTTCATTTTTGGATTCGGAATATCGAAATTAGCCTACGGTGAATTTTTGTTATTTTTCTGAAAACTTTCAATTTTTGATCAATAGTGAAAAACACTGAGTCACATTTTAAAACCAAATTTTTATTTAAATAATTTTTTATTTTATTTAAATTAGGTCAAAATAGGTACATAATACCTATATAAGTTCAATTAAATTCATTGGAGTTAGTTTATTATAATTTTAGATATATAAAAATTTTATTGAAATTTTTACAGTCTTTTACTGACCTCCTATGAGTATTTAAAAATTTACATAAAACATAATTTTACCATTTCTATGAGTTGAATTTCAAAAATACAAGAGACATGGTTGATTCCAGTAAGTAAAATGTGGTTCAATAAGACAAAAATAAGTTTTGGTGAATACTAACTTTTTTCTTTTATTTACCATTGTTAAAAGTAAATTGGGTAATTAAGGGTATAAATGATATTATTATTACCCTAACACATATCCTAATTCTATTAGATAAGTTTAATTCGACTAAAAACAACCTTAGGAATATAATATTATCCTTTATGTCCAATTAGCTTAGATTAAGACATTTATTATTATTTTTTTTTAAGAAGAGTTTAAAGAGGTAAAATCAATTTTTAATAACTAAAACATTTTTCATATAGGGTTATAAATAAGATAAATTCGACTATAAATATTAATTAGAAAGATAAATAGATTTCATACATTATTTATTTTTATTTTTATTTTTTATACGTTAAATAATTTAATTTATTTATGACACAATGATGATGCAGTAATTACCTAATTAATGGAATATTAAAATAATTGATATTATAAATATCCAAATAAATGTAATTTGAGACTTTTTATTAATTAAACTAATTTTATGTGTCAATATCACATGTTAGGGTTGTTTATATGAATTTTGATCTATGTATAAATGCTGTTATGATTTTAACAAAAAAACAAATACCAAATTGTTTCAAAATTTACAGAAAATAGTTTTTAAAACAGATATAATATTATTAATTGATATAATTGTCCTAAAAATCTATGGATCAGAAAGAAGACTTATATAATAATATATATGATATTAATGAACCAATTGGGGTTCTATTGTAGTTTATAGTATGTTTATTAACCATATTTTGTAAGAATACAAGAAGACACTGTAAAGGTGAAATTATTTAACTTAGAGTTAAATCTAAATGATAAGGTTAAAATGGTAACCTAAACATGTCTAAAACCTATTTTTTTAAAATATTTATACCCATCCCCACCCTATCCTCAAAATAAGACACTTTGGAACCATTATAAACCAAATATGAATTTATTATAAAATAATATGTTAAGTCTTCCTAAGGTGCCCCTCACCCCTCTTATAAAAGGGAACTCCCCCTTCTCTCTAATTCACACCTTCAAATCCATTTTTCATGGACAAAGCCTGACCAAATACCCTCTCAACTGTCCTCCCTTCATCCTATTGAACTTAATTTCGTCTTAAAGCCAATCTATGGAGTCCTGTTGATCAAATCAAAAGGAAGAACCTGAAGAAGAGGTAAATATTTCATCACCTCTTTCATGTTCCTTTCTTCTTCCACTTCCTATTTATTTGTAGTTTCAATTATAAAATAATATCAATAGTATCCTCTATATTGTGATGTTATTATAAATATGGTACAACCGGATTCATTATTCTATCCATCCCTTGAATGACATGTCACCATACGTGCGTACGCACGACAGAGCTTCTCCACGTCGTGGTGTAATTGTTATTCAATACATTATTATTTGGATGGGTATAATAATGATCTGTAATTAATGTAAATAATAAATATAAGAAGATAATGATTTCGTATATATGATATACCATCCAATTATATATTATTTTAATATCAAAATAATGATGTTGTCACTCGTGCGTACGTACGGATTATCATCACCACGAACACGATGAGATTCGTTCCCCATCATATCCATTGAAAATTAATATTCATTATATGATTAAAAATAATGTTTAAAGACTTGATATCATTCCTGATATTAATAAGATACATTCCAGTCATAAAAAATATGACTCACATAACAACGAATATAAAGGAAAATGAATATGTTAACAGCCGAAAAACGATAATACTAATATATTATTAACCAAGAAATTTTAAAAGATCATATATGATATCATATTAATTTAAATGATTATTGCATGATTTAATAACAATTATTTCACCGTTATACAAGAGGTTAACCTACCCTCAACCAAGGAAAAGTACAAGGTAAGGGTTAATTCTAAAATCTCTTCATTATCGGAAGCTGTTTTTATGTAATTATCTACTGGGACCTCTTTATCATCCACATCTATGTTTTTTAAAAATGTATTCCAAAGAATTGTTACTATTTACTATAATATGGGTTAAAGTCATTTATACCATTGTATAAATTTATAATAAATGTTTTTAGGAGAATCTTTCAGTCATTTTCCAAACAAGGTACTTTATGACCTTTTCGACAAAATTAATGTAAGAATGTTTTTTAACTTATACTTCGGGTGAAGCTATTTTCTTCTGTTATAACTTTGTCGAAGCTTCCCTTACAAGATTATAAGTATATTTTCAATATAAATGTTTTCTTTATAATTATGTGACTCTAATATGATTTCAAAATAGGAAGAGATATTTCTCTAAAAAAATGTTTTGATTTCATCTATGTCAACATCCTTTGATGTATTGTAAGATTATTTGAAATTGATTTATTATGATACAAAACATCCATATAGTATTAAAGGTTTTGTGATATGTTTGAATATGGATGTGTTATTTCATACAATTCATGGTTTATAGATAATGTATTGACATTTCGTATGCTAGTATTAATACGAATGTTTATGTTATATTTCAACCTCTTCTTAGGATGAATGTATTAGACTAGTATGTTTTGGGTTGTGGACTGGTAAAAGTAAACCCTCCGGGTTGGGGTCTGGTTACAGTAGACCCTCCGGGATGGAGTCCAGTTACAGTGGCTCTCCGGGATGGAGTCCAGTTACATAGGCTAACCCGGATGGAGTCCGGTTATAGAGGCTCTCTAGGTTTGGGTCCGGTTACAGTTATCCCCTAGGTCCTTACACAAGGCCTTGACACAGAAATTAAAGTCTGACATTATGAATTCCATCATTATGAATGTGGCTATTGATATTGCATGTGATTATTTGACTAGTAGAATATTCATGTGACTAAGTAAAAATTTCATTATTTTGATTTTATCTTTTCCATATTATGATGATGTTCAAGTTTAGAAGAATTTTGTTTTAGTTATAAACATTGCCTTAAATGTTTATGCTTATTTATTAATGTTTTTTCTATATTGTTATCTTTACTGAGCATTTGAGCTCACCCCTTTCTATGTTTTATTTTTTCCAGGATGTGAAGATGTGTATTATGATTGACCTGTAGGGATAGTATATGGGATCTCAGGGTTGTCTATGTAAACAATGTTGATGTAGTTATACATTTTATGATGTAATGGAAACCTTATGAATGTATCTAGTACTTCCAAGGATACTAATCTAATCGGTCGTTCGAGACCTGATCTTTTTTGATCATTCTAATGATACGTAATAATGCACTGACTCTGGGCTTTTGGGGTTGGGGCGTTACAATATGTGTGACCTAACCACTCTATAGAGAATTATTATTTAGAAATAAAATTAGAATATGTGATAATCCTTGATCGGGACTCCACTTATTAATGTATGATCCATCTGACATTTGTGGATCCAATTACATTTGGTGTTCCACCTGGGTATGAGGTAGGTGTTTTTAATGACACAAACTTTTATCGATGAAATTTCTCCCTTCTTATAGTAATGTCACAATCTTATAAAATCACATTAGGAAACAAAATGCCACATTATCCTTAAAATAATACTATGTGACATTTAAATAAAAATTTTCCACTCCTATGATTTGATTTTTGAAAATCTAACATACATGGTTGTGATCAGTTAGATAGTTGGAGTCCGATAGGAATAACTTTTTTTTTGTGAATAGTAACCTATCCTTATGAATAGTAACATACCCTTATGAATAGTTATATGAACCTTAGGAATAGTAAAATTCTAAGAGAATTGTAACCTTACCCAGGAATGTATGTATAAAATTTAGGAATCTTATAAGAGACAATATGACTATGGTAAAACTATTGGTATTTTGATAAGCCACAAATAATTAATATTATTAATTAATTAATATATAAAATACTTATTTTCCTAAAAAATTTCTATAAAATTAAAATTTTTATTTCATCTGGTTTTATGATAATTTTCTAATACATTATGTAATTTTTAAAAGCATTATAAAACGAGTTTTAATTTTTAATTTTTAATTTTTCAAGTAAATTATGATGTTAATTAGAAATTAAATTAATCATATTTATAAAATAATTTTTCAAAAATGGATATCATTTTTGGATTCTACACATTGGAAAAAAAATTGGGTGAATTGTTGAGATTTTTTTGAAATACTTGAATTTTATGATGAATAGTGAAATACCAGAATTTACCAAATAAGCTATATACAATAATTATAGAGTCATAGATGATTTTCTACTTATGTAAGACCAATTGGTTATAAATAACTTGATATATTTTTTTTATTTAGTCCTGTAATCATCACTATTTATTTTTCTTTAGGGATATAATAAGTTAATGAATATAGTGTTGTGAAAACCCCTCTCCCCTCCACTTTAGCTACCACCCCTCACACACTCATATCTTCACACCTCTCCATCTTCAATACCTATCCAAATTCTTCTCAATGATATTCCCTATCCCCTACATCAAGTAAAACATCCCTTGGTATTATTAAAACTCAAAAACCTCTTCCCTTAAGTGGCTCTCAATGAAGATAACTTCAAGAGGTAATTTCTCTTTCTTTTCATTCAATTTACTTTCAAATTCCATTTATTTTCTTCTATTATCCTCATATTCTATTATCCAAATTTCGTTATAACTACATTATTATTTATATAATGTTATAATATCTTGTTAATGGAATATTATTCATTATAATCTTCCCTCTCTCACTGTGTTTATAAAAATTAAATCGTTGCATGTGATGTGTTGGTTTATATACATCATGGGTGATGCACTTCCATTTTCCTTCAACACTTTAAAGGCTATGAATTAAACCATTAAATTGTTGAATCCAGATTTAATTATTTAATTTTAAACCCCTTTAATTTTCATGATGCAACATTTATTCACAATACTAATTGATAAAACAAAACACGTTTGTTGTGAACCAAAAAACCTCCCAAATTAACCTAAAACAATCTTCAATAAATTTTAACAAATGGTTAATCCATGAGGTATATAAAAAAATTCATTATAAGTTCATTTAGACTACTTTTATATCATTAATAACATGTAATTTATGTTGTGGATGTTTATACTTGTTCTACATGAACATCCATTCATGACTACAAGTGAACAATTCATGAAAACTAATAAAAAGAACACTCCCGAACAATGGATTAAAACTTTATAACTCATCAAAAGCACCATAAAAGAACATAATGAATCAATAATGAACCATATTCATGTATAAAAGGATATTGTATTGTTAATTAATGAACATAATGTAATTATACAGGACAAGAAAGTGAAGAAGGTGTTCAGATACAAGGTAAGGAGAAATTCTCAAACCCAGCATTCTTTTTATAGGTTCTCCCTCTTTCACTCCATTTTTTCGGTATGGTTACCCCTTAAAAATAATTAGTCCATCATTATCTTACGTTATCTGGGATATAAATTTTTCCCTCAACTTTTTTTGTCAAACTCAATTTTTTCCAAAAGAACCTGTCTTTCAAAAACACACCTTTTACTTCTCACTCAAGGTTGATTGTCCTTATATCAAGTATGTTATTCCTTCATTCTTTTGGGAACCCAAAGTTTATTAATTTTTTCATATGAGATGAAATACGTTCCATTACATGGTTTAATTCTATTCATGATTGATATATTTTCTATGTGGAATGAATGATAATAAAAATGTTATGATCTAATTGGTGCGCCTGGAAATTTATAGCGCAATATGAATGTTTGAATGCGACGGGTGTTGCCAGAATTATACAGCGCTCCAATTAATTAGGTTATTTGATGTATCTCATTATTTAAAGATAAATTATGTGTGAAACTAATTCTATCTTTGTTCATAAGTATGTGTGGTAGTTAAAAACTTTAACATGATATATTTTTTATGCATTTCCAAATTCCACGCCTTCTCTTAATGTTTCATCCCATTATTATTATTATATTCTCATGTAAGAATGATAATGAATGTATTAATACCATATATTGTTGTTTAATGTTCCTATATATACCCTTACTAGAATTTTATCTCACCCCTTTCTTATTTATATCCCCAGGTGACTAAATGTACCAAGGAGAGGTCAATAGCCTATAAAAAGCAAGGGAATAAGGAATTATATAAATGTTTTGTGGTGTAAAGGTTATGTATGGTCCTAGTTTTCCCAATACACTAAACATTTAGATCTTCAATGTGTATGATTTTTATGTTGTTTATCTCTAAAATGATTAAAATTTAATATAAAAAAAGTAGGGTCTCTATAGTCATTATCAGAGGCAAGGTTTAGTTAATTTTGGATTTAGGATTAGTGAAACATAGAGAAAACCTCTACAATGAGAGTGAGTACAAATATGAAAACAACAAAATTTTCAAAAAATAAAATTCACACAAGATATGATATTAGTGTAAATATCACAAATGAATATTTTATTTATTCATGACCCGTTGATTTATATATTTTTCTAACCCTTTCTAATTTAGAAAATGGTGGGATCTAGGAGAGACCTGGCAAACAACCTGTGTGAGGGCCAATGCAATGATAGCCCGAATGACATCTCCAATGATTTTGGAGGTGGAGTTAAAATATTCATGGAGATACATACCCAATTATATTATGTTATGAATAATAACCTAAATGGCGATGAACATACTCCTTCACCAAAGAGAGGGAAACTAGATATAGAGTGTTTTATGCAGCAATAACAACTGACGTTTAGTGAATCTTTTGATCCACTAGTTGTAGAACAATGGGTTGACTCCATGGAGAAGATATTTTCTATAAATAAATATTCTAGGATAGATATGGTGACACTATCAATTTATCTTCTAGATGGAGTGTCTGATCAATGGTGTGATATGAGTAAGAACACCAAGCTAAGAGATGAAATTGAAGAGATGAAATCAGAATAATTTAAGATCTTGTTTTTTAATAAGTATTTCCCACGAACTCTTCATAAAAAGATGGTGATGTAATTCATAGATCTCAAGAAAAATTAAGGTGAATTTATCATGACCCACAAAGAAATTTTAAATGGATTTCATGATATTCTCCATGTATTTTTATCAGAAATGATAATAAAAAAGATAAATTCTTTAGAGGATAAAAACCACACCTTTAAAAGGAACATTCAATTTGAGAATTTGGGAGTTACAAAGAAGTTTTTTTGTGTGACCTAAAACTGGATATGGAATTTTTGTAATTGTCCCACAGATATGGTGATAATAAATAAAATAAGGGGTTTTATGCCAGAGGATCTAATAATAAAGGTGGGAAGAAAACTCAACCACCCACATGCCAAAAATGTGGGAAGATGCATCTTGGAAACTGCCTCAAAGGAATGGGGAAATGATTCAAGTGCGGTAAAGAAGTCCACCATGCTCAATAGAGTTGATGAACAAGAAATGGAAGGATATTGTAGTGGAAGGAAAGATAACACAACCCATGGTCCAATTCTACAACTGTAGGGAGCAAGGGCACTATGCTAGACAGTGCACTAAACCGCTAGTCCTCTAGTACAATCTACATCAGCAACCACCAAATACAAAAGAACAAGGGAAGGCTTATTCCATCACTACTGTGGAAGTGGATAAATATTATAAGGCCCCAGCCTTAAACCTTACTTAATCTTGAGTTATTACAAGATTACACACTGAGGATCTTTTCGGGTTTAGAGTTTTAGAGAATTAGATCATAAAACTTGCATTACATTCTACATATAAACAAAGTGGTTACATAAAGATAGTATTCTTCATTCCCATCAATGGAAACACATTTAAAATAAAACATGGATTATTTCTTGACACATCCTTGACTCTATCATCTTATCATGTACCTTTCCCTTTACCTGTGAAAAACATTTCAAAAACATGGGATGAGCATAAAAACACAGTATGGGTTATTATAAAAATAATGGAAAGGAAACATGAGTTCATATATACATAAGAATGAACTCATAATTTACCCATAAAACATAGTCACTTTAACATACCTCCTAAAATCATGAATAAATCATAGAAATCATAAGACATAAAGGTAACTTGAGGCATTCATAACATTCTTACGTAGGGAGTAACCCTCTTGGTTACGTTTGGAAAACCCATCACAGTATATTCCCTAAAATCTCTTCGGAGAAACCTTAACGTTTCACTACTTCGCGTTACCCAATGCATTGGAGAGCTATATCGGGCTCACCCGCCCTTAGTTTATCACGGAACCACCCGTCTTCATAATAATGCCCATGAACCATAACATAATCGTATCACATAAAACATGCATAAAGGAAACATAAAATTTCCACATTTAAATCACGAGATATCAATACAACACATTGATATAAGAACATTATGAAAACCATTTTCAATACTAAAATAAAAGAAAAGTAAAACATGGTATTTATTTTTCTTTTAAAAAGAAGGCATGGCTTGTAGAGGAAGCCGAAACTCAAATAACGGTCATGACGGCGGAGAAGTCGTTGTCGCCGCATACGTACGACAAAAACATTCCCTTTGTCGTTTAGTAAGCGCTTCGTATAAAAAAGATTCCTTTTGAATAAACATAAAAGTCAAAGGGGTTTATACACCGTACAAAAGAAAGTTGTGTATAAAACAAAATATGCCTCAATGAAAGGGGATTGAGACGAAGTCCCATACCTCGTATCTGACTTGACCCGACCGTTCTTTAATCTCCTGAATAATAAACTTGAGTTAATCTCTACTTGCTTAATAACCTTTTTCAAGTTCATTATTCCTTTTATACCATGTTATGAACATCATGTAATCATTTAAGTTAATAATGTTCATTTTGTCGGTATTTGGTTCTTAAGTCAAAAATAGACTTCTTACACTTACATGTTGTTAATTTGGTCAAAGTTTCATTATATCCAGAATGGTATTCATGATGTAGATATCATATATGTTATATATATCTAGTACATACATGAATTTATAATATTACATCACATTTAGAGGTAAGAAATGAAATGCACCGTTCATGGAGACGGTAAGCCGTACGTACGCATGAACGCTACTTCCATTTCTATTTCATATTTTCTGGAATGGAATCATTCTGATATAAGAGTATATTATAATTCCAGTATAATAAAATATATAATATCATTAACTTTATCCTTTACACATCCCACATATGGTATTAACGAATCAAATCACTTTTAGGGGGCGGTAGTCCGCACTTCCTAAAATGAAGATATCGTGTTTACCCATAATGGAAACCATAAAGGTATGCCGAAAATGAAAAAAACAGAAGCTTAAGGAAAACATAAACATATTATATATCATATATAAAAATAGTTACATCATAATGGCCACCTTTGAAGGTGTTAAATAAGTATTAAACAATCATCGTTTCAGGAGGCAGAATTTCGCCATCCATGGAAACTGTATGTTCTTTAACCATTTGATGTAGTTGTGTGAGAGTGTAGCTCAAATAAATCTTATAACAACATCCTAGTATATTGAAGATACTGTTGTTGTTACAAAAGAAGTAAATAAAAAGATTTTAGGGGGTTGGAGAAGCAAAATAATACAAATGAACATGAGAGAATGAATTACCTTTAAAAGTGTAACTCCTTTTGATTTGAGCCTAAAGGCTTACTTTGAAAGGATTATTCCGAAAGAGAATCCTCTAGGATGAGGAGAGGGATGTTTAAAGAGCAAATGGGCAGGGTTTGGCCGAGCCAAAGGCTTGAAGAGTGTGTGAAATGAGGTAGAGGTGGGGGCCTTTTATAAGAGGAGAGGAGGGGCACTTTTGGCATGTAAAGTAATATTACTTTATTTGAAAATGTGTTTCGGTTTCAAAAGGTCCCACATTGATATAATTCGTGGATAATTTGATAAGGGTTCGAAATCCACTCATCCAATTGGTTTTGGCCATGTGTAGTTCATAGATTTTACATTGTGTTTCCATTTTATTTAAATCGTCAAATAATGATGTCATCGCTGCATCATTATTATGTCATAAATATTTAAATTTATTTAATGTCTAAAAATTATAAAAAAATACCATGATATACGAAATCTTTTTAGCTTTCCAATGACTATTTATAATCAAAATTGGGACTTGTATAACCCCACTTAAAAATTGTTTTCATAAAACATATTATGTTTGTGTTATTTTCACTTTAACATTAAATAAAAAGTAATTTATGTCATTTCCCAACAAAAGTGGATCCATGGGGTCCCCAAGTTGACCCATGGCATGTCATGGTCGTACATGACACAACCAATGAGGTTGGGGCATGTGTCTAGGTCATTTCATTTTATTAAAGTATTATTTATACCTTAAACTACCCTAATTACCACTAATCGTGATTAAGAACTTAATAAGTTACTATTCACCAAAAAATTATTATAATCTCATTGAACCACATTTTACATACTAATGACAACCATGTATGTCGGATTTTCAAAATTCAATACACATTAGTGGTAAACTTTCATTTAACTGAAAAATCAGTTTGCTTGATTACCACTTAGTGGTTTCACTATTCATCAAAAATTGAAGTTTTTCAGAAAATTACCAAAAATTCACCCTAAGCTATATTTGATATTCCGAATTCAAAAATGAAGTCTATTTTATAAAATTCAAAACATATAGGTCACATTAATTAATTTAATAATTAATTCCCGCTGCCAGAGCAAATAGCGTGTTTTTACAAAACAATAAGTATCAAAAGATTGACACCAGTTTAAGTCTAATTTCAAAGTGAAATTGATTCCAATGACCACCATTGGATAAAATGGTAAAAATATATTCTAATTTCACTTCAAAACCAATTCAAAACATAATCTAATAATATAAATAAATTAGATTAAAATTAGTTTTGATGTAAAATGCAGTATTTTTCACTATTTATTAAAAATTGAACATTGTCAGAAAAATACCAAAAATTCACACAAAGTAAATTTTGATGTCCCAATCATAAAGGATAAGTTTATTTTGACAAACATTGTTTATAAAATTGTCAAAAGATAGATTCAAAAATGGTTTGCCATCAAAAGGCAGTAAACCAATCTTTTAAGAATATTAGTGTATTCCATGCATAAGATTGTATTTATTTTCATTTTAAGCCTCTATAACACTATCTTAACCATTAATAGACATAGATAAAAATATCTATTATTCATTACTTACTTGGGATGTTACATCCTTCCCCCCTTTAGAAAATTGCGTCCCCACAATTTATTTACTTATCAAATAAATGAGGGTACTTATCCCTCATTGCATTTTCAGATTCCTATGTTGCCTCTTCAATCATGTGGTTTTTCCACAAAACCTTTACCTGCTTAATCACATTATTCCGTAACACTTGCTCCCTGTGGTCAAGAATCTGGACCGGTTGTTCCTCATAAGATAGGTTCTCTTCCAGCTGAACTTCCTCTGGACTCAAAACATGAGATGGATCTGGCATATACTTTCTCAACATCGAAACGTGGAAAACATTGTGTACCTGAGATAAACTCGGAGGTAAAGCCATTCGGTATGCAACTGATCCAACTCTCTCCAGAATTTCGTATGGTCCAACAAACCTTGGACTCAACTTTCCTTTCTGACCAAATCTCATCACGCTTTTCCAAGGAGAAACCTTGAGAAAAACATGATCACCTACCTCGAAAGATAGATCCTTCCTCCGGTTATCCGCATAACTCTTCTGCATGCTCTGAGCTGTTCTCATGTGTTTCTGAATCAGCTGAACTTTTTCTGCCATCTCTTCTACCAATTCTGGTCCCATCAACTTTCTTTCACCCACTTCATCCCAGAAAGCTGGAGTTCGACACCGCTTCCCATATAATGCCTGAAATGGTGCCATCTGTATACTAGAATGAAAACTGTTATTATATGAAAAATCAACCAAAGAAAGATGTTGGTCCCATCTTCCCTGATAATCCATAGAACAAGCTCGTAGCATATCCTCCAATGTCTGAATTGTTCGTTCTGACTGCCCATCTGATTGAGGATGAAAAGTTGTACTAAAATTTAATTCAGTACCCAACGAATTCTGAAGGCCTTCCCAAAAGTTAGAAGTAAACTAGGGATCACGATCTGATACAATGGAGAAGGGAACTCCATGTAACCTGACTATCTCTTTAAGATACAAACGGGAAAGTTGATCAAGAGAGAAAGTATCTCGTATAGCAAGGAAATGAGCAGATTTGTTCAAGCGATCAACAATAACCCAGATTGCATTATTACCTCGAGATGTCTTTGGTAATCCAACAACAAAGTCCATGGATATATTCTCTCATTTCCACTCTAGTACTGGTAAAGGCTGAAGCATCCCTTTCGGTAACTGCCGCTCTGCTTTAACCTGTTGACAAGTCAAACACTTCACAGTAAAATCAGCAATATCACTTTTCATTCCATCCCACCTGTAATACTCCCGCAGATCTCTATACATCTTAGTACTGCCCGGATGAACTGAAAACGGAGAACTATGAGCTTCACATAACAACTCTCTCTTCAACTGTGAATCACAAGGCACACACAATCTCTTCCCAAATCTCAAAACACAATCATTATCAATGTTGAATTCAGGCAACTTACCTTTCTGAACTAGCTCTACCTTTTTCTGCAACTCACTGTCTTGCTTCTGTGCTTGCTTGATTCTATCTGATAGAGAAGATCTCACTGATACCTGAAACAAAACAGAAGGACTTCCTGCACCAACAACTTCTATGCCAAATTTCATCAAATCGTTAACCAAAGGATCACGTTCCAACCTCAACATTGTTAATGAAGCATTACTTTTTCGACTCAAAGCATCAACCACTTTATTTGCTTTTCCCGGATGGTAATGAATTGTACAATCATAATCCTTGATTAATTCCAGCCATCTCCTTTGTCTCTTGTTCAATTCTTTCTGAGTGAATATATACTTTAAACTTTTGTGATCGGTATATATTTCACACTTTACTCCATACAAATGATTCCTCCAAATTTTTAAAGCAAAAACAACAGCAGCTAATTCCAAATCATGTGTAGGGTAATTTACCTCATGAGTTTTCAACTGTCGTGAAGCATAAGCAATTACCTGATCATTCTGCATTAGGATGCAACCAAGTCCTTTCAATGAAGCATCACTGTATATGACAAACTCACCATTCCTGGAAGGTAGTGCCAAAACTGGAGCATTCACCAATCTTCTTTTCAATTCCTGAAAAAAATCATCACATTCTTTTGTCCAGATAAACTTAACACCCTTTCGAGTTAGCTTAGTCATTGGACTAGATAACCGTGAAAAATTTCTAACAAACCTTCGGTAATAGCCCGCCAAACCAAGGAAGCTACGAATCTCGGTTACATTTGATGGTCTTGTCCATTCTTCCACAACTTTTGTTTTTGCAGGATCAACAGTTATTCTATCTTTAGAAACAATGTGACCAAAGAAAGAAATTTGTTGCAACCAAAACTCACACTTGCGGAAATTCCCATAAAATTTCTTTTCTTTTAAGGTTTGCAAGATAACCCTCAAATGTTTTTCATGTTCCTCTTTACTTTTAGAAAACACCAAAATATCATCAATGAAAACCACCACAAACTTATCCAAGAACTCATGGAAAATTCTATTCATTAAGTCCATGAATACTGCAGGTGCATTGGTTAGCCCAAAAGGCATTACTACAAATTCATAATGGCCATATCTCGTACGGAACGCGGACTTCGGAATATCTGCCTCCCTTACCTTCAGCTGATGGTACCCCGATCTCAAGTCAATCTTTGAAAAAAACTGAGCCCCCTGGAGATGATTAAACAAATCATCGATATGAGGCAAAGGATATTTGTTCTTAATAGTGATATTATTCAAGGCTCTATAATCAATGCAAAGTCTCATAGAACCATCTTTCTTTTTAACAAATAAAACAGGAGCACCCCATGGTGATGTGCTAGGTCTAATGAAACCTTTCTCTAATAAATCTTGCAATTGCTCCTTCAACTCTAAAAGTTCAATTTGTGCCATTCGATAAGGGGGTTTTGAAATTGGCTTAGCATCAGGAACTAAGTCAACAGTAAACTCAACTTCCCGATCTGGTATTATTCTAGGCAACTAATCAGGAAAAACATCAGGATACTCATTTACCACTGGCACATCATTAATCTGAACAGTTCCTTTATTTTCAACGATGTGTGCAAGGTAACATTCATTTCCATCTTTTACATGTTTCTCGGCCTCTTGATATGTTATCAAAAGTAAGGGTTCATTCTTGTAAACAAATTGAAAGTCTTTCTGAAAAGAAACTTCTTTAGCTCTACAGTCAATCTTAGCATGGTAAATAGAGAGCCAATCCATACCCAGGATAACATCAAACTGTACTAGAGGTAGAACAATAAGGTTTGCAAGTAGGTTCTTTCCACAGATAAGGATAGGAAGATTCTTATAAATTCTTTTTTCCTCGACACTTCCCCCAGGTGTTTTTACCAAAAGTTCAGGAGTCATTTCTTGAGATGGTATTCCCATTTTACTAGAAAAGGTTTCAGAGATGAATGAATGTGTAGACCCCGAATCAAACAACACACTGGCATAATCTGAAAAAACAAACAAAGTACCTGATACAACTTCATTTGATGGCCCGACATCTGCTGAAGTAGTTGCAAAGGATTTCACCACCCCTTTCTGCTTGTAGTCTAACTGCTTCCCATCACTCAAGCTCCTTGTCGGACACTCGTTTGCATAGTGACCCATCTCATTGCACTTATAACATTTCACTAACTGTAAATCAAATTTGTTCTTACCTTCACCTTGATCCTTTTTAGTGCAATCACGAGCCTTATGTCCCATCTTACCACATCGGTAGCACTTCCCAGAATTCAGAAGACATTACCCAACATGCCTTTTGCCACATTTATCACAAACTGGAAACTTAGTTCTCTTACCATCAGACTTTTTTGAAGAATTATTACCTTTCTCCTGCCACCTCGGTCTCTTCTTCTGCTGGTTGTTATAGAAAACTTGGTCATCGGCAAACTCCATTTCCACC
Organism: Viscum album; assembly: GCA_963277665.1. Lineage (NCBI taxonomy): Eukaryota > Viridiplantae > Streptophyta > Magnoliopsida > Santalales > Viscaceae > Viscum > Viscum album. Next base: position 1,805,240,923 of record OY728141.1, read on the forward strand.
TTCTCAGCACATCGAACAAGCTTTTCATAACTTTTAAACTCACGAGAAGCTAATTCCCTTCGATACTTTGGCTTTAATCTTGAGTAAAAACGATTGATTTTACTATCAAGGTCCCAGATAAAATTTGGAGCATACCTTGACAATCGAGTGAACCTTTCTTCATAGGCAGCCACTGAGTCTTCCTCTTGCCTCAATTCCAAGAATTGCTTTTCCATCCTAAGTCGAACAGCCTTAGGAAAATACTTCTCAAGAAACATACCTTTGAATTCATCCCAGTCAAGAGCATCAATCTCATCGGCGTCCCTGATATTTTTAACCATAGACCACCACTGATCTGCTTCACCCTCCAAACGGTAAATAGCAAGACTAACCTTTTGATTGTCTGAACACCCCATGACATCAAAAATCTTCTCCAGTGCTTTAATCCACCCTTCAGCTAGCACAGGGTCAGATGATCCTCTGAATGATGGTGGACGTTGCCTCATGAAATGTTCCACCACTGACATGTTCCTCTGCGGTTGATCTGGCTGATCATGTGCATGGATACCACCGCCATTTATCGCTTGAGTCAACTGCGCCATTACTGCAACAAACTGTTCAGTTCCAATTCCGACCATCTCAGGATGCTGATTCGGAAGGTTATTTCCTTCTGTATGCCTTCCTAGCACTGCTTCCCTGTTTCCTCTACGGAAAACCATTCTGAACAAACATGTCTTAGATGAAGCAACATGGTAATCTCTAAATGCTATATCATTTCAAATTTTTTTTTGGATAATCATTTAATAGAATTCTAACTCCTAAAGTTATCTAAACCGACCTCTGATACCAACTATAAGGCCCCAGCCTTAAACCTTACTTAATCTTGAGTTATTACAAGATTACACACTGAGGATCTTTTCGGGTTTAGAGTTTTAGAGAATTAGATCATAAAACATTCATTACATTCCACATATAAACAAAGTGGTTACATAAAGATAGTATTCTTCATTCCCATCAATGGAAACACATTTAAAATAAAACATGGAATATTTCTTGACACATCCTTGACTCTATCATATTATCATGTACCTTTCCCTTGACCTGTGAAAAACATTTCAAAAACATGGGATGAGCATAAAAACTTAGTATGGGTTATTATAAAAAAAGATGGAAAGGAAACATGAGTTCATATATACATAAGAATGAAATCATACTTTACCCATAAAACATAGGCACTTTAACATACCTCATAAAATCATGAATAAATCATAGAAATCATAAGACATAAAGGTAACTTGAGGCATTCATAACATTCTTACGTAGGGAGTAACCCTCTTGGTTACGTTTGGAATACCCATCACAGTATATTCCCTAAAATCTCTTTGGAGAAACCTTAACGTTTCACTCCTTCGCATTACCCAATACATTGGAGAGCTATATCGGGCTCACCCGCCCTTAGTTTATCACGGAACCACTCGTCTTCATAATAATGCCCAAGAACCATAACATAATTGTATCACATAAAACATGCATAAAGGAAACATAAAATTTCCACATTTCAATCATGAGATATCAATACAACACATTGATATAAAAACATTATGAAAACCATTTTCAATACTAAAATAAAAGAAAAGTAAAACATGGTATTTATTTTTCTTTTAAAAAGAAGGTATGGCTTGTAGAGGAAGCCGAAACTCAAATAACGGTCATGACGGCGGAGAAGTCGTTGTCGCCGCATACATACGACAAAAACATTCCCTTTGTCGTTTAGTAAATGCTTCGTATAAAAAAGATTCCTTTTGAATAAACATAAAAGTCAATGGGGTTTATACACCGTATAAATGAAAGTTGTGTATAAAACAAAATATGCCTCAATGAAAGGGGATTGAGACGAAGTCCCATACCTCGTATCCGACTTGACCCGACCGTTCTTTAATCTCCTGAATAATAAACTTGAGTTAATCTCTACTTGCTTAAGAACCTTTTTCAAGTTCATTATTCCTTTTATACCATGTTATGGACATCATGTAATCATTTAAGTTAATAATGTTCATTTTGTCGGTATTTGGTTCTTAAGTCAAAAATAGACTTCTTACACTTACATGTTGTTAATTTGGTCAAAGTTTCATTGTATCCAGAATGGTATTCATTATGTAGATATCATATATGTCATATATATCCAGTACATACATGCATTTATAATATTACATCACATTTAGAGGTAAGAAATGAAATGCACCGTTCATGGAGACGGTAAGCCGTACGTACGCATGGAGATGGTAAACCGTTCATGGAATCATAATGATATAAGAGTATATTATAATTCCAGTATAATAACATATATAATATCATTAACTTTATCCTTTACACATCCCACATATGGTATTAACGAATCAAATCACTTTTAGGGGGCGGTAGTCCGCACTTCCTAAAATGAAGATATCGTGTTTACCCATAATGGGAACCAAAAAGGTATGCCAAAAATGAAAAAAACAGAAGCTTAAGGAAAACATAAACATATTATATATCATATATAAAAATATTGACATCATAATGGCCACCTTTGAAGGTGTTAAATGAGTATTGAACAATCATCGTTTCGGGAGGCAGAATTTCGCCATCCATGGAAACCGTATGTTCTTTAACCATTTGATGTAGATGTGTGAGAGTGTAGCTCGAATAAATCTTATAACAACATCCTAGTATATTGAATATACTGGTGTTGTTACAAAAGAAGTAAATAAAAAGAGTTTAGGGGGTTGGAGAAGCAAAATAAAACAAATGAACATGAGAGAATGAATTACCTTTAAAAGTGTAACTCCTTTTGATTTGAGCCTAAAGGATTCCTTTTAAAGGATTCTGCCCAAAGAGAATCCTCTAGGACGAGGAGAGGTATGTGGAGAGATCAAATGGGCATGGTTTGGCCGAGCCAAAGGCTTGAAGAGTGTGTGAAATGACGTAGAGGTGGGGGCCTTTTATAAGAGGAGAGGAGGGGCACTTTTGGCAAGTAAAGAAATATTACTTTATTTGAAAATGTGTTTCGGTTTCAAAAGGTCACACATTGATATAATTCGTGGATAAGGTGATAAGGGTTCGAAATACACTCATCCAACTGGTTTTGGCCATGTTTAGTTCATAGATTTTACATTGTGTTTCCATTTTATTTAAATCGTCAAATAATGATGTCATCGCTGCATCATTATTATGTAATAAATAATTAAATTTATTTAATGTCTAAAAATTATAAAAAAAATACCATGATATAGGAAATCTTTTTATATTTCCAATGACTATTTATAATCAAAATTTTTACTTGAATAACCTCACATAGAAATTGTTTTCGTAAAACATATTATGTTCTTGTTATTTTCACTTTAACATTAAATTAAAAGTAATTTATGTCATTTCCCAACAAAAGTGGATCCATGGGGTCCCCAAGTTGACCCATGGAATGTCAGGGTCGGCCATGACACAACCAATGAGGTTGGGGCATGTGTCTAGGTCATTTCATTTTATTAAAGTATTATTTATACCTTAAACTACCCTAATTACCACTAATCGTGATTAAGAACTTAATAAGTTACTATTTACCAAAAAATTATTATAATCTCATTGAACCAAATTTTACATACTAATGGCAACCATGTATGTCAGATTTTCAAAATTCAATACACATTAGTGGTAAACTTTCATTTAACTGAAAAATCAGTTTGCTTGATTATCACTTAGCGGTTTCACTATTCATCAAAAATTGAAGTTTTTCAGAAAATTACCAAAAATTCACCCTAAGCTATATTTGATATTCCAAATTCAAAAATGAAGTCTATTTTACAAAATTCAAAACATATAGGTCACATTAATTAATTTAATAATTAATTCCTGCTGCCAGAGCAAATAGCGTGTTTTTACAAAACAATAAGTATCAAAAGATTGACACCAGTTTAAGTCTAATTTCAAAGTGAAATTGATTCCAATGACCACCATTGGATAAAATGGTAAAAATATATTCTAATTTCACTTCAAAACCAATTAAAAACATAATATAATCATATAAATAAATTAGATTACAAGTAGTTTTGATGTAAAATGCAGTATTTTTCACTATTCATTAAAAAATGAACATTGTCAGAAAAATACCAAAAATTCACACAAAGTAAATTTTGATGTCCCAATAATAAAGGATAAGTTTATTTTGACAAAAATAGTTTATAAAATTGTCAAAAGATAGATTCAAAAATGGTTTTCCATCAAAAGGCAGTAAAACAATCTTTTAAGAATATTAGTGTATTCCATGCATAAGATTGTATTTATTTTCATTTTAAGCCTCTATAACACTGTCTTAACCATTAATAGACATAGATAAAAATATCTATTATTCATTACTTACTTGGGATGTTACAAATATATTGAAGTCATACAAGGTATATTTCCTATTCTCTCATAAATAGAAAAGGTATTATTTGATTCAAGTTCTACGCATTCCATTATATCTTGCAACTTTTCTAGAACTATAGAATCAAATCCCCATAACATTGAAGTGGAGATATAAGTAAAAACACAAAGTGATGAAATCATTTCAACCCAAGTGTTTGACTCTTCTTATTTTAGTGAACGTGGGAATATTCTTCCAGAAAATCTTTAAATAATTTCTTATGTGTAATTTTATGCTATAATGTGAATGGATTGGCACTTTTTATATAGAATACATATCAACTGTTCGAAAAAGGAAATATAATTTCATATTCTGAACCATCCCATTCATGTTTATAAATTAAAGAAAGATCATGACTTTCCTTTTAAAATTACTTCCATGGTGTGGGTATTGATTCAATGTGAAGAGGCATACCTCACTCAAATGGTTGAGTCAAAGGAAAGTTCCAACCTAGTGGAAATTCATATCATAAGAGAATACAATGATTTTCTTTCTGAATACATGTCTAGGATTCTTCTCATTCGTGAGGTAGAGACCTTTATATAACTCATACCAGGATCTAATCCGTTCTCAAAGTGTCCCTATAGGATGGCTCCTATAAAAATGAAGGAGTTAAAGAAAAAGCCCTAAGAGAATTTTGGAAGAGGGTTCATATACCCTAGAGCATCACCTTAGTGTGCACCAATGCTCTTAAGGAAAATGAAGGATGAAAAAAAGTGGATGTGTATAGATTATCAGGAACTAAACATGATCACTATAAAGAACATGTATCATCTTCCAAGTATTAAAAACATGAACTATTAGTTAATAAGAGCTCAATACTTCTCAAATGTGGATCTTCGTTCTAGATATCATCCAATAAAGGTGATGAATGATGATATTCAGAAAACTGTCTTTTGTACAAGTTATGCGCACTATGATTTCCTAGTGAAATCCTTCAGACTTACTAATTATCCTACAATCTTCATGTATTTTATGATTATATTATTTAAACATTACCTTGAAAATTTTATGGTAGTGTTAATCGATGATATTCTTATTTACTCCAAGAGCAAGGAGGAACATGAAGAACATATAGGACTTATGTTGGCGACTTTGGGAAAGGAGAAGTTGTATGCCAAGTTTAGAAAGTGTGACTTTTGGAGGAAAAAAGTTATGTTTTTGGTAAATGTGATCAAAAGTGAGGGAATTTCTATAGACACTTAAAAAACAAAGGCAATTTAAGAATGGCCCAGACCCTATAGTGTCATCGAAATCCATAGATTTAATGGATTAGCAGGGTACTACCAATGTTTCTTGATAAATTTATCACAATTTTCAATCACACTAATTATGATAATAATGAAAGGGGTAAAGAATGTCTGGATGGAAGAATGTAAGGGATGCTTCAAGGAACTAAAGGGAAGAGTGATCACTACACATGTATTCACATTATCGAAAAGTGGAGATTGTTTGGTTATATAAAGTGATGCATCATCGAATGGATTGTGTTTTGTACTCAAGAAAAATTATAATGTGATAGCCTACGCATCACAGTAGTTGATGATACCAGAGTAGAACTACCTAATTCATAATCTAGAGGTGGCATTCGTGATGTATTCTATGAAGATATGGCAGTATTACCTTTATGGTGAGAAGTTTGACATATAAACCAACTACAAGAGCCTAAAGTATATATTCAAACAAAATGAGATCAAAATGCATCAAAGGAGACAATTAGTGTAACACCCCTAGATTTTATGAAACATATTCTTTTAATTTCATTAATTTCTTGTGTTGTATGCTACACCAATATTACCTTGCGCTATACGCAACACCGTATTAGCTTGCAGTATACGCAACACTATTCTTGGATCGTGTTACACACAATTTTGATAATAGTTATTCTACGCAACATTGAGTATATATATATATATATTCAATGTATAAATGAAATATGGTTGGATTATGTTATACAAAACAACAAAGGATTCTTGCACAACACGCAACCCTGACTTGGGTTTGCATTACACGCAAGAATGACCTTCCGCGATAGCGTGTGTTGTACGCAATACCGAGTTTCACTAAACAATGATATGCTATTAAAATATTATTAAAACTAGCTGTTATGAATAGTAATAACCACTTTTTGAAATTTTGTAAATTTTATTTTTCAAAATGGACTTCATTATTGGATTCGGAATATCGAAATTACCTTAGGGTGAAATTTTGGTACTTTTCGGATAACTTTCATTTTCGGATGAATAGTGAAAATTACTAAATTTTAATTAAAAACCACCTTTTTAATCGAAATAATTAATAGTGATAAATAATTAATTTGAGTGGTTTTAATGTATATTTATAATATAATACAATGTTGGTCATTGGATGTAATTAAACATTTAAACCAGACATAAACACGTGTCAATCTTTTGATAGTTTTTATCTCTTAAGAAAACACTATTTGTTTTGACGACGGGAATTAATTTTTAAATTAATTAATGCAACTGATATGTTGTGAATTCGGTAAAATATACATCATTATTTAGTTCATAATATCAAATATATTTTATGCCTAATTTTTGGTATTTTTCTGGAAACTTTCATTTTTTTGATGAATAGTGAAACCACTAAGTGGTAGTTAAAAAAATGAATTTTTCATAAAACATAATTTTACCTCTTATGTGAGTAGAATTTCAAAAATCCGAGATACATGGTTGATGTCAGTAAGTAAAATGTGGTTCAATGAGATGAAAATAATTTTTGTTGAATAGAAACTTTTTACTTTCTTTTACCACGGTTAAAAGTAAATAGGGTAATGAAGGGTAAAAATGATATTATTATTACCCTAAAACATGTCCTAATTCTATTGTATAAGTTTAATTCGACCAAAAACAACCTTAGGAATAAAATATGACCATTTAGGCCCACTTGGATTAGATTAGGACATTTATTATTAATTTATTTAAAGAAGGGTTAAAATAGTTAAAATCAAAGTTTAATAAATATACCATTTTTCATATAGGGTTATACATAAGATAAATTCGACTATAAATATTGATTATAAAGCCAAAAATATTTCCTACATATTTATATTTTATTTTTAATTTTTAGACTTTAAATAAGTTAGTTTATTTATGACACAAAGACGATGTAGTAATTATCTTATTAATGAAATATTGACATAATTGATGTTATAAATACCCAAATAAATGTAATTTGATACTTTTATGAATTCAAATAATTTTATATGTTAATATGACATGTTTTTACTGATTTAATTAACTTTTTTAGAACTAATAATTCTGTTATGATTTTCACTAAAATCAATTACTAAATAGTGTCAAAATTGACATAAAATAGTTTTTAAAACAAATATTATATTATTAATTGTTATTTTATTCTTAAAAATCTATGTTTCGGCAAAATGAATTATATAAGGTTATATATATTAATAATAAACAACTTGGGGTTTATTTGGCTTCTTATAGTAAGTTTATTAACCTTATAGTGTAAGAACACAAAAAGACACGGTAAAAGCAAAATTATCTAACTTAAAGTTAAAACTAAATGATAAGGTTAAAATAGTAATCTAAACTTGTCCAAATTCTATTGGATGAGAGGATTTCTACCCATCCCCACCTTAGCTTCGAAATAACTCAATTTGGAGCTATTTAAAACCGAATTTGTCTTTATAATAAAATAATATTTTTAGTTATTCCGAAGGTGCCCCTCTCCTCCCTTATAAAAGGTCACCTCCTCCCTCTCTTATTCACACCACTTTGAGCCTTCAAGCTCGGCCAACCCCTGAAAATTACATTCTCCACCTCCCTAGAAACATTCTAGACGTTCTGGGCTTCCTAAAAGTCCAATTTTAGGGCCCTAAAAGGAGATCTCAAAGAGGCGCTTCAAAGAAGAGGTAATGTCTGTTACCAATTCTTTCAACTTTATTTCTTCTTCCACTTATTCTTCATAGGTTGTTTCATTATGAAGTAATAACATAAGTATCAATCATATACTGATATGTTATTATAATTATGAAACAACTTTATTTCACCATCTATCCATCCTACGGAAAATGAAATAACCGCGCGTGCGTACATACAGAATACTGTCTCCACGCCGTGGTGTAATCTATTTTCCACCACCACCTTACTTGGATGGTTATAATGTTGTACATAATAACTATATATGATTATTTTAAAGTTATATTGATTCTTAAATAGTATACATACACTCCAATACAATTCCACGATCATGAGAACGATATCATCGCTCATGCGTACGTATGGACTACCGTGTCCACGACGCGATGAGATTCATTCTCCACGTTTACAATTCATGAATGATTATAAAGTATATATAATAAGTAATCATGAAATATATGACATAATAATGATACTGGATTTATGTGTATATATATGTATGTCATCTACTTAATTCTATTCAACTCAATAAGGAAAAGAAAACAGCGTTCATGCGTACGTACGGTCTACCGTCTCCATGAACGGTGTATTTCTTTCCATTTATTGATCCATTATATATATATATATATTATGAATATATATTATATGTAAATCATGTTTTATATTCTGGAATTAAGTAATCATGATTTAAGTAATCATATGAATAATTACAAGTCAAAACACGGACGACAAATGAAACTATTTTACCCAAAACGCTCTTTAACATGGAATTTACAAAAGAACGGGTAATATAAAGTCATAAGTGAACCATATATGATATCATAAAACTGAGTATGATTCTGGAATAAGTCAATGACATTATTTAAATCTTTATACAAGATGTTCAGACACTTAAGAAGCAAATCGGACCTAAGTTAAGGGAAAATATCACAATCTCATTTTTATCCGAGATTGTTAATACTTTGGTATTTACTGGGGTGTATTTTATCATCCACATCCATGTTTCCTCAATATGTAATATTATTTCAATCCACCAAAAATTTTTTGAATCCAATTTTAACCTTCGGTGAGTTTTAGTAAAAGATATGAAAGGAATCTTTTGTTGTTTTTCGTACGAGGTACTTTTTGACTTTTCCGACCAAAGTACGAGAAGAATGTTTTTTAACTAATACGGCATGAATGGATTTTTGAAACATTATTTCCAAGAATCATACTTTACAAGTTTTAAAGTTTATTTTTAATCAACTTATTTTAGTTTAGAATTGTATGACATGTTAAGAAAGGAAAAGTGTTTTTGAAGTAGAAAGGATATTTTCCTCAAGAATGGAGTTCAAGTGTTTTATCAAACTTATTTTCCATCTAAGATAATAAAGGGTTCTGTTTCTATCCCTATTATTACATGGATTTGATTATGTTGTGATGGAAATATTTTTATGAATTCCTTTACCTTATATGAATTGTTTTATGATGTCACGATGTTTAAGAATCCCATTTTTATTACATGGGTTATGCAATAATGTATGATTTATGATTTTGTGGCACATAGAAGAATGGTATCATTATGAGATGGGTGTGACCTATATGTCCCTCCAATGAATTGGGTAAAGATTTCATATCTCATGAGATAGACATGGCTGGAACGGCAGGTTATACCGGTTCAGTGAAACAGGACTGAAACGAGGAGTGAACTCAGTTCAGAAATGGACTTTGTCCACTAAGATAGTCTTGGCAATGAGTCTTGACTAATAAGAAATTATTCTCTATTATTATTTGTGTATGCCACAAAGTTTCATGTTTTATGTTATGATTATTGGGATTACATTTCACTACTATGATTTATCCTATGTTATGATATTATGATCTCTTTTGCAGGTTAAGATTTCCAAAATGTTATGTTCTTATGAATATGATGTGAATGATATTTCTTTTGTTTACCCTTACTGAGCATTTGAGATCACCCTTTTATGTTTTCTTTTCCCTGGGATATAAAGAAAGGTTTTAGGTAAAAAAAGGAAGATCTTTATGGGAGATGTTGAAGATCTTTCAACACGATTAGAAGATTATATTCCAAGTTTCCAAAGACACTATACTATTACGGTCCTTGTGTGTCAGTTTTTGTTATGTACTAAGTATTCCAGAAAAGTTATGTAATGTCTATGTACGTTAAGCTTCTGGTCTCTACAGTTGGTATCAGAGGAAAGGTTTAGTCAACCTTTGGAAACTAGGATGCGAAAACATTAGTGAGATCCCTAGAGATATTTCTAAGGTATGTCTAGGGATGTACCTAAGGATAAGAATACGTATAGGATATAGTCCTAGAACTATGGTAACGATCTTATAATTTAACCTAAGATGTTAGATATTGAGGGTTCTCCCCCTTTACTAGGTTGTTTTCCATAGAATTATTTTTTCCTCTCACACTATTCTTTTTGGGTTTTAGAAAATGGCCGGAAACAGGAAGATTCATGATAATGGAGGATATGACGGACAATGGAATGATTTTATTCATGAGAAACCAAATGAAATGGGATCTGGAAGTCCAAACATCGTTATTATTCCTAATCAGCAATCTCATAATATGATCAATAATCTCAACTTTTGTATGTTTCCCGACTCAGATAATAAGAGAAATATGGAGTTTCATGATGATCATAGAGGAAAGAAAGATCAATTTCCCTCATGTAAATCATGTGGGAAGAGGCATCAGGGAGATTGTTTCAAAGGAACTGGAAGATGCTTTGGGTGTGGAAAAGAAGGACACAAATCCAGTAAGTGCAAAGGAAAAGGTTCAGTTAACACCATGGACAATGATAATGGTATTTCTATGACATCAACAATGATTATATGTTTTAAATGTGGAATGTACGGGCATTATGCAAACCAATTCCCTAATGGAAAATCTCATGAAGAGAATTAGCATGGTCATATGGGTAGTATTTATATGGATGATGATGAGGAGACTACAAATGATATATGAGCTGAAAGAAGTGTTGAAGCTCAATCGGTTTTTTTAGAAGGTAGTGGAATGATTGTATGTTTATCGAGAGTTATGTTGTATAGTTAATGGTACTATGGAATAAATAATCATCTAAGGATTGTTACACTATTGTTTTTCCTAAAAGTATTTGAAAGTATATGTTGAATGGTACCAGTAACCATGGAATGTTATTCAGATATTTCTGTAAAGTAGATGATATGTGCATAATCAAGGAATAAGAAGATAATGAGATGTTTGATTGTATTCATGATCTCATGATTGATATAAGGACTAAGTGATATCATGGTTTGAGTATATAGAATTTTAAGGATTTTGGTATGTGGAAAGTGTTAACTTTTAACTGCATTCATGTTTTCACTATGGTTCAATTAATGGGTATTCATTCTTCAAGAGAATACATGATTAAGGTATTCAAATGATGGTAATTTGACCAACAAGATATATCTTATGATATATTGGGGATAAATGATGGAATTCACGTGATTGTTATGTGACATTTCAAGTAACCTTTTTTTTATACTATGAGCTTGGACCAAAGTATTTTAGATAAGCGTAACGATTGGAATGGATTATGTTGGACATAAGTTAGTATTAACGATAGAAGTTTTTTCAATATTATTGATAGGATGTTATAGTAATATAGTTTTAGAAAAAGGACAACCAGCAGGACGGGTGACAGCCCATCGCGTCGGACAAGGCTGTGGGAATCGAACCCACAACTGAAGTGCGATAGGCCTTTATCACCTACCACTGGCCTACAGGAAGTCCCTGGTTAGTGGAAAGTAGTTTTATTTTATTAAGCGGTATGATAAAAAAGTATAATTCCATTTTTGGAACCATATACGATTAATCTCACCATAAGATGGACTTATAACTTTTGCTAACCTTTTGTTTGAAACAGATGGAATGACCCATCATTCTATCAAATGATCTGATAATGCTTCAAAAATAACAAATTCAACTTCATTTATTTATGATATGAAGTGTAAATTGTTTAATTCACGAACAACAGTGAGATTGTACCAAAATCATGTAAGTATTTCTTTTAATTCATCAACTTTAGGGAAATGATCTTGAAAACCAATAATGTTGTCCTAGTGCTCTTATATCCGATGAACCAGATGGTACCCTAGATCATCACAAATTTATGGCTTTGTGAGTGCTGGCTTTTCCATAGCCATGTTCTCTACCACTCTCCATCAGAACATGATGGTTAGATTTCTCTTCCATATCCATATTTTCACCTATGTGGAAACCTAGTGATGAGTTAATTTGGGTAACCGTAACGTTTCATACATTAGTTTTTAAATCCAAGTTTTGGTATTCCTTTTTACGATGTGGGTTTCTATTAAAGAAATTTTCAAGTAGTAAACCATTTATAACCCCAACGAATTTCGAGGGCGAAATTCATTTTAAGGGGGGTAGAATGTAACACCCTGAGATTTCATGAAAAATATTCTTTTAATTTCATTAATATCTTGTGTTGTATGCTACACCAATATTACCTTGCACTATACGCAACACCGTATTAGCTTGCAGTATACGTAACACTATTCTTGGATCGTGTTACACAAAATTTTGATAATAGTTATTTTACGCAACATTGAGTATATATATATATATATTCAATGTATAAATGAAATATGGTTGGATTATGTTATACGAAACAACGAAGGATTCTTGCACAACACGCAACCCTGACTTGGCTTGCATTACACGCAAGCGCGACCTTCCGCGATAGTGTGTGTTGTACGCAATACCGAGTTTCACTAAACAATGATATGCTATTAAAATATTATTAAAACTAGCTGTTATGAATAGTAATAACCACTTTTTGAAATTTTGTAAATTTTATTTTTCAAAATGGACTTCATTATTGGATTCGGAATATCGAAATTAGCTAAGGGTGGAATTTTGGTACTTTTCGGATAACTTTCATTTTCTGATGAATAGTGAAAATTACTAAATTTTAATTAAAAACAACCTTTTTAATCGAAATAATTAATATTGATAAATTATTAATTTGAGTAGTTTTAAAGTATATTTATAATATAACACAATGTTGGTCATTGGATGTAATTTCACATTTAAACCAGACATAAACAAGTGTCAATCTTTTGATAGTTATTATCTCTTAAGAACACGCTATTTGTTTTGACTACGGAAATTAATTTTTAAATTAATTAATGCAACTGATATGTTTTCAATTTGGTAAAATAGACATCATTTTTGAGTTCATAATATCAAATATATCTTAGGCCTAATTTTTGGTATTTTTCTGAAAACATTCATTTTTTTGATGAATAGTGAAACCACTAAGTGGTAGTTAAAAAAATGAATTTTTCATAAAACATAATTTTACCGCTTCTGTGAGTGGAATTTTAAAAATATGAGATACATGGTTGATGTCAGTAAGTAAAATGTGGTTCAATGAGATGAAAATAATTTTTGGTGAATAGTAACTTTTTACTTTCTTTTACCACGGTTAAAAGTAAATAGGGTAATTAAGGGTAAAAATGATATTATTATTACCCTAACACATGTCCTAATTCTATTGAATAAGTGTAATTCGACCACAAACAACCTTAGGAATAAAATATGACTATTTAGGCCCACTTGGATTAGATTAGGACATTTATTATTAATTTATATAAAGAAGGGTTAAAATAGTTAAAATCAAAGTTTAATAAATATACCATTTTTCATATAGGGTTATAGATTAGATAAATTCAACTATAAATATTAATTATAAATCTAAAAATATTTCCTACATAATAATATTTTATTTGTAATTTTTAGACTTTAAATAAGTTAATTTATTTATGACACAAAGATGATGCAGTAATTATCTTATTAATGAAATATTTACATAATTGATGTTATAAATACCCAAATAAATGTAATTTGAGACGTTTTTTGAATTAAAAGAATTTTATATATTAATATGACATGTTTGTACTGATTTAATTAACTTTTTCCGAACTAATCATTCTGTTATGATTTTCAGAAAAATCAATTACTAAGTAGTGTCAAAATTGACATAAAATAGTTTTTAAAACAAATATTATATTATTAACTGTTATTTTATTCCAAAAAATCTACGGTTCAGAAATATGACTTAGATAAGGTTTTATATATTAATAATAAACAACTTGGGGTTCGTTTGGCTTCTTGTAGTAAGTTTATTAACCTTATATTGTAAGAACACAAAAATACATGGTAAAAGTAAAATTATCTAACTTAAAGTTAAAACTAAATGATAAGGTTAAAATAGTAATCTAAACTTGTCCAAATTCTATTGGATGAGATTATTTCCACCCATCCCCACCTTAGCTTAGAAATAACTCAATTTTTAGCTATTTAAAAACGAATTTGGCATTATAATAAAATAATATTTTTAGTTATTCCAAAGGTACCCCTCTCCTCCCTTATAAAAGGGCACCTCCTCCCTCTCTTCCTCACACCACTTTGAGCCTTCATGCTCGGCCAAACCCTGCCAAATTCTCTTCTCCACTTCCCTAGAAAGATCCTATAGGTTCTGGTCTTCCTCAAAGACCAATTTTAGTGCCCTAAAAGGAGATCTCAAAGAGGCGCTTCAAAGAAGAGGTAATATCTGTTACCAATTCGTTCAACTTTATTTCTTCTTCCACTTCTTCTTCTTAGGTTGTTTCATTATGAAGTAATATCATAAGTATAAATCATATACTGATATGTTATTATAAGTATGAAACAACCTTATTTCACCATCTATCCATCCTACGGAAAATGAAATCATCGTGCGTGCGTACGTACAGAATACCGTCTCCACGCCGTGGTGTAATCTATTTTCCACCACCACCTTACTGGGATGGGTATAATGGTGTAAATAATAACTATATATGATTATTTTAAAGTTATATTGATTCTTAGATAGTATACATACACTCCAATACAATTCCACGATCATGAGAATGATATCATCGCTCGTGCGTACGTACGGACTACCGTCTCTACAACGCGATGAGATTCATTCTCCACGTTAACCATTCATGAATGATTATAAAGTATTTATAATAAGTATTCATGAAATACATGACATAATAATGATACTGGATTTAGGTGTATATATATTTATGTCATCTACTTAATTCAGTTCAACTCAATAAGGAAAATAAAACAGCGTTCATGCGTACGTACGGTCTACCGTCTCCATGAACGGTGTATTTCTTTCCATTTACTGATCCATTATATATATATATATATATATTCTGAATATATATTATATATAAATAATGTTTTATATTCTGGAATTAATTAATCATGACTTAAGTAATCATATGAATAATTACTAGTCAAAACACGGACGATAAATGAAACAATTTTACCCAGAACGCTCTTTAACATGGAATTTACAAAAGAACGGGTAATATAAAGTTATACGTGAACCATATATGATATCATAACAATGAGTATGATTCTAGAATAAGTCAATGACTTTATTTCAATCATTATATAAGAGGTTTGGACACTTACAAAGCAAATCAGACCTAAGGTAAGGAAAAGTATCACAATCTCATTTTTATCCGAGATTTTTTATACTTAGGTATTTACTGGGGTGTATTTTATCATCCACATCCATGTTTCCTCAATATTTAATATTATTTCCGTCCACCTTAAATTTTTTAATTCCAATTTTACCCTTCGGTGAGTTTTATTAAAAGATATGAAAGGAATCTTTTGTCGTTTTTCGTACGAGGTACTTTTTGACTTTTTCGACCAAAGTACGAGAAGAATGTTTTTTTTAACTAATACAACATGAATGGATTTTTAAAACATTATTTCCAAGAATATTAATTTAAAAGTTTTAAAGTTTATTTTTAATCAACTTCTTTTAGTTTAGAATTGTATGACATGTTAAGAAAGAAAAGGTGTTTTTGAAGTAGAAAGTATATTTTCCTCAAGAATGGAGTTCAAGTGTTTTATCAAAATTATTTTCCATATAAGATAATAAAGGGTTCTGTTTCTATCCCTATTATTACATGGATTTTATTATGTTGTGATGGAAATATTTTTATTAATTCCTTTACCTTATATGAATTGTTTTATGATGTCACGATGTTTAAGAATCACATTTTTATTAAATGGGTTATGCAATGATGTATGATTTATGATTTTGTGGCACACAGATGAATGGTATCATTATGAGATGGGTGGGACCTATATCTCCCTCCAATGCATTGGGTAAAGATTTTATATATCATAAGATAGACATGGCTGGAACGACAGGTTATACCGGTTCAGTGAAACCGGACTGAAACGAGGAGTGAACTCGGTTCAGAAATGGACTTTCCCACTAAGATAGTCTTGGAAATGAGTCTCGACTAATAAGAAATGATTCTCTATGATTATGTGTGTATGCCAAAAAGTTTAATGTTTTATGTTATGATTATTGGGATTACATTTCACTACTATGATTTATCCCATGTTATGATATTATGATCTCTTTTGAAGGTTAAGATTTCAAAAATGTTATGTTCTTATGAATATGATGTGATTGATATTTCTTTTGTTTACCCTTACTGAGCATTTGAGCTCACCCTTTTATGTTTTCTTTTCCCCAGGATATAAATAATGTTTTTAGGTAAAAAAAAGGAAGATCTTTATGGGAGATGTTGAAGATATTTCAACACGATTAGAAGATTATATTCTGAGTTTCCAAAGACACTAAACTATTACGGTCCTTGTGTGTGTGTTTTTTGTTATGTACTAAGTATTCCGCAAAAGTAATGTAATGTCTATGCACGTTAAGTTTCGGGACTCTACAGTTAGAGCTAATCAAGGTCTACAATTTCTCTACTCACTGTCATCATGGAAAGGAAGACAAGGCAGTTGATTCTCTAAGCTGAAAATAACAAACTACTCTATCCATGTTAGGGATTGAGAAAGACCCTATTTTCATGGATATGAAAATGATTGATTTTAATATCATAAGGGAGGGGGATAGATCCTAAATTTATCAAATTATAATGAAACCATCAATCCAATAGGTGATTAAGGAGGCACAAAGAGATGATCTGGAGTTAAAAAATGGTGAACATAATAATGGAATGGAAGCTAAACGGGTTCCATATCGATGGTGGTGGTGTGATTCAGTATGGAACATGGATTTTTGTTCCTTAAACACTGAGGATAAAGAATGACACATTGTACAATAAACATAGATCAACATTCAATATCCATCCTGGTAACACAATGATGTACCAAGATCTCCAAGAATATTTCTAGTGGGATAACATGATGAAGAGGATAATGGAATATATCTCATGGTTCTTGGTATGTGAGAAAGTTAAAGAAGATCTAAAAGGTCCAAAAGGCAGGATGAAACAATTTCCTATACCCATGTGGAAATGGGAGAATGAAACTATGAACTTTTTCATGAGTCTGTTGAAGATGTCGATGGGAAATAATGCAATATGGGATGTGGTTGACCAACTCACCGAGACTTCCAATTTTATCACTATTTATAAAGATCTCTCACTTCAACATTTTTAGAAGATATATGTGAAGGATTTTGTGAGACTACATGGTATTACACTCTCATTGTTCTATAATCGTGATATAAGGATCACATCTAAATTCTAGAGGTGTATTCATCATGATTTATGTGTTGAATTAATTTTTAGCATGACCTATCACCCCCAAAATAAGGAATATTCAACTTCTTGCAGATATGCTAAGAGACTTCTCTTTAGAACTCAAAGGTGGATGGGATCGTAAAATCCCATTGGTTGAGTTCTCATACAAAAATATCTTCCACTTGAGAATTCAGATAGATCCATATAAAGATTTGTATAGAAAGTGATGTAGAATTCCAACCTTTTCGGATGAAGTTGGAGAAAGAAAGTTACTTGGACCAGATCTAGTGCCAGAGATGACCGAGAAGGTTCAAGTGTTTCAGAAAGATACTCCATGTCAGAAAAAGAGTTATAATCACAACCAATGATGGGATTTGGATTTCAACATCGGAGATAAATCCGTCCTTAGAATATCACTGTGGAAGAGAGTCATGCAGTTGGAAAAAAAGGGAAGTTAAGCCCTAGGTACATTGTACCCATTGAGCTAACTGACCTCATATCAGTTGTGGCCTATCAGATAGAACATCAACCAAATATGGATCATTTTCATGATGTGTTTTAGGTATCACTCATAAATACGTACATACCAGATCACTTAGATGTACGGTACTCATAGGTTGTACAACTAGAAGATGATATCTCTAATGAAGAACATCAATTAATGATTTTAGACTGTAGGGATAAGGTTCTACGCAACAAGGCAACCTACATTGTCAAAGTGTTGTTAAGGAATCATAGGTATGAAGAATTAACTTGGGTCTCTGAGGATTTGATTAAGGAGAAGAACCCTCTCTTATTTATGTAAACAAAATTTTCAGCCTGAAATTTCAAAAGGTGGTAAAATGTAACGATCCAAAGTTTTATCAATGAAATTTCTCCATTCTTGTACTAATTTCATAAACATATAAAATCACATCAGGAAACACATTGTAACATCATGCATAAATTAACTACTATGTGACCTTTAAACATAAATTCTCAACTTCTATGTTTTGAATTTCAAAATTCTGACATACACTGTTGCGATTAGTAAGATATTTGGAGTCCCATAGGAAAAGAATAATTTTTTGAATAGTAACCTTCCCTTACGAATAGTAACCTACCCTTATGAATAGTAATATGACCCTTATGAATAGTGAATCTTTAAATGTAATAGTAACAACACCCATGAATGTATAAATAAAATTTTGGCAGCTTATAAGTGACAATATGACAATAGTAAAAGTATTAGCATTTTTGTATGTCAAAAATAATTAATTATAATTAATTAATTAATTTTAGAAAATTTTATTTTCCTAAAATTTGTTTGTAAATTAACAATTTTATATCTTCTAGACTGAAGACAATTTTATAAGATATTATGTAATTTTTTAAAGCATTATAAAATCAGTTTTATTTTTAAAATTATTATTTTTTCATGTAATTTATGAGGTTAATTAAAAATTAAATTAATCATATTTATAAAATAATTTTCGAAAAATGGAGTTTATATTTGGATTATTCACATTAAAAAATTGTTAGGGTGAATTAATGGGATTTTTTTTAAAAACGTGTTTTTTTGATGAATAGTGAAATACTCTAATTTACAAAATTAGCTTAATACATTAATTATAGAGTCATGGATGATGTTTTGATGATGAAATCCTAATTTTTTAGAACCAACATGATCATGTTACTATATTTAGTCATGGAATCATCAATATTTCTTGTCTTGTGGGGAAATAATAAATTAATGAATATAGAATTGTGAAAACCCCTCTCACCTCCACTTTAAATACCACCCCTCACACCCTCATTTATTCACAACTCTCAAGCTTCAAGCCTTGCCTAAATTCTTCGCAAAGCTCTTCCCTAGCCCCTAAAAAATTCCCAAAAGACCATTCTCTAATAAAAACAACAAAAATTTCTTCCCGAAAGAGGCTCTCAATGAAGATAAATTCAAGAGGTAATTTATCCCTCTTTTATTTTAATTTCCTTTAAATTTTCATTTATTATTTTCTCTTATCCTAAAATTTTGTTATCCAAATGTCATGATAACTCCAGTATGATTGATATAATGGTATTATATCATGTTAATGAATCATTTTTTATTATACTCCACCCAATCTCTCACTAGTAGAAAAATACCTTATACCAACGGTTTGAAACAGTTGGTATAGGCGTCCAAACCGTTTGTATATCCTATACCAACGGTTTGGAGAAACATTGCCAAGTAAGCTGTGAGGATAGGTCTATACCAAATGTTTTCCCAAAACCATTGGTATAATTAATACGAAAAATCTATACCAACAATTCCATAAAACCATTGGTATATGTATTTCAAAAAAGAAGCATTTAGTTGTTTTTTATCATAGTACCAACAGTTTATGATAGAACGAGCTAACCATTATCCTAAATTGACTTTTGTGAACATAATTTCATATATATATATATATATATTGTCATAAATATTTTAAATTTTGATTTATTTAATGTTCTCTGTAAGAAGGTTCCATAAAAAATACTTGTAACTATACCAATGGTTTTTGAGAACCATTGGTATAGATTCCTTGATTTTGGGACCCATACCAACAGTTTTGGAAAAACTGTTGGTAAAGGGTGGGACCTATACCAACGGTTTTGGGGAATGTCTCTATTATGGAACTATACCAATGGTTTTACCAAAATCATTGGCATAGGTCCATATAATTGACATATACAAATGATTTTGGGAAAACCGTTGGTATAGGTCCCCCTATACCAACAGTTTGTCCAAAACTGTTGGTATATGTCCAAATTATTGACCTATACCAATGGTTTGGGCCAAAATGTTGGTATAGGTCCATATAAGTGAACTATACCAACTGTTTTCACAAAACAATTGGTATATATCTTATTTTTAGTAGTGTCTATTTGTTTATAAAAATGAAATTGTTGTTCGTGATGTGTTAATTTACCTACATCATGGGCGATGCACATCAATTTTCCATAAAATACATCAAGAATATCAATGGAATAACTAAATTTTTGAAACCATATTTTATTATGTATTTTCTAACCCCTTTTATTTTCAAGAATAAATTTTTATTCGTAATAATAATTGATAAAACAAAGCATGTATGTTGTGATCCAAAAATCACCCAAATTAACCTAAAACGATCATCATTAAATTTTATCTAATGGTTCATCCACATCGTATATAAAATAATTTATTATAAGATCATTTAACCTAATTTAAGATCATTAATAACATGTAGTATTAGTTCTGTATTTTTATCCATTTTCTACACAAACTTCCATTCACGTGTACAAGAGAACTATTTTTGAAAAAGTAAGGAAGCGAACACTCTCGAATAATGGATTTAAACTCTAAAACTCTTCTAAATTCCCATAAAATAACATAATGAAACCATAATGAATCATATAAATGTATAAAAGGATATTTTATTTCTAATTAATGAATATAATGTCATTATATAGGATAATAAAGTGAAGAAGGCATTCAGATACAAGCTAAGGGAAATTCTCAAACCCAACGCTCTTTCTTCGAGTTCTCTCTATTTCACTCTATATTTGGTATAGATACCCATTAAAAATATTTTTTACATCTTTATTTTATATTTTATGGGATATAAATATTTTACACTATAGATTATGTCAAACACAGTGTTTTCCAAAAGAACCTTTCTTTCAAAAATACTCCTTTTTCATATAACTTACGGTTGATGGTCCTGGTGTCAAGTATGTTATTGCCTCTGTATATTGGGAATCCAAACATTATGAATGTGTTCATAGGAGATGAAACCATCCCTTTACATTTTTTATTTATGTTCATTACTAATATATGTTCTATGTGGGTTTCACGATAATGAAAATGCTATGATCTGATGGGCACACCCTGAATTATATAGCACAATATGAATGATTGAATTTGATGGGTGAACCTGGAATTATACATCACTCCAATTCATTGGGTAAAGTGATAAATCACATTAGTTAAGGTGAAATGATATGTGAACAAGATTCTAGCTTTTTTTACAACAATCTGTTGTAGTTAACCACAATGACATGATGTTTTTCTTTATAAATTTCCACATTCCAAGCCTTCTCATAATGTTTCCTCTAATGGTTATGATACTATGTCCATGTTATGATGATAAGGACTATGCTCATACCATTTTATTTTTTTAATGTTCTTATCCATTCTCATACTGGGCTTTTTTCTCACGCTTTTATGACATATATCCCCAGGTGACTACATATACTAAGGAGAGGTCAAGAGAAAATAAGGAGGTAGAAAAAATGAATTAAATAAATTATCTCTATTGTAAATGTTATGTATGGTCCTAGTTTTTCTAAGACACAAAACCATTGTATCCTCGATGTGTAATGTATATATATATTTTGTAACACTAAAATTAATTAAATGTAATGTAAGAAAAGTAGGGTCACTATAGTGGTTCTATCTCTGGCTTATGTTGGATGAAATATATTTCTATGGTCTTATAAATTGTTTTATAAATGAATTTGTAAGAAATATTTGGGTGTGTTTTAATGGGTTAAATGTTGGTTTACTTCATTTTGGAAAAATAAATTGTATATTAAAATAATTTTAAAATTAATTTATGAAATGGTCTTCAATTTACGGTTTTGATGAAATGGTTTTGAAAATATAGGACATGGGAATACTTGTATGCATAGGTGGTAGGATTAGTACTAGTCCTCAACAATTAATATTTTCAAGGGGTTCACTGATGGGGTGTTGCACTTCTCCATAGTCCCATTGATCTTGGAAATTTTAAACAATGTTTGGAGGTTTACTTTCTAGGGTGTTTCTCTGCTCTCAAGATTCAATGCATATGACTAGGGACTTGATTCATGTGATTTTATATGCATGGTTATGAGTGTTATTGCATTAATGGCATATATTTATCCTTGATGTGATGTTAACTATTGTTTTAATTTTTTTTTTGGAAAAAACTTCTTTTTTTGATATATTTGATATGCTTTTAAACTATTTTACATTGATTATTTAAAATATTAAAAAAGGGAAATATTTCACCATTATTTTGATATAAAAACTATTAAACTAATTATCATTCCTTGTTTTCTCTAAATTTGATAATTAGCATATTGGACTATAGAGACTTATTATAAAACTCAACGGTGGGATTCTACTGAGCATATTTATATCACAACCTACACACCCCACACACACATTCTATGGTGTGTAGAACTGGTTATGTCTTTTTTTGAAGGGAAATTAAACATGCCATAGTGAGGCTATGAAGTTTATATCATTTGAGTATGGGTAGACAACGGTGTGATGGTGTTCGTTTTCCCACTCTCTATCATGGAGAAGTTAGTTTCTATATTAGATTTCATTTGTTGTTGGATTTGTACATTGGGTTGTCTGTACTCCCGGAGTTGTATCTTTTCTATAATATTCATTCAGTGTTAGGGAATATATTTTCAGATTTACTCTTTTATTTTTTTTCTATATCATTTATATATTAATATATTCCATGTTTTCTTCTTCATTGTGGATGCAATAATTCCTTGTTCTTGTTGTTTAATGCCCTGATTCTAGTCACTAATCCATTGGGATTAGGAACACCCATTAGGACTTAGGCTCATCGAGTTGAGTATAATATATTATGGTTTCTTGGGATATTTTGTTACATCCCATATACTTTGGAGATCCATGAACATATTATTTTTTGGAAATCCTAAAAATTCTAGTTCAAGGACTCAAATATAGAGAATTTGAAATTAGAAATTTTGTATAATATTCTATCTCCCATATTTTTTTTCGTTTGGTACCATGAATCTCTAACATCATCCAGTGATGTTTATTATTCCTAATATTTTCATTGACCACAGAAAAATTTGGCACCGTGTATTATCTCTTGAACATGATTGAAGTGTATAATTCAAAACTGACTATAACAAGGCCATGAGAAAACATATCATGTAATGCTACATTTACACTAAATTTAAATCAATTTACCAAACAATCAACTAACTCACTACCATTACACAGGTTTTCAAGAGTGGAGTTACCTTTACACTAGTACACCACTACCATTATGAAACTTCGCTTTCTAAAATTATGTGATTATTCTAACATTATGTTATTCGATTTTTTCCAAAATCAGAATTGGACTCACATCAATATTCATGGTTTAGATCATATCAAACTCTTCTTCAATCAAACTAGTATGAGTGTCATCATCAATTTATATGGGAATTCCTCCACTAAAGTCAAAAAAAATTCTTCAACTACACAAACATCTGCACAAGATTTGGAATTCGGTGAATTTTTTAGTGAACCAAGAGTCATCTTACCAAAAATCCACCACCAATATATCATCTCTCCAAGTGGGATTATTTATCAAATACTATATATTCTCCCCAAGATACTTTCAATTGAGGTTCTATCAACATCACCTGGGGTGGTGGAATGTTATTCCTTATTGTAGATAAAATAAGTCGTGGAAGTGTAAATTACTTCAATGGTAGCAGTGAGATAGTAGTGTTATGAAATATTATTGTATGGTCGTTGTATCATATTTTTTTGAAGGTAGCACAATTATAACTAGTGGTTGTAGGAAAGTACACCTAGAAATAAAAGGCCTAGGTGAAAAGAATTAAAAATTAAAAAATCACCTTATGAAGAATATTAAAAAATAAATAAAAATTTAACATAATATTAAAAATTAATAAAAAATAAAATTACTTTTTAATACAAAAATTACGATTCAAATTGTTAAATAAACTAAATAAAAATTAATATATAATGAAATTAAACATCTATTATTATATGTTTAGAACAAATAAAATATTTAAATTACTAAATAAAATTAAAAATATAAATAAATAACAAAAAATATTTTAAATTAAATTCACATTGCATTTATAAAATAAATATATAAAAAAATATTCTTGTTTAAAAAACATTAAAACTATGACAGATATTCTGAAACTTACTAATCAAAAAAAATAGAAATAAAATAAATTGATATACAAGGAAAAATATGAATAATAATTTTAAATATAAAACAAAAAATTAAATAGAATGTTTATAAAAAATAATTTCATTTTTTTACTAAAGTACAGTTATTTAACAATTTAAATGAAAATTTAATTAATAAAATCCTAGACATCCTAATGAAATTATATGGAAATATATTTGAAATAAATGTCATTTAATGTTTTGTAAATGCTTCTATATAGATTTATTTTATCATTAATTTATGGAAATTCAAGTAGTTTACAAATATTTTTCAAGTACTCTCATTCAATGATCTTTGGATTCAATAGTTTCCAAACTGTAAGAATTTTTATTTTAATGATTTTTTGAAGTCATTTAAAATATTTTGCAGCCATATTAATGTTATTTAAAATGATTAAATAATGTGAATATTTTCAATTAAAATTTTATTAAATTCCATTTTAAATTATTTTTTACATTCATTGCCACATTAGTAAAATCTTATCAATTTATCATGTATGGTTCATTTTGACTTTTTGAAAAATTAAGAAAGAATGTTATTTCACCCTATACCGTAGGAATTCATTTTCTCACCATCATATATATTAGTCATTATCAAGCTTTATTTACATGTTTCCATATATCTTTAATGATAGTACTATTCTCATTATTATGGGGATTTTAGTTTCAAAATATTTTTGTAATGAAAATTTTTGTTTCTTACTAATTGCAAACTGACTTTATAATGCCTCTATAAAGCTATTTTTCAACAATTTCAAAATCCATTGTGGAATTTTATCCTTC
This sequence comes from Viscum album, assembly GCA_963277665.1. Taxonomy (NCBI): domain Eukaryota; kingdom Viridiplantae; phylum Streptophyta; class Magnoliopsida; order Santalales; family Viscaceae; genus Viscum; species Viscum album. The sequence continues at coordinate 1,805,266,631 of OY728141.1, forward strand.
ACTAGGGATATACTCTAATTTCAAAAGACATATTATTTCTACTGATGGATTATGATCATCTGGTTCTATTTGTTAAATAGGGTAAATATTGACATTTAATATTAAAGTTGTTCGATTTGGATGATTATGATGATTATGTATTATATTGTTATTAATTTATTTCATAGTATGAATTCATTGGACTTAGTAAACAATGAATGAGGTCTTTTATTTCCCCTTGATTCATTAGTAGGTCTCATGAGAAAAACTATATTGTTTATTTAGTGTATTCCTTAGCAGTTTATGTACAATGTCATGGTATAAGGCCTTAATAGTAATATTATAATTTCCTCCATTATACATTCCATCATTATGAAACCAATTATTATTTTCCATGTGATTATTTACATTTTAAATAGATATATTATCTATTTATGATATAGATGGGTTTTTATGGAAACATCATTATTTCATAAGGTAACCACATTACATTATGGTTTACGTAAATTTTGTGATCATATATGGGTAGAAATTTCTTTTTGATGTAGTTTTATTTAGTTTATTCAAATAAACATGCATAAATTATAATTTTTAACTTATTCTTTCTTATGAAATATTTTATGACAAAATTTGGCCAAAAATATAATTTCAAGAGTAAGTGTTTATATTGAGAACAAATTTTATTACATGAAAAATGTAAACATTGTCATGGGTTTTCATGTTTTCCACAATAATATCCTATTTAAATTAATTTATTATACAATATTAATATTTTTTTTGTCATCCAAAATTTTAAAATATTTTTCAAAGGGCTTGAGGATAAGTGTGAACAATTGAAAGGGGTATCTTTTTTTCCTGGCAATTCATCTTAAAATAATTTAACATATTTCAATGAAATAGTTACAAAAATTTATGAATCCCATTTATTCAGGTAAATGGGAAATTAAGTAGAAGTGTCCAATTTGTATTGTAAGGGTTTGATATGTAAGATTTTTTCCTAATTCTCAGAAACTCTATACCAAAAATACCTCATAAATATAAGAATGTGAAACCCTTATAATAAATTATTTATTACGGGTTGTTTATGTTACATGGAATTATAATTTATATCATTGGAAACAATTAAATAAATTTAAATGTTATGATATTATTTGACAATAAGTTATAATTATTCTTTAATCATATAGGTGAATATGCTATAGAGAATTATGGTTTTTCAATAGTATATAACTGGGTGAAGGTTATGGTTTTATTTATACCCCTCATAAAGTGATTTATTATTATTTTATTTTTTATACTCATACTATATATTTTATTATGTAAAATTTTGGAAGCAAAAAAGAACCAAGTTGACAATGGATGAAAAGTACAATGTTGTGGTTGTCTGAATGAGAAACCAAATGAGATTAGATATGGGGAGAAAAATATTATGGTTATTCCTAACAACTATCTAGAATTGTGTTAAACAACCTAATCCTTTGTGAGTGTTTTAACACGCAAAAAATTATAACAATAGGGTTTCATAAAAGTTTAGGTGATAAGGATCATGAAGTTAAAATATTCAACATCAAAAATATCAAGAATATCATAAGAATAACCTAATAAAATTCATCAAAAGAATAATAATACATATAACATTAGTTAAATTATATAGAAATAAAATAGAAAGGAAAAAAATAAAGAAATAATGAGAAGTTAATAAACAAGATCACACAAATAATGGTCTTGTAATAAAATACGATGTTATAGTGAGGACAAAGAAACTACAAAGAACATATAAAATGTGTGAATTATTTTTACAGTTTTTCTTATATTTAAAGTAAAAAACATGATTGGATTGTGATTGATGAATATTAGGACATGATTTATTTTCATTTTTATATGATGTATTAATGAATAACATAAAAAATCATAGATAATGGTTTTTAATGATATTGAATGATTAATGTGTCTACACAAAGTATTTCAAGAGTTATGATATATTGTTGTTTTATTTAAGATTTTGTATATTAAGGATGGTCCAACATTTAAAGGAATTAGTACACATTGATATTTTTTGTGACAGAAGTATTTTTTGAGTCATTTATTGATTTTTAATGGATGTTTGAGGTATACGTATCCTTTAATATTAACATGTGTTGATTTTTAAAGTTTATTTGAAGAAGAATGGTTATATATTTTATTGAGATATCTCTATGGTTATTGATAAAATTTATGGTTAATATGATCTATGATGTTAAGGTAATTATCTTTATCTGAGAGAAATGGTTATTATATTTTTGGGACATACATGTTATCATATAGATTATCATGGGATTTAAATATTATTTGGTGACTAAGTGATTAGAGTTTTTTTATTCAATATAACTATATTGGGAACATTATATGATTATGGGAAATGGAATATTAGTGGATATTACAATATTTTATGTGCGGAAGAATAAATGAGTTGATTTTTGAAAGAATATGTGAATTTATTATGGATTTACAAAGATTCAAGTTATTTATGGAAAATATTAGAATAGTTTATAGAATATATGATTAAGGAAGATTAATTTTTTCTGTGTGACTTTTTGAGTGATTGATTTTACATATAGATAAATGTTAAGATAATCTTAAAAGAATATGTGATCAAATCATCCTATCATATGGGTTTCAATTTCAATAAACAATCATCTGAACAATTTTTATGTCAGATATTTATCAAATTATTTAATTTTGATCTTGGGTGTTATTTTTTTCCCTCTACAGATTAATCTATAATTTCTTCACATTAGATATTATCATAGATTACGCTAACCATTTTTGGTTTTGGTACATGTATAAAGAAAATAACTATAACTTGATATCTGTTTTTGAATCTTCTGATCCATTAGAAGTTGATTTTAGTGATTCACAATTGAATAATTAATATTTAATATTCATTTCTTGGAGTAAGAGAAGAGATTGAAATGGAAACTGATTGAATAATAAATAAAGGTTGAAATTATCCATATTAAGTGGTAGTAATCAAGTGAATATATTTTATTAATATATAAATATATTAATGTAAATAAAATATATTAAATCTGTTAATACCTATGTGAAATGTCACACTCATCTATGAAGTAACAATTTTAAAAAATCATCTCCAAGCACGAGTCTTATAGAGGTACATGTATTTTGGAAATAAAAAATTTCATTATCTTGGTGAATAAATTAGAGTTCATTATAAAATCTATATATTATTTTATTAATATGTTTTGATAAATTAAAATGGGTAAAGAAAATTGAAATTTATAAGATGCAATTTCTTTATGGGGGGAAGATAACACCCTTAGTTTTTGGTCAAAAAATTACAATACATTAGATTTTATGTGCCACATATAAAATCTATAATAAATTAACAAATATTAAATATTAAAATATTATTATTATTATATAATTGTTAAAACCTAGTCATTTAATTGTTGGATTTTGTCATGACCAGACCCACAAGGGCCCTCCTGGCTAGTGATAAGTTGAGTTTGACTACCCTAAGCCCTTTGGTAATAGGATACTTGGTGGAGACCTGCACCAAGTAGGCATATCACACACATGGAAGGAATTATCCTAATGTACCTTTATGAACACACACATATCCAAACCAATAAAATACTAATAAATTAAAAACAATTAATACCTAAAATGTATAAAAAACATCTATCCCACATCAAAGTATGAAAAAATTATTAAAAGCTATAATTGGTGAAAAAAATGACAAACAAAAACCGAATAGATTCAAACCTAATTAGAAATAGGTGACAACTACCTAATGTAAACATTCATAAAACTTCTCATTCCATCTATCCCACTATTCACTACTAAATCCCTAGATTCTTTGGATATTATCAATAGCCTCATCGTATGCATGACACAAGACATGTGCATGTAGATCACTTGGAAGGTTGAATAAAATATACCTAGTATGACCCCCTAAATTCACTAAGCATAAACCATCCATAGTAGTTTTATCATAATAACAATTAAATAATAATAAAACATAGATATACTCATAACAAACATTTGATCCCGATTAGTATCAACCAACACCACAATCCATTGGATACTACTAGTTTCTTTAAGGTAACTTTAATTCCTAGAGTTCTCACTCTATTATCCATGCTGTCACGAGTGAAAAACATCCAATAGGTGATGGTCATTAGGCCCTTCCCATGAAATCTACCTTCTATTTCATAATATCTCATCATCCATGTTGGGGATCACATCCTAGGAAACTAGGGGACATCACAAACATTACTATATTTTCCCTCTAGATAGGGGATAGATTCCCTATGCGTGGTGGTCATGTCGATACCATGAACCCCAACTAGGAAAAATAGAGGATCCCACCCTTTTCCATGATGGGGGTACACAAAATTCAATCCAATACTTCACCCATAGAGGGGATCATAGTCTTATTCCATGGACTAAATGTATTAAAAAATACTCATGGGAAAGAAACAAGGTACCTCACTCAATTGAATTTATTCTATACAAAAGAGACGAGCACATCCAAGATGTCAAAGAAGAAGTACATTTCATGTGTAGTGTGAATAGATATATATTGAATTTCTTGTTTTTTCTCCCATGATACTCTACTTGTTCTCTTGTACCACAGGTCGTGACTATTTACACTTATCCATGTCCTGATACAAGGCTCATCCCATGTACTTTGAACATTTCTAAGTATAAGAATTGGCATGTGTACTTGGATCAAGCCCGTGTACCCTTTGAGATACATTCCATGCTACTAGTTGAAGTATACAGAGAGTGTAAAAGAGACCACATAACATGTGATCCTTATCTCTTACATAGAAACCCTTGTGTGGCATTTGGGGGTCTCTTAAATCTTGTAACTTAGGATTACATGCTGTGTCATGTGGGATTTTGAAGAACTCATGGACCGTCAGGCATCCTATGATTCCATCATTGATGCCATTGATTTTCCCATGGAACTCTAATCTAGGGTCAGTGAGACCCTTTCAATCACTAGGGGCCAGAATCTAGGCATCACACCAATCATAAAACCACACAACAATACATGTTGTTGCCACAAAACAACTCCATAATTTTTCAACAAAAAATTGGAAAACATAGTCTGAATCGGTATTCTTTTAATCATCATCTATCACAACATAATGATTTCACCCTCAATTCCAGAATTGCACCAATATTATTGATCCATTACACATAATAATGGTCACATAACGATAAAATACATTGTATTATTTGAACCAATGGCCAAAGAAAATTCCAGTGATGAACATGTGAATAAATTAGGTAGAAAACTATAAACTATTAACCTGAGGAAAACCCATGAACCTTTTATTCATCCTCGATATATTTTCATATAATTGATGAATGAATAATAATAGTCAAAAATAAAAAAAATCAATTGTGAAATAAATCAATCATCAATGCGTGAATCAATTCTTGTTTGTTGGAATTGATCTATATTTGACATGGGATAAATAAATAGGGTGAATCCAAATAAATCAAACAAACTACCTCAATTTGGATCATTTACTTGAAAAGAATGGTTGGTGATATCCACAAGCAATGTTGGTGAAGATGATCATCGGTTGTAGATTAGGATCTATTGTGTTCCCCAATCATTTATCGAACATCTCTTATAGATCTATAGGGTTATGCAGATAACCCTTAGAAAACATCCAAAATGTACATTTATAGATAGACTCAGGTCATGGAATTTTAATAAAATTAATTTTATTTATTTATTTTTAAAATCATCCATGAGTATTTCCATCCTGAGCATCCAACATTCATCAAGTTTATATCACATGTTGGGTAAACATAATGCTCTAGAATCAATGATACCCTCACATTTCAGATATGAATATCCCTTTTGGATTTTTTTCTTATTTTTTTAGAAAAAATGAATTCTCAGGATATTTGTATATTTTATTTTTAAAAAAATATCTATTTAAGGCTCTCTAAGCATTGAGATCTCTCATCACCATATAACCTGGCTCCAAAAATTGTAAAATATGTATCTTAATAATTTAAATTTCAAAAACTGACACATTGTATTCTCCCCACCTTAGTGTTATTTCTCTTAAAAATTTCTAACTACTCAAAAAGATGTGGGTAATGAGCTCTCATATGGGACTCCCTCTCGAAGGAGTTCTCTTGAATATTCTCATATTTTCATCAGACACACATCAAAGAATAATTTATCCCATAGAGGATCTTATCCTTATAGTACTCATCCTCTAATAGGTACTCATCAAAGGTTTCTCTATCCTTGATTTATAGGTTTCCCCAATTGATAACATGTGATAGGTCATGCACATATCTCCTAAAATACAGTAAATGGATGATGTTTTGTACTTTTTCCTACTATGGTGGAACTATTTAGTGGTACACTACCTTTCCAACTCTCCATAGTATTTGGAAAAGGCTAATGAAACTTAGAGATATCTTTCTGCCCCATCCAAATAAGTGTAATCCATGTCAAGGTGAGACCTTCAAGTTCAAATGGTCACCCTCCTCTAACTACAAAGGACTCCTTCATTAGTTTTAATGGAAAATATGATTTATTTTTGTTGTCCTCCAATAATCAAAAATTATTTTCACCCTTTATGTCCTAAATCACACCAAATCATGGAAAATGGGTTATGAATCACCTAGATCATCCCATCAATGTGATGACCAATAGGTTCTCCTATAAAATGCCTCAAATGGTTCCATATCAATGGTGTAATTGTAGATTTTATTATATATAAAATCTATCAAGGGTAGGTGATCCTCCCAACTATGGAAAATTTCAAACACGCAATCCTTCATCATTTCCATCTGAACCTAAATGGTCCTCTCAATCAGACCATTAGTCTAGGGGTCAAATTCCATGCTTAATCAAAACTAATACCCAAATTCATTCTATAGTCCTCTTCATAATCATGATGTGAATCGTGTATCATAGTCTAAAATAATGGTCATTGGAATTATGTGGACTCATACTATCTCATGTACAAAAATTTGTCTCATGCTATCTACCAATCTCTGCATCTGAATAGCTAAGAAGTCATGTGACTTGGTTATTTGGTCTATAAAGACCCAGATGGAATCATGTACATTACACATACATGGTAATATAATCATGAAGTACACGGATATCCAATATCACATCCACTCAAGAACCTCAAGGGGTTGAGATAAACCCATTTGAACTTTGTTCTCATCTCCCACTTGTTGAAAATTAGGCCATTTAGAGACATGCTCTACTATACACTTCTTCATGCCTGGCCACCAATAACGATATCATAGGTACTAGTACATATTATCCTCACCTAGATGTACCACCCAATGGGATGTATGAAACACCCTTATCAACTCCTCCCGAATCATCTCTTGTATCACTATCTATTCTCAAAAATGGTTTAATTACTCCCCACAATTATAAAATCCATTATGAGAATATCTAGTGAATATTTTAGTACGTAAGGTCTCATAATCAGTATCCCCATGTTTAGCTTCTCTAGCATGATATAAAAGCAACGACATAACATCTTTTTAATTGAGGTATGATGAACCATCCATATCTACTAAGGATAGCTATAATGAGGTTAGCTGCTTTGAAGCATTAGTCAACAATTGAGAACAATATATTTTATTGGGAGTGTCTTCTACCATGTTCCACTTACCAAGAGTATTGACTCTCTGGAAGTAATCATCCTAGAGGAACAATATCCATCACCATTTTATTCAGTTAGGATCCTTATGAAATAAGATATACTTAGGCTATTTTTGTCATATTAGAGGATACATCACTTTCTTTTAATGTAGTGTCACCACATCCTCAAAGTGAGGAATACTCCTAAAAACAGAATATCATGGTTTGTATAGTTCTTTTCTTACCATATCAATTACTAATACCCATTTTTAATTACACCATACCTTTATATTATCACCCAACCAAGTCTGGTCCTTGATGAATCTCAAAACACTATGTACTTGATACACTCCTCTTGAAACCTCAAGATGGTTTCCCTTATCAACCTCTAACTCAACAAATGGAATGCCTATTATCACCTTTACATCCAATAGAAAGGATCTCCATATAGTTCAAAAAAGTTAAAGGTTCCAATATCCTAGAAAAATGGACCACAAATCTCCCACATTATCCTAAAAAAATTGGGAATCATCTTACCTCCATCACGTTCTTGGGTGGATTCCAATCTAACACAGCCTCTTCCTTGGCTGAGTCTACTACTACACTATCATCCAAGATGATGTGTCCTAGATTTAGGGCTCCTAAATCCATAACTAGTACTTTAATAGCTTCCCATAAGGCTTGTTCCATTAGAGTGTGTCTAGAACCATCATAAATTGTCTCATGTGCTCCTCTGCAGATTCTAAGTATAGTAGGATATCATCGTTGAATACAACCATGAAATAGTTTTAGAAAGACAAAAATATCAGGTTCATGAGTCCTTTAAAAAGTATAAGGGAATTATTCATGCCAAAAGAAATCATAAATTACCCATAATTACAAGAGAAAACATCTAAATTTTTTCTTCAATATATCTTCATCCTATATTCATAGATAGTGATAGCTTGATCTGAGGTAAATCATTCGGAACCATCACACCTCTCTCAACTGTTATAAGAGGTGGTTGACCCTTGGTAGTGGATAATTATTTTTCATAGTCACCTAGTTTAAGAACTAATAATCTTCAAAAAAAAAAACTCAAGCTTCCATCCTAATTCATGAAAAAAACACTAGGGCTACCCTGGGGGGACATTGGGTCTCACAAATCCCTTACTATGAAAATCCTACCACTATACCCTTAGTTATCAAAGGTTTGTGGGTTCCATGTAGTCTTCAGGTGTATATATCTAGTAAATACCTGGGTTTTAGTCAACATAGATGTATTAATATCAGTTAGGAGTAAATACAGTCACTTCCTCAGGAAATACATCCTAATAATTTGCCATCATCACAGGAAATGAGTATTTCATAGTTTTCACTTCTCTAAGAGTAATGTTATCCAGCTGGTGTGTAATTAGATATACTCTACTAAATTTTATTCCATCATTCTATTTTTGGATTTCCTTCTCATTCATGATAGAAAATCTCACCCCAACATCATGTAGACACCACATCCTCCGCCATAAAGAATTAATCTCTGAATGAACTGTGGAAAGCTATTTCATACCGAAGATGAATTGATAAGGAATTTCCACCACTACGATGAGATCCGATAAAATATATCTAATATCAAAAAATAATTTCACACTTTTATAGGAATTATTTGATCATTAATCCACCTTCTAATAGTGTCTCCAAGCATAATGGATGAGTCTAGGGATCAACCGAAATCTCTAAGTCTTAAACCAAGGATGTCGATAGAAAGTAATAACTCACACCTATGTGAATAAGTACTAATGCAAAGGTATAAACGTAATATAACTTACCTCATATTATCCATAGATCCATGGGGTCAGAAGAATCCACTACCTATAGTTATCCTCACACATTCCCACAAGCTCCATGAGCATGGCACAGATCACCTTAGTGTGGTGGTGGAAATTATTCATATAATAGGCCACCTACAGCTACTCCACCCTCTCCTCTACCATGTATTCCACCCTAGGGACCTCCATACTCCAACCTCTACCTATTATTATCTAGTCCCTAATCTATCTCCCTATCATCTATAGTATGGGTTGGGTAATCTTGAGGAATTTTCCCATGACTGCCGCTTGAGTAGAAAAATATATCCCTCGGCTAACTCAAGTAATCCTAAGAACCCTGAAATGACGATCCCCTATCCCTAGTTCATCACCTAAAAAAATAACATTCCCAAATCCCTAAAAATATCATTTAATTCTAGATATTGATGATTCTACTCCTGGATTCCCCAAACCATCACCCACGGTTGACATCTACTCTTCCAAAAATATATCCATAACTAAAATAGGCTTGAGAACTACAACCTTAGTGGGAATGAAAAAAGATATTACTAAATCCCTAATATCTCGGCATAATTGCTTCTTAAATATCCATGCCCTATATAAATGTATCCCTCCCCACATCTAAAGAGTATCGTGATATATATGTACACCACACTAACTACTCCATAAAGTTCATACTTCCCAACTATAGTTGTTGAGGATCTTTTATATAGACTGATCAAAAGATGGGTAGATAGATCTCCTCCCTAAAGAGACACTCAATGTATGAATATGAGAGAGTTGTATCATCATGTCACTGTGTCACCCGAATCCCCCATCACCCAGTAGAGCCCTAAATTAGACTCTCTATGAGGATTTCCATCTAATCTTTAATTGACCTCATTATGAGGAAAACATGAGTGACTACCTCTAGCTAGTCCTTACCCTCCCGGGGTTATGGATCACCTTGAGACCTGAGAGGTCACAAATTCTATAACTGATGTAGCACACTTAGCTTATTTTCATCCTCAACAAGTAATATCAGTTATAATAATTACTAAATGGGTGGTGGAATGACTAGAAAACCACATGGGGGTCCCTGTATTGAAGCCTTATCACTAACTACATCATCCTCAGGACCCCACTATAGTATCCTAGATGGAAAATTTCAGGGAGCCACCTTGAACTAATATGAAGATCTTTCATGGTCAATAGAGTATATATTGGGAGCAGACATAAAAAAGAGATATAAACCACACCCTGTTATGATATGATTCATGTACCAATGTTTTCCATGAAACAAGTATTTGCATGTGATAGAATAATAAATTGGTTATTAGAGTCCAAATGAATAGATATATTGGTTGTTGTACCCACATTGGAGTCCCTTTCCAGAAATCTAAACATGAAACACATTATCAATGTTCCCATAAATGTTGTACCAATCTAATAACTTGAAAAACAAATATATGATATGGTCCTTTGGAAGAACCATCAACTCGGACACAACTAATCCATGACACGACCTACCATGTCCTGCATAAATAGTGATATGTTAAGTGTTACTATTCCATCCCCACCTCCAATAGGCCAAGGGTTGGCGACCACCACTGAGTAGGCATATCACACATATGAGTGGAATTATCCTAATACATTTGTACACAAACACACACATCTCCAAACCCATACAATTCTAAGATAATGTAAAAAATAATGATTAAATAAATAAATAAACAACATTTAATCCTACATCAGTGTATGAAAAATGTATTAAAATTGATAATGGGGACAAAAAAACCCATCTGAAAATTGAATAGATTATAACCACTCAGAAGGAGGGAACAACTTTCAAATATAACCACCTATAAAAAACCATGGACTATCTATCCCAGTACACTCTACCTTATCCCTATCCTCCTATTATAAAATCAAAAGTTTCATCGTCTGCATAATAAATAAAATATATAGAAAGATCCCATACCGGAGTGAGTATTAATTTCCAGTAATACAACCTAAAATCACGAAGAATAAACCATCAAGAGTAGTCATCTCAAAACAACAATACTGTAATAAAAAACCCAGATATACTAATAGTAGAGAACCATCCCCAAGTGGTCACAACCAATACCTATACCTAGAATATATTTCTCAAGGTTTCATGGAAACTCTTTTTTCGGTGAGTGCCCACTCCATGATCCATTCTATCACTATTGAAACTCATCAAAGAGGCCACGATCATTAGTACCTACCCATGAATTAATACCTAGATCTCATAAGATCTAATTATCTAGGTATGGGATCAAACCCATGGCTAAAATGGGACTCTACACACCCTAATAGATATTTCCACTATATAGGGGATTGATTCCCAGTGCATTGTGGTCACACTGATACCATGAACCCCACCTATGAATCATATAGGATCTCACCCCGGTCCTATAGGGGGATGCACTAATATCTATAAAATACCTGTGTAGGGGATCATAATCCCATTACAAGTATTTAATGTCTCACTATAAACTCATGGAAAAGAATGAAGGATCCACAGTCAACTAAACATAGTCTATTCTGAAGAGACAAAGGGCACCACACTATCTTTGAGGAAGTATAGGATATATTCTTAGGGTATATTGTTTTCATGAAAAATTCATACCTACACATTTTTATTATCATGTTCTGTTGGATATTCTTATGTACCTTGGGTTGTTCCCATGTACACCTAACCATGTGCAAGTACACATCTCCACCAGTGCACTCTATTCATGTCTTAGTACACGGCTTATCCCATGTACATAGAGCATGATTGTGTATCCTTAGAGATATAAAACATGCATCTTGATAAATTCAATGTGGGTTGTGGTAGGGTCCATAGAATGTGCTATAATTATCTCATTCATAGAAACCCTATCTCTGCAAATGGTGGACCCACATGGCGTGTAACACTATATGACATGTCAGGTCATGTGGAATTTTATAGAACCATCAGAACATCATGTGTCCTATGATTATATTGATTCCCTTTCAGATTTACCCAATTGAAATCAGATTTAGGTTTCGTTGTACCATCTCTTTCAGCGGTGGCTAGAATCCGGGCGTTGAACCCCTCAAAAAATCTAACACTGAGTTATTTTGTTGCTTCAGCACACTATCTTCATGCATCAAATGCCAAAATAGGAATACTTAGTCCAAATTATTCTTCTTATGATCGTCCTCTACCACTACATCTTTATAATACTCTCAGTCAAGAAACACATTCTCAATATTTATCCATTGCCAAATAGAACAACACGCAATGATCAAATACATTCTTTTCATTGAACCATGGTCCAAATAAATTCTCCAAAATGAGAAAGTGAAGAAACAGGGGAGAAAACCAAAAATGATAAACATGGGGAATGAACCTAGGCATTTGTTGTTTTTATCCTTGATCTATTATCATAAAATAGAAAAATTAAAATGAATAATCAACAACAAACAAATAAATCAACCATCAAATAAATCAACCACCCATGCACAAATCAATTATTATTTATTACAATGGTCTCATGTTCAAAAAAATATTACTAAATGCGATTAATCTATATAAATCAAACATCCAAACTTGATTTGGATAAATCAAAAGTGATGAATGATATTATGTTACTATCATTATCAATATTCACATGCTATGTTGGAAATGATGATCCACGATCATTAATTGGGATCCATGGGATTCACTAAGATCTCCTCCAATAGATCATCTAGATCTCTGGGTTTATGAGGAAACCTTATGATCCTCTAATAACAATATATTTATAGGAAAAATAATTTATTGGAAATTAATAAAATTAATTTATTTATTTAAAAAATAACCCACATTCATGCCCAACATAAGTGTTTGACACAGTCCATAGTTATATGCTACATAGGGTAAAAACCATTATGATGACTCCAAGGCAGCCTCAAATTTTTGATCCAAGATTTTTTTTGGATTTATCCCAGCTTTTCAAAAAACACTGCATCCTTGTGATACAAATATATTTAATATCTTTCAAATATCCATTTTGATCTCATCGGTCCTTGGAATCTCACGTTGTCTCAGTGCCAAGCTCTGAGAATATTACTATATATGTATCAAATCACTACATGGAAAAAATGAGACATTATAGGTATGATAAACGGGTAACCAAATTTTGAAATATATAAAAAAATCACCAATACAATGGAACTTATTAATTCCTAGGAAATAAGAACTCAATTTTAAATAAACCCAAATAAGATTAATGGAGATATTTTTTAAAAAACATATTTCTGTGCATAGTGTATTTTTATCCATGTAAATTATGTTAATTACTATATATTAATGATTGCAATGAGGTTTATATATTATAAATTAAATCAAATAAATTAAAATTTATCTAATGGTGGTTACTATATAATTAATGAGTGTCAATTCACATTATACCTTAAAAATATATTTTCCTCAGAAATGGGTTTTTATTGTATTTTGTTCAGGGATATTAGGATTAAATTATTATAATTTTAAAATCTTTTTAAATAAAATTGAAATAATATTTTAAATCATTTTGCCAAAATAATTTCCTGATATGAATTTTTTTATTTTTCATAAATGGTTGATTTTTGGATGAATAGTGAAAAAAATACCGAATTTGCAAATACTATAATTTATTTACATTTAAAATAATTAATATCAATTTCCATTTTGTTTATGATTTATTTTACAGTCACATATGTTTTATTATATTAAATTTAATCCAATTATTTATATTGGAATTGACATTATTCATTATTTTGGTATAAAATAATTTGTATACTTAAAATGAGTATTTATTTTAAAAATATTTTTTCATTTTATTCCATGTTCTAATGTGATTTTCTAAAACAATTGAAACTTAAATCATATAAAATTTATCCCATATTTTGAATCATCATTTTAAAATTCTATAATAATTTTCATTTGATTTTTAGTCTTAATGAATAGTTACCAAGGTATGTTTATCCCCATAATAAAGGTTAAAATGGGTTAAATTGGGTAACAAATACATGATATGATATCAAAAAATTAATCACTTAACTCTATTTCATTATATTATCTTATTTAGATAGGAATCATCCTACATTTTAAAATATGGAATATTGGTTTCATTTTCCTTTGATTATAACCTTTATATAATTATATATAAAGGATAATTAAAAAATGTCACTATATATTTCTTAAAATAATTTAATAATATGGATATAGATAAAAATGATATATATATATATATATGTATGTATAAGATAAAATTAATCATGAATAAAAATATTTTTTATAGTAATTTATTTTTAATATTTAGAGTTGTTACAATTACCCTGAAAACATATGTAATGTCGACAGGATGCTAATGAAGGCATTGGAAAAATCAAGTAAGTTATTTTAATAAAATAATAGTTAAATTATTATGTTGAACTATTGTGTTCCATGAACTTCATGGTTATAAAAAATGAGATTGAGAAATTTTATATGTTATATTTTAATTATTATCTCGATGGTTTTAATGTCCAGATATGTGAATAGTCATGAAAAAGATTTTAAATGATATTATATTTTTAAAAATTATTTTTAAATCATTAAAAAAACATAAATATTATTTATTAACCCAAATGTATGTGAAATTATCGAGGTTATTATTAATGGTCCATTTATGTTCCACTTGACATTTTTTGTTTTATTTCATGACCCTTAGTGATTGAATATATTTTTAACCTAGTAATGGTCAAAAGGGTTAAAGAGGGGGTTAAACTAAGTAATAAGATTCAAAATTACACACATATTTTTATAAATTTTATTACTTGATTTTATTTAGAACTTATACTACATATATTCAAATATATTGAATTTTTAATCCATTTTACATGAGTTAAAAAATCTTATATATTAATATTTCATGTATTTTCAAGATTTCCACCCAACTCACTTATAAAATGGAATCATATCTTATATCATCATCAACACTATTGAGCTATTTATCCCAAACAATATCAAAAAAAATTAATTCCACACCTTCCTCACTATTTTCTAGAGATTATGGTCACACCTAATCATCATCCTAGAAGGTTGAAGGTTTTATCTAAAGATTGTTTCTCCAAGAATAGTTCCAACTCATAACCGAGTGTTTTTAGGTTTATTTTTTCTTTCACCTCATTAAAATATTCTCTATCTATGATGATATTATAACATCAATATCTTCCATATATTAAAATTTTATTATGTTGATGTCACAACCCTTTTACATCTAATTTTTGATCCTATGGAAAATTATAGTGGCATTCTTTTGTATGTGTAGACTAGCACATCCACAAACCAAGGTGTTTCATTTTTCATCACGGCCTCACAAGGTTAGTAATTATGATTTATTTAAATAATATATATAATATTATTTATATAATTTTTATTTTTTAAATTATAATTTATTAATTATCTTATTATCTATAAAGGATCAGGCCTTCATGACCCATTAATTTGTTTATTTTGGGTGATTGAGGTGTTTCAGAGGATACATTAGGAATTTATGTGTTGTTTGGAGGGGAATAATATCCATTGTATAATATTGACATTATGAAATGGTTACATGACATGAATTGATGGTTCATGGATTCTATATCCATCTAGTTTCACAATATTTATACAATAGAGGGGGAACCAGTGAAACAAATTCATGTCATGAAGGTAATTCATGACGTGTAATTAATTCTGGTCAAAGCGATGTGATATTCAAAAAAAGGATTTTTTGTAAAAGGTGTTAATTAATAATATAGAAATGGTTACATGATGTTAATGTTTATAGTTCTTGTTTTTATATAGTTCTTTTGGTCAAACCGATCTTCATTCAGTTGAACCCTTATTCCACCAATTTTTGGTTGAGCCCTTTGTGATTTTAACGGATCATCTAACCCTCCTCCCCTCGCATTGAACCATTGGTTCTGATGGATTCATGTTTCTAGTCAGTGGTAAGTCCCTCTCTTCTTATTGGTTTTTAATTCTATTTTTCTCTTAAGGATCCACTGTGGTGTAGTGGTTTGGGATTGGTTTGTGATTTTGGATTATTTTTTTACAATCCTTTGATGTGGTATAGGTTAATCTATGATATCATGGTGCATATGTGGTTTTCAGGTAGTTATTTTTCTTCTGTAGTTTCTAGTGAGATCATAATGCTTCATTGATTTAGGGAATTCCACATTTCTCTCCATTATGTATCATACGTGGGGGGTAATATTGTTTATGTATTAGGGGATGGTTTTTAATGGCCTAATAAATATAAATTAATCGGTTAATTGACATTGAAGTTATAGGTGGAATTATTGGCAAGATTTTATAGATTTGATATTATTATGATACTGTTATGTTATGGGATGAATTCCTTAATGAAAATTGTGGTCATTGGGGGAGTTGATTGCAAAGATCTTACCTGAGAGGTGGAACATTTTTTATCTATATTTTTTTCATCAACTTAAATAATTAGAAACAGGAAAAGAACTAATTTTTATCTAACAAAATGCTTTCCCTAGATTTATGTATTGTCTGATAGAACGCCTAAAATAATGTGAAATAGTATAAAAAGACCATTGTGAATTTTTTTAAAAGATCTTTGATTTGTTTTGGTTTATTCATATCTGCTTTTGGGGAGGTGAGGTAGTGGTTTGTTATTTATTCTTTTTGGGTGGTGAGGTGATGGTATATTATACCATGATTTTTGGGGAGGTTAGGTGATGGTTTTTTGGACGTGTATTTGGAGTGGTGGGGTGGTTGTTGGTTTGTTCGAGCTTTTTGGGTGGTCATGTGACAATTTTATAGGGATTATGAGTTGCTTATGATAATGTTTGTTTTGTACCAAATGCTTATTTAGTGATGGAATAATTATTTAATAATGATTGAAAAATCAATGGATTGGTTTAATTAAAGGTATGGAACTGAATAATGATAAAAGAAATGATGGGTATAATGGTTAGATGTGATGGATGGTAAATAATTAAATGAATGGTCTAGATAATGGAATTGGTTTGTGGTGTGAGATGTAGATTGTGGTTTGTGAGGTGTTATGAATTTTTAGGTGGAAGGGAAATTGGTGATGTTCTGAGTTGGTTAGTTTTTTTTTGAACCCATAGGTTGGGATTTTCTATATATATATTTATATAAATTTATATTTCTTATGATTTCTCTACACACCCCACCCTTATTGATCACTCTGTGTCAAAACTCATATTTTTGTATGGAGGGTGTTTTTCACAACCTATTGGTGATGAGGATTGATGGATGGATATGGACTCTTACATTCTCTCTCTTCAAGCTATGTAGATATGCACAAGTTGTGATGGTTAGATTTTTTTAGTACACTATGATGATCTGGGTGTATTTGGGTGGAATGTGATATAAACGTGTTGTGGGTAATTGGTCAAGGTGTCTTTAAGAAGGATGTGATATCACTGGGTTGTGTGTCATCTTATTGAGGGGGTTATTCATGATAGGAGGACATCATGAGGTTGATGACAATTATGTTCATGATACCCTAATTCTCTGGTTATGGTAGTGGTTGTGATGCGATGGACCCGGTTACATCGGACAAGATGATACATGACCCTGTTGTGGGCCAGTGACCCAAGTGTCTATGAGCTTGATGTGATTTAACCATTCTTGTGGGGGAGATAGTATATGTTATTCAGAACATATTAGAGGTCCATGATGTATAGTTTTTTTGTGTGAGAGAAGACAATATGTGGGAATGTGGTTTGGGGTACCCTTTATTGATATTCTTCTTATTATGTTATTATACGTGGATTTTTTTATTTGGTGAGAATGCTCTGGTGAGTTTGGGTTGGATAGTTGACCTATTTAGGTGTTTTTTGTTCTACTATTTTCTCATTAGTTCAATATAATAGTTCCTTAACACATGAACAAGAGATTTTTGTTTTCCTACTGAGTATACTGGTATGCTCAACCTACATATATAAAGAAAATTAGGCATTTAAGAGGACTAGGTGGATCTTGTTGGATAGTACCTGGTTCTACCATTTTGCAATGTTGTTGTGTCAGTGCATTTAATTTGCTTTTAGGTATTTACATTTGGTGTGTTTTACCTATATTTATTTTATTTATGTATGTGTAGTTGGATGGTTTTCGTTTATTTTTATATTATATTGTGGATTTTCTTGTGATTGAATCAGATTATCTCTCTGTCTTGTTTAATTAATGATTGTAATGCCTCCCTTTTATTAAATTTTGTATAACCTTTATACTAGTCATCGACCCTTGTCCTATTGGAAGTGATACTCAGGGATCATTATCTCTCACAAACCATCCTAGGTTGACCCGACCCATCAACCAACCTGGACCACAACAAGGTATCATGTGTGTCTCCCTATATGCAAGAGGCTACTGACCTGTAGCAAGAGCCTAAAAGGATAATGTGGGGAGACTTTGTGATCTTGTCAAAATGAAATAACTGAAGAATTAAATTGAAAATATAATCATCTACATACATTAGAGTTCACATAAATACATAAATAATTGAAATAACTATAATAATGGAATGATTCAAATTGACTCATCCAACTAAATCATACAAACACTGGTCACCCATTGGGATAGAACACATTCAAAAGAAAATAAAATAAAATAAAATACACAAGGCCCTACTACTACTCTGAGCTAACCAACATACCTGGTCTCCATGATGACTGAATAGATGTAGCACAAACCTCAAACTGGATACAAGATATCCATCATGATAATCCAATAATGGACCTCTTCCTGATCTAATACTCCATACTCATCCTGAATCTGGACATAAGGTCAACCCATACACTAGGGTTCAAATGCAGGGGTAAGAAAAAAATATCAGTTGTCCACCCCCAATGGTGGGCCTAACATATTCTATCATCACATGTGCATGCAACATGCGTCATTTACAACCTAGATGAATGGAATATCTGATATAAAAAATAAACAAAAGTTAGAAAATAAATATGAATGGTAAAAAAATAAAAGTGCAAACATCGGGTTCAAGACAAACACCTAGAGGAAATATACACTTTATCTGACCCCGGATAGAGTATTTGCAAACCACACCCCAAGAATCCATGACATCTAGCACATTTTCCTAATTAAGAATTCTATCAAAATTCCAACATAAGGATATGCACACATGCCATATCCTAGGATCTCACCTTAGGAATAAAATCATTGAGTGCATCTACTAGGCAGTAGGACTCCAATGGTATGATACTAATTAGAAATAGGAACTCCCTATTAACCTAAGTATCACTCCCTTGCCTAATATTATTGAAAATCATAATGGGTGAATGAACCTATCAGCGTATTTTCGGGCTACTTAAACATGACCAAAATCTATATATTCGGCCCTGGGAGAGAAATATCTTCCATAGGCCACAAAGCCTATCCATAGGGGAGTAATCAAACTAACGAGGATGCACTCATATAGATATCCCATTATCTTCCTAGCCCCACCTCACAATAACCAACAAACTCGCATATGATAGAAACTAAATGAATCTCATGGATAACACACAAACCAATATTATCCCAAAGGTCTCCACTCTCAAATGTCCTAAAAATAAATAACCTCAACCCTAAAAGACGCATCTCAAACACTAAGGTCATCTAATTCTAGAACCCTTTTCCAAAACAATTAAAACCAGCATTATCCATATCACAAGCCATCCATCATAGCCCATCCACCAATGTTCCCAAAACCTCAACACAATAGGACACCCAAATAATGGATTCCTCTAATATAAAATTTATTAGGAAGGACCCACTTCAAGGGGCTCTTTTATTAAAACCGATTCCTAGTCCAAATATATCTAAAAATAATTATGGCAACACTCAAATTGAAAAACCCACTTAACACTCACCCAGAAGGGACACATTTAGAAACAGCTCACACAGACGGGAGTTCCTTGAAAATATTATGAGGAACTATCTCAAACTAGGATAAATAACTCATATCTATACCCAGAATCCAATTATGTTGAACCCAAAAAATATGCTACCATTCCCACCATTATAAAACTATACCTAAATCCCATAAAACCTAACTAATGATCCCATCGAATAAGACACCCGATTCAACCACCTAGAATCTATCCATAGAAGATAATTTATACTCAACTATAATCCTCATGACAAGGTGTGATTTAGTGCATAACCCCACACGAGCCTCAATGCATGAAACCCAACATCCAAAAGTATTCTAGATACACAAACTCAAATAATTCCTCCTAAAAAAATAAAATTGTCCAAATCACCATCCACATAGACTCTGGATTTTGAAAGGATTCAAGCATTGTTATATATATGGAAAAAAATCATTAAGGAATACTCACAAGTCCAATTACATCTTCGGGGAACAAATAAATTCAAACCCCCTTTGTTGGAAAAGTACATGGCATGTACATAAAATTACATGGCATGTACTCTCAAAGATACTATTTCCCATGTACTTTTACATGGTTAGAGAAGACATGGGTTCCGGCTGTGAACCATTACATGAACAAGGCATACACGGGGTCAGGTTGAGTACCACTACATGTAGTGTCTTCCCAAGTACAAGACTACTCGGGAAATTTCTGCTATATATACAATACTCCATGTACACATAATGTGGTCTCATAGGTCCATCTACCCATGTACTTGGCTACGTGGCGGAGTACCACTACACAAGGTGTTCCATAGGTACATGGCATGAACTTCTACAACTATGCATGCACATGCACATGACAAGATGGCTAGGTACATGTCAAGTCCTACCACATAGCATGTACATAAGGTGTACATAGTGTACTTATTAAAAACTCATCTTATGCAAATAAGAATAACACATGACATGTTTTCATCAAATCACGAATCGTTTGATTGGCATTTCCCATACATATAACCATTTGAACACCCCAACCCCCCCCCCAATTCACTCTCAAAATCCCATATCAAACCTCTAGGGTCCTCAAAAACCCAAAAAAATATTAACACATAAAAATAACTATTCTACAATGATATATGGTGAAAAAACCAAGATGGAACACCTCTGGGATTTGACCCCTGAAGCTTCGATCCAATCTGCGCTCTGCAGCATCCACGTTACAAATCGGCATGACACGAGCTCTACGGTGGTGCCTCCTTCTCCAATATCTCCTCTATCCATATACTCTTTCTCCTAGGAACTAATCCCCAAGGGTGGGGCATAGGTGAAACACCCTGGGATTAAAGGAGAAAAAATGAAGAAAAAATGAAAAAAGAAAGAAAAAATTAAATAAAAAGAAGAGAGTGAAAAAAGGGGACCCAACATAGACCCGACGCCCAATGTGAGGTTATGTCACACCTAGGGAAAACCCCCCATTCTGGACTCAATGAAGATGTAATATTTCTAATAGAACAATGATAACATAAAATATAAGTTAAAAAACATTCATAAATAAATAATACTTAATTAAATAAATATTAAATATTCATCCAAAATATGAATAGAACAAATTCTACTAAACTCATGTACTAAGAAAAACACCCTATTCTGGGACCAAGGGATTGTTCAAAAAATTATTCAAGATATTTATAGAGGAGAAATTAACATTTTCCCCCTTCAAAAAACACCCAAGATAAAAAAAATCAAATTTCACCTATTTTAATAATTTTTCATGATGCAGTTCAGGAGAAGATCTCCACCATAAATTATTCTTACCCCTAATAATCCATGGTGTTAGGACAACAGAAAAGCTTATACACACACAATAGAACTGCCAACACTACCAAAACATCCACTGACAAGCCTTAGAGCGTCGAAAACACCAGAAGAATGAGGGACATTTAACCACAACAGATCTATTTCTCACCACCATAGGAGTATTTATATCATCTCCACTCAAATGAGGAGCAAAAAATATGGCCCAAAAACATTCCACTATCAAATTCAATAGAATGATGTGACCAAAAAACGCACACCAGAGAACTAATAGTGAAACCCACTGTAACTCCCCAACCCCAGTTACCGAGAGTTGGTTCATTATTACATAACTTTGGCATGATCACAAGGGATCAAATCCCGAAAGACCGATCAGTATAGTATCCTTATAATTACTAGATACAAACATAAGTTTTACATTAAATTATAAAATTAAAAACAACAACAACATTATCTTCATTGACCACATTCATATTCCTTAGACTATCCTTACAGGTCAGTCATAATATATCTTTTCGCATCTAGGGAAAATAAAACATAGAATGGGGTGAGCTGAGATTCTCAGTAAGGATAAAAATATAACAGAAACCTGCATAAATAAAGATAATCATTTAAGGAACTGTATAAGACTAAAACACAATCCATTTAAACCTAAACTTCATCATAATATGGAAATTATAAATCAAATAATTCCGTTTACTTATTCACATGGATATTCTACTAGTTGAATTATCACATGTAATATCAATAGAAAATTTCATAATGATGGAATGAAAAATGTCTCACATCATAACAACATAGTCAAGGTCTTGTGCCAAGAAATCAAATAATATTTTTTCAAGGACATGTCCTAATATACTAGTTTGTCTCATGAGACCTATCAATGTATCGAGGAGCTATAATAGGCTCCACCCACCACTTACTAAATCCAATGTATTCCTCATATGAAAAAGTTGAAACATAACATAAAAATTAGTATTAAAACTAGCATAATAAATGTTAATACTTTAACAATAAACCATGAATGGTATAAAAATAGGACATCCAGAGTAAAACATAGCATAACTTACTCAATACAGTACATAATATTTTATAATAAATCAACATCGATCAAGAATAATATCCTGTAAGGTATGTTGACATAGTTGAAAATGATTAGTAATTTTTTTTTGAGAAATATCCATTTTTCATGAAATCATTTAAAAGTCACATAATTTATAAATTATGTTATTTAAAATATAGTTTGGGATCAATGTTTCCCATACCACTTTGATACTTTTATAATAAATTTTAATTTTAAAACATTCATGTCCATATAAATAACTATTTAAAACCATTTTGAAAACATGGAAAATAATGAGAATGGTTTAGAAGAATAAATCTTTAAAACATTTAAAATTATGTTTTAGTAAAATAGTACCTTAAAAAATTCCCTTTTAAAAACACTTTTATGAAACATGGACATGGATAGTAAATATGCCCCAATATATATTTACGTAAAAATAACCTCAAATAATAAATAGATTGTGAAATTAACCCTTAACATGTACTTTTCCGTAGTCAATGGTATGTTAACATCATGTATAATAGTTAAATCATTGTTATTAAATTATAGAAAAACTATATACATATATATGATATCATATATGATCCTATATTATTGTTTTGTTAATAATATTTCAGTAGTATCATCATTTTCGGGTGATAACTGATTCGTTCTCCACTATATGCTTGGATACATAAGCCATGTTTGTTATGGATAAGATGTATTTGATTAATATACAAAATTATATTAAGTTATTAAACATTATTATTAATCATAAAATGAAAATTATTCATGAATGATTACGATGGGGAATCAATCTCATCGCGTTCATGGAGACGGTACTCCGTACGTATGCACAGGCGACAATATCATTATATTGATGGTGAAATGACATGTAATAGGATGGTATATCATATAAAGAATAATTATCATGTTATATTTCTTATTTAAATCAGTTATACTCATTATTATACCCATCCAAATAATTTATTCTTTGAATAATAAACTAAACCACGACGTGGAGACGATAAGCTGTGCGTACGCACGTATGATGACTTTGTCATTCATAGGATGGATAGAATAATGAATATATATGTTCCATATTTTTAATAACATCAAATTATGCAGAATATACTGGAGTTATTATTTTGTTATGGAAACATCCCAGAACGAGGAAGTGGAATATGAAAAGAACTTGAAAGAGGTGATAAAATTATTACCTTTTCTTCATGTGTTTCCCTTTGATTTTATCAAAAGTTCTCCTTGGGATGGCTTTCATATAAAATTTAGTCCTCTAGGTAGAATGAAGGAAATTTGGTATGATATTTTGGTAGGGGTTGTCCTATCCAAATGGATTTGGATGTGTTATTTTCAGAGAAGGGGATGTACTCTTTTATAAGATAGGTGAGGATAACATTAGGAAAACCTTGAAATATTATTTTATAATAAAATAATTTTCATTTAATAATTTCTCCAAAACGATTTATTTCTTGGATAAGGTGGGTATGGGTCGAAAACCACTCATCCAATAGGTTTTGGACATGTTTCGGTCACCATATTAAACTTATCTTTTAGATATAACTCTTAGTTAAATAGTTTAACTTTTACCATGTCTTCTTGTATTCTTACACTAAATGGTTAATAATATTACTATAAACTTGCAATATAACCTAAAGTGGTTCATTAATGTCATATATAATATTATTTTATCCCTTTGACTGAAACTTATATTTTTTGGAATATTATATTATTTAATAATATATTATTTTTAAAAAAACTCATTTTTGTACATTTTGACACTATTTAGTATTTGGTTTTTGTGGAAGTCGTCACAACTTTATTACTACAAACAAGATACATTTTATCAACAATAACGTGTAATATTTACCTATAAAATTATTGTATGCCATTTAAACTTCTAAATTAGATTTATTTTAATATTTATTATACCATTAATTTGATTCTTTAATTAATAGTGTCAAAATGTAAAAAAATGAGTTTTTTTAAAAATATTATATTATTAAATAATTAAATTTATTTATGAATATTTATAGTTGAATTTATCTTATGTATAACCCTATATTAAAAATGGTTATGTTATTAAACATTGAATTTAACACTTTTAACTCTTCTTTAAATAAAATAATAATAAATGTCCTAATACAATCCAAGTGGACCAAAGAGGATAATAGTTTATTCATAAGGTTCGTTTTGGTCTATTTTCACTTATCCAATAGAATTAGGTCAAGTTTTAGGGTAATTATAATATCATTTGTACCTTTAATTACCCTATTTACTTTTAACAGTGGTAAATAAAAATCAAATGTTACCATTCACAAAAATTATTTTCTTCTTATTTAACCAAATTTTAATTCCTGATATCAACCTTTTCTCTCATAGTTTGTAAATTCAACTCACAGAAGTGTTAAAATTATGTTTTATGCAAATTTGCAATTGCTCCTAGAAGGTTGGTAAAAGAAGGTAAAAAGGTCAATAAAAATTTATACATCTAATTTTATTATAAAATGACTCCAATGAATTACCTAGAACTAATATAGGTATTATATATGTATATTTATTTAAAATAAATTGATATAAAAAAATAATTATTTAAATAAAAAAGTCAGTTTTAAGCAATAATGCAGTGTTTTTCACTATTCCTCAAAAATTAGATGTATTCAGAAAAATACCAAAACTTTACCCTAATCCAATATTTAAATTCTGAATTCAAAAATAAATTCTATTTTACCAAATTCAAAACATATAAGTCTCATTAATTAAATTAAAATTAATTCTTGTTTTTAAAACCAAAAAGTGGTTTTTTAAAAAACAAAACTATCAAAAGATTGACATGTTTTTATGTCAAATTTAAATGTAAAATTACTTCTACTAGCCTAAATTGTATTAAATTATAAAAATATAATCTAATTATACTTCAAATCTATACTAAATCATAATTTCACACTATAAATTATTTCAATTAAAAAAAATCAATTAAAATCTAGTACTTTTCACTATTCATCACAATAGAGAAGTTATCAAAAGAGTAAAAAAAATATATCCAAACTAAATATTGATGTCCCAATTATAAATAAGAATTTAATTTCATTAAATTATATATATATATATAAGTGTCCAATATTTGTTTTAAAAAAATATTCTTTATTAAATAGGTGGAAAATTGTATATTTTAAAAATACTTGTTTTATCTGAAAATTTGAATTTGTCATTATATTATGTCTAAGAAACACAAAATATGAATGTTAAAATGATATAGGATATAATAAAATTTAAAATTGAGTTAATACTATTCATAACTGTTTTTTGAATGGCTTGTTAGGTAAGTCGTGGTGCGCCCGAACTCGTAGATGCGTGTAGCGCAAGTTATTGAATTACATTTAAGAAATAACATACTATGAAATCATGGGGTGTTACATTATTCCCTAATTTAATAAATTTTTTCCTCACAATTTGAAATTGATCATCAAAAATAAAAGGTTAACAATTGAAAATTTTCTTTTTGGAAAACCTACATCAGAAATTGGGTAAAAAAACCAGTTTTAATTTGAGAGTAAGGTAAATGAAAAAGTCACCACCCAATTATGATCTCAATTAGGAGCACATTGGTGGAAATTAGAGACACATAATTGAATTAAAACATAAATATTTATAGGGAGTGAATGAGGTCATCAATCACAACCAAGTGTATAAATTGAGAGCCTCAAAGCCATCAATCTATGGTGATATAAAATATTGTCTGTTCAACAAAACATATGGTATTATGATTACAGACTTTTGGTTTTAAGATCACTTCACTAATGTTTTAGAATTAATTTATTCATAAAATAAGAGGAAAAAATATACTAGATAAGCAGCGTTTCATCATTCAACTAATTCCTACAACAAACTCACCTTTCAGTCCAAAAGATAATAGAATTCAAAACTATTCTATTTATAGTAATCGTATAGGGTTCCAAAAATAATGAATTTATAATTCATTTATCTAACTATTTAAAAAAACTACATTACACAAACTAGAACATCACGTAGGCCAGTGGTAGGTGATTCACCCTTGTCCCCCTTCGGTTTCGGGTTCTAGTCTCGCACCCTTGTCAAACACGACGGGATATCGCCCGACCTCTTGGTTTTCCATTTTATAACAATCCAAAATAATATTAAGAAATTATTTAACCTTAATAATAGTATTAAATTTCAATCATAATCCATTCCAACCATTAGAATTATCCAAAATACTTTTGTCCAAACTCACAGTCCAAAATTTATAAGGAAGGTAAACACAATGAAGAACCTTTTCTCCACGTATTAACATGTGAATAACTTCATCATGTATTCTTTTTAAACATGGTAACAGTATGAATTACCATAAAACCTTATTGATTACATTCATTCTCCCTTATTTCTTAATAAATACTAAATAAACTCCTTATATCTAAAATTTTTTTAAACTCCATCAAAGATGGAATCTACAAATCTTTAATCAGTTTCAAGTTAGTCAAGAATATCCTATATAATTTATCCAAATCAATCATATATTATTCAAAAAAAACTACATCAGTATCAGAACCATGTTATGGTATATCTTTCCCTCAACCATATATTTAACAAAAAAAAATTTACCTGCTATTGAGTCACTTTTTTTGTTCCACACAATCTCAACTCCTTAATGAAATAGTACTGCAGTACAATCATTATATACTCTAAAATTCTTATAACATGTACATCATTAATATAATACTAAAATGACAAAATAATTTAATAAAAACATAAGAACTCTAATCATTCCTCTTCATCTTCAGTAGAATAATAACTTGATTATTATCTTATAACAGCATTTGGGGTATACATTGATGATTTGGACATTGATTCACATAGTGTCCTAACTCCGTGCAGATGAAGCAATGTACATTTGAAACATTTTCTTACCCTTATAATCACATACTTGGTGTCATTTTTCTCCACACTTATAACAAACTCCTATTCCCTTTATGAATTTACCATGGTTATTCTTTCCACAGTTATCACATATGGGAAAATCCTTCATTACCCTCTTCCCTTTATCCGTCTTTATCTCTTCCATCCTTTTCTTCACTTTCTTCCCTTAAAACCCAAAATAATCCTAGAATTATTTACTTATCTTATTAAAACATGATATTATTTTTATCATATGATGATAATATGTGGTAGATTATTTCCTTCTAAATGGTGGCTTAATACCACGAAAGATATGATCCCTCTTAATCTTTGGATCATGTGTGTTGTTGGAGTTCCCATTCCTTCTACTAAGAACCATTTCTAAAAAATGGCATAGACTAGGTTATTTTATGAATCCCAATTCGTAATTCCAAACTTTTTAAATACCAAACATAAGTTGAAAAGATTATGCATATAATCTATAATCATAAAATTTTTTCTTTGAGGAATTATTTACTCTTAAATCCTTAATAATGGCTTGTAATGAAAATATGAATTATCCTAAGAATATCCCCCAAGAGTGTCATAACCAAGTGTGAATCAAGGCCCGTTGTAGACTACCAGGATACCCTAGGTCAAGCCCAAAACTCCTAGTCATAGTTTTCACTCCTAGGTACATCTGTGCCAGAGCCGCCTCTACCTGCTTGAATCCAGACGTGGATGTATTTCTTGAAAAATACACAAAATATATACATTTCCAATATTCTAGGATGTTATTCAATACTAATACTCAATTTCTATCATAGGGTAATGTTATCTAATTAGAGTTTTTCTAAATCTGGTTTCCAATGTATGTGCTAAAATTCCTCTTATACCCACTGTAACACCATGATCCCAGTTACACAGAGTTAGTGCATTATTAAATAACATTTTCATGATCACAGGGGATCAAATCCAGAAAGACCGATCTGTTTAGTAGAATTGGAAGTACTAGATACATACATAAGTTTTATATTACATTTTAAAATGAAAAAACAAAAACATTTTCCCCATTGACCATATTCATATCCCTCAGACAATCCCTACAGGTCAGTCATAATATACTTCTTCGCATCATGGGAAAAATAAAACATAGAAAGGGGTGAGGTCAGATGCTCAGTAAGGATAACAATGTATCAAAAACATTCATAAAAAACATAATCATTTAAGGAAATATATAAGACTAAAACACAAGCCTTCTAATCTTAAACATAAGTATAATATGGCAATCATAAATCAAATAATTCCATTTAATTATTCACAAATATATTCTACTAGTCGAATAATCACATAAAATATCAATAAACAATTTCATAATGATGGAATGCATAATGCCGGACATCATAACCACATAGTCAAGACCATGTGCCAAAACTACAAAAAAACATTTTGTCATGGCCTTGTGCCAAGACACTAGTTTGTCTCATGAGACCTACCAATGCATTGAGGAGCTATAACGGGCTCTATCCATCAATTACTAGGTCCAATGCATTCCTCATATGAAAAAGTAGAAACATAACATAAATATTCATATTAAAACTTCCATGAGAAATGTTAATACTTTAACAAAAAACCATGAATGGTATAAAAATAGCACTTCCATAGTAAAATATATCATAAATCATTGAATACTATATAGAATAATTTATAACTAATCAACCTCAATCAAGAATAATATCTCGTAAAGGATGTTGACATTGTTGAAAATGATTAGTAAAAATGTTTGAGAGAAATATACCTTTTTTAGGAAATCATTTAAAAGTTACATATTTTAAAAAGGAAGTCATTTAAAATATATTTATGAATCAAAGTGTCCCATAACACTTTGAAACTTTTAAAAGGAAATTTAATTTTAAAACCCTCATGTCCATATAAATAAATCCTTAAAAACATTTTGAAGATAAGGACATTAAGGATAAAGGTTTATAAGAATAAATCATTAAAACATTTAAAATGATTTTTTAGTAAAATCGTCCCTTGAGAGGAATCCCTTTGAAAACTCTTTAATGTAACATGTACAAGGATAATTAAAATCTCACAGTAGATACTTACATTAAAACAACCTTGGAAAATAAAGAGATTGTGAAATTAACCCTTACCTTGTACTTTTCCTAAGTCGATGGTATGTTAACCTCATATATAATAGTTAAATCAATGTAATTAAATTATAAAAAAACTATATACATAAATATTATATCACATATGATCCTCTGATATTTTTTTATTAATAATATTTCAGTAGTATCATCATTTTCGAGTGTCAACTGATTCATTTCCTTTTATATGCATGGTTATGTAAGCAATTTTTGTTATGGATAGGATGTGTTTAATTCATATACAAAATTATATTATGTTTTAAACATTATTTTTAATCATAAAAAGAAAATTATTCTTGAACTATTACGATGGGGAATGAATCTCATCACGTTCGTGGAGACGATAATCCGTACGAACGCACGAGCGACAATATCATTATATTGATGGTGAAATCACATGTAATTTGATGGTATATAATATATAAAAATAATTAAAATGTTATATTTATTATTTACATTAGTTGTACTCATTATTATATCCATCCAAATAATTAAGTGTTTGAATAACAAACCACACCACGACATGGAGACGGTAAGCCGTATATACGCACGTATGGTCACTTTGTCATTCATTAGATGGATATAATAATGAATATAGATGATAAATATTTATAATAATATCACAGTATGTACAAGATACTAGATTTATTATTTTGGTATGGAAACAACAATGAAATAGGAAGAAGAAGAAGAAAAGAACTTGAAAGTGGTGATGAAATTATTACCTATTCTTCGGGTGTTTACTTTTGATTTTATTAAAAGGGATATTTGGGATGGATTTCATAGAAACATAAGGCCTATAGGTAGAAGGTATAGAAGTTGGGAGGAGATATTGGTAGGGTTTGTCTGAGACAAATCTCTTTGGAGGTGTGATTTTGAGAGAAGGGGAAATACCCTTTTATTAGAGAGGTGTGGGTCACTCTAGGAAAACCCTGAAATATTATTTTACAATAAAAGAATTTTCGGTTTATAAGGGATCCAAAATGATTTATTTATAGGATAATGTGTGTATGGGTCTAAAACCACTCAACTAAAAGCTTTTGGACCAGTTTATATATCCATATTAACCTTATAGTTTTTATTTAACTCTTAGTTAAATAGTTTAACTTTTACCATGTCTTCTTGTATTCTCACACTATATGGTTAATAAACATACTCTAAACTTCAATGAGAATCTCAAGTGGTTCATTAATGACATATATATTATTATTTAATCCATTTGGACGAAAGTTATATCTTTAGGAATATTTAATAATTTAATAATATAATATTTGTTTTAAAAACTCATATATGTCAATTTTAACACTATTTTGTATTCGGTTTTTGTGAAAGTCTTCAGAACATGATTACTTCAAACAAGATATATTTAATCAACCCTAACATGTAATATTAACCAATAAAATTCGTGGATGTCCTAAAAACGTTGAAATTATATTTATTTTAATATTTATAATACCATTTATTTAATTCCATCATTAATAATGTAATTATTGCATCATCATTGTATCATAAATAAATTTAATTATATAACATCTAAAAATTTTAAATAAAATAACATGATGTATGAAATATTTTTATATTTCTAATGAATATTTATATTCTAATTTATCTTATGTATAACCCTATATTAAAAATGGTTTATTTATTAAAAGCTGAATTTAACAGTTTTAACTCTTCATTAAATAAAATAATAATAAATGTCCTAATATAATTAAAGTGGACCAAAGAGGATAATATTTTATTCTTAGGGTTTTTTTGGTCTAATTTAACTTATTAAATTGAATTAGGACATGTGTTAGTGTAATTATAATATCATTTTTTTCATTAATTACCTTATTTACTTTTAACCGTGGTAATAAATAAAAGTCAGAAATTCCTATTCATAAAAAATTATTTTCATCTAATTGAACCACGTTTTATTACTGATGTAAACTGTGTCTATAAATTTTTTTAAATTAATCTCAGAGAAGTGGTAAAATTATGTTTCATGCAAATTTTCAAATGCTCTTAAATGGTGGGTAAAAGATGGTAAAAAATTCAATAAATATTTATCCATCTAATTTTATTATAAAATGACTCCAATGAAATACCTTGAACTTATATAGGTATTATATACCTATTTTTATTTAAATTAAATTTAAATAAAATAAATAATTATTTAAATAAAAAGGTAGATTTAAATAATAACGCATTGTTTTTCACTATTCATCAAAAATTGGATGTTTTCAGAAAAATACCCAAAAATTTACCCTCAGATAATTTTAAAATTTGAAATTAAAAAATTAATTATATTTTACCAAATTCAAAACATATAAGTTTCATTAATTAATTTAATATTAATTCCTATTGTCAAAACCAAAAAGCTGGATTTTAAAAAGTAATCACTATCAAAAGATTGACATGTGTTTATATCAAATTTAAATGTGAAAATACTTATAATGACCTAAATTGTATTAAATGGTAAAAATATAATCTAATTATACTTCAAAACCATTCAAAAAAATAATTTAACCTAATAAATTATTTCTATTAAAAAAAATGTTTTCAATTAAAATATAGTATTTTTTAATACTCATCAAAATAGGGAAGTTATCAGCAGGGTACCAAAAATTTATCCAAACTAAATTTTTATATATCAATTATAAATAAGAACTTAATTTAACTAAATTTAATATATAAAAGTGTCAAATATTTGGTTTTCAAAAAATATTGTCCATTAAATAGGCCGTAAAAGTGCATTTTTTGAAAACTAATTCTTTTTATGAAAATTGAATTTGTAATTATATTATGTCTATGAAACATAAAATATGAATGTTAAAATTATATAGTATATTTATAATATTCAAAATACAGTTAATACTATTACTTAACCACTTTTTGAATGGCTAGTTTGGTATGTCGTTGTGCACTCGAACTCGTTGTTGCGTGTAGTGCAACTTATTGAATAACTTTAAATAAATAACATACTATGAAATCTTAGGGTGTTAAAACCAACATTTCATGGTACCAACCACCTAATAATGAAAAATTCACACTCAATGATCCACTTGAAATAATAACGACTACCTGTTACAACATATGGTTCACCTGCCAACAAGAGGATTCCTCAAGATTGAAACAACACTTGATGAACTCATGCGACCCAACTGGCACAATGCCTAACCCGCACACATATGCCTTCTTAGAAAGGAGTTCTTCAAAATATCCACAACAACACCAAGACCCTTTTCAGGTAAGAGGGATATCTAAAAAAAAGCTAACAAAATCTCAAACTCAAATTTTCTATGACCTAATTAACAATGGCTAACATGCCTAAACCCACTAACCATTCTCCTCACACAGGCTAGTCCCAGAAAACTAGAGAAAAATTAGAACTACCATTATGAATCAAGGAATATCCATCATACTATGAACCACCATCATATCCACCATCAACATGAGTATCGATCCAAATGAAATTATCACTATGCTACCCAAAGTGAAACTAAACCCAAAATGGCCAAGAATCTTAATAAACATTCCCTATCAACTAGCAACAGAACCATGAAACCATATTAACTCCAAGTACAACACCAAAAAAGATAAATAAAACCACAACCTCACCATAGAACTTCTCAAGGACACTACAACCTAAGTACAACTTGATATTAATCCAAACATCTCTCCAGAATCCATTCCATTATCAAGTAACCACCTCCAAAAGTAGGACACACTAAATCCCACAGAAACCCGTAAGGGTTTCCATGCTTCCCTAGATGAAGGGAAATTAATCTACTCCACTAGAGAAAACCTCAAAAATGATCTACATAACTATTCATCAGAATAAAATACCTATGGTTCAGCCGAGTAATATTCCAAAAATCCCTTACATGAGAAACTATTAAATAAGTAGTTTCTAAAATTTTAAAAAGATATACCTCTATCATAAATAAAACACAAACAAATAGGTATATTATTCCTATGTTCAAAGAATGATTCATGAAAACGGTACACTTTCTTTAGGATAAGAGAAAAAATATCATAAATCATAAAACCCACCAACCCAAGATCATTACTTGGGATGAAAATCAATGAACAATAACATCACAAACCAAGAGAAACAATCTCAAAAACCTATTAACATATACTTCATACTGAAATAGGTTTTCATGATGCACTAGACCTATATCTATCACATTCTTCATCAAATTTTCAGATCTCCTCTCTATTGACCCCTTAAAAGTAAGACAATGAAAAAGAATATTCAAATACCATTTTTGTCGTGAACATGTCTAGGTCGAAAATTGACATTTATATGTGTCATTGGATGTTCTGATCTACGAACGCATGAATTTAACTTTATAAATTAAATTTTTATTAATTATCATTACAAGTAATTCCCTTTTATGCATTGATGAAAACTATGAGGGAATATGTTTGCAGGGAGGTAGAATATGCTAGGTGTGTCACAATTAATATTGTAGTAATGAATGATGTGAGAAAGGATTTCTCCATTCTTTTCATTAACAATAGTTTATATCTTAGGACCATTTATGAAAATGATATAGCATAAATAAATAAATATCCATGGCTTGGTATAAGAACGTTTGATTTCTAAAAAAAAGAAAGAGACTTCGATCACATATTTTGATGGAACCATCATGAATTTTTTTTATTATAGATACCATGATAAAAGAATTATATTCCATAA
Organism: Viscum album; assembly: GCA_963277665.1. Classification (NCBI taxonomy): domain Eukaryota; kingdom Viridiplantae; phylum Streptophyta; class Magnoliopsida; order Santalales; family Viscaceae; genus Viscum; species Viscum album. Next base: position 1,805,301,581 of record OY728141.1, read on the forward strand.
GGACGATCAATATGAGGTATTATTTCATTTTGGCATTAACTACTTTCTCTATGGGTGTCTTAGAATTTACATAGATGATAACCTTGTAACATCCAAAAAATTCCGTATAATTTTTTTTAATTATATGGAATTATTTCGAGACCGCGAAATCTGACAGCGCATGATTCTGAGGCCGGGAGTTCGTGTAATGATCTGTTGAAGTTTTGTTAAGCTTTAATTAGCACGTGTAAACAATTTTTCTAAAAAAGTGGAATAAATCTTTAACGGCTACTCAGATCAGAAATCTGAGGGCACCGTGTCACTTAGGATGGCAGGTTTACCTTAGGTACGACTTAAGTTTTGTTGGCGTGTGCCTCCTATGAGAAAAACCAAAAATGGAATAACCGTAAATAAAATAATTAAATAAAATTATATTATTTATTAAAATTCTTATAACTCAGGAATGGTAACTCAGATTAAAAATTCAAGACCACTGTTTAAATTGTGTGGGTATGATTTCTTTAAGAATATACTAACATTGGTCGGCGCGGGCCACCAATGAATGTTAGTTTTTGGCTGTAAATAAAATAATTAAGTGAAAATTATTTTATTTTAAAATCCATAACTTTTAAATGGTAACTCGGATTGGAAATCTGAGAGTACCAATGGGTTTTTTGGGGTGTGTTTCACTTAGGCAGTTCCAAACCTTGACTGGCTCGGGTCGAGGGTGACTGCTAATAATTTTCCAAACTTTTTTTCGGGTATGTTCAGTAAATACGTGAGCAATGTTTTGTAACTTTTGAACCGATGCTTGGAATTAATATCCGAGGACACCGATTAACTCGCAGCACCGATATTCATTTAAGGAGACCTTCTCCTCGACCCCAGTAAGTCAAGGGTAAATGTTAGTTTTAATTTTTTTGTGGTAGAGTTAAAAAAATAATAAAATAAAACAAAAAAGTTTTATTTATTTTAATAAAACCTCCCAATTGATTTCATGGTGGGGGGGACCACCCAAAATCTCTTCATTAATATAGGAGACCCTTGGAAACCTCCCAATTGAATTAATTGTGGTGGGGACCACCCTAAACCCTCTTTAAATGGGGAGAAACTATTGGTTTCCCTTTAATTAATGTGCCAACTCCTTTTGTTTAATTAATAAACTTAGAATTATTAAATTGGCACCTCACCTCTCACAGGAAAAGGATTGGAAAAGGTGGGAAGAGCTTTAGAGTGTTACGAGGATCATTCTCCAACAAAGGTGATCCTTCAACGAAGAGCGCATTCCAGTAGAAGAATGATGAATCGTCCTTGTAGCGTCTTGCGGGAGTGATGAAGTTCGACGTGACCATATTCCTTGACTTTGTCTTCATTCTCACGCCACCTCTAACAGACAATCGAGGTTGGGGATTTATTTTGAATTTTGATGGAATTTATTTATTGATTCTTCATATTATTGTTCAAAAAAAATGAAGGCCAAACATAAATGGTCATCTCCCCACACTTAAACATTGTCCCTTTTTCTTTTGTTCTTCGTGTGTCCTTCATGCGTTCATCAAATCCATATATTTATTAATGCTGGAAACACTATGATTTTCTAAGAGTTACATATGGACATGGGGGCCTCGATATGAGAATCGTGAATATTTGAACGACATAATTTTTGGGCTTGGAACGAATCCACAATGGATCATGGAAGAAAGAGGTGGTCGACACCAGGTAGACCACAAGGAAGGAAGGGCGGTGCCCGTCCGCGCCACCGAATGATGAGGAAGCCGCGACTCGTCAGCCACAGCGGGGCAGGGAGGTGGATAACATTGGGTCCACCGCATGGTGGAGCGGCAGTGCGCATCTGCACCGCCGGTGGAGTAGGAGGCCACGACGGAGGCTGGAGAGGGGCCAGCTGTGCCAGCCGCAGTGGAGTAGCGGCACACGACTACACTTCGGGGAAGGGGACCGACCGGAACTCTGACTGGACATTACGGTTTGGTGGGACCTTCTCGGGTCCCATGGAGACTTTGTAGTGCCTAAAGGTTCTACCTGTTTCCATTCTTAACGGAAGGGGGATGCTCAGGATTTGGCACCAGCTCTGGCAGGTCGTGCCACCGAGTCGTGCCACTGTCCCACGCCACTGGGCCGCATCAGTAGTCTGTGCCACCGGACCGCACCCAGTGGCCCGCATCCAGCATGGGCTGAGCTAGGCCTCCCCCTATGCAGGCTTGGCCAGACCCAAACTGGGTTGGGTCGGCCTAGGCCAGGTCGGTTTGACTAGATCGGACCAGACCCGGGCCCTACTAGACCCCGCTTCGACTTTCTGGATATAACTTGACAACCGAGCATCTATTTTAAAAACCATCTATGGTAGTAGAATCCTTGGTTCATGACGGACCTTTTGGTATACTCCACATGAGTTTTGGATAATGTTGGAGTATGGCCGGTTTAGATTGAACCCCAAATCCAACCAGGCCCTCGGAGAAGAAACACTAATAACTTACAGACATGGCATCTGATTGATGCGTCGTCTATTGAATTGGGTCTCTTATAATGTGTCATACTTCTCAGATACTTCTTCATGGGACTTCTAGGTGGTTGAATCTTGACTGATGGCTTGGGTAGTGGTTCTCACAAGATCACTACGTACGAAACCCTATGACTAGCTATGATTTGATGACTGATGTCCATTTCAACTCGGAGTGACTCAACAGGCCCAGTGGGGAGCACCTCTGTGTGACGTGGCAGACCCATGGTAGGGAGTTCCTCTGTGTGATGCAGCAGACCCATAGTACGTGATAGGATGAATACCTCAGCAAGCCACGAGGGGGAGCACCTTTGTGTGATGTGACAAACCCACGATGGAGTGCGCCTTTATGTGATGTGACAGACCCATGATACTCGACAGGAGGAGTACCTCAGCAGTCCATGATTAGTGGGAAGTGACTTTGTGTGTTGCGGCATGCCAACTGTACTCGTTAGAGGAGGATTTCTCTAGTAGCTGAGGTGTTCGACATTGTGACAGGGAATGTTACTTGTTCCTAGGCCTGGAGAATCTATGGCAGGCTGTCAGCATTCCTACCAATCGTGTGTGAGCCATCACTTAGCAATCATGTGTGGGTCAGTGCATACCGATCTTTTGTGGGTCAGATCTTGTGTGGGTCTGTGCTTAGAGATCCTTTGTGGGTCAGTGCATACTGATCCTATGTGGGTTTTATATTGTGTCGGTCATTGTGGGGCTTAGTACCTAACGATCTTGTGTGGGTCAGAATCCGTATGATTAGAAGTAGTGACTCTTGATAGAATAAGATGATATAGCTTCGCGAAAAATCATATGTACTTCTATACCTCACTAAAAACCTGGTTTGAGCTGAGACTTTGTTTTAATTAAGACTTTTACCAGCATGGTACTATCTTCATGGTTATACATGTGTGGTACTTTTACCATTGTAGTACGATATTTGTGGTGATACATGTGTGGTACTTTTACCTTCGTGGTACTACCTTCATGGTGATACCTTTGTGGTACTTTTACCTTTTTGGTATTCTTCCATCATGTATAATATGTGTATATCTTGATAAATTAGGTTTATGTATTCGTATATACCTATGTAGAGTTTAGATATTGCTTTGTGGTTTTCCTTTGTGGAACATTAACATGCCTATAGGGTATTGGGGTACCTACTGTGTATACATATACTCACAACTGCATGGGCTTCGACCGCACCTTTGTTGTGTCTTGTGCAGATGACGTACAACATTAATCGAGGCTGAGAGAGTTAGGACTGGATAGTGCACATAGGTGGTCCTTTTTCATGATGCGATGCAGAGGAGACGGATAGACGTGGAGTGCTGAGGAGGCTATATGTACCTACCCTTCAGGTAGGAAACTCGAAGGATGACCCTGTAGCTATTTTCCTTTTTCATTCAGTTGTATTGTATTTTTAGTTGTACCATTACAGTTGGGCTTGTATTTTGGCCCCTTTTAATTTCAACACACTTTTAGTACATCATTTTACATCACAGTTTCCTCTTGTTGATTTCCTAGAACGTGTGTTTGTACAGGATTAAAGGCAATGCCTTTCCATTTTTTGGAGTATGCCTTTCAGTGGTAGTCCTCAGCCCCTGGCCTGTGGAAGGCGGGCTTGGGGTAGTCACGGCATGGTCCTTGGGGGGATGGGTCATGGTAAATTGGTATTAGAGGAGTTTGGTTCTACTAAAGAACTAGGACTATGATCTTTTCTGTGAAGCAATATTGATAAGTGTTATGAGTGTGTTTTTCATTTCCGGGAGTCCGGTGTTGGTTCGGCGGCCGATGTATCCATACACCAAGACCATGAATTCTGATTTCTGACTCAGCGCCTGAAAACACTGATTGTGTGTGTTTTTGAAAAGTTTTTCTTTTGATTTATTTGGATTCATCTCACAAGGTATAACATAATGACAGTGGAACGCCTATTCTATATCAGGATGTTTCAGCTTAAATAGCCACCCAGGTTTCTTGATTGTGTACGTGATAACGGGCCACTGAACGACAAGGCCTCAGTGCATGGCACTCTTACGACGTTAGCACCTTCAGGTGGTATACCAGTAGCACCACTACCCATTGGGTAGTTGTTACCCTCATCTCCAACAGTAGAGGATTTACACTGACTGAGCATGTTGCACGAGTTCCAGTGGTAGAGGCCTCTGAGGTTTGAAGAGAGACAAATTCTCATTTAGCTGAGGACTGGCTGGAGGCTGGGGCTTGAGTTTTCAGCCTAGTTGAGACACCCGTAGAGAAGATAGTGATCATAGACTCTAGTCTTTTATAGTGAGAGACAATGAGGATGGTCTATATAGTGATGAGGCTTCGGTATGTGGATCATTGCCTGAGATAGTACCTTCGGGTAGTGTGTCCACTATATCACTAATTTTTGGTCATCAGTTACAACCGGAGGTACTAGTAGAGGAAACATGTAGGCTTACATCCTTACACGAGTTTCATCATCATATACCCCTCAGGTTCGGAGGTGAGCCCTACTCACAGGAGGATGAGGACTGGCTTGAGGAGGTGGCTGAGAGTTCTATAGATCTTCTACAACTTTGGAAAAATGACATGTCAGTAGCAGAGTATTCATAGAGGTGTTCTGACCATTCATAGTACTCAATGAATAAGATACGATCAGTGATTTGGGCCGCGGACATCCGAATATGGTGTGTATAAGGTGGTCTGAGCCGACACTGTTCTTCAATGAATTCCTACATATGTTAGGGTGAAAGAGAGAACCATTTCGATTGAATTTTCTTCAACTGAGCAGATACAGCCAGTGAATGTTAGTAGTGGGAAAGTAGGAAACTGGCGCTAGTCTCAGAGACTAAGTTATGTAAAAATGTTTTGGGAAGAAGAAGTGTTAGGGACAGATGAATCTGCAGGGCTGTAGGTGTGGAAGCAGAGCTAGGATAGTGGGATGAGGTGGTGTACATCTCTACATGTTACAACCCCCCCCCCCTTTGGGGTCCCCACCAGGCTTAGGGAGCCGGAGGACATGGGATGCGAGTTGCTATATATGGTTAAAGAGTGCAGCCAAAGGGCTCTAGGAATGATTCGATGCATGGTCTGTGTCTACTACTAGCTGCTGTATTAATAAACATAGGTACCAATCATTCCTTCCTTCTACGAATTTTTTCCAAGACCTAGAGTTTCCGTTTAATATGTTGACATGACCCTCACATCTGGAGATTCCTTTAGCAGGAGACTCAATAATCACAGTTATGCCGAAAGTGTGATCTGACCCTTGAGGTGAGAATTTTGGTTAGAACCTCTTGGTGGCAGCGTCGTGGCCTTAGGACTTTAGTTTGGGTATGGACTGGACATCCGCAGTTCATACTTAGATTGATTGTATTAGGAAAAATGGTTGTGTTTTACCTACAATTCTGGAATGGGATTATCCTTGGTTAGTGAAAAAGGAAACCCAGACAACATAGGATAAACTTATGCATAGGAGGGTGAAGCTGATCACTCATGAGTAGGCTAGACATACCTTCATGGCAGCATGCGTTTTTAGTTTTCAGTTCCAAATTGCAATTGCTTATTTTTTATCACAATGCCTCACTTGTTATCAAGTAAAAACTGATCTGAGCTAGAAAAGTCTTATACTGACAGGAGGAGGGATGTCTGCTTTGTCTAGGTACTACTGGAGATTTATACTAGACATCTCTAGGGTAGTGGAACCCTTGTAACCTTTGATGAAAAGGGGGAGCCTTTCCTTTGGACGGAGAAGTGTCTATAGAGTTTTTAGAAGTTGAGACAGTGGTGATGGCCAGAGTCCCTCGAGGACTATGATTTTGAGATAGTCTATACTCATGGTAAGGGGAACGTAGTAGCAGATGCACTCAGCATGGGATCTGGTGTAAAATTGCTGATTGAGGCGATAGAGCAACTAGCCACTTTGTGGATATCCTATTTGGATTGAGATGGAGCAGCTTATCTTCAGTCTCTGACAGTCACCCCCCATGCCTTCATCGATTCAGGGAGGTGTAGCTTGGGGAAACTGATTGTGAGGCTCAAAGTGCTTAGATATCCACAGGATAGGCACCTGATGGATTTAATGACGGTGGGGAGCAAGTCATCCTGTTCAGAAGCCACACTATGGTACTAAGGATGATTCAAGAGGAGATGTTGAGAGTGTCCATGTCTTCTTATGTGTCTCACCCCGATGAGGATTGCATATTTTTGGCGAGTTGGCATACTACTTGGTACTACCACCCTGGTTGGAGTTGGTGCACGACATCTTCCACATATCCCAGCTGAATAGATATGTGCATGACCCTTCTAGATTCATCAACCATGGAAAGATGGAGATAGATTATGGGGAGATGTTTACAGAAGTTCCAGTAGAAATTAAGGATCTATAGGATTGGTTCTTTCGTGGGAGGACAATTCCTTTGGTGCACATTTCTCTGGTAGCATGGGAACCTTCATGAGAGCACATGGGAGTGAGAGGATCTGATTTGTGCTTAGTTACTCCAATTTGTTTCTTTAGTCTATGTTGTGGGTTTGGAGGATGTAAAACCCTATGTCGGGGAGAATTTAATGTCCCAAAAATTCCATACATTTTTTTTAATTATATGGAATTATTTCAAGACTGCGAAATCTGACGGCATGCAATTTCGAGGCCCGAGAGTGCCTAGAATGATATGTCAAAGTTTTGTTAGGCTTTAATTAGCATGCGTAAGCATTTTTACTGAAAATGTGGAATAACTCTTAAATGGTTACTTGGATAAAAAATATAAGGGCACTGTTGCACTCAGGAAGACGGGTTTACCCTAGGTGCAACATAATTTTAGTCGGCGTGGCCCTCCTGTGAGAAAACCCGAAATGCCATTACTGTAAATAAAATAAATAAATAAAAATTCTTTATTTTTCAAAGGCTTATAACTCATGAACGGTAAATCGAATTAAAAATACAAGACCACCATTGAACTCATGACTATATTCTCTCTTTGGATAGATACTAACATTGGACAGTGAGGGCCACCAGTGAAAGTTAGTTTTTGGCTGTAAATAAAATAATTAAGTTAAAATTATTTTATTGTAAAATCCATAACTTTTAAATGGTTACAATGATTGGAAATATGTGAGTACCGTTGGGTTTTTTGGGGTGTGTTTCACATTTGTAGAGCCTAACCTTGACTGGTGCCGGTCAACGGTGACTATTAATAATTTTCTAATGTTTTTTTGGGTAAGTTTAGTAAACACGTGAGGGATGTTTTGTAACTTTTGAACTGATACTAGGAAATAAAATCTGTGGACACAGTTGAAATCGTAACCCTGATATTCGCTTAAGGAGATCTTCACCTTGACCGTAGTAGGTCATGGGTGAAAGTTAGTTTTCATGGGAGAGTTAAAAAAATAATAAAATAAAACAAACAAGTTTTATTTTATTTTAAAGAAACGTCCCAATTGAATTCAAGGTGGTGGGGACCACAAGAACTATCTTCTTTAATGTAAGAGACCCTTGGAAACCTCCCAATTGAATTCATGGTTGGGAGGACCACCCAAACCCCTCTTTTAATCAGGGGAAACTCTTGGTTTCCCCCAAATTAATGTCCCAACTCTTTTTGTTTAATAAATAAACTTGAGCTTATTAAATTTTCACATCATCTCTTGCGGGAAAAGGATTGGAAAAGAAGGAGAGAGATTTGGAGAGTTGGGAAGATAATTCCCAAAAAAATTAAATCCTTTAACTATGTATGACTTCTGGATGAAGAATGAGGAACTGACCTCAGAGCGTCTTGCGGGAGTAATGAAGGTCGACATCACCATCTTCCTCGACTTCGCCTTCTTCCTCACGCCACCACCAACTAAAAATCATGGTAGGGGATCTATTATGAATTTTGATTGAATTTATTTATAGAGTCTTCATATTCTAGTTTCACAAAGATGATGTCCGAACTAACTTGAACATCTTCCTGCACTTAAACCATGACATTTTTCCTTTGTTCTTCGCGTGTTCATCATGCAGTAATCAACGAAAAGTATTTTTTGACATTTGAAACACCAATATTTTCTATTTGCGTCATATGGAAGTGGAGACCTCGACACGAGGATCGTTAATATGTGAAATACATACTTTTTAGTCTCATAACGAAGCTGCAATGGCTCACAGAAAAAAGATGTGGCTGACAGTTGGTCGGCCACTAGGAACAACGGGTTTCACGCGTTCGTGCCTACGGATGATGAGGAAGCCACAACCCGTCATCCATAGTGGGGAAGGGTGTCAGCCATCATCCGGTCGGCTATGTGGAAGAGCAGCGACAGGCGTTCGCGCCACTGGGGGGGCAGGATGTCACAGTCACATAGTCGAGGCGATGGCTGAAGAGCGTCCAGTCGTGCCGACCGCTATGGAGTAGTGGCGCGCGATAGTGCTGCATGAAGGGGGACCATCCAGAACCCTGGCTGGCCATTTTGGTTCGGCGGGACTGGCTCAGGTCCCTTGGTTACTTGGAAGATCCTAAAGTCACTACCCATTGCCATTTCGAAAGGAAGGGGGATTCTTCGCCTTCGGCGCCAACTCCGGCGAACCGCGCCACCAGGTCTCACCACCAGGCCACGCCACTAGGCCACACCTAGTGTGGGCTGGGCCATGCCCAGCGTTCCAGGCCAGGCCACCCCCTATGTGGGTCGGGCCAGACTCGGGTCGGGCCGGGTAGGTCCGATAGGGTCGGACTGGACCCAGGCCCAACCAGACCCAATTTCGCCTTTTTGGTCGTAACATCAGAACCGGGCATCTGTTTGATGAACCATATACGACACCAAAATCCTTGGATCAATAAGGTCTATTTGGTATATCCACTTGTGTTTTGGATAATTTTGGAGTATGGCCAGGTTGGATCAAACCCCGAATCCAATCGGGCCCTCGGAGCAGAAACGCTAATAATTTAAGGACCGGGCGTCCGATTGACGCGTCTTCTGTTGAATTAGGTCCCTTATGACGTGACATAACTTTTGGATACTTCTTCTTGGGACTTCAGGGTGGTTGAGGTATGACTGTTGGCTTGGGGAGCAGTTCTCCCAAGTGCACTACGTACAAAACCCTACAACTGGCTGAGATTTGATGACTACTGACCATTTCAACTCAGAGTGAATCGACAAGGCCGGTGGGGAGTGTCTCTGTGTGACGCGGTAGATCCATGGTGTAAAGGGCCTCTATGTGAGATTTCATACCCATGGTACTTGACAGGTGGAGTACCTCAGTAGGCCATGAGGGGGAGCTCCTTTGTGTGACGCGGCAGACGCATAGTGGGGAGCACCTCGGTGTGACGCGGCAGACCCACGATACACAATAAGAGAAGTACCTCAGTAGTCCATGATTAGTGGGAAGCACCTATGTGTGATGCGGTTGGCCCGATATACTCATTAGAGGAGGAGTTATCCAGAATCCAATGTGTTCGATGTTGTGATGAATAATGTTACTTGTACCTAGGCCTAGAGAATCTGTGGAAGGCTATCAGCATTCATATTGATCCTGTGTGGGTTTGATCCTATGTGGGTCAGCACTCAAAGATCAGGTGTGGGTCAGCACTTACCAATCCTGTGTGGGTAAGATCCTATGTGGTTCAGCACTCAATGATCCTATGTGGGTCAGCACATACTGATCTTGTGTGGGTCAGATCATGTGTGGGTCATCGTAGGGGTTAGTACCTATCGATCTTATGTGGATCAAACACCGTATGGCCAGCAGTAGTGCCACTAGACAGAATAAGATGATCTAGCTTTGAGACTAATCATCTGTACCTATATACATCATTTAAAACCAAGTTTTAGCTGAGACTCTGTTTGAACTTGGACTTTTACATGTGTGGTACTATCTTCGTGGTGATACATGTGTGGTACTTTTACCTTTATGGTTCAATCTTTGTGGTGATACCTATGTGGTACTGTTACCTTCATGGTACTACCTTCGTGGTGATACCTATGAGGTACTTTTACCTTTGTGGTATTATTCCCTCATGTATGAGATGTGTATATCTCAATAACATAGGTGTACGTATGGGATTATACCTAAGTATTGTTGATGTCTTTTTTGTGGTTTTCTGTTGTGGACCTTTTTGATACCTACAGGGTCTTGGGGTCCCTAATAAATATTTTTATACTCACCCTTGAACGGGATTTGCCCGTCCCTTGTTGTGTCCTATGAATACGACATACAACAACGATCGAGGCTGAGGGATCTAGGACTAGATGGTGAACGAAGGTGGACTTTCGGCATGATGCGATGCAGAGGAGACTGGTGGACATGGAGTGATGAGGAGGCGATCAGTACCTACCCTTCAGGTAAGAACTTCAGAGGACAACCCGGTAGCTATTTTCTTTTTTATTTTATTTGTATTCTATTTTCAGTTGTACCTTTACTGTTAGGCTTGTATTCAGGCCCCTTTTACATTCAACATTCTTTTACTACAGTTGTTTACTTTATAGTTGCCTCTTGTTGTGTTCATGGACCATGTGTTTGTATAGGATTAAAGGCAATCCCTTCCCATTTTAAGGAGTATGCCTTTCAGTGCTAGTCTCTATCCTCTAGCCTATGGAAGGCGGGCTTGGGGTAGTCACAGCATGGGTCACAGGGGAAATATCGTGACAAACCTTGTAATTTACGCTACTTCACCTAATGCCACTAGGAAAAAGACCTAGAGGAAGAACACTATGTTTATCTAGAATCTCTATTAAATAATATATTTTAATATATTATTTAAAAATAAGAATTAATATTATTCTCTCACAAAGAATAATAATTAATAATTTTTAATTAATTTCATATATTATGTCTCTAGTTATTAAAGAAAATATTACATGAGTGTAATGTTTAAAACATGTTTATTTTCTATTTATTGAATTTAATATTTATTTATTAATCGGAGAATATTGTAGGGATATTTATTTATTTAATAAACACTAATAATTCAAGGCCTAATAAAAATTGAGGAGGAATAGTGGTCCTTGTTTAGAGGTCTAGTAAGAAATAATATGTATAGAATTTCATTTGAATAAATAATATTTATTTTTTATTCCTGAGTTTAGCCAAACATGAGAAATATTAATCATAATATTATTATTGTTGACATGGGGTTCTATATGGGTTAAATAAATATTTTAGGGAACTTGTGAAATTATTTATTTCTAACCCTAGTGATATATACAGTCAATTATATTATTTTTCAAGAGGTCCAATTTATTTTGTTTGTTGTGTACAATGAGTCTAGAGAATCCTACCGAATACCTAGAGGGATTTCTTATTGAAGAATTCTCCCAATAACAAAGTTATATCCGCCTCCAACTTATACTTTCATGTATAAAGATATTGGAAAGAATATGTTGGAATTGATTCTTAAGGAGATCAATAATTAATGACACAACTATCAGGATCTCCCCCGATAGCACACAGAGTTTCCTACGATGATGATCGAAGAATTTTGGTGCATGGGCAAATCACCACTAGAAGGAATCTATCCTTGTTTCCTACAATGAATTAATGGTACTTCATGGATCTATTGTCAGATCCATCAAAAAATAATGAATTCATCACTAGGTAATTCTTTATTTTCATAAAAAATTATAAATAATATTTTGCTATTAAACAATTTGATTCCAAAAGATTGTCAACTATCTGTATTGTTTTATTCAATTCGTTCGATCACAAAATTTGTCATGATACAAATACGTAATTGAACTTAAATTATCGAAAAAATAAATTTCTGGAATGAGAAATCACTAGATTCCAAAATGCTCAAAACCTTCAGTTCATGGACATCTCTAGAATTAGTGTCCACTATTTTTCCAAACTCAGTTTTGTGGAGATAGAGAATTTTAGTTTCTGATTCTGTACCAATTTTCAGTGAGTCTATTTCTGCAGTAGGGGAAATAATATTATTCTATTAAATATTGAGATAGAGTGGGTATAGTCCAACCATTGGATATTCATTAGGTTTATGGACCTCAAACTGTGTGCTTTTAGGGAGGTGGATATAAGTGGCGAGGTAGAGGAGTTGTGATTGGTCACTTTCACATAGTGTAGGTGGTAGTGTTATAGGGTCAAAGATCATTTGGGGTACACTCAATTTTTCATCTACCCTTTTGTGTGAATTGCATGATTCTGGAGTCTTGCACTTTTTCTACTCTTAATTTAGTCTGTGCTCAGGGAATAAAGTAGAAAGGATTCATAGGACCCAAGAGTATATTATTCTAGTCGTAGGACAAGCAAGATTGTTTAATGTGTGTCGGGGGTGTAGACTGATGATATGGCCAAATCAGTCCCATGTGAATCTTTTATTACTAAATATATAGCCATACGAAGTAATCATATTCTTTTATTTGTTTTATTCTATACGTTATGTTATTGAATTATTTCAAAGGATAGTTTTGTTATCAGATGTATATGGTCAATCTGCAGCTTTTGTTGGTGATTATGGTTGTTAGGTGGGTAGTCAACATGTGGAGACCATTATTTAATTGATGGTAGATTTATCTATAGAATTATTCGATTATGGGAAAATAGAGGTCCTTGGTGTTGTTGGGTATTTTTTGGATGCTTTTCTGAAGGAGTTTTTGGCATTATCCCTTCAATGAGATGTTGAGTATAATATAGACTTACAACCTACTATATCAATAATTTTGATTGAAACATATCCAATGAAACAATATGGATTTTTGTATTTTAGGATTCAGAGAGATGATATTATGTATAAGGGTTTTATCCAACAAAGTGTTTCACCATGGGGTGATTCGAGGTTGTTCACCAATAATAATAATTATAGTCTGAGGTTGTGTATCGGATATCGAAGGTTGAATTAGGTGATGGTTAAGAACCATTACCATATTCTAAGGATAGAAGATCATTTCAACCATATGAGAGGGGTGAGTTAATTTTTTAAGATTTACTTGTGGTCAGGATATCACTAGTTGAGGGTGAGGGATATTGATATCAAGAAGACTACCTTCAGATGCATGTACGGAAACATAAAGTTTTTATTCATTACATTTGTGGTATAAATGCACCATTTGTGTTCATGGGACTCACGAACTATGTGTTTCATGAATTGGTAGACCACTTATTAGTCATTTTCCTTGATGGCGTATTGATCAACTCATAGTCAGAGGAGGAGCATGTGGATCATATCAGAGATGCATTTCAAGTTCTATGATGCCACTATATCTATTAAAAATCATATAAGTGAATGTTTTGGACATGAGAGGTGTATTTACATGGTAATACGAAGTCTTAGTTGGGTGTGGTAGTGTACCTGTCAATTGTCGAAGAAGTCATTTATAGGGAATCACCTAATACTGTAGTCGAGGTTCATATATTTTTAGTATTTCAGGCTATTACATATTTTTTTCTTAATATCTTTAATTTTATAGCCAAATTTCCATATTTTACAATGAAAGACTAGGATTTTGTGTATATTGATCAGTTCTAGTTAGCATTTGGTTTTTTAAAGGGGTATTTTGTTAGTTCTCAAGTGCTTCAGTTTCCTAATGAGGGTGTGATGTTTGAGCAATTTTCTAATGATTCCCATCATGTTTTGGGATGAATATTGATGAATAATAGGGTAGTTATATCTTATGGGTATAAGAAGTTACATCTCAGTGACTATAACTATGCCACCCATTATATAGAGTAGGTAATGGTGGTGCTTGTGCCAAATTTGTGGTGGAATTACCTCCAAGTGAGTGTTTTGTGGTTTTTATTGATCATAAGAGTTTGATTTATATATTTTCGCAATGTGATATAAATTTTTGGAATCATGTTTGGTGGGAGTTTCTTTAAGGTTATGATTTTGATATCTCATACTCCTTAGGAAATGTAAATGTTGTGGTTGATTATTTAAAATTGACGTTTTGGAAGGATGTTTTTTAGGATTTTTTGGATGTCTGGAGAGAAATGTAGGAGTTTGACGCATTTCAATTAAATGAAATTACAGTAGATAATAGTAGATATTTATTTAAGATGATGGTTTTATCATATACGATTCAGTATGTGGAGTACTATTAGTGGGGGGACTCATAGAAAAGGTGATGTTTGATTATTTTGGACATAGTGATGCACTGAAGGGATGTTCAGAGGATGGTTGGAATCAGATGATGTTTCAGTGGAGATGGTTTTCTTCGATAGAGATTCACGATGTAGTCTATCATTATTTTCATATATATAATTTTTTAGTACACCCATGAGTATCCAATATTCATCATGTCCTGAGGATTTAGTTTTTGTGGTCCAGGATGGATCAGGTGGTAGATGATTTTGTGGAAAAGTGTTTGGTCTTCCCATAAAAGAAGGTTGACAATAATTTTCTCAATATATTATTGCATCATTTAAAAATTCCTAATTGGAAATGGGATGACATATCAATGGATATAATCACAAGTTTACCAAAAGATTATGGAGGATTTATTATATCTGGGTAATCATAGATTGGTGGATGAAATCAGCCTACTTCTTAGAAATCAATGATTAAGGAACATTAGATGCTTTGGCTAAGACATATGTGCATGGTACAGTTACGTGGAGTTATGAGGTCTATTATCTATGATCAAGACACACATTTTATCTCTTGATACTATATGTAACACCCCATGATTTTATAGTACGTTGGTTCTTCAAAGTAATTCAATAAAATACACTACACGCAACATCAAGTTCAAGCGCACCATGACCTACCAAACTATCTGTTATGAATAGTAATACAAACTTTTTAAAATTTTCTAAACGTTATCTTTCAAAATGGACTTCATTTTTGTACTCGAAATATCAAAATTAGCTTAGGGTGAATTTTTGGTATTTTCCTGAAAACATTCAATTTTTGATGAATAGTGAAAACACTGAGTTATTGTTTAAAAATGAATTATTATTTAAATAATTATTTATATCATTTAAATTTATTTTAGGTCAAAAAAGGTACATAATACCTAAATAATTTCAATGTAATTCATTGGATTTAGTTTATAATAATTATATATATATATAAATTTTATTGAAATTTTCACTGTCTTTTACCCACCTCCGAGGAGAATTTTCAAATTTATATAAAACTTAATTTCACCGCTTATATGAATGAAATTTAGAAAATCTGAGAGACACGTTTAATATCAAAGAGTAAAATGTGGTTCAATAAGATAAAAATATTTTTTGGTGAATATTAACTTTTTTGTTTTATTTACCACAGTTAAAAGTAAATAGGAAATTATAGGTAAAAATGTCATTATTATTACCCTAACACATTTTTTAATTCTATTGGATAAGTTTAATTAGACCAAAAACCCTTAGGAATAAAATATTAACCTCTTTGGTTCACTTGTATAAGATTATGACATTTATTTTTATTTAATTCAAAGAAGAGTTAAAAGAGTTAAAATCAAAGTTTAATAACTAAATTTTTTTTAATATAGGGATATACAAAAGATAAATTAGATTATAAATATTAATTTGAAATATAAAAATATTTCTTACATAATGGTATTTTATTTAAAAAATTTATACAATAAATAATTTAATTTATTTATGACACAATGGTGATTCAGTAATTACATAATTAATTAAATATTAAATTAATTGATATTATAAATATACAAATAAATGTAATTGGAGAATTTTTATGAATTCAACTAATTTTTTATGTTAATATGACATTTTATGGTTGGTTAGAGGAATTTTTTTTGAAGAAATAATGCTGTTATGAATTTAGAAAAAACAAAATACAAAATAGTTTCAAAATTGACATAAAAGAGTTTTTAGAACAAATATTATATTATTAACTGATATTCTATTCATAAAAATATAATGTTTGATAAAAGAACTTATATAATGATAGTTTTATCATTAATTAACCACTGGGGATTCTCTTGGAAGTATATAGTATGTTTATTAACCATATTATATAAAAATACAAATAAAAATGCTAAATGTCAAACTATTTAACTAAGAGTTAAATCTAAAACATAAAGTTAACATAGTGACCCAAACCTATCTAAAACCTATTGGTTGAGTGGATTTCGACCCATCCCTACCTTATCCTTTAAATAATATATTTTGTATCCATTATAAACTGAAACATATTTTATTATAAAATAATATTTCTAGATTTTTCTAAGGTTCCCCTCACCCCTCTTATAAAAGGGCACTCCCCCTTCTCTATAATTCACACATTCAAAGCCTTTTGGCTCGGCCTACCCCTGCCAAAATATCCTCTAAACTTACCTCACATAATTTTATAGGCCTTCCATTAGTCAGAAATCTGACTTATGGAGCCCTTTTTATCAAATCGAAAGGAAGAACCCGAAGAAGAGGTAATAATTTCACCACCCTCTTTAATGTTCTTTTCTTCTTCCACTTCATCATTCTTTGTTATTTCCATTATAAAATAATAACTACATTATCATCTATATTATGTGATGTTATTATAAATATGGTACAGCCATATTCATTATTCTATCCATCCATTTTATGACATGTCACCAAACGTTCTTACGTAGGAATTACCGTCTCCACGTTGTGGTGTAATTGTTATTCAATACATTACTATTTGGATGGGTATAATAATGATGTTTAATTCATGTAAATAATAAATATAACATGATAATGGTTCTGTATATATGATATACCACCGAATTATATATTATTTTAAGATCAGAAGAAGGATATTGTCACTCGTGCGTACGTACGGATTACCGTCTCCACGAACGCAATGAAATTCATTCCCCATCGTATCAATTAAAGACTAATTTTAATTAAATGATTAAAAATAATGTTTAGAGACATGATATAATTATGGATATGAATAATATACATCCCATACATAACAAATATGACTCAAATAACAAATAATATAAAGGAAAACGAATCTGTTAACACCTGGAACGACAATAATACTAAGATATTATTAACAAAGCAATGTCAAAAGATCATATATGATATCATATTAATTTATTTGATTACTGTATAATTTAATAACAATTATTTCACCATTATAAAAGATTTAATCCTACCCTTGGCCATAGAAATGTACAAAGTAAGGGGTTTATTATCTCACTTTTAATCTCGTGAGATTTCCATTGTTCACCACTTATTTATTTCATGTGGGGTGTGTACTACCCATGATTGTATTCATTGTGCAATATACATTAATTTATGGATATTCACATCATCATTGTATAATCCTTCATTCATGGGTGTATGTTTTATAAAATACCAAATAAATAAGAGAATTTGAAATTTCTATTTCCACTCATTCGACTTTATGCATACTTCATTGATTATTTTACTCCAAGATTATGTGTGGAATAACTATTCATTTTCTTATGGCATAATTTCCACTCCCCTTTCTTTGGATATACTTTTGATACACATAATCACTCCATTTATAAATTCTCATGTCATTGATATGAACTTGATAAGAGTAATTTTAACTCAATATCCATTTGTTGAGTTAAGCATCCAATTCATTTGTGTTGTTTTTAGTAGAATATGTGTGAATGTACTCTAATTGAATTACACTGAATATCAAACCATAGTGAGTTTATTTATATTTATCACACATAATTATGTCATTTATTTATATTTATCCAAAGGATATGGCCTTTATAAGAGATTTCATCTCAATTTTCATTCTATTGAGACTTATTTGTTGTTATACACCAAATCACTTTTATATGGTGTATATAATGTGCTTTGACATAGTATATCATGAATCACTTTAGTCTCATGAGATTGTAAAGTTTGGATTACCTCATTTATTTGTATTCCTGTGTCTCTCTTTTGGATTGGAACTATAACTAAAATATCATTTTAAATGTTTTAAAGATTTATTATTCTTAATCATTCTCATTAATGACCATATTTTAAAAATGGTTTTAATTATTTATTTATCTAGAAATTAAAGGATTTAAATTAAAACTCCATTTAAAATATTCAAAGTGTTATGGGACACTTTGATAAAAAAATCTATGATGACATTAAACCCATGTTTGAAAGTTAGTGTCACCTAGAGAATATGGAGTCCTAACACAGAAGATGAAATTCCCTTATTAGTGTGTTTGGGGTGGTGTAGTTTTTTGCAAGTAGCAGTTCTTGGTTTGGGATGCAAGGATATTGATATAGTTGTTTAGTGGTTTTTTAGTAGTGTGTTTTTTGTAAGAGGAAGAGAATTGTTGATTTTTATTTTGTTTAGCGGGTGTTTAGGTTAGCGTGTTTGGAATAAGGTGGTATTGAAGAGTAATGAGATCCTTGAGTGGTATGTCATGGGGTGGTTATTCAAACCCCTTTCCTTATGGGCATAGTTTTTTACTCTTGAGGGAAAGAATTCTTTGATAGGTATATTATGTTAGAGAACATTCCGTTATGGCCATTTCTCATTTTTTGGGTGTTGGAGGTGTTTCTGAAGTAGTCTTGATGATGTTTTGTGGTTTTTGGAGGTACAGCAGAGCTACAGTAAAAAATTCACATCATGAAAGGGGTACACTGCATGAATTGGAAGATCAAAGATTGGGTAGAATGCCGATTTCAAATGTTGTATACGACTAATGGGGACCCATGAAATGGATTCAAATCGTGAAATTAATTCATTATGTGTAATTAATTATGTTTTAGGTGATTTAAGTTTCAGTATAAGTTTGAATTTTTGTAAATCCCCTGGTTTGCATGTCATAAAATGCTCACATGGTGTGAATGTGATGAGTTATAGGTTTTAAATACTTATTACATCCAAACCCCACCTCATTCAGTCGTATGTTTATTCCCCCAATTTTAGTAGAACCGTATATTATTTTGATGGATCTTCCATCCCTCCCCTTTTCATGGTCTGCTACTTCTGGTGGATTGATATCGGTGTTTATTGGTAATATATTTTATTCTTCTTGGATGTTTTCTAATGTGATTCAATCAAGGATCCACTGTGGTGTTGTGGATTTGGTATTGTTTGTGATTTTCGATGCATTTTTTATAATACATTGATGTGGAGTAGGTTGATTTATGATCTAATGGTGCAGTTGGGTTTTCTGGGTAGTTCTTCCTCACTGAATAGTGTGCAGTACGATCCAAAAGCTTCTTTGAGGTAGGGAATTCCTCATTTCCTACTTTTTTTGTATCATAGAAGAGGATTTTACCGTTCTATATCTATGGGGGTTGGTTTTTTGAAGCCTAATCAAGATAAATTAGTCTGTTAATTGAAATTTAACAAAAAATGGGAAAAATTCTCATGCTCTTACATTTTTGATATAAATATGATTTTGTGATTGTCTGGGAGGAATGCCTGGGTGAAAATCAAATTTGTTGGGGGTGGGGTGGGTTACACTGATCTAACCTAATTTGTAGAACCCTTTCGTTTTGTGATTGTATGGAGCTACATTAAATAAATAGAAATTGGATAACAACTTATTTTAGGTAATAAAATGGTTTCCCCTAGATTTTGGTGTTGTGTGATATAACCTCTAAAATAGTGTGAAGTGTGATAAAAATATCAATTTTTACATTTTTAAAATTATCATTTTATGTTTTTTGGTCTGTTTGTTTATTCTTTTACGGTAGTGAGGTGGTGGTTTGTTTGGACGTGCATTTGGGATTGCAATGTGGTGATTTTTTGGTCATATGTTTATGGAAGCAAGGTGATGTTTTTTTGGATGTGCTTTTGGGGTGCGGTGGTGGTTTTTTTTGTCATGCTTTTGGGTTGGTGAGCCGATGATTCAATGGCAATGATAGGATTCTTGTGAGAGTGGTTGTGTTGTGATATATGTTCAGGTTATTATGGAATAATAAACTAATAATTATTGAAATGTATAGGGATTGGATTGGTTAATGGGGTGGAACTGATTAATGAATAGATAAATGATGGGTTGTGTGGTAAAATTGGGTGTTTTGTAAATAATTAAATGAATGGGATAGAAATTGGAATATTTTCGTGGTGTGGGATGTGGATTGAAGATTGTGTGGTGTTATGCATTTAGATGAGGTAGTGAAATTGGGGATGTTGTGAGTTTGTTAGTGTTTTGTTCTGAAGCAATATGTTGGGATTGAGTGTTGATATATATATATACTTGTATATTACATATGTTTTATATAAACACCCCATCGTCATCATTCACTATCTGTTGACACCAATAATTACATATGTAGAGTGTTTTTTCCAACATCCTAGTGAAGAGTGTTGATCGATGTCTACCTACTCTTATTCAATCTATATTTTTAGAGAATAGATATACATATGTTCTGATGTATATAGTTATATTAGTGGACTAGGTGATGTCCCCAGTGTCTTCAGGCAGGATACGATATGACTTTGCTAAGGGGGGGTGTCCCTGATGCCTTCGAGCATGATGTGATATGGCAGTGTTGTGGGGTAGCTTATGATGGGGTTCATGTATGGAAGGACGAGGGAATGAGGTTGATTTCATTCATGTTCACGATACCCTAATACTTTATTTGTAATAGTGTTTGTGATGTGATGGCCCATGGGCCTTTAGGTATAATGAGATGTGATCATGTTTTGGGATGGTGTCCTAGGTTTCTAGGGTAATTATGGGATTTGATCTTGATTGTGGGGTGGTGGTATATATTAATCAAAAGATATGGGAGTGCCATAATGTACAGTGATGGGGTTTGAGATAAATTAATCAATGGGAATGTGGAGTGGGGTACCTTGTATCAATATGATTATTATTATGTTATTATACTTGTATTTCATAATTTGGTGAGCATGACCTAGCAAGGCTATGATATATACATGACTTTTTAGGTGTTTTTGGTGTTTGTACCAAGTTGAACGGTAGAAGTTTTTGGAAGTTGTAACAATTTTGTGTTGAAAGTATTGTCTTATTTTTGTCACAAAAAGAAATCAATTCACATTTTATGTTTTTATGATCAGATGAAAAGAACTAAAGTTTACATTGTAGTCAGAATATTAGACACAATATTCTTAATAAAGTATATTGGTTTGTGAAGACAGTTTATTGGGAAAATGGTTTAGGGGACTCAAATGGGATGCTTTGGTTATGATATATGTGCATGGTGTGGTTACATGGATTTATGAGGTCTATTATATAAGATCAAGACAAACAATTTATCTCATGAGCCTATATGTAACACCCCATGATTTCATAGTACATTAGTTCTTCAAAGTAATTAAATAACTTAAACTACACACAACATCAAGTTCATGCGCACCATGACTTACCAAACTAGCCATTATGAATAGTAATACCAACATTTTGAAATTTTATAAATTTTATCTTTCAAAAAGGACTTCATTTTTTGATTTGGAATATCGAAATTAGCTTAGGGTGAATTTTTGGTATTTTTCTAAAAACATTCAATGTTTTATGAATAGTGAAAAACACTGAGTTATAGTTTAAAACAGAATTTTTATTTAAATAATTATTTATTTCATTTAAATTTATTTTAGGTCAAAGTAAATAAATAATACCTATATATTTTCAACGTAATTAATTGGAGTCATTTTATAATAATTTTAGATATATAAAAATTTTATTGAATATTTCAACGTCTTTTATCCACCTCCGAGAAGAATTTGCAAATTCACATAAAACATAATTTTACCACTTATGTGAATGGAATTTATAAAATCTGAGAAACATGGTTAATATCAAGAAGTTAAATGTTGTTCAATAAGATAAAAACAATTTTTGGTGAATACTAACTTTTTACATTTATTTACAACGGTTAAAAGTAAATAGGGTAATTAAGGGAAAAAATTATATTATTATTACCCTAACACATGTCCAAATTCTATTGGACAAGTATAATTCGACCAAAAATAACCTTATAAAGAAAATATGATCCTCTTTGGTCCACTTGTATTAGATTAGGACATTTATTTTTATTTAATTCAAAGAAGAGTTAAAAGAGTTAAAATCAATGTTTAATAAATAAAACATTTCTAATATTGGGTTATACATAAGATAAATTAAATTATAAATATTCATTATAAATATAAAAATATTTAATACATAATGGTGTTTTATTTATAATTTTTAGACATTAAATAATTTAATTTATTCATGACACTATGGTGATTTAGTAATTACCTAATTAATGAAATATTAAATTAATTGATATTATAAATATTTAGATAAATGTAATTTGAGACTTTTTATGAATTACAAGAATTTTATAGGTTAATATGACATGTTAGGGTTGGTTATATTAATTGGGTTCAAAGTAATAATGATTTTATGAATTTATCAAAAACAAAATACCAAATAGTGTCAAAATTGACATAAAATAGTTTTTAAAACAAAGATTATATGATTAATTGATATTCTATTCCTAAAAATATAAGGTTCGGCGACAAAAATTATATAATTATAGGTGTATCATTAATGAACCACTTTGAGGTTCTCTTGGATGTATATATTATGTCTATTAACCATATAATATAAAAATA
The DNA here is from genome assembly GCA_963277665.1 of Viscum album. Lineage (NCBI taxonomy): Eukaryota > Viridiplantae > Streptophyta > Magnoliopsida > Santalales > Viscaceae > Viscum > Viscum album. Next base: position 1,805,324,483 of record OY728141.1, read on the forward strand.
CAAAGAGACATAGTAAATGCCAAACTGTTTAACTAAGTGTTAAATTTAAAATATAAAGTTAATATAGTGACCCAAACCTGTCTAAACCTACTGGTTTAGTGGTTTTCGACCCATACCCACCATTTCCTTTAAATAATATATTTTTGAGCCATTAGAAACCGAAACTGATTTTATAATAAAATAATATTTCTAGCTTTTCCTAAGGTGCCACTCACCCCTCTTATAAAGGGCACTCCCCCTTCTCTCTAATTCACACCTTCAAAGCCTTTTTAATTGGAAAACCCCTGCCCAAATATCCTATCAACATACCTCACTTTATCCTAGAGGCTTAAATTAGCCATAAATCCAACATAAGGAGCCCTTTTAATCAAATCAAAATGAAGAACCCGAAGGAGAGGTAATAATTTCACCACCTTATTTCAAGATCTTTTCTTCTTCTACTTCTTTCTTTGTTATTTAAATTATAAAATAATAAATCATGTATCTTCTATATACTTTGATGTTATTATAAATATGTTACAACCATATTCATTATTCTATCCAACATTTGAATGACATGTCACCATACATGCTTACATACGGATTACCGTCTTCACATCGTGGTGTAATTGTTATTCAATAAATTATTATATGGATGGGTATAATAATGATGTGTAATTCATGTTAATAATTAATATAACATGATAATGATTCTTTATATATTATATAACATTAAATTATATATTATTATAATATCAAAATAATGATATAGTCGCTCGTGCGTACTTACGGATTACCGTCTCCACGAACACGATGAGATTCATTCCCCATCGTATCCATTGAAGACTAAATTTCACTAGATGATTAAAAATAAATTGTATATACATGATATAATTATGGATATGAATTATATACATCCCATCCATAACAAATATGACTCACATAACAAAGAATATAAATGAAAACGAATCCGTTAACACCTGAAACGACGATAATACTAGGATATTATTAACAAAGCAATGTTAAAAGATCATATGTGTTATCATATTAATGTAAATGATTCATGTATAATTTAATAACAATTATTTCACCATTATACATGACTTTAACCTACCCTCGACCAATGAAAAGTACAATGTAAGAGGTTTCTTATCTCACTTCCAATTCTGTGAGATTTCCATTGTTCATAATTTATTTATTGCATGTGGTGTGTGCACTACCCATGATTGTATTCATTGTGTAATATACTTTTATTTATGGATATTTACATCATAATTGTACGATCCTTCTTTCATGGGTGTATTTTTTTTAACTTACCAAATCGATAAGGGAATTTGAAATTTCAATTTCCACTCAATCGGCTTTATGTATACTTTATTGATTATTTGACTCCAAGATTATGTGTGGAATCAATATTAATTTTATAATGTCATAATTTCCACTACCCTATCTGTGGATATAATTTTGATACACATAATCACTCCATTTATAAATTCTCATGTCATCGATATGAACTTTATAAGAGTAATTTTAAATCAATCTCCATTTGTTGAGTTAAGAATCCAATTCATTGGTGTTGTTTTTTCAAGAATATGTGTGAATGTCCTCTGATTGAATTACACTGAATATCCAATAAAATTGAGTTTATTTATATTTTTCACACTTAATTATGTCGTTCATTTATCCTTAACCTAAGGATATGGTCTTTATAAGATATTTCATCTCAATTTACATTCCATTGAGACTTCTTTGTTGTTATACACCAAATATTTTTTATATGGTGTATATGATGTTCTTTAACATAGTATATCATGATTCCCATTATTCTCATGATACTGTAAAGTTTTGATTACCTCAATTATTTGTATTCATGTGTCTCTCTTTTGGTTAGGAACCCGAACTAAAATATCATTTTAAATGTTATAAAGATTTATTATTCTTAATCATTCTCATTAATGTCCATATTTTTAAAATGGTTTTAAATATTTATTTATACGGAAATTAAAGTATTAAAATTATAACTCCTTTTAAAATTTTCCATGTGGTATGGGACACTTTGATTCAAAAATCTATTTTTAAATGGCTTCTTGAAAAATAGGGTGACTTATAAATGATTTCAAAAAAAGGGGATATTTATCTCAAATAGTTTTGATGATTATTTTCCTCTATGTCAATATCCATAATTATTCTCGATTGAGGTTAATGTATTACAATAAAATCTTCCATATTTTATTTAATGAGTTATGTTTGATTGTGGATGTGTTAGTTTTATACCATGCATGGTTTGTGGATAAATGATTGACATTTCCTATGCTAGATTCAATACGGATGTTTATGTTATGTATCAAAATTTTCATATGAGGAATGCATTGGACATAGTAAATGACATGTGGAGCCCGCTACATCTCATTGATGCATCGGTAGGTCTCATTAGTCAAAATAGTGTCTTTCCACAAGGCCTCGACAAAATCTTATTTGTAGTCTTAGCAAAATGCTTTGACTATGTGGTTATGATAGTATGAAATTATGCATTCCATTATTATGAAAGCGGATATTGATATTGTACTTGATTATTTGACTAGTATAATATTCATGTGAATAAGTAAATGGAATCATTTGATTTTATCTTTGCCATATTATTCTGAAGTTCATGTTTAAAAGGCTTTCGTTTTAGTTGTATACACTGCCTTAAATGTTTATGCTTATTTATGAACATTTCCGCTATAATTTTATCCTTAATGAGCAACTGATCTCGTCCCTTTCAATGTTTTATTTTTCCCAGGATGAAAATATGTATATTATGACTGACCTGCGGGGATAGTCTATGGGATCTCAGTGTTGTCTATGGAAACAATGTTGTTGTAGCATTCCATTTTATGATATAATTTAATCCTTATGAGTGTATCTAGTACTTCCAAGGATAGTAAACTAATCGGTCTTTCGAAACATGATATTTTATGATCATGTCAATGATACGTAATAATGCACAAACTCTTGGTAACTGGGGTTAGGGTGTTACAGTTGGTATGAGAGGAAGTTTAGTACAAACCTTGGAAGCTAGATTTAGATAAACTATAATTAGAGCACATTACCCTAAGATAGACTTTGAGGATTAGTATAGAAAAACTTCTTAGAATTTAGGTATTGTAGAGGTTTTTTGTGTTTTCCAAGTAAGACATCCATGTCGGGAGCTGTTACAAATTTAGAAAAAACAAAATACCAAATAGTGTCAAAATTGACATAAAAGTGTTTTTAAAACAAATATTATATAATTAATTGATATTCTATTCCTAAAAATATGACGTTCTACAAAAATACTTATATAATGATAGGTGTATCATTAATGAACCACTTGTTGTTCTCTTGGAAGTATATAGTATGTTTATTAACCATATAATATAAAATTACAAAGAGACAAGTTAAATGTCAAATTATTTAACTAAGAGTTAAATCTAAAATATAATGTTAATATAGTGACACAAACCTGTATAAAACCAATTGGTTGAGTGGTTTGCGACCCATACCAACCTTACCTTTTAAATAATTTATCTTGGATCCATTAGAAACCGAAAATGATTTTATTATAAAATAATATTTCAAGCTTTCCCTAAGGTTCCCCTCACCCCTCGTATAAAAAGGAACTCCCACTTATCTCTAATTCACACCTTAAAAGCCTTTTGGATCATCCAACCTCTGCCCAAATATCCTCTCAATATACCTCAATTAATCCTATATGCCTTCCTTTAGTCATAAAAACAACTTATGGATCCCTTTTGACCAAATCAAACGGAAGAACCTGAAAAAGTGGTAATAATTTCACAACCCTATTTCAAGTTTTTTTCTTCTTCCACTTCTTCTTTCTTTGTTATTTACATTCTAAAATAATAAATCCATTATCTTCTATATACTATGATGTAATTATAAAAATGTTACATCCATATTCATTATTCTATCCATTCATTGAATGACATGTCACGATACATGTGTACGTACGGATTACTGTCTCAACATCGTGGTTTAACTGTTAGTAAATACATTATTATTTGTATGTGTATAATAATGTTGTGTAATTAATTTAAATAATAAATAAAACCTGATAATGATTCTGTATATATGATATATCATACAATTATATATTATTTTAATATCAAAAGAATGATATCGTCACACGTGCGTACGTACGGATTACCGTCTCTATGAACGCGATAAGATTCATTACCCATCATCTCCATTCAAGAGTAATTTTCATTAGATGATTAAAAATAATGTTTAGAGACATGATATCATTCTGGATATCAATAAGATATATCCCATCCATAACAAATATGACTCACATAACAAATATTATAAAGGGAAACGAATCTGTTAACACCTAAAACGATGATAATACTAAGATATTATTAACAAAGCAATGTTAAAAGATCAAATATGATATCATATTAATTTATATGATTCTTTTATAATTTAATAAAAATTGTTTCATCATTATACAAGATTTTAACCTACCCTCGACCAAGGAAATGTACAAAGTAAGGGGTTTCTTATCTCACTTTTAATTCCAGGAGATCTCCATTGTTCACCACTTATTTATTGCATGTGGTGTGTGTACATCCCATGATTGTATTGATTGTGTAATATACATTAATATATGGATAATTAAATCATAATTGTATTATATTTCTTTCATGGGTGTATGTTTCTTATTTTACCAAATCGATAAGGGAATTTGAAATTTCAATTTCCAGTGATTCGGATTTACGCAAACATCATTGATTATTTTACTTCGAGATTATGTGTGGAATCACTATTCATTAGCTTATGTCATAAATTTCACTCCCCATTCTGTGGATATACTTTTGACACACACAATCACTCCATTGATAAATTCTCAAGTCATCGATATGAACTTGATAAGAGTAATTTAAACTCAATCTCCATTTGTTGAGTAAAGCATCAAATTCATTGGTGTTGTTTTTAGAAGATTATGTGTGAATGTCCTCTGATTTAATTACACTGAATATCCAATAATATTGAGTTTATTTATATTTTTCAGACATAATTATGTCTTTCATTTAACCTTTACCTAAGGATATGGTCTTTATAAGAGATTTCATCTCAATTTACATTCCATTGAGACTTATTTGTTGTTATACACCAAATCACTTTTATATGGTGTATAAAATGTGCTTTGACATAGTATATCATGAATCCCTTTATTCTCATGATATTGTAAAGTTTTTATTACCTTAATTATTTGTATTCAAGTGTCTCTCTTTTTCTGAAGAACTCTAACTAAAATATCATTTTAAATGTTTTAAAGATTTATTATTCTAAATCATTCTCATTAATGTCCATATTTTAAAAATGGTTTTAAATATTTATTCATATGGAAATTAATGTTTTTAACATAAAACTCCTTTTAAAAGTTTTAAATTGGTATGGGATACTTTGATTCAAAAATCTATTTTTAAATAGCTTCTTGAAAAATAGTGTGACTTTTAAAGGTTTTCAAGATAAAGGGGATATTTCTCTCAAATAGTTTTGATAATTATTTTCATCTTTGTCAATTTCCTTAGTTATTCTAGATTGAGGTTAATTTGTTACAATAAAATCTTCCATATTGTATTGATTGAGTTATTTTTGACTGTGGATGTGTTATTTTTATACCATTCATGGTTTGTGGATAAAGTATTGACATTTCGTATGCTAGTTTCAATACGAATGTTTATGTTAGGTTTAAAAATTTTCATATGAGGAATGAATTGGACTTAGTAAGTGGTGGGTGGAGCCCGCTATAGCTCCTTGATGTATCGGTTGGTCTCATGAGACAAACTATTGTCTTGGAAGAAGTCCTTGACAAAATCTTATTTGTAGTCTTGGCACCAGGACTTGACTATATGGTTATGATAGTCTGGCATTATGCATTCCATCATTATGAAAGTGACTATTGATATTTAATGGGATTATTATACTAGAATAATATCCATGTAAATAAGTAAATGGAATTATTTGATTTTATCTTTTCCATATTATACTAAAGTTCAAGTTTAAAATGGTTTTTTTAGTCTTATACACTACCTTAAATGTTTATGCTTATTTATGAATGTTTCCGCTATAATTTTATCCTTACTGAGCATCTAAGATCCCACATTTCTATGTTTTATTTTTCCCAGGATGCAAAGAAGTATATTATGAATAACCAGCAGGGAGAGTCTATGGGATCTCAGTGTTGTATATGCAAACAATGTTGTTGTATTTTACCATTTAATGATGTAATGTAAACCTTATGACTGTATCTAGTACTTCCAAGGCTACTAAACTAATCGGTCTTTCAAGACATGATCTTTTAGGATCATGCCAATGATATGTAATAATGAGCCGAATATGTGTAACTGGGGTCAAGGAATTACACTATATGAGATTAATATATTGTTTTTGAACATAGTTACACCTAAACACTATTTTCAAAACATAGTGCTATGAGCCAATGAATCAGGCCATCTAGACGCTCGAGGAAAATTTGTAGGTGAGCATCTAAGACATCGACGGATCATTGGAAAAATATTTTACTTTGGTTGAGTTTTTATGTAACAAAAACTATCAATCATAATTTGACATGGCCCTATTTATGTACTTGTGTGGGAGGCCATGTTGTTCTCCACTGTTCTAGATGGAGGGAGGGGAGGCAGGAATTGATGGCCCTCATTTAGTGTATAGAAGAAAATAGAATGATCATCTTCATCATGAGAGGATAATATCAGTGAAAGACTAGAATTAGTCTTATGAGATCATATGAGGATGAAAATTGAGTTCTATGTTAGGGAACATGTGTTCATGATGGTTTCCCCTAGACCTAGGCAGTGGAGGATTGGTAGGGAAGAAATAATTCTTCTACATTTGTTGGGTCCTTTAAGGTGTTGGAGTGAGTTGGAGAGATGGTGGAACGAATACCAATTCTATCATAGCTATATAAGAGACATGATTTCTTCCAAAACACTCAATTTTTTATGTATCATCATGATGGATCCCATATCATTGACTATAGAGAGTTGAATATAGAGAATTACATTAGACTCATTGAGTATCTAGTTGAGATATAGGATCACCAAAAAAAGGAAATATGTGTATGGACCATTACTTTGGTTCACATGTTGGGAAGGCATGGTATCCTAGAGAAGAATACTTAAGAGAAAGTGTCCAAGATTATTGAATCTTATCTAGATATGTTTGGAGTTCTTCCTTACTCTATTTTACTTTTTATGTATTCTTGAATCTTCTTGTGTTATGAGTTTTGTTGTTTTCTTAATGAATGATGTGTGATACAGTTCCAACATATGAAAAGGAGAGGAACTAATTAATAATATATATGAATTATTCTATGATGAGATTAAACCCTTATTTTAAAGTAAGTGTCACCTAGAGAAGATGCCATCTTGATACAGAAGATGAAATTCCCTGATTCGTGTGTTTGGGGTGGTGTAGTTTTTTGTTTGTAACAGTTCTTTGTTAAGGATGCAAAGATATTGATATAGTTATGTAGTGGTTGTGAAGTATTGTGTTTTTTTAAGAGGAGGATATTTGATAGGTTTAATTTGTTTCATGGGTGTTTAGGTTAGTGTGTTTGGAATAAGGTGGTATTGAAGAGTAACGTGATCCTTGAGTGGTATGTCATGGGGTGGTTATTCGAACCCCTTTCATTATGGGCCTAGTTTTTGACTCTTGAGGGTATGAATTGTTTGATAGGTATATGATGTAATAGAAAATTCCTTTATGTCCATTTATCATTTTTGGGTGTTGGAGGTGTTTTTGAAGTAGTCTTGATGATGTTTTCTAGTTGTTGGAGGTACAGCATAGCTACAGTAAAAAATTCACATCATAAAATGGGTACACTGCATGAATGGGAAGTTCAACGATTCGGTAGCATTCCAATTTCAAATGTTGTATACTACTAATGGGGACCCATGAAATGGATTCACATCGTGAATTTAATTCATGATGTGTAATTAATTTAGTTTTAGTTGATGTAAGTTTGAGTATAAGTTTTAATTTTAAGAAAAACCCTTGGATTACATGTCAAAAAATGGTTACATGGTGTGAATGTGTTGAGTTATAGGATTTAAATTGGAAATACATCCAAACCCCACCAAATTTGGTCATATGTTTATTCCCCCAATATTAGTAGAACCGTATATTATTCTGATGGATCATCCAGCCCTCCCCTTGTCCTGGTCTGCTGCTGCTAGTGGATGGTTATCAGTGTTTATTGGTAAGCTATTTTATTCTTCTTGGATGTTTTATAATGTTATTCAATCAAGGATCCACTATGGTGGTGTGGATTTGGTTTGGGTTATGATTTTTGATTCATTTTTTATAATACATTAATGTGGCATAGGATGATTTTTGATCTAATGGCGCAGTTGGGTTTTCTGGGTAGTTCTTCTTCACTGTATAGTGTGTAGAAAGATCCAAAAGCTTTTTTGAGGTAGGGAATCCATCATGTCATACTTTTTTTTTCTATCATAGAAGAGGGATTTATTCTTCTATATCTATGGGGGTTGCTTTTCTGAAGCCTAATCAAGATAAATTAATCTGTTAATTGAAATTTAACAGGAAATGGAAAAAATTCTCATGCTCTTACAGTTTTGATATAAATATGATTTTGTGATTATATGGTAAGAATACCCAGATGAAAACATATTTGTTGGGGGGGGGGGGGGGTTCTACAATGATCTAACCTAATTTTTAGAACCCTTTATTTTTGTGATTGTACGTAGCTACCTTAAATAAATAGAAATTGGATAACAACTTAGTTTAGATAATAAAACGGTTTCCCCTAGATTTATGTGTTGTGTGATATAAAATCTAAAATAATGTGATGTGTGATAAAAATCACAGTCTTTATATTAGTAAAATGATCTTTTATGTTCTTTGGTCTGTTTGGTCATTCTTTTACGATAGTGAGGTGGTGGTTTGTTTGGATGTGCATTTGGGATGGAAATGTGGTGATTTTTTTCATACATTTATGGAAGCAAGGTGATGTTTTTTTGGATGTGCATTTGGGGTGGGGTGGTGGTGGTTGTTTTGTTCATGCTTTTGGGTTAGTGAGGTGATGATTCAACAGCAATGATAAGATTCTTGTGAGAGTGGTTGTGTTGTGATATAAGTTCAGGTTGTTATGGAATAATAAACTAATAATTATTAAAATGTATAGGGATTGGATTGGTTAACTAGATGGAACTGACTAATGAATAGATAAATGATGGGTTGTGTGGTTAAATGGGGTGTTTTGTAAATAATTAAATGAATGGGATAGATGATATAATATTTTTTTGGTGTGAGATTTGGATTGATGATTGTGTGGTGTTATGAATTTAGATGAGGTAGTGAAAGTGGGGATGTTGTGAGTTTGTTAGTGAATTGTTCTAAATCCATATGTTCGGATTGTGTGTTGATATATATATAATTTTATATTCCTTATTTTTTATATAAACACCCCATCCTCATCATTCACTATCTGCAGACACAAATAATTACATATATATGGTGTTTTTTCCCAATATCCTGGTGATGAGTATTTATGGATGTCTACCTGCTCTTATTCACTCTATATTTCTAGAGAATAGATATACATATGTTCGGATGTCTATAAGTATATTAGTGAAATAGGTTATGTCCCCAGTGTCTTCAAGGATGACGTGATATGAATTTGCTAAGGGGAGGTGGCCCTAATGCCTTCGAGCAGGATGTGATATGGTAGTGTTGTGGGGTAGCTTATGTTTGGGTGCATGTATGGTAGGAGGAGGGAATGAGGTTGATTTCATTCATGTTCACGATACCCTGATACTTTTTTGTAATAGTGTTTTTGATGTGATGGCCCAAGTGCCTTTAGGTATAATGATATGTGATCATGTTTTGGGATGGTGTCCTAGGTTTCTATGGTCATTACGGGATTTGATCGTGATTGTGGGGTGGTGGTATATATTAATCAAAAGATATGGGAGTGCCAGGATGTACAATGATGGGGTTTGAGATAAATTAATCAATGTGAAAGTTGAGTGGGGTACCTTGTAACGATATGATTATTATAATGTTATTATACTTGTATTTCATTATTTGGTGAGCATGACCTAGAAAGGTTATGATATATATTTGACTTTTTTAGGTGTTGTTGGTGTTTGTACCAAGTTGAACGGTAGTAGTTTTTAGAATTTGTAATTTTTTTTTTTGAAATTGTTGTCTTATTTTCATCTTGAAATGAAATCAATTCACATTGTATGTATTGATGATCATATGAAAAGAATTAAATGTTATATTGTAAACAGAATATCAGGCACAATATGCTTAATAATGTATATTGGTTTGTGAAGATGGTTTCTAATGAAAATGGTTTAGTGGACTCAAATTGGATCTATAATGAATGTTGTGATTATAATGAGATATTTTAAAGGATTTTTAAAGTATCCATTATAAAATATAACGATGCATTGTTGATATTGAAGTTCTCATAAATCATATGTTTTCTAATATATTTGTGTAGAAATACCTATGAATGAATGGTAGAGAATAAGTGATTTCAATTTTTTAGATGTTTGGATGTAAATAAATAAGATAATGAATGGTTGGGAAGTCATAATATGTTGAATTTTAAGATACATGATGTTATGATGATATAAAATGTTTTCAAAAATCATGAGAAAGTAATTATTACTAAAAGAAGTTCCTGAAAGAAGATAATCAATGTTTTCAGGTCACATTTAATAAATGTGAGATCTCTAGATGAATTTTTTTTTCAATGATGGGATGTTTAGTTTGAAACATTAGAAAATTAATATGTTGGATTTAAATAAGGCTAATAATCTATAAGATTCAAATCTTCATAGAATCATGTTGGTGAATGATTATAGAAGGATTTTGATTTAATTAGTAAAGAAAATATGTTTTTTTTCACTGTTTCATCAGATATTGTATTCCAACAATCAATCAGAGGATGTAAAGTTTGTGGATGATTATGAGAAGGTGGTGGGACTGATTCATGTATGAAATTTAAAGAACTATCAATCAGATGAAGATCAACAATGTAGTCAACCATATTTCACCATCTCAATCTTTGACTCAATTAGGTAAAGAGTAAAATAATTCATATTTACATAATAAGTGGGTCAATATATAATGAAGTTATATTTTTTTACAAGTGGGTCCAAATTCTTCAACAATATGTGGGGTTGACTCGTCACACTGGAGGCGACACTGATACATCAGAGTATGACAAAGACCGATCCATCATATGCATGATAACACTGATACTTCATTGAACACAGAATCATAGATATGAGGATGTTGTAGAATAATTTTAAAAAAGATAAAATATTTTCATGAAGTTTATAATAATTTTTCAAGGGGAGTGTAGAAGTTTGATTGAAGAGTTTTGCAGAAGTGTATTTCAAATGGTGTTTTGAATCTACCGTTGAAGTTCTTCCAAGAAGTCCTGATATCCTTAGAAGTTTCAATAATATTAATTTAATAATTATTTCAATGATATATGTATACAATTAGTCTTCATAATGAGATGAATTATATTTTTTTGTATTATCATGTGAATCAAGAAAATATATGTGACCATATGTTTCCATCATAATGAAGAAACCTCGAAACAAATTTTAGTATTAGATTGAATAATGGTTAGAAAGAATTAAGTGAGATACATTTGTGAGATGATTCGTTAATTTTTTATCATAATTAATAATGTTTGATAAGTAATGAAAAATTATGATATGTATTCTAATTGTAAATGAAATTTGAAATATGGAAACTTGGTTAAGAGGGAAAACATTTTAGATTCCCAAATAAACTACATTTGGAACACCTATAAAAGGAGAAGAGTACATTGTATTTTCTAATTTATTAGAAAATTGTTCATGTGTGGAGGAAGATAAATATTTTCTAATGTTTTAGTTATATGGAGTTTCCAGACTAAGATTACCTGATGATGTTTTCTAGGAAGAAGAATGTAAGTGGTCAGAGTTTCTCAGATCGGATTGGTCCATCAGATGTGAAAATCAGAAGAAAGTTTCTAGACAAATAAATATGTAGTTAATAATTGTTTCAATGGTTTTTTGATGGAGTTATATATCTGGACTAGAAGTGGGACTGATGAATAGAACTGAAGAATCAACATGAACAATCAGACGTAGTGTTTTTATGATAAAGCTCTTACCTGCTACCTTGTAGGAAAGTAAAATAATTGTCATGTAGGTTATATAATTTAATGTCGATAAAGAAGCACAATAATATGTTTAGAAATAATTAGAGGATATTTAATTACATTTTATACAATCTTGTATAACATCATTCATGAAAGAAGTATAACATATAGTGTTGTATTTTACAAAGTGATCAATAGGTGTAAGGGTATATCCTTCTTGTTGTATCCACACAAAAGGATTGTTTTCTAGTGGATTGTGTAATATTGGATTTTTTTCAAACCATACTAAAGACATAGATACACTTATTGATTACTAAACCTTGTAAAATCCTGTGTTTTTATGAATGTATGACTTTTTTGATTTTCTAAATATGATAATTATTAAATAGGAGTAGAAAGTTGTTTCAGAAGAAAGGAAACTCAAATTAAAAAAATATCACTAATTTTCCCCCAACCCCTCTCTGTGATACTATTATATTGGCAAGGCAATATCAGTTGGTTCTATTATATATTCATGCGTGCATTAGTATGATTATTTTATACATGAATGATATACTTTCATTTTCTTAATGAGTATACTTGTATTCTAACCCAACATATACAAATATATTTTCATGATTCCAAGAGGATTATGTGGATCGTGATGGAGAGTACTAGCTCGAACCGTTTTGGTCAGTTGTTGTGTTACTGCTTCTTCTTTTCTTTTGGGTATTTACATTTGAATACTTTTACCTGTATACTATTTATTTATCCATTTATTGTGATATGGGTTGGTTTTATTTTATATTATTTCATGGAGTTACTTGTTGTTTATTCAATATAATCTCCTAATCCCATTTATGTTATTGAGGGTAATTCCTCCCATTTATGAGGTTTTTATACCCTTGGTTCTAGTATCTAACCCAAGGCCTACTAGAGTGGGACTCAAGGGTCATTATCTCTATCCCCTCAATCATGTATCTTTTATAGGAGTGGGTTCTAACATTATCCGTCCATCTATTAAAAATGATAATGTTTTTCATGCATACATATGAAGTACAACCTCTACAAAGTGATTTGATTGATTTTTCAAGTCTTATTTTAATATATTGTAAAAAAAATTATTTGATTTACTGAAATGAAAATTATGTCTTGATTAATATTTTTTATATGATTTAACTATGTCCCCTTTGACCATGGTCTACCTACCTATGTTTTTTTTGAATATTTAATGTACATCCCCAAAATTTGCATCATAAACCTAACTAATTTAATAAAAAAATACGCCATGTTTATAAATTAAATTTAAGGAATAAAAAATATAATTAATATGAAAATAATTTCCTTGTTATGTATAAAACTAATACAATTTTTTATTACGGAGTTAGAGAACATATGAAATTATTTCAGACTCAAGGTAAAATTTTTCTTGTCTTAATTTCCTTTCTTTGAGACTTATTCTAGGTTTACAACATGGTTTATATAATGTAGTTTATATAATATCATATGGAGATATTTTATCATTAAGTTAACAAAATTTATTTTGATTTAAAAATCATTTTCGAGTTCGCACCTTCAATGACAATTAAAATCAAACGATACAAAATTGGTAAAATATTTTCATTAAAATGTTGCTTTGAATGTTATAAATATTTCCCTCCATGTCAATGATATTGTAATTTTTTTAGGAATGTATTTATTTATACATAAAATATTATTAAAGGATATTATCAATTAATTTTTTATTTCATTTAAATTGTTTTGTAGAATAAAATTTACAATGTTTTTCATATATGGTTTTCTGAATTTTTACAAATGTAGAAAAGAATTTTTTTTAATATTTAGAATTGGAAAACCTAACATATTAAATATTTTCAACTCTTTTACTTATAATATCATTATTTTTAAACCCAAAATTGTGTTTTATTTTTGGAATTTATGATATTTTATTATCTTAGAATCATTTTGAGGTTAATTGAAAAATTTTCCTAATTTTTGAACAACTTTCATAGTTTTTTATCATGAGAACACCTATTAGATGAAATTTCCTGATTATTTTCCGACTTTATTTTTCCGATATCGAGGATATAAATACATGGGAGACCATAAATGTTGAAAATAAAGAGTCATATAGGCCTGATTAGTTTTTCTAGGAAATTTTGTTATAACTCTATCCATACAAGGATAATGAAGCTGGAATTTAGTGTTCAGCCGTGACAGATACATGGGATTAATGTTACATAATAAAACCTTTACAAATTCAAATAATAAATATTTCCCCCACATGTAATATTGTTTTGGGATATTTTGGATCTAAACTATTTCACTCTTCTACCAATAAATTTTTTTATTCCATAACCTTTGAAGTGATCAGTCGCTACCTATATTATTTGGCTGAATTCATGATATATTTTAGTCTCATGTTTTATTTTATTTTTATTCTATAATTTCATTTCATTTTATATTCTTATTTTTATCAGTTCTATCTTATTCTATATCTCTCTCATTTTCTCTCACTATTTTCTTCTTCAATGTAAACTCTAATGATTATGATCATGAGTAGATAACATTAGTAAGCTACTAGGGGGTAATATAGTGAAAAAATAATTCCTTGAACAGTAATTCATAATTTTTCTAAAAGTTTTAAAGTTATTTTAGGGGGTTCTTATTGGTCAATGTGCCTTTGAATCACCACTTTCCACCGGAAATTTACCTTTCTCTTCTGTAATATTTTCCTTGATTGAGGAGATGGAAGTGTGGTGTCGTCATTTGAGTGCACTATATATTCACATACGTAGGCATAAGATGATTTTCACACATATCGTGGAGTGTTATTATTATCTAAATTTTAAACTAGTATAAAAATAATGAAGTTTTACTCAAGGTGGTAATCTCATGAATATATCATTTTCATTATAACTTAATTTTGTTTGCATTCATTGTGTTTTCATTACATATTATTTTATAATATCAGTATTTAAATCGAAAATCTCATGCCTCAGTTCCTATTAATTTTATTTCATAAATAAAAAAATAAAAAAATAGATTAATTAGAAATAGTGATTGATTGACCATGAAAAATATTCAGGACAATGACCAAGCCATGACACTATATTGCACATAGTAAAATTCATAAATATTTTGAGAGAGAACATGAAAATGATTAATGAAATTAGTTTCATTTTTAGGGATCCAAGTGGCCTTCAATCACTATTTTTATTCACATTTATTAATTAATTTTCTTTTCATTCATTTAAAAAAAGTTAAAAAAAACATATTTATGTTTATGATGTATTTATATTCCAATTATTATTCAAGGATAGAACATTGTCAAGAGAAGACAGAATATTATTATGATCAATAATCCCAAATTAAATAACTTAAATAAGACACAAAAACCATGAAGATAAAATATGAAGGGGATTATTTATATAATCATGAACTACTAGAGAGACAAAAACTTGCACCAGAAAAAAAACCAGTATGAGTTGTGGAAGATATTTCACCAATCATTTTTTGTTAAAGCACCTGAGGAGGTTGATAAAGAGCTTCTAAAGTAATTAATAACATCATCCCACACTCAACCATTTATAAATAAGGTCCTTAAAGAAATTTTTCCATCTTACATACTTATGGGAGATCAGCATTTTTTAGAAGAATCATGGAATAGCATTGTTATAGATAACATGAAACATGATCTTCTGATACTTGATAATAAAAAATAAATTCCACTCTACCTCTATCTTTCTTTGGAAGATGTTTTTGATGATGCACATGTTGAGATTTTATTTCCAATGTCCCTTCCAAAAGTGGTTAATTTCTTATATGGATTACATGAATGTTAATATTTCTTTATTGAATCATCATGTTTTAAACTTATATTCAAAAATTGGTTTTATAACGTGCATTTTTCTGATATTTAGGAAATTAATCAAATAAATAAGGCCTTATGTGTTAAAGGAGATACAACCCAAGTGGTGTCTATCAACGAAGAAGGATATTTTAAGTAGAATACGGTGATTCAACTTCCTCGATTACATTTACTTTCATACCACATGGACAAGAATGACACAATAGTTAATAGAGATAACCTCTATATTCCTTTCCCTCCCACTCTAGAACTAAAATTCACTATGTCTTATTTATTGTGTGTTGGGAAATTTCTTATCTTTTTATGGTTTCTCTATTATTATTATTTTCTCGTGGATACTAAGAAAAGTTGCATGTTATGGTTCCTCCCAATGAAACCACATCCACCTTCTAATTGGGGATGATCCACTACAAAGTCCTGAATAGGGGTAGTAAAAATCCAGCACCGATTTAGGGGTCGGAACCAAACATTATCCATTTTATTTCCCCTTTATCTTTATTTTTACTTATTTTTATTGCTTTTTTATTTCTTTATTGTAGTTTAAAAGTGGTAGTAGCTGGGAGCTTAAATTAAGGATTCCTCTAAAAATAAAGCAGTTTTATTTATTCCTTTTTTTATTTTCTGGCCAATTAAAATTGTATATCAGTATCATTTTGGAGCTTATTTAATCTAAAAATAGGGTTGTAAATAGACTAATTCTGTTGGATGCAAATATATTTTTAGGACTTTTTTGTGTGACTACATTTCATTTTTCATTTCATTTTCTAGATTTTCATGTTTTCCATTTTCAATATTGGTGTGTTACTAGGATTATTCATATAAATCCAATAATTTGGAAAATTAAAACAATCATGATATTTTTTGGCACATCTCTTGGTTTCAATTTTTTCGGATTTAAATGATTATTGAATGAATTTTTATCCTGATTTTCAATCATTTCATTTAATTAATTTTAATTTGTTGTGAAAATTATGTTCACTTGTTGAATCCAAATCGAAAATATTTCCAAAAACGAGTTGTTTATAAATTTTTAGATATATAATTTACACATCTCTATTTCTTGAGAGTATTGGGACATGTTGTGTGGTCCATAACATTCTAATTTTTATTTTTTAAAATCTTTTAGTTTTCATGGAATGTGTGAAGTGTGATTGGGTAACTACATTGAAAGTTATTTTAACTTTGAAATCTTATTTTGGACTACCTTTATAGATAACCATTATTAAGACCATTGTATCCATGAAATTCTTTGTTAGGTAGCCAAATTATATGTCATTTATCCCTTTACAACCTCCTATCTATGTAAATTCATGATTATTGTTGAACTCAAGTGTGGGTGGGGGAGAAGATGTGTTGTATTTTTCTTTCCAAAACAACTTATTAGAGATGAATTAAATGTTTTTCTTTATTATTGTGTCATTGGTGGAAGAAATTTCCTGATATATAAATTGATGGGTGGCCCAAATATCATTACTAACACGGCTTAGGTGCTCACTAGTATTTTAAGATATAATGTTTCCTCTCTCTTCCTCATAAATATGATTCTGATGGGAAATCCTAATCGAATTTGAAGATAAAATAGTGATAAATATAGGGGAAAGAGGGAATAAATTTATCATTGATGCTCAAATTCCATGTGTAAACATCCCAATAAGAGAAAGTGGTATTTGTATGTGAATCCTTTTTTAGCCAATTTAGGACAACACCATTATTGAGTAAAACGTTTTTCATATATTTACTTCACTTTAAAGCTTAACCCTTAAGATTATTCCTCAGATGTTTTTACATTTAAAACATACCATATCTAAGCTTCATAAAATCCCATGTAAAATAAACCCATGATTAACACATTTGGTACTCTTTTAAGTGAAGATACAGTGAGTATATCAAGCCTATGTTGATCACACATGTTTTTTAGAATATGAAAAACTATAAAAAAACTCTATTAGGGAAGAGAGAAATATTTTTCCAGAGAGGTAGGTTCAACATGCATGTGAGGCTTAAAATGATATTGAATGTATTTTTTATAATTTATGAGGATTTATAAAAAAATCAATTTATGAGGCATGATATTTTCCATGATATGATAATTGAGTTATGATGTCATTTATGCTTAGGGAAGTTTATTTTCACCATAGAATATGATTATTTCCCAGAAGTGAAATGTTTAAACGTGGTGTAATTAATAGGGAAAATATATTCAATTATTATAAATTAAATTTTAATTTTTTTCAATCCTAAAAATGTGTTATTTTATAGTAAATTTTCACATTTTATGGTTATAGTAACATTATGATAATAATTTAAAAAATTAAATAAGATTGGATTTTAATTATATTAATATTATTCTATATTTGATCCATTACTTTTTCTAAGATAAATTAAATTATGTAATTATTTTTTTATGATTCTATAAATTTGACCTTCATTTCATTCAAGTGGACCCAAAGTTGAATACAAATATTTGATGACCAATAGAATCCCACAAGTAAGGCCTCAAAATCTCTACATAGATCTACTGATTTTTGAATTTGGGCCAATATCTAAAAAATGATCCAGAAAAAAGATTTTAAATTCAACAAGGATAAATATAAAATTTATTGGAATAAATTACAAAACTATTTACCAACTTTATTATGTCTTTGTCAAGGCCATAAATTACTAGTAAAGTGGATATGTGTAATATGAAGAGTCATCCATGCAAGAATATTTTTTCAGATTAAATTGGATATAAATAAATCTAATAATGTATATTGAAGCTGAAATTTTGTGGAAAAAAATTAAAGACATATGTTAACATCCTTACATTATACAACCATTCCCTTTTAAAATATCAAATATGTCTCCCTAATGTAATCTTTTGGAGTAAGATTTTAGATCAAAAATATTTCAATCCTCTCCCTATAAATTTTTAATTCTATAAAATTTCATTTGATTGGTCTATATAATTAATATTTTGAAAATTTTATGATTAATTTTATTATCATATTTTTTTCATTTCATTCTGTAATTTCATTTAATTTTTTATTTTTACTGTTCTCATTTCTCTCTTGTTATATCTCTCTCACATTTTCTCTCACCATTTACTTCTTCACTATGAATTCTTATTGTCATTATAATGATTATCTGGCCCAAGGATGTTTTACGGGGAGTAATATAGTGATAAAACCAAATATCTGAACATTAATTATTAAAATTATATTATTTTATTTGATTTAGGACATAGAGGATGTTAGAGGATAATGTGCCTTTATGACTGCATTTTCAACACAAAATTTATCTTTTACTTCTGTAATATTTTCCTTTGATCGAGGTGGTGGATTTATAGTGTTATTGATTGATTGAAATGTATATTCACACCCATATAGTGAATAACATGTTCACATATATGATGAAGCATGAACATTATGTAAATTTTAAACTAAAATTATGATAATGAAGGTTCACTCTGGGTGATTCTTTTGGGAATATCTCCTTTCTTTATGACTTCATTCTATTTACATTCATTGTGTATTAATTTAATTGATTTTCATGACATATGAATTTTTAAACATAGTATTACAATATTTATTTTCAATCTTTAACTTATATTAGTTTTATATATTAAAATAAAATTAAAAAGTTACTTAAAAATAGTTAGTGATTGACCATGATAGCTCATCAAGAGAATGACAAAGTTCAGCCCCTATATTGTATATAGTTAAAATCATAAATAATTTGGGAGTGAAAAAGAAAATTTTTCATTAAAATGGAACAATTTTATGTGATCCAAGTGGTGTTCACTCGCTATTTTTATTTACATTTTGTATATAATTTTCATTTATTTCATTTATAAAAAAATCATTGTTCATGATGTATTAAAATTAAAATTATTAAATATGGACTAAACAATATCATGTTCAAGAAGATTGTAAATTTTATCTTTAGTAATATATCAATGAACATAAACAAGACATAAAAAACTGAAGATCAAGATGAATGGTAATAATGATATGTTCATGCGCTGTCGGAGTAACCTGAACCTAAAACAGAACCGGAACCAGAATGAATGGTTGAAGATATTTTAGCAAATATTTTTTATGTTAAAGATCTGGTGTTGGTATATAAGGGACTACTAAAGAAATTAATAACATCATCCCACACTCTCAACCATTTCTTGAGTAATTGTTAGATAAAATTTTTCTAGATGATAAAATTATGGTAGATAGACATTTTTTGGAAGACTCCTAGAATCACAATATTGTAGATAGCCTGAAACATGATCTTCTCATCCATGATAAAGAAAAACCAAAACCAATATCCATATTTATTTATTGGGAATGTGATAATGAAGATTAAACTATTGATATTGAGTTACAAATATCCCTCCTAGAAGAAATATATTTCCTAGCTGACATACTTGAATGGGGAGATTTATTTATTAATTCTTCATGTTGTAAGATTTATAAAGATTATTTTTTTTCCTGACATATATGTTTATGAAATTTTCGACAAAAAACTAATAGAGAAGTCCGATGATATTAACGAATACAACAACCATGTTTTTTTAATCTATGAGTATTAATATTTTAAAAAGCATTTGTTTTTATGACTGCCTCCTCTATATCAACTTTAAAACCATATAGAGGAGGACACCATGACATTCATCATATATAACCACTATATTCTTTTCCCTAAAACTATAGACCTTAAATTTTTTATTTATTCTTTCTTTGGGGTTTAGAATTTTCTTATCATATTTAGGGTTCTACATTCTCAAAATTTACACAAGGACATTAGTAAATTTCATAATTGGTGGTTCATGTCAATGAAACTACATCCACCTTTGGATAGGGGACAAAGAACTATAACTACCTCACTAGAGGTAGTAAAAACTTAAAACCTAATTGGGGTCCTAAAAAAGAATTATACATGTTCTTACAAATTTATCATTATTTTTTTCTTATTTTTTTCTTTCATTCTTATCATGTTAAAGTGGTATGATCTCATATCTTAACTCAAGGCTATAACTACAAATTAAATTGTCTCGTTAGTTTTAATTACTTTATTTTATTTACTATCCAATTAAAATCCATATATGAAAATTATTACAGATATAATATAAGCTAAAAAGAGGGTAATAAATGGAATAATTTTGGTAGAGGGATTTCAAAATATTTTTAGTACTTTTCAATGTGCTTCCATTTTGTTTTTATGTCATTTTTGTATTTTTCATGTTTCAATTTTTCATTTTTTATATGTTTTTAGGATTCTTAAGCTAAATAAAACACATTCTAAAATTCAAACTATCATGGTATTTTTTTCACATTGTTTTCTTTATTAATGATTTAAATTATTGATGACTTTATTTTTTACTTGATTTTTGATATTTTCATTTGATTATTTTTGATTGATTGTGAAACTCATGTCCACCCAAATTAAAAATCTTTCCCAACCTGAGCAGTTTATAAACCTTTTTGTATATATTACATTAATTTATATTCTTATTTGGGGTCTTGTGATAGGTTTTGTGTTCCATAAATTTCTATTTTTCTATTTTTCAATCCTATTAGAGTTCATGAAATGTGTCAATTTGGATTATGTCAGTACTGTGAAATCCCTTTATTCATTTAACTCTTATTTTATCCTCTTAATAAATATAAATTTCATTAAGTCCCTAGTAGCCTAGAAATGATACGTTATAAAGAAAAATTAATATCCATTTATCAATTTCCAAATGGTTCTAAAAGTTAAATTCATGATTACTATTGAACTCATGTTTGGGGGAGGGAGAAGATGAGATTTATTTTTCTTTCCTAATGAATTTTTTTGAGATTAGTTATAAGTGCTTCCATATTAATTTAAAAATTTGTGGAATAATTTTCATGATAAAAAGAATTATCAGTGGATCAAATATCATTACATGTATTGTTCAAGTTTTCAAAAATATTTTAAGATTAGAAGATTCTTCTCTATTCATCAAGAATATGTTTTAAAGAGAAATCCATGTCTAAATTCAAGATGAAATAATTATAGAAATGGAAGAAAATAGGGAATAAATTTATCATTTATAATAAAATTTAAATTTTGAACCCCCCAATAATAAAAATTGGTGTTTGGAGGTGAATTATTTTCGAGAAAACTGAGGAGCACACCATTGTTGAGAAAAACCATTTTCATGTATTTAATTTACTGTAGAGCATAACCCTCTTCATTCCACATTAGTTGATTTGAAATTTAAAACCTATCAAACCATAGCCCCATTGAAAC
Organism: Viscum album; assembly: GCA_963277665.1. Taxonomy (NCBI): domain Eukaryota; kingdom Viridiplantae; phylum Streptophyta; class Magnoliopsida; order Santalales; family Viscaceae; genus Viscum; species Viscum album. The sequence goes on from OY728141.1 coordinate 1,805,346,763, forward strand.
ACAAGATTGTACCACATGATTAATACATTTTTTACTCTATGATGTGGAAGTCTTTCTAGATATGTATCCTATGAAGATCACACATGTTCATGAAAATGAAAAAAACTCTACAAAAAAATCCTTGAGTGGAGGGATAATTATTATTCATGGGCGGTAGGTACAATATGACCGGGATTATTATCTTGTGGATGAATATATTTTTATGATTTTGTAGGATTTAGGTATTTTTACCCACATGGGAGGAATTATATTTTCCTTAATATTATAATTGAGGCATGATTTCATCCACTACAGGAAAACTAAATATTTGTGATGTGCGATTTGCGACGGGATCACGTCGCAAAAGGTCTTTTGCGACGGGGCGCCGTCGCAAATCGCCCATTTCCGAAAACGGCATCGAAAATAGGTGTTTTTGCGGCGGTCCCATCGCAAATAAGTTTTCGTTTATATATAAAACTGGTATTTGCGATGGGCCATCGTAGATATAATAGTTGCGACAGGTCGAAATCCCGTCGCAAATGCACAATTTAAAAAAAATACTTGCAATGAAGGTATTTGTGACGGACCGTCGCAGAATGGTTTTCCCGACGGGTATTCGTCCCGTCGCAAATAAAACTGTAAAAAACATTTACGACGGGAATTCCCGTCACAAATGTACCCGTCGCAAATATTAAAACTAATATAAAAAATAAAATAATTAATACAAATCGTATAATATTATATAAAAATAAAAATATTAATATTAATATAAAAAAATTATATTATTATAATATAAATAAAAAAATATATAAAATATAATTATGAAATATTAATATAAAATAATAATAATATGAATATAAATAATATAATATAATATAATAAAACTAATATTAATAATATAAAGAGCTAATATAATAATATTATTATTAAAATATCTATATAATAATAATATTAAAATTAATAATATAAATAAATTATATTGTTATAATATTAATAATAAAAAAAATATATAATATAATTATGAAATTTTAATAACAAAAAATAATAATAATATGAATATAAATAATATTATATTATATATTATGAAATATTAATATCAAAAAATAATAATAATAGTACTAATATTATTAATATAAAAAATTAATATAATAAAATTATTATTAAAATAAACATACATATTTATGAAAAAATAATATTAATATTATTAATATTAATAATATTATAAAATTATAAACTTCTCAATATTAACAATAAATATGAAATATTAAAAGTAATATTACTAAAATAAGCAGATATTAAAAATAATACTAATAAGTAATAATATATTAAAAAAAAATTAAATCACATAATAATTTTACCAATATGAAAGAGTAATTGTAAATAATTAATATGACAATAAACTACGAACTCAAATATTTATTAAATCTAAAAAAATCACTATGGGGTGGATAATCTGGAGGACCTGGAGGAGGTGGTGGGAAAAACATCATCCCTAAACTATGAGTCAGACGACGCATATAATCCATATACTCCTGATGTTGCTCCTCATATCGACGTCTCTCCTGATCCTGCTACTGACGCATCTGCTCCTGCCATCGACGCATCTCCTCATCGTGTTACTGATGCATCTGCTCCTGCCCCTGACGCAAATCCTCTATAAGCTGACTCTGAGCACGCAGTTTCTCCTAATACTGTGAGGCAGAAGATGATGTCTCTCCACGAGCTCCTCTCGAGTTGGACACTGACATCGCAACAGTTCCAAAATACGCTACATGAGTCAAATAAGAGCCGATACCAACTACTCGGCCCTTTTCGAAGCCATATTGGGTCGCTCGCATCCATGTCGTCTCATCAAAATGGTGGGCACTAGTCTGATCACCCATCTCGTCTTGACTCTCAGCCTGTGTCTGAGAGGTCGCGGCCTCATATGACTCCTTAAGTTTCAATTAGAAATTAAAATAATGAAAATATTATATGCATTTAATTTTCAAACTGAAAAGAAATTAATATTGACCACAATCTGACGTTGGCGGTCACCTCTAATCTCTCCAGTAGTCGGGTCAGTGCACATCCTCCGATAAATGTCGTACGCCAAAATACCAGGTTTCTCGGCTTCCTATATGAATATAAAATTAACTGTTTATATTTAAAGTTGTATAAAATATTAAAAAAAAGTACTTACCAGATGCTCTCTATGTGCACTGAATGTACGACTACCGGCTCGATGCGTCACCTCTTGTCTCCCCCGATTCTGTTGACCCAATGAAGATCTCCTCTGAAACCCACCACCCTACTAGTGTGTACATAATCCATCCCAAATGTGAGATGAAATATACTCTAGTCGATGGACTCTACAGGACTCATCAAATTCTGTCACTCCGGCTTTCTTCACAGCCGTCTTTCTCAAATAATGCAAAAACTGACGGAAACGGTCACGCATAGAAAACACCCATGCCGCGTGGATAGTGGCACACATGCTCTCATCGATGGGATACCATAAACCCTAATATAAAGTTAATAATGAATTAAATTTCAAAATAAATAATATTTAATTACGTATCAGCCAATGATCGAACATGGCGGCCTGCACATCAGCGGGAATCTGATCCCATGTGAGCCAGGGCTGAGAAAAATAATTGCGCAAGATAGCGCTCCCCTGTCCAATAGCTATATGAGTAAAACTATAGAAAAAGAAAAAATAATCAAACAATTAGAATATTAATAAATTATAATGAAAGATAACTAAAATACACAGGTTACCATACCACCGTGTGTGCGCATCGAATCCAAGAGGTGGATGTCGCTCCGGGATGGGATATGGAATCATCAGTCTGGCAAGACGACGACCCCTCTGAGTTCTCCCTGTAGTGCCAACAGCCTGAGAGTTAGATGAATCAAGAACCTCATCATCCATAAGTAGATCAACCTCCAGCAACTGACGAAACGTTTCTGAGTCCATCTGAAACATGAAATGATTGTTATTAGCAAATAGTTGAAAATAACTATTATGTATAGATATATATTTGTTCTGATTCAAACCAGCATTTTACTTTTTCAATGTTCATCTTCATCATCATCTTCATAATTTTCAATGTCAATGTCTTCATCTTCCCCATCAACATCATCAATTTCCATATTAGTTTCACTGTAATCACCTCTTTTCATTTCAAATTCAGTTGTAACATCATTGAAAACATCGTCACCATCGACCCTTAACTGTGGGGTGTCATCCTCAATATTCATGTCTCTTTGTGAAAAAGATTTCTTTTGAGGAGTGTCCTAAAAAATTTCATTTCCTTGCACTTCAGTGGAACCACATTCAGTTTGAGTAAACTGATTTTCTCGAGATTTAACTTTTATTATACTCCACCAATCATCCAAATCTTTTGTAGTAGCACAGTATTTTGCATAATAAATTTGATATGCCTGATGTGCCAATAAAAATTGTTCATTTACTACAAGAAGACTTTTACATTTAATATCAACAATTCCATGAGTCGGATGAATACGCAGTCCTCTCTCAGTATTTATCCATCGACATTTAAACATTGTTACATAATTCTGTCCCAAATAACACAATTTAATAATTTTTTCAAGCATGCTGTAAAAGTCAACTTCAATATCTCTATGATGTGATCCCTTCAAACAAAAACCACTATTCATTATTTTCTATGATTCCCCATATGCACGTGTATGAAAGCGATAACCATTCACCACATATGCATTATAAGATTTAACCATTTTGGATGGTGGGCTACTCAAAATACGCAATCGACTATCAATCTTATCAGCATGTACAGATACCTGAAAACTTGTAAAACATTTATCACTATTACAAGTAATAAATTGATTTTATATGTAAAACCAAAAAAGAATGTATGTTACCAGTTTTTGAAACCAGTAGGCAAATTTTTTTTGCCGACGTTCTTCTAAGCCATCTGCTGTAATTTGTGAAAATTGTTTCTTGATATGATCATTATATAACCTACAAATACAATATGATTCATTTACTGTAACAGAATCTATAGAATAAGGGATAAGAGCACTCACTATACAATTGGTGACATTTCTTCTCAGTTGAGTAGAACATATGTATGAGCTCTATGATGTTCATCATCTGAAAGCCATCTATCATGAACTCCACCAGAGCCAAGTTCGGGCTGATTGAAAACTGATAATTGATTGTTCATATCATCATATACATTCCCCTCGTTCCGGCCCATGTAGTTAAATTTTGAGGGGTATTCAGATTCAAAATAATGAGAGCAGAATAAAGCAATTTTCTTCTTGCAAATAAGCTTCAGCAATTGATCCTTCAACTAATGCTTTGTTATAGTCTTTTTTCTTCAATTTCTGCATGCATCTCTCAAATGGGTACATCCATCGAAACTGAACCGGACCTCCACATTTTTCTTCATGTGGAAAATTTAATATCAAATGTTCTATCGAGTCAAAGAAATCCGGTGGAACGTTTTTTTTCCAATTTTCATATAATTACAACAACAGCTTCTTCCAGTTTTCTTAGTGTATCGTAGTCTGTTGTCGCCGCACACATGTCTCGAAAAAAATATGATATATCTGTTATCGAATCCCAAATCTTAGAATTCAACAAACCTCTTAATCCAATAGGCACAAGACTTTTCATTATAACATGACAGTCATGACTTTTTAATCCGGTAATATGACCATTTTTAAAACATCTGCCCAAGTTGGAAGCATAGCCATCTGGAAGTATCCAATCTGCAATCCACTGATAAAATAATAAGTGACTCTCTTTGGTTAGTGTATAAGCTGCTTTTGGCTTCATTAATCTCTGTGATCTGACATTTTCAAACAATTCAAGTTCTGGTCTCCTGCATATTTGGGCATGATCTAATCGTGCCTTTACATTATCTTTGGTTTTGCCCAGTATATCCAAAACTATATGAAATAAATTATCAAAACAGTTATTTTCAATATTCATGACATTCAACATGTGTCGGAACAACAAATCATACCAATATGGCAGATTCCAAAAAATGCTCTGTTTTTTCCAATTGTGTTCTTTCCCAAAACCATGAATTTTCTGTTGGTATATTGTCGGTCCAAAAGTGATGGAAGGTAATGAAAATAAAACTGATTGTAACTCTGTACCTGAGATCATTTTTGGAGGTCCATCTCTTTCAATTCTGCCTTTTCTGAAATGAGATTTATTCCTCCGAAAAGGATGATCGATTAGAAGATATCTGCGATGATAGTCAAAATAGCGAGGTTTTTTCCATTCACGAGCTTAAATGCTTTGTTGTCTTCCATACAGTAAGGACATGATTTTGGACCATGTGTACTCTAGCTAGATAACATTCCATATGTCAGGAAGTAACTAATTGTCCACATCAAATCAGCTTTCATTACAAAATTCTATTTCGCAGCAGCATCATATGTACCAACACCATGACTCCACAATAAATTTAACTCATCAATCAGTGGTTTCAAATAAACATCAATATTCTTTTTCGGATGTCCTGAGATTAATAATGTCAAAAAGATATAAGGATCTTTCATTAACATCCATGGAGGCAAATTGTACGGAGTTATAAAGACAGGCCAACATGAATAATGACTACAAAAAGATCCAAATGGACAAAAACCGTCAATAGAAAGACCCAATCGCACGTTCCGGGATTCTAAAGTAAAAGACAGATGCACTTGTTCAAAATGTTTCCATGAATCGCCATCAGATGGATGAACCAAGATTTTACCATTTGAAATATTGGTTTTGTGCCATGACATCATTGTCGCTGTGTTCTGAGACATAAACAAACGCTATAACCTGGGTGTAAGCAGTAAATATCTCAACTGTTTTACAGGAATCAATCCAGACTTCCCTGATTGAGCTTCTTTATACCTCGATTTTCCACATGTGGGACAACTATCCAACGACTCATTTTCACCAGAATAGAAGATGCAATCGTTTAAACATGCATGGATCTTTTGATAACTAAGGCATAGTTTACGAATGAGTCTTTTGCTCTCATAATAATTAGCAGGCATCACATTTCCTTTAGGTAACAATTCTTTAACCAAAGAAAATAACTGATCAACACAGTTATTTTACAATCCATTATCTGATTTAATAGCCATAAATTTTGCAACTGCTTCTAATTTTCTTATCTTGTAACCAGGATATAATGCATCCTCATCAGACATGAACAACTCAGAAAATTCAGATGGTGCCAACTCGGGAGGTAAATCAAAATCATCCTCAATTTCTGTTTGTTGAACGGATGACCCTACAACATCAGGTACTAAATTCTGAAACTATGATGGATCCGAAATCAAATTATTAGTATCTTCTCTAGAACTACGTTCACCGTGTTGATACCAAAAAATATAATCTGATTGAAAATCATAACGCAAGAGATGTTTCCCAACGATGTCAAATGTCTCAAATGTTCTCAGAGCACATTTTTTACAAGGACACTTAATTGTCCCTTCTGAAACAAATTCCAGGTTTGATGATGCAAATGATAAGAAAGATTCAACACCATCAACATATACAGGATTTAAACTAGAACCATTTGGATTTCTGCGCTGATTTATCCAAGCATGATCATCTAATAATGATTGATGTCGATTTCCTTGTTCCATATTCATATATATGTTTCTACAAAATTTTAAACCATTACTATTGTTAAATAATTTGATATAAGAAACAATATCCTAAAAAAAGAAGATACATAATTACAGTTATTTATTAATAATTACCAATAATTATAGGCGACACAATTAGTTTATAATCATCCCCACTAATTATTATTAATTTAGAAATACTTAGCAATACTTGGAAAAATGAAATATGCTTGAATAATGAAGTTAAATTTTGTAATCATCGTTGTGACGATTATATTACTAATTATTTTAATTTGTCCGATTTCTCATCTCTTTTTAACTTTATCCCGACTGAAATCAGTATGAAAAACTTTCTCTGACATACGTTATAGCACATTTTTCATACTAATTTTAGTTGGATAAATTAACAAAGATATGAGACGTTGAACAAAAGGTAGTCGTCAATCCACTGGAAATTGTGACAATTTATAACCATGTACTTGAATTTATTTGATTTTTGATTAATTTTATTAGTAATTATTTCTAATTATTACAAATCTCAATATTTCAAACATATTTTTCTTTATTCTTAACATGTTCAAATCTTAAAGGGTCGCCAATTTTCAATTCATGCCCAATAAAAAGTTTGCGTCAACCTTGTCCAATTTAAACTCTATAATTGTCCTTACATGGTTGATCATCTCGCAAGTAGTGTTGCAATAGGACGACACAAGTAATGAGAACGACATGACTTGGGTTGTTCTATTGCAACGCTACTTACGAGGTGATCAAACAAGAAGGAACATTTATAGAGTTTACATTGGACACAGTTGACGCAAACTTTTTTATTGGGAATGACCTGAAAATTGGCGACCCTTTAAGATTTTAACTGTTAAGAATAAAGAAAAACTTGTTGAAAATATTGATAATTGTAATATTTTATAAATTTTTTAAAATTTTAATAATATTAATATTTTTTTATAAATATTAAACATATTATAATAAAATAATTATATTATAAGTATTATTTAACTATAAAATTAGAGTAATATAATATTTTATATTATGTTACTATTTATATTACTAATTATATTACTAATTATGTTACTAATTATGTTACTAATTATGTTACTAATTATGTTACTAATTAGAAATGCGAATATATGCATATACGTCGGCTGGTTAATCAATCAATGAATAGAAAAACAAACGTAATTGACCACTCATCTACCTCAATTTTCATTTCATTTGTGTGTTGAGGTTGACAGGAAACTTCTGCCTCCGCATATAATATGTGCTTTTACTGTCAAAATTATAAACTTCCTCACCTCTATATTGGCAAGGAGGTTGATAATTTTGACAGTAAAAGTAGATATTACATGTGGAGGCAGAAGTTTCCTGTCAAGCCTCAACACACAAATGAAAATAAAATTGAGGTAGATGAGCGTTCAATCGCGTTTCCTAATTATACTAATTGTTTCCTAATTAAATCTAATTGTTTCCTAATTAAATATAATTATTTCCTAATTAAATATAATTGTTTCGTAATTAAATCTAATTATTTCCTAATTATACTAATTGTTTCCTAATTATACTAATTGTTTCCTAATTATACTAATTGTTTCCTAATTAAATCTAATTGTATCCTAATTAAATCTAATTGTTTTCTAATTATTTTAATTGTTTCCTAATTAAATCTAATTATTTCCTAATTTTTTTAATTGTTTCCTAATTATTTCTAATCAATTAAATCTAATTATTTCCTAATTATTTGATAAATATTTTAATTAATTCTAATTATTTCTTAATTATTTGATAATTATATATTTATTTCTAATTATTACCAAAACATCCCCCAGGAGTGTCAAACCAAGAGTGCAGCAAGGCTCGTTGTCATGTACCAGGTTACCCCGAGTCAAGCTCGAAACACCTTGTCAGAGTTTTCACTCCTAGGTATATCTGTGCCAGAGCCGCCTCTACTTGTTCGTTTCCAGACAAGGATTATTTGGTACAAGCACATAATCTAATTATACTATATAGCTAAACAATTAAAAAAAATAAAATTAACAATTAAAAATAAAATTAGCAATTAAAAATAATTTAACAATTAAAAAAATATAAATACCTTTAATAATATGAACCTTCTAAATTCTTCCTTCCTCTTCTCGAAAGAAAAAATTAAAACGAAAAAAAATCTGCTCAGATATGAAAATGAGAGAGAGAGAGAGAGAGAGGAATGGAGAACTGAATGTTATGGGAAAAACGGATGGGGTGTATATATAGGTTAGATTATTTGAGACGGTCGTATTTGCGAAGGGAGACCGTCGCAAATACTAGGTATTGCGACGGGATACCGTCGCAAATGCCTTCACCTGCATTAAATACAGGCGGCGGGTAAAAGGCTTTTTGCGACGGGCCTGTCGCAAATAGCCACCATTAGCGACAGGCAGCTATCCTCGTTGAAAATTTCTATTTACTGCTGCCAGTATTCGCGACGGGGCCCATCGCAAATACCTTCGCCCGCATTAATTATGGGCGGCGGGTAAAAGGGTTGTTGTGATGGACCCGTCGCTAATGCCACACCATTAGCGACGGACAGACATCCCCGTTGCAAATTACTATTTACCGCCGCCTGTATTTGCAACGGGAGGATATCCCCGTCGAAAATCCATATTTACCACCGCCGGTATTTGCGACGGGACCCGTCGCAAATATTTCCCGTTGGATTATCTGTTGCGATGGGTACATAGTCCCGTCGCAAAACCGTATTTACTACCGCGGGGTATTTGCGACGGGTGGTAGGTGACCGTCGCAAATAGGCTTTACAGCGGCCAGTATTGGCGACGGGGCCTGTCACAAATAATACCGGGTGAATATTTGTTTGCGACGGGGAAATTTCCCCATCGTAAATACTATTTACCACCACCGGGTAGTTGCGACGGGTAGCATGTACCCGTCGCAAATATCCTTCCCGCATTTTGGCGCGCAAACCGCGCCATTGCAATTGCGACGGGCCATGTATTTCTTTCGCAAATAACTGCCCATTTGTGACGGGAAAATATTCCCGTCGCAAAAACCCTCTTCATCAGAGTTATTGTGACAGGAATAAGTCCCGTCGTAAATACCCCATTGTAATAATCACTTTTCCCATAGTGATCTTTGATTTGGGATGATTTTTTGGTCATTGTTAGAAGATGATTTCCTATGAGTACATTTTTTATGTCTGGGGGAATTGACATAGAAATTTTTTTCAATTATTTCACTTTTCGTTTAAATATTTACAATTTTATAAATGTGATATTTTATGGGGAATTTTAACATTTATCGATTTAGTAGCATTTTACTGTTAATACAAAAAATGGCCTAATTTTGAATTTAAACTTTTTAAATATTATTTTGTATTTAATTCATAAATTTTTTTAAATTAAATTAAATTAAGTAATTAATTTTTATTATGATTCCATAAATATTTAATATCATTTCATTTAAATTGATCCAAGGTTGAAAATGGATTTGCGGTTGAAAATAAGCTCATGATTCAGGCCTCATAATCTATTCACAGATCATTTGGTTTTTGATGTTGGGCCTATATCATAAAATTTACTACAGAAAATGAATCTTAAATTTAGAAATGAAAAATAAATCATCAATAATAATATCTTTACTAACTTTGGAACCATATAATTATTCTAATATCAATTCCATAAATTCATGGGAAATAGGATGTGTGGAATACAATGGGTCATCCATTACCAATTAATTTTCAATAGTAAATTTGATATAACACTCTTAAAACATGTATAATGAAGATTAAATTTGGTTCTAACGTTATAAATTCATAGTGAAACAACTTATTAGATGATAATGTTCCCAAATTATGCCATTAAATATTTCTGCCATCTATATACATTAGAGTATGAATTTCAAGCCAAAGTATTTCAAACCTCTCCCTATAAATTTGTAATTACATAACCATTAAAGGAATTGGAATCTAAATGAATATTTTGAAGAAGTTATAATGTATTTTATTCTCATGTTGTATTTTATTCTTATTTTTCAATTTAATTTTATATTTTGAGTTTACTTTTGACTTTTCTCTCTTATTTTATCTCTCTCTCTCTCTTGTTTTATCGCACCATTTTTTTCTTCACTATAAAATCTTATGCTCATTATCATGAGTAGCAAACCCAAGGAAGATCCTGGGGGAGTAATACAATGATTATCCCAAGTCTATGAAAATTAATTTTTAATGTTTCTTTTTTCATTGATTTAGGTCGAGGCGGTGTTAGTGGGAAATGAACCTCTATATCTCCATTTTCCACCCAAGGTTTACCCATCACATCTGTAACATTTTCCTTCGACTGAGGAGGTGGATGCACAATAAATTCAAATGATCACACTGTATGTTCAAAAACATAGTAAGGAGAGTATGTTCACACATAGAATGGAATTTTATCAACATGTAAAATTTAAACAAATAATAATACAATAAATGTTCACTCTGGGTGATTATCTCGGGAATATCTACTTTTATTCTAGCATCATTACATTTTCATTCATTGAATTTTCATTTCATATGAAAGTTTAATTATATTATTTTATTAAAAATTAATTATTATCATTATTTTAGTTTTTTTCATAAATAAAAAAGGTGAATTATAAGTACTGAGTTATTGAACATGACAACTCTTCAAGAGAATGACCTTGGTTAACCCATGTGCTGAACATAGTTATAATCATAAATATTTTGAGATCATTAATGAAAACAATTCATCACCACCTTATTTCATCACAATATTAATTATTATTTATCAATATTCTACTACAAGTTTACATGTTTTCATAACTAAAAATCATATTCCCATTATTTTTGGAATTTTATTTTTAAAATGTGTTTGAAAAGAAGAGGGTATTTCTTCTTGGTTTCAAAATGACATTCTAATTCCTTCATAAAATACATTTCTCATTTATGTCAATTTACATTAAGGACATTTATACTTAAGTATTGATATAATCGATTGATATTATCCACCTTATTTATCTAGATATATTATAATCATGTTGATTTAATTATTTATTGAGGACAGTAATGATATTTTGTATGAAAGTTTTCCAATATGAATGTTTTTGTTAATTATATATTGTATTGTTAGTCATTTAATTAATATGAGGAATACATTGGACTAAAAAAGTGATGAGTGGGGCCTATTTTAGCCCATTATCATTAGTATGTCTCATTAGAAAAAATATCTTGGGTATTTGGAATATGACTTATGTATTTATGTATAATTTCATATCATGAGGTCTTAACAGTAAGATTATGATGTATTGGATTATGAATTCTACCATTATAAAAGCAATTATTATTATCCTCATTATTATTTATATTTTCTATGTATATAATTCACATTTTTATTGAAATTTTTAAAGAAAATTTTAATTTCATAAGGTAATAAAACCAGATTATGATTCAAAAGAATGTTCATGATCTTCTATGGGTGGAATATTTATTTTTAGGGAAAATTTTTTATGTTTTTCAAAGAAACTCCAATGAATTGTTATTTTTTTCCTAATTATTTATTATGATTTTTTTATAAAAACATTGGGAAAAGATTATTATAATTGTTATTTTATATTGATTTTGAGTTCAAATATTATTAGATTAAAAGGTATATATTTTCATGGGTTTTTTTATTTTTCATCAGACTATTGGATTTGATTTATTATTATATAAATTATTGGTTTTTATTTTACTCGAATCATGTTTTAAAATGTTTTTAATTGGGGTTAATGATGAGTGGGAACTATATCAAGGACTATATTTTTTTTATAGAAATTCATCTTAAAATAAGTGAACATGTTTGAATGAAACCATAGTATAAATTTCATAATCATGTTTCTATAAGATAATATGGATATTGAGTGTAAGTTTTCACTATCTATTGTATGGGTTTTCTATGTAATAGTTTTATCAAATTCTTTAAAACTCAACAATTAAAATATCCTCAAAATGATAGAATGTACAATCTTAGTTATAAGTCTTGTAATTATGTTTTTTAAGTTACAGGGTTTTGTATTTCAACACCACATGTGGATATCATTAAATTTGTGTTTTATATGATGAATCACATAAGAGGGAACATCAACATGATGCATGATATGAAACATTCATTGACTCATGCATTATAAATACATGAGTTAAGGTGTGCATCACTGAGGAGCATCCAAGAGCCCTTATAAAAAGGTCATTTCCATGAATTGTCTATATAGATGTTTTAGAAAAGTTCCCTCATACCCATAGTTCCTTCTTTTCCCTATTATGCATCATGAGATGTGAGAAAATCATGAAGGTTGAAGATAGTCGATTGTGTGATGATAAATTATAGTGCAACATGTTGATACATCCACATATAAGGGGAATTCATCTTACACTTCAGTTAACTTCATCAAGAACATAAAATGAAAATTAAGATTAAATATATGAATCTTTGGTGAAAGTTATTTACATTTTACTAGTTCTTCATTTCAGTATTTTACATTTTTTCACTTATTCTAGCATGACGATCCTAAGAATGGGATTTAGATCAATTACCCTTATTTTAATAATTTATATGAGATCATTATGAACCTCAATAGTAGTATAAAATCATTCCATGTTTTATGATTTATGAAAAAAATTGATGAAATGAAGAATATTGAAAAATGGAGTTCCACATTTTCTCATTACCACACCGAATCCCAAGTGAGACTCCACCCAATAAGGATTATAATTGAGGTAAAATGACCACCCTTTTTGCACCACAACATAGATCTAGTTATTTTTCACCAACATTTCATTGGTTAACATATGTAAAATAAGAAAAATGAATACACTATGTCATGCACATGATTCTATTTTTTTTAGAACTGGAATCCTGATTTAACATTTCAGCACGACATGCTCTATTCCATAGTAATACCTATGGTAGTCCATAAAACACCCATTTCATTTAAAATATGGGGTTTTGAAGTTTTTTTATAACATTGAACCATAGATGGCACCATGACGAAAGAGTTACCAGGGTCCAATAAAAATAACATAAAAATATATGGCGGAACATATAAGAAATTTTTGGGGCAACATAAAACTTTAATATATTAACATTTTTAGGATTTATAAATGTTCTATAAATAATTGGAAAATATATTTTGGAATATTTATAAATTTTAAAAAGTGTTTTATAAATTGATTAATCATAAAATGATAACTTTTTATTGATAAGATATTTTATATCATATATTATAAATATTACATTAATTTTACAGAGTGAATATTAAAAATAAATTTTCAAGTATTATATGGAATTCCTTACGTGTATAAATAAAATGTATATTTATAAATTATAAAGGGTGATTGATAAAGAGTTTATAAATTTAGAAAATTCTAAAATATAATACCTATTTATATTTTATTAATTGTTCATAATACTTATTTGAGTGTTTAATAAATGATATAGGAGTCTGAAAGGAAAATGACCATGTTTGGTGAAAAATATTAATTAATAATCTGGTGAACTAATATTTTGTATTGTGAATGTTTGGGAACACCACAAAATAATAATAATGTTATGTGAAATGTGAATTATTAAAGGATATGATATTATTTAAGTTACTATATGATATTAAATAATTATTTGAACCTAATCCCTTACTCTAAAAATAAACGATTATGTCTATTTTATTGGTTGTGCCATCGAAAATAGAGAATTTTCATACACAATGAATCCCACCTCGATTCCTCATTCCCACTCCCTTATATGAACAAGAAGCAGAAGGGGGATTACATTAATATCGAAGGACTAATGATCAATATAAATATTTCAATACAATTGTTTTAATGTGCTCTCACTAGGAGATCGATGGGAATAACATAGAGATCAAAGGGTAATGTCTGGATCACTACTAGAGGGATTCTATTCATGGATCCTCATAGTACAATGATGGAAAACCGAAAGGGTATTTTTGAATGATTAACATCTACATCAAAGAAATAATCCAAAAATCAGGTATCCATTTATTCTGATCAAAATAATTTAATTATAAATCTGACATGCACGATAATTATTCAGAGATTCAAGAAACTCAATATTAATAGATATTTTAATATATTTCCCACTACTACACACTTATGTTGTTCCTAGAACCTAACATGTGGTATCAGAGTGATCATTTTTAAATTTATAATTATTTATTTGATTTTTTACCTATACACAATCATGGATAGATTTTTATTTCATATTATCTAATCTTTAATCTGATTTTAATTGACATGTTATTGAAATACTAGTTATGTTCATTCATTGGTAATTTTTTTTTAATTTTATAATAATAGATGAAGAAGGACAAGTGATTCCTACAGAAACTACAAAATTTTTGGTCGGTAAGATATTATTATACGATATATAGTTAGAGTACACTCTATGTACCCTTTCCCATTTCACAAGGTCCTACAAAATAATACATGAAATTCCATGCAGTTATTACATGTGGTTTTTTAACATATTGATCAACCAAACTAGAACACAGTTTTTAGATTACACAGTGTGTATATGGGGTACACACTATGTAGTATACATGGGTTTGCCGCGTAAATCACTTAATTATTGTGGTCATTATACACAGTCAAACCACATGAGACTGAAAACCTAGATCATTTATGATATAAATGACATGTATGTAGTTTAAATTGTGTATATTTCATAAATTTCCATTTATGAGATACGTGTTGTGTTATCTGTAAAAACAGTATTAGAGATACATATTGTGTAGCTATCAGCAGACGTCATGTAGTATCTCTCTTGAGAATACAATTATTCTCTTGATAGGTTTTTTGGGCACATGAAATTAAGACAACATGGCATGTATAAATCTTGGACATGTCATGTGAGCATACTGAGATATATACTGAATACCCAAGAAAATATCATGGGCATGTAGAAGGAAGATACACAATTTGTAGCTGGCATGTATATGACATGTTTTATGGCCAAGTCAACACACTGAATCCCCAAGAGTGTGACCTATATAAATATAAACATAGGTAGAGAACATGTAGCTAGATAGTACATGCCATGTAGTCTTCGAATTTTTAGAAGAATTGAATTACATTAAATTGAAAATTTAATCATTATAACCTTAATGATTTTTATAGAAAATTATTTGTATGAAATATTTATATGGGTTTTAAAGAATTATAAATTCTCAATTAATTAATTGTATGAAATCTAAAACTATTGTTTTTGTTGTTTATTTTCTATTTATACTGTTATGGTGGTTATATTCATGTGGATTC
Organism: Viscum album; assembly: GCA_963277665.1. Lineage (NCBI taxonomy): Eukaryota > Viridiplantae > Streptophyta > Magnoliopsida > Santalales > Viscaceae > Viscum > Viscum album. Next base: position 1,805,362,661 of record OY728141.1, read on the forward strand.
AAATAGCAATTAAGATGAAAGGGAATTAATTAATTAAATAACTAATTTATACAGGTTTTATTATCTTGATAAATAAATAAGGAATAAGAAATGATTGTTATCCATTTAGTTTTGTGTATACATTTCAAGTATGACTATCCATGATCATGACATAGACATGTTTATGGTTTGGATGTATTAATTAAATTTATTACATGGGGTTTTTTAATATTTTTTTCAAAATTATATATGATGGCATTCAAGTCATACATTAGTCAATTATTATGTAGGACCTAATTGTCTGGGGATATTTATGTAATCCCACATTAACTAATCCTTTGGGTCCCCTCATCAATGTTTTTGTAATAATAATTTTAATTAATGGTTTTACCAAAGGTGTACGGGGGAATTTCAAGAAAAAACCATAATGATTCGAACCTCGATATTAAAATGGTCGATAGGTGGAGTGTTGTAACTCAATCCATGATCTATAATAAGAGCTATTCCCCCTAGGTCATATGTTTATTTAATGTCCTCTCATTAAATAAACTATTAGATAAATCTCTTGAATGGTTTATTTAAATATTTATTTATTTCTACCTAAGTAATTATTTATTTTATGGATAAAAAAATTTGATCATGTAAATAAATAAATAGATGTGTGAAAATTTAATAAAATTTATTATGATTAATTTTTTATCCACCATGGTTATTAATTAACATATAGTTAATATTAACCATACATGTAATGGATAAAATGAGATAAAATTTATACATAATAAATTAAAACCCATTGTGAAAATATTATGTCTTACTTGGCCTTTCATTACTTGAATAAGAATAAAATCCATGAAAGATAGTGTTTGACCAACCCTCAAAAGAAAACATACCTTTAACATAGTGTAATTATGAAGCTTATTGGTTAACATATGTATCTTACATCATGTGAATTATCCCTCTCTAGAATTGATGTTACAATGAGGGGGGTTTTGGGAACTCCATGTCATGATTATAGGATAGGGGAGTCCACTCAATGGATCTTGGATCTATAATCCCATAGTTAGAAAAGACCTACCAACCTAAATACCTTTATGTAGCTTGACCAACCCTCATTGGGGTTATGAAAATGTTCATGTAGATACTTTCCACTCAAACATCAAAGAAACTAGACATTAGTAGTTCTATTGTGAGGGTTATTGGGACTTCATAAAATAATAGAATATTTAATAAAAATCAATCAATATATGATTTCACACATAATTTGTAGTGAATAAAATTTACTAATTATTTGATCATTAATTGAAGAATAAAATCGAAATTAATTCATCCACACTATCCCTATGATCAATATTAGAGAAAGACCACATACTCAATGGTATTAACTTCCATGTGAGGTTTAGATGGGTTCAAATTGTGCTACATCATAGATGATAATATTACATGATATAATCATAAATTTATGATTCACCTACCAAGAAGGTGAGTGATAAAGAGTTCATTGTCTAAAAAAATTGTGAAATAGTCAACATCAATTTTTGATACTTTAATATTTTTCTAGTGAAATAATGAATCCTCACAATAACATAGACAGATATAGAATACATGAGAACCTTCATGGCCATTACCAGGAGTAATCTATACAACAAATGTTTTAGATTTTTAAGAAATAGTTTCATATAAATCATTGATATTGTGCCCCTACTTGGCCTCACATAGTCAATATCATTACCTACATTGAGTTCCTAGAGGTCTAATTTGTAATCTCCCCAAATATTGGGGCCCTAATCCCATTCTAGTATCACACCCTATTAGATTCTCTATCCTTGTTATATTGTTCAATATGGACAACATAGAGAAGTATCTTCAATATCTTATCACTCTTCTTCACCAAGTAGATGAGGAGGAAAAATGAAAAAAACATTTGGTTATTATGATGAATAAATATAAAGTGAAAGAAAATATCTTTATGCCCCAATCTTCTTCACACTATTCCAAGAAGAGGAAGATCAAGGGGAAATAATGGAATCAGGATGATGTTTGGTTCTCTTGTGGAAAGAAGGTCCGCTTGATGAAAAACTATATTCATCCAAAGAATCAACGGGAAGCGTCCGGTGAATTTTCTTATCATGTGGAATTTATCAATTTCTATAAATTGGGTTTTATATATAGATTATTGTTCTCTCATGTGTATTAAAATACAAGAACCATGTTGATTTTGAAAAATCAAAATAGGGGAGGTAGATCTATGAGCATCCAATGGAGCAAAACATATTGTTATAGATATTGGGGACTACCACATCACATTACTGATCAAAATGATCATGGTTTTAATGGGTTGTTATTATGTTCCATCAATTACAATAAACATTATATATGTATCAATACATGATATATATGGATTTATTTTCTAGTTTAGAAATGAATGTGGCTTCTTATTTAAGGATATCATTTGTTATGGTAATGAACGTTGAAATAATGGTATGTATATGTTATATTACACAAACCATGTAATGGAAATCAATAATTATATTTTATCACATGACTCATACGACACCCATTTACAGAATCACTGGATATTTCATGTAAATGAAAAGTGATTAACTGAATTACACCAATGGGAATATTTATATTCTTTTGAACTAAAACAACTTGGTATATGTCACTCATGTCTAAAAGTTAAAATGGAAGATTCCCTATTTAATGGAAAAGGTAAAATGTCAAAAGTTCTTATTAAATTATAGTATACAGATATGTGTGGACCATTTCCAATTAAGGAAATTGGTGGCTACTCATACTTCATAACCTTTACAAATGATTTTAGTATATATTTATATGTCTAAAAATGAGTTATAAGTTGGATTCTTTTGATAAATTCAAGGAATAAAATAATTAAGTTAAAAACCATCATGGTAAGAATATTAAGAAACATCATGTAGGCTGTGGTGTAGAATATCTTAATCAATAATTCAATGATTACTTATGGGATTTGGTAATCCTCTCTCAACTCACTCCAACTTACAAATCTTAATGGAATAGTGAATGTGAAAGGGGGAAACACGCCTTTTTGGACATGATGAGATTAGTGATGCATCATACGAGTCTTCCATTATCCTTTTGGGGGTACACATTACAAATATAAGAGAAAATACAAATCCAAGTGACAACTAGAGAGATATATGGTATATGATACGATTTATGGAATTGGGTGAAACTTGTGTTGTCATACATACTTTTGAGGGGTTGAGAAGAGTTTGTTAAGTCCACTTTAGGTAAACAACTGGCATCCCAAGGCACAAAATTTAACTTTATAAGATACCCCAAATAAATAAAGGAATATTACCTATATGAACACTTAGAAAAAAAGATGAGAGATTAAATACATTCTATATTCTTTGAGAGGAATTAAATCACTAAAAGAGATAGTGGGAGAAAGATAATCTCTGATGAAGTTGATCATTTAGGTACACGAGATTTGTAAATGGAATAGATTCCAAAAAAACGGTGGATGAAGAACTAGTTCCATATACACAAATACTGTGTAGGAGTACGAGAGATGATAAATAACTAGAACTATATGGTTTTCTAGTCAGCAAGGACTGTGACTCCTTATTTTTTGATAAAAAATCACCCTCTAAACTATAAGGAAGTAGTATGTGGCACAAAAGATTCCAAGTGGCAAGAAGACATGGATTATGAAATGGATTCCATATAACAAAATCAAGTCTAGATTTTGGTAGATCCATATGTGGATGTAAATCCCATTGGTTGAAAATGGTAAATTGATGAAGAAATATAACATGTATAGTTAAAAAATACCTATAAATCCTAACTAGTTGCAAAAGGGATTAAATAATATCATTTCATTAACTATGATAAAATCTTTTCACCAGTTGCATTGATGAAATCTATCTTAATTATACTTAACATTGAGGCTTATAATTACTATTATATTGGAAAAATGGATTTCAAAACAACCTTCATTAATGGAAACCATCAGGAATATTTCAATTTCGAACAAACTAGAGGGTTTTTGAATCAAATGGATGCCATTACGATATAAAAATTGCAGAAATCCATTTATCGATTAAAGTGGAAATATTGGTAATGTAACATTCATTTTAATGAATACATAATAAAATTTGGGTTCATAAATAATGACTGTGATCATTGTGTCCAAAAATGTTTTATTGGGAATGTATTCATTTTTATAATTGTATATGTTAATGACATATTGCTCATTGGAAATGAAATACTTGTCTTACATTCAATTAAGTCATATTTTAACAAATGCTTATCTTTGAAGGAATTTAGAGAGGTAACATATATTCTTGGGATCACGATCAATCTTTACTGAAATAAGAGGCTTCTTTCCCTATGTCAAAGTACAAACATTGAAAAGATACTGAAGTGATTCATATTGAACAACCTATGAAAGAATTATTTACATATTCACATAACATTCATCTTTTTAGGAAAATTCTTCCTCACACACATGAGGACATAAATAGAATATAAATAATTTCATATGCATCAATGATTTGGTCAATAATTTCATTTAATTTATGCACTAGGAATGATTTCACATACACATTAATTGTGGTAGGAATATATCAAACTAAACTAGGTGAAAACCATTACATGGATGTCAAGAATATACATAAGTATTAGACGTATACTATGTATATTTTCCTGGTTTATGGTGGATATGAAAAACTAATCATTAGAGGATATGCATATTGTAGTTTCCAAACTGATCAAGATTACATTAAGTCACAAAATAAGATACACAATTACTCTGAATGAAGGTATTGTGAGTTGAAAGTGCTCAATGTAGGTCGTGGTCATATATTCTATAGTAGAGTCTATGTATATTGTGGTTTTTAGGAAAATAAAGTATCAATATGGATTCAAAAAATCATTCAATAGTTTGACTTGGTACTTATAAGAGAATACCCTATCATACAATGCTGTGATAATAATATAGATTTGGCTCTTTCATAAGTGTTTAGGTCATATTATTGAATTAATAATATACCTAATAATTATCTTTATTCGATGGATTTTTTTTAGAGAGGTGAGGTGGAAGTGAGTTTTATTTCCTTAAATGATAACCAGGTGGGCCTTTTAACTAAAGCCTTTAGTCAACGGAATGATGAATATCATGTGGGGTCTAGCGGACAAAGATTGATAACCAGTTGCCTCTATCCAAGTGGGAGTTTTTTGGAGTTGGTTTCCTGGGATCAAATATTTATAATTTAATTACCTGAATATTAAATATATTTAATTTTAATGAAACATATTATTTACCATTATTCAGCATGAAAATAATTTAATAATTTATTAGAGTATTTGTCTTACTAATAATGTTAGAATAGTTCCTCGTAGTGTGGAAAAACATGAAGTATGATAATGATATTCATAAATAAATTTCTATAGTCGGATAACATATTATGATGGGAAACATTATACATATACTGTTAGATTAGATTATTCATAAGAGAATGAGGATTGTTATTGTGAATTTATCAAATGGTAAAATCCATGATAAAAGAATATAAGAACGAACATGCTGCCATGTATTCTTCATGTTTTGGTTTTATCGATTATTCTTATATATGATCATGTATAATGGTCCATAATCTTTAATATTATCATTAATTCATGACACAAATTTCAAACACAGATTTTTTGAGGAAAATTTTGACAACATATGTTTGTGGGGACTTACGTTACATTGTGTGTCATGTTTGAAATTTCATTAATAGATAAGTTAAGGAAGGATTTTTCTCTTCCATATTTATGGAAGCTGATATCTCATCCCTTTGATTAGAATAGATAGTTCTCCCAAAATTACATTAAAATGGTGTAATGATGTGTTTATTTTAGGTATTCAATGAAAGTAGAATCTAGCATATGGGTTAGTCACATGGATGTGCAACAGGTTTGGTGAGATATTGTGACTAAGGGATTTTCTTACAACATTATGTTATTTCTATTGGGCTATGTGAATTGTTTCTAGATAGAAATAATGGACTTTAGGAAAGTCCACCTATTGAATATGAGAAATAATCCTTGAGGGTCACACAGTATGTGTTTCCAATGATCTTGATTCAATTATATTTAGATTCAATTAATGGGATATAAATTATTCTCCAGATTGAGGTATAATTTTATTCTTGTTTTTATCAATCAATAATATTTATTGATTAATGAAATACTTAAATTATATATTTATTCATGAGTTCAATAAATTCTAGATTAGTTATAATGGAACAAGACAGTGTTTAATGAAAAATATTAATTAATAATCAAGTATAATAGTGTTTGTTAATGCCTATATTTTCACACACCACAAAATAATACTAATAATAATAATAATATTATTATTATTAGCATTATCATTATTTTTGTTATCTTTGATGGGGTTTAATAAAAGTTATAATTTTATTTTTGGTCCTACATGAAAATAAATAATTATTTTAACCTAAACTATATATATATAAATAAACGATTAAGTCTATTGTATAAAGTCTGCAATCAAAAATAAATAATTATTGACCACAATGAATTCTCTCTTGACTATTCCTAGTATATACCTGTCACGAATGAGAAACTCATGTAGTATTCTTTTTGGATCGAAGGATGAGAGATCAAAAAAATAACACAATACAATCCCTTCACAATGCTAGCACCTGAAGATCAATTAGCATAACATAGGGATAGAAGGAGCTCATGTGTATCACCACTAGAGGGATTATGTCCAGATATCCACACAATATAATAAAGGAAAACTCAAAGGGTATTTTCAAATGATCAAAATATATATCAAATATAGAATCCCATTATCAGGTATTTTTTAATTAGATATAAATAAAATAATTATAAATTTGACATGAATGATCATATAAATGGGTTTCAGGAAACTCAATATTAAAATAAATTTTAATATATATCCCACAAACACACACTTCTGTTACACCAAGAGCCAATAATATTATTCATAGAAATAATGTATTTGGTTTCCTTGGACCATTAAATAGGTAATTTCATGCCATATTTTGGTTCCAATTGATTTTATTTATTTAGCATATTCTTGAAAATTTCATTAAGTTACACTTGGCTGGGAAACCCTTTGGAAATATACAAGAGAAATGATGATGAGTTTATCCATATGATGGATTAGTCATGGAGTTATCTAATCAAGTATCCTAGAGTTATATATGATATTATTGGGTTTATTTTCTTTTTAAATAACTAAACAATGATATAGACACTAAACATGAGTAATTTTTTAGTCAAATATAGTTCCTGACCATGATTGATTATGATGAAAAATAAAGGGTTCTTCACTTTAGAGGTAACCCATTTAGTAAAAGTCCTTATTAAATGATTGTAGAACATGAGACTCATATGATAAAAGATTATGTAATAAAAAATAGAATCATCATCATTAAAATTAACCTCTTAAAACAACTCATGAATGGGGAAGCTAAGTTTAAGAAAATCTAATGACTGTTAAAATATGTAATGTTATTAATAATGAAAAATTGTATGTTTTAAAGTAATGTCATTTCGAGTAAAGAAGGTTTGTATTTGTTCAACGTGAGAATATAAATTCTTGTGTGATGTATAAAATCATTCACTGATGGCTTCAAAGGTATTTGTTAAAAAATTACGTAATGAATTTCAGCCTCTTCTCATATATTCAATATGATTGGATATTCTTAGGACATGGAGGGGCTGTGATTAAAGGCATTATTTGGTCAAGAAACTAATCTCGATGGATTCCATCTAAATGTTATGATAATATGGTTGAATTCATTAATATTTTATCTGATGTTCTCAAAACATTAAGAATCAATGAACCTGATATATGATGTCTCGATACTAGTGTTGTAGATAAAGTTAGTCGGAAAAATTTCAAATCGAAAGAAGAAGAGTCATATGGATAGTTCAAAAATGTTTTCTCAAAAGATATTAAAGTTCACTAAAACGTAAGGATATTATCCATGATTAATAATTCCTTGTGATGAAATTATTTCAAATACCTAAAGAAAATTAAGAAACTCAATGTAATATCCATGTTACGTATCAATGTTATTGAATTTGATTATTTGGTTTTGAAGGGCATGTGATTCTGCCATTATATTTTATGAGTGTTGTAAACATATAGCTGTTCAAAATCAAGGTAATAACTGATAGAGGTTATAGTTTTCATTCAAACAATTACACAAATAGCTTCAAAATCAATGATTTGGATTTAAATGAATATATCAAACTCATATAGATCGTAAAATTTGTTTGTCTTTATCTCATTTGTCTTATGTTGTAAGGGGAATTGTTTATTAGGAATGTGTTGTTATGAAAAAATGATATAATTAACTATTATCATATGTTTTATGACTCATTTAATTCTATAACATATTTTAATAATGATATAGGGATAAAAGTGTTTTATCAATGATAAAGTGTTTATCTATATGTGTGTTATTATATGGGGAATGTGTTATTGACACCCATCAGAGGTATGTTTTAGTAAAGGAATACTTTCAAAAAGAAAATTTTACAAACACATATTTTATATATGATATGGATAAAATAGCTTATTTATTAGATAATCATATTAAAAGGAATTACGAGTTTTTCCATATATAAACTGTAGTTTTTGTTTTATCATAAAAATATATTATCAGAATAATATAGTTTCTAAGAGGCTAGTGAGAGTATGTTGGAACATTGAGAAGTTTAAAGTTAATAAATATAGGATTATAAAAATCAAAAATCAAAATGATTTTGAATTAGTATCTTAAAGAGTTTAGGATATGTGATGATAAGAAAAATGTAAAAGTTACATCTAGTTATCATATAAAGTGATTTCAACTACTTTATAAAAGATCACACGAGTCAATTTTTGAATTGGATTTTACTTAAAATCCTAAATTAATTTAAGCTATGCTTGTAAAGGGAAATATAAATGGTTACATTTAGCTACCAAATCAATGTGAATGTCACTTTACCCTAAAATGTTTTAGGTTGTTCTAGTTAATAGTAATGTAAATAGTTACATTATTATTCAAGTAAAACATATGAGGGGATGGGTTACAATGATAATAATGATGAACATAGAAATATTTCAAATCAAATAATGGAAATTTACCTCATAGAAATTAATGTTCTGAATATAAATATATTGAAAATTTTTAAGTATATGAATGTTGGGAATATGAATCCTAAATATAACAATTATTCCAACTAACTTTACTTCAAAATAGTTAATCACTAAAGAGTTTTTGGTGTGGTGGGTTATGAGATGGTCACATAATGATGTTATAGGAATTGTTTATACATGTAAAAAAGATATCAAAATCCCTAAACTAATGTAAACATATGATTTCTATTCTAGTTAATCTATAATACACTATATGATAAACATTCACTTATGTAAGGTTTTATAAGTTATTATTAAATATTTTAAGAAAAAAATGTATCATAAAAAATAAAATTACTATATTATCATTCATTCACATTGGATGAAAAAATTTATATATTGATATAAATTTCATGAAGTGTAATTATAATTGACCTCTCAAAGTATTAATTTGCCTATCCCTAACAAATTTCTGTTATTGAGTATTATAGGTCATTAAGAAATGGTTAAGGTTTTCATGGGTTGTATTGTAGTATATAGATATGGAATACACTCTTATGTCGCTAAAAGATGTTTTTGGGTGTTGGATGACCCACTATGTATATCACATGAAGTGTCATTCCCAATTTCATTGGTATACTAGGGGAGTAAGGATCATGTTTGGATCCCCCGTACCCTAGGTGGGAAAGATACCTACCATAATAACCTTTATACTTCTATACACTTCATATTTGAATCAAAATAGACTTAATTAAAATGAGTGTGTTTGGGTATGTTAGTACCCATTTGATTGATTGGATCTTAACTATATATGTAATTTTCACTCTCAAATAATGAATATGAAATATCAGACCACGATTGAGATAGAATAGAGAGTGTGAAACTAGTTGTAGATAGTATATATAATGTTATTATCTATTCGAATGTGAGGCATTCTGTGTGCATATTCATGAAGATGGATGAATGGGGATTTATTTTTCATCTAGTTCAAGAGATATTTAGGATAATTGAGAATGAAAGAGTTGGATATATGGGATTAACATAATCTATCTCCCACGGTCACTTGATTTCATGGAAAGATAGAGAATATAAAAATCCATATTGGCCTAAGATGGAAACTGGAGGATACAGGTATAGAGTAACATGTGATTCATGGAGATCATGTCAGATATGTTAATAAACTGAGTAACATTGATTCTTTACTGGAGGGTTCTCTTTGATAAAAAATATTGATCCAGTAATTTGTAGTTGTATTAAATTATCTAAACTACCATGGGGTTACGCTCTGTGGTTGACAAAATGGAGATTGATTTTGATTCAAATTATCACTCTAAAATCTTATTAGAGTAAATAAAAATGTGTTTTGGGTGTGTATTTACAAGGTATACATATGATGTGATCCAAGGTGAAGTTAATTATAGTTTCTCAAATGGTTTTCGGGAATAAATTCAATAGTTTTTCTAAATATAATTTCAAAAGTTATTTTATGTGATAAAATATAAGGTTAAATAGAAAACATTCTTCTAATATTTAGAAAAAGTTAAATATTGATGGAGTATTCCTTAAGGAAACATTGTGTGAAATCATTTGGAGGTTTTATCATTGAGAAAATGTTGACTAAACATATGGTGGGAATAGAACCAACATGGGATGCATGGCTATGATACATTAATGATTTGGTGATTCCTCTCCACATATGTATATCATTAAAGGTGGGTTTTGTATGATGAAACATGTAAAAGGGTTTATGCATACAATGAATTATATGGTCATGGCATTGACACATGAATTATAAATACACGAGTTAATGTATGAGTCACCAAGGAACATCCAAGAGCCTTAATAAAGTTTTCAATTCCAGGTGATGACTATATATAGGTTCAACCAATGTTCCCTTATACCCATATCTCTTTTGTCTTCCTCCCATGCATCAGGAGATTCTATCACATCATAGAGGGTGAGAAGTCATGATTGTATGATGATAAATTCAAGTGAAACCTGTGAATATCACTAGAGTTAGGAGATTTTCATCTTCCACTTTAGTGACCTTCATCAACCATATCGAATAAATATCAAGATGTATTAAAGGAATATTTTATGTAAGGTACACACATTTTACCGGTTCTTCATTTCCATGTTTTATTTAATTTTCACTTATTGTTGCATATAGTTCAATTTCATGGTATTTATATTTATTCCTCTTGTAATGATAATAATTATTAATCCCTTGTGTATCCCACCATTTTTATTATCAGAGAAGAAAATTATACAAACTAGTGATAGAAAAAATTCCTCCTTAACATAAATTTTTGGAGGAGGGGGTAAACCCCTAGGGTTTCAAAAAACAATATTTTCAGGAATATTGAAAAAATGATAGATATGACAATTAAAAATCCTAAAACATGTTATTAGTTTTTGAAAATAGAGAAGAGATAAGAAAATGAAAATATCAAATTGAAAATATGAGTTTTTTGTGTCATTATCGCAACATGTGATACAATAACTATTAAGATTATATTTCCTGCATAATTCCGAAGAAAAATAAATGGAAAACGATAAATATTTAAGAAATGTAAACCATAAATTAATGATAAGAAATTAGATATTAAGATTTAATAAATATATTAGTGAGGGAAATAGGGGGAATCCATTCTTTACTATAGTAAACTGGGATAATATCAAATAGAGTGTTATTTGATTAATATGGATTAGTTGATAAATTATGATTTTTGGTTAGGGGATTAGATGGCTGATCGAAGTGGGGAAAAGAAACAAAGTTGGGTCCTTAGGTTTGTTGTGTGTGTTGAGACTATGAAAGGAAACTTTTAGTGGTAAATCATGATATGGGGAGAGTAATAATGAGGTTAAATGGAGTTTTAATGGTGTGTAATGTAGAATAATGGTGGGAGAATCAGAGGGAGTGGTTTCACAAGCGTTGAGGGTAGGAAAATTTGTATAGGAAATAAGAGGTAGGAAAAGGGTAATGAGGGCTAAGACATATTCATGGGCGGGATATGTGAATTTGTATAATTATAGATTGATTTAATTACATTAAATTTTATTCATATTAATTTAATTTAAACTCATACATCACATATACCATCAAATTTTAATAAAAATTATTTCGTTTTATTTCATTTAGATTCTTATAATTTAAATCATAAATCATAAATAACGACAGATTTAATTAATTATTATTTCATACCATTTTATTCATATCAATTTTATTTAAACTCATTTTTTATAAATAACAATACATTTAGTGAAATTTTATTTGACTTATTTTTTTGGTATTTATTTAATTTGAACTCACACATTTAATTAACTTTCATTTCAATAAATTTTATTCAGCTTTATTTAATTTATAATTCAATGATATAATTGATAAGATGTTAACATAAATTTATTTTCATTACATTTTATTTAGATTTATTTAATTACTTAATTTCATTCCAAAGTTGGGTTCCCATGGATATTTTTTGCGTATTTTTGGATTTTCATTTAGCTTACATATATTCAGGAAACCCATAAGAAAGATACCAAAATAAAGGTGATGGGTTTATACATATGATGGATTAGACAATGATTTTTCCACTATAGAATCCAAGATTCATAAAAGGTATTAATGAGTTTATGTTATACCTATTTTAAGAACCAGTGATATGAACACTAAATCACCTTCATTCCTTAGTAAAATATGTATATTAATCCACAAATGGGAATAATGAATACAAAAGGGGTCATTATTTTAGTGATATAACATTTAGTATATTTCCTTGTTAAATAATTATAAAACACAATGCTCATATAATAAAATATTTTTATATATAAAATAACATCATCATCAATAAACATAAAATTTTAAATCAACTCTTGTTAATAGAATATCAATGTAAGAAACTCTAATGACTGGTAACATAAGAAATGTTATTAAGAAAGGAAAATTATTTGTGTTCATGTAATACCATTTTCAGTAACCACGTGTGGACTTTGTTAAAAAATTTAATATAATTTCTTTTGTGAAGTATAAAATGATTCAAAAAAGATTTTAATAGATTTTTATGAAAAATGAAATATGGAATTTTAGTATTTGACCATATATTCAATATGATTGGATATGGTAATTATAGTGGAGGAGAGGGGTGTTTTCTCATTGTTTTAATAACAAGTTTGTTAATTTGGATTAAGGAATCAATAGTGTTGATTCATGTGACTAAATATAGTAACTAGTGCATGTGAGTTCTAAATAATGGTTCTTAACTCAGCCTTACTACAATAATTACCAAAAAATGCATGTATTTAGCATTTATCGTAAATTATCATATTGTACTATTCACCATAAATTCATGTAATTTAGAAAAATATAAAAAATTCACCATATCCATTTTTCAATGTGTATAATTCAAAAATGAACTCCATTTTTGGATATTAATTTTTAAAATCAGTAAAATTTAATTTTTCATTAAAATATCCATTTACTCAAGAAATACAGATTTTAAAATTAATACTTCTTTTATAACACTTTGAAAAATTAGATAGGGTCTCATAAAATTATTATAAAATAATAAAACAAAAAAAAATTAATCTATGAATACATTTTATGAAAATTAATTTTATTTCAAAACATAAAATTAATCAAAAAATTATAATTAAATAAATATATCTTATAAAAATACCAACACGTAATAATTAATTTTAAAAACATTTATTTACACATACTATGATATTATTATATCATAAATTCACTTATAATATGCCTAATTTTATTTATACATTCAAATATTGAGTTACTAATAATTTTTCATGTTTACTATTCATAAGGGTCTTATTACTATATCTAAGGTCATGTTACTTTTTAATTGGTATGGATTATTTAACTTATAGAAATACCACTTATTTATTTTATTATTAATTTATAATATTTCTATTTTCTTCTATATGTGGTTTTATGTGTTTTATACTATTAAACAGAGAGAATTTTCATTGATAGAATTTAGGTCCATTATAGATACCATCATTATTTTATTGGATTCCTGATATTAGATAAGGTCTGGGGCATTGTGGGATCAAGTAGTCAATAATATGAGGGTGAGATACTAATTATAATAACACACCCAAAATGAATAAATTAACAATCCCATGCAAGGATTTACTAGGATGAAAGAGGACATTTTTCATTATTATGTCATAAAAATAACTTTTATATTGAAAAGAAAATAATGCATAAGAGTAAGGGTAGAAAAATTCATCTCTTTCACTAAAATATCAAATAACTCATAGAGTTATTTCTATTTAAACATTTAATGTATAATTACCTAGCTAAATAGTGAGAGTTGTCATTTTATAATTGAATGATGATATAAGTGTCTAGGTTTTAATCTCTCAAAGTCATAAAATAATAATCATACTTGAATTTTAAAGTCAAACTAATGTGAAAACATGGTTTCCACACATTGGTATTGATTTTGTTGTCTTTAGTCCACTATAATATATTTTTTCCAGCAGATATTACCTTGGAGATTCTATGGGTTTATTGAATGGTAAATACCCCTACCATAATTAATAATAAACCTAAAACAAGAAGTAATCAGAGGTATATGGTTTTAATTCTATATTTATGGAGAAAAATTTATAGTAATACTCATATTGATGGAAGAAGAAAGTGGAAGGCTACATGATAGCACCAGGTACTCTCTTTCCCAAACATGGTTGTCTAATAAGAATAAATTGTTCATGGGAGAGAGAGATATAATAGTTAAATTATATTGATTTTCGATAGAAATATCCATGAAAAATTATAGTGGAAAATATTATTATAATAATAAATGGATAAGGTGGATAAGAAGAAGAAATCTTATAGAAGGCATTGGTCCTTGAGGCCAATGGTCCCCGAGGCCAGCCTAACCTACCCATCTAGATCCTATGGTTGAATTCCAAAACAATTAATATCCCCCAAAACGGCTGCCCCCATTATTTAATACCACCTACTATCCTCTGGAAACAGTATACTACAGTTACATTTCTGCCACTGGAAGTAATGATTCCCAACATTCTCATTATTCTACTCACATTCCTATCATTGTGTGCCACTTAAAACTCCAATTTTTCTTCATGGTGGAAATCTTCCAAGCTGCATCCTCAGTTGTACGGCATTTTGTTCTATCATCTCTTGATTAGATCCTCTTCCTCCCCATTCAATGGATTGAAACACTCCCATATCATCATCTTGCATCCCTTCCCACAAAAAATATTCCTAGTACTAAATTTGTTTCCACAATAATAGATCAAGCCCTTCTTTTTCCATTCCTAAAATTCCTCTATAAATTGATTTGTTAATCCATTATCCGGAGGTGAATTTTCTTATAAATTATTCTTTTATATATTTTCCATTGTTGGAACAAATTTCATTATACTTGTACTATATTTCACCCCCTTTATACTAATTGAATTCTTCTTGTTTTTTTGTTGAAGCTGTTCAATTATTTCTTCAGCTAATAGATCTCATTCTACTCTCTTTGACAAAGTCAACAATAATTCATTTTCCAATGACTCAACAGTTTTCATGACCTTACCCAGTGTATCTTGATCGATGACTCCCCATGCCAGCCTCCAATAGGCTAGGGGCTATCCCCTAGCACTGAGTAGGATATCACACTAATGGGAGGACCTAGCCTATCACACTAGTACACACACACACACAAACACCCAAAAACACCTAAAGGCAACAATGTAGAGATATATAATGATTGAAAATAAATGCATTCATACATATATCCCAAAAATATTATAGAAATGAACAAAAAGGTAAAATATCGATTCCACCAAACAAAAACTGCAAAATATTACAACCTTAATTGACGGAGGGGATCACTATCAAAATAACCCACTAGAAATCTCTGCATCCCAGATCTAGTAATCTCCCTTGTCATATTATCACACAAATCCCCAGCTACGTTGGGTCCTCATGGGATTCCATAGAAACAAAAGTGGTATACACAAAATAGATAACATGTGCGGGAAAATCCAATGTAGGGGTGATTTTAAAGGTACTCAGTAGGTTCCCCAAAAAACCCATAAGGAAATGGAGAAATTAAATGGAAACTGTGCACTCATCTATGGTAGGGGGAACCCAAATAGGAGAGAAACTCCATCTAGACACCATCCTCTAATAAAAAATAGCATTCCGCTCAAACCATAGGGTGTGTCATCCGTGGTGTTTCAACACCACAATGAAAACCTTGAAAGAACCCAATATATACTTGTCTCTTAAACCAAGCCTCATGAGGGTCCAAAATCATTTCCAATGATAGTTTTATACTCAAGGCTCTAAAGAGAACCACAAATAGATCACTCTAAGAGTCGAGTCATCCTAGATGACCTTTATCCAAGAGACACATTCTCATTGGATATCAACGCTAAGAACGTCACTCTGATGCTAATGGAAAAAAACCTCATTGGATAGGGAATAAATCCTATGTTATGAAATGAGATACTAAAATTTTGTCCAATAACTCAAAGATCTATGAGATATGGGATCACTAAATGGATCCACTGGGAGATACCACAACACATTCTAAGGTTATACATATCACATCACTAAGATAGGGGATCATGACCCACTGCGTAGGTGGTCATGACGATGCCGAAAACCCCTATTGTATAACTTGCACAGTAGGGGATCGTAATGAAGATACTAGAACCCTAAAAAACCACATGCTGTGTAGGGGATTGTCTAATTGATGATCATGTAACACTACAAACATATCCCGCTGCATAGGGGATCATATACAAAATGATTCCACACAACCCTTCAGGGTTACCATTCTTGATAGGGGATCGCTACCCGTATAGTGTTTGTGACAACGATTCTGAGAAGCTGATCTTGTAAAATGATAAACTAGAGGATCCTTTCCTGGCCTCACTAGAGGCATGCTATAACTCTATCAAATTTCATCCTATTTGGGGGATCTCAAACCTATATTGAGGATGTAATAATGAAAACCATCATAGAATAAGAATCGATGACTCACTCAACCCTACTAGTAATGGCATCGCTGACCCACGATACCCACACAACATTGCTTTCACAGCATACCTCCTATGACCTTATAGTGGCCACCATCACATTATATAATAAAAAACATGCATCATAGGATACTAACTTTTCCAAAACAGATAATCGTGAAAAAGGGTACATTTCTCCACAACAATATTGAACTGGTCATTGTGGGGCCCACATCTCGAACCTGGAACATATCCAATGGATCGTACTGACTAAACATACACCTTGCTAAGGGTAAATGGAATGCTCTGTACTCAACCACAACCTAAGTTTTATGACCTCTTATACCTTTTAATAGATAACCCATTTCCACCCCATGAATAGTTTAAAAATACATGCTATTATTATAAAATTTATCATTGGAACACGGGTCCATGGAATCGCACATTGTCTATGCACCTAGCTTTGTAAATATTCATAGAAATATTCCAATGTCTGAAGGGGAAAACAAAAGTTACTAAATCCTACCCACCTCAAGACGTTTCGTCCCTAAAAAGTGTAATCCTAGGAACATGGGAAAGAACATGAGCTCTTTAATAAGACTTCCATGGTAGGGATCTCACTAAAAATGACCAAAAGGTAAAAATGGGCTCCCATGATTACCATAAAGACACACTTAGTGGAACCACAATGGCTACCCCACCCATGTCCAGTTTATCCTATGATGATATTATGAAACTAGGAACATGTCTCCTCAGCTGCGGTAGGTGGGAAATCACCAAGAATCTAGTTTCCGATAGTCATTGGGACTAGCAATACACCACCTCACTAACATAATACAGAGACCAAAAAACCAACTCCAAAAACACTAGTCAAAAGGAATCATCCACCAAACCTCAATACAATCCGCTTTAGCTTGAACAACCTTGCCCACACAGTTTTGTATCACATCTCAAGAACACTCCATAGTGCAGATTGTGTCCCTCATTCTAGTGTGTCCAAATCCATGACGAACTGCACCATATCCTCTTCGTGTGAATCACATACCATGATTACGCCAAGCATTAGAAGAACAGGGCTACCCAAGCACACATCGAGGGTATTACCATGCCCTTAATGCTATCTCCAACACAGTACCATCCCTAAAACACACAAATCGGAGGGAATAAACCAACACACCTCAACAATACCCACATTGGGTGACACTAACTTACCCACGTGGTTTTATTTAAGTAACAAAAATGTTTCATGGTGGTTGAAGGATCCCCCTTCCTTGGGAATTAGAAGTTACTATGAACAACAAAAACACATGGTCTTACAGACTCCCTGAAAACAATTCATGAATGAAATAGAAAGGAAATAGTACCACCCAAAAGTTACTATCTAGACTTCTCTATAAAGTAGAAGGGACCCATAGTATACCTCTATTCATCCATGAAGCCTCTGGGTCAACGTCCTCTATGGCCTATTGTTTTGCTCTCCAACATCATTCAAATTCCTAAGCGTGGCATGGAACACCAAGGGTGGTGGTGGTAACTCTTAGGGTATGTAATCTCCCACTACTACACCCACTCCTCCACATCTTCCACCCTTCAGATGTCGGTTTTCAAAATGCATCCCCTTCTAACGAAATCTGTCGTTGTATCCCTCTCAGCAGCATGGTGGGTTGGAAATACTCTAGCAAGATGTCCCTACTTTCACAAGAATAACACTACCTCAACTACGGCTGACCAAAACTGGACAAAGAGCCATGAGGGGCATGAATCTCAGATCGTCCATCCTGGGGTCACCACATGAAACATCACACATTTCTGGACCACTGAGACTGTTGCCGACTTCCAGCTACCAAACCAGCTACCAAGGTCCCAGCTCTCGCCTTCCCAACACTGACAGTTAGAGTCTGCTCATCCAAAAATATCTCCACCACCAAGACCTGCTCCAGCATGCTAGCATATGTGAGAATGCACAGTGACACCACAGACACCCTGACCACCCTGCTAAATCCCTAGTTGATGATCTGTGCTCAGATGAACAGATCCCAAAACATATCTAGGGAATATGATAGTAGGTCTATGAACCTCACTAAGTACTCCTCCATTTTCCTTCTCTCGAATCATAGTAGTAGAAGATATAGGATACACACTGCCCTTAGTGTGGCATGATAAAGATTATCTTTGAAGGGCTTCTCAAACTATTCCAAAGATAGAATATCCTCTTCATTTGTATGGGTCATAAGGCTCTACCAGAACCCAACCAAATCCAAAAAATCCTCGCCGATAGGACCACCATCTGATCAGGATCTGTCCTCATTAGGCGAAAAATATGGGTCACTACCACACACCAATCATTATCTTTTGGAGGTCTGGGTCACCCTAGAACCTTAGAGGTCGTTGCCTCTAGAACTCGTGAAATTCACTAAGCCTATGTGCATCCTCATCTTAAATAGTTTTCAAAACAAGCTACTCGACATGTGGTGTCTCAACAGGTAGACCACCTATAGGTCCGACCTCATAGCCATTTCCCTTTTCTAAAGCCTCTACACGGGGAGAATGATCACCACAATCCCACTACGAAACACTAGATTGATTTCATCATAGATGCATCCTAAAATACAATCAAGATGAACCACAATCAATGAGTATATTTTCAGAGATTACTCAAGAAGTAAAATAGAAGAAAATAATAGGGTCATATATGATGCGTGTACCATTATTTCCCTAGGACTAGTGTCCTAAGGTCCTGAGTCGAAAGGTAGGTTATCAGATTCCTGTTGATTGGATATGTCGGCTAGTGCACCAACAGTGGTGTCCCTAGACTGAAAAAAGAACTCAAAAAAATCTGTCACTATCCCTATGAAACCCAAACCAAGCTCACATATAGACCGAGTACACTCTGAGGCCCTAAAGGTGGAACCTAGTCTGATACCACTCTATCATGACACAACACAATGAGGCTCGAGCTATGAATCCCCAAGCCTCCTCCAATTGACCAGGGGTTGGAAAAAAGCACTGAGTAGTCTATCACACACATGGGATGCCTTATCCTATCGTACCCCCCCCCCCCACACCCACATACGCCTCTATGAAATATTGAAGAGATATATAAATTATAAAAAGAAATTCATGAATACATCTATCCCATCCGGGGAACTACAAATGAAAAAAATGGAAAAATACATGGCCCACCAAACTAAAACTACAAAAGCATCCAAATAGCTTGGAATGAGTGGATCACTATCAAAAGAACCTACTAGAATGCTCCCCAGCCCATCTCTTCTAAACACCCTAGTAACACTATCTCATTGATATCAACCATTTCTAGGTCATATTGGGACTCTGTCTAATGGCATGTTGTCTAAAAAAGACACAAAACATGTGTGGGAAAATCCCATGTAGGGGTGAGTATAATGGTACTCAGTATGAACCCCAATACCCCCAAAAGAAAATGTGTAAATAAATGGAATAAGTCCGCTCATCCAAGCCAAAGGGATCCTAAATGGGAGAAAACTCCATGGTGAGACCATCCATTGATAAACATGATTAGTAATCTCAACCCATATGTTGTTTCATCCAAGACATGACAAAACCACAAGGGAAAACCAGAATGAACACCAGATATCCTTGTCTTTGGTACCACGCCTCAAGAGGGTCCGACCTCATCTCCAACGAAAAATTTCTACTTGAGGCTCCAATAAAATCCATTGAAAGCTCACTCCAAGAGCTGAGTTAACCCAAATGACACTCATCTGAGGGACAAAATCTCAGTTGATATCACTGCTAATAAAGTCACGCTAATGATCAGTGGTAGTTAAAAACTCATCAGATACAGGATCACTGCTATGGTCTGCTAGGGGATACTAGAACCCGGTCTTGTATCTTAGATATCTCTTATATTGGGGATCACTCTTAGGATCTTCTAGGAGATACCATAGCATGATCTTACATTATACATATCACTTCACACTGATAGAGGATTGTCACCCAATACGTAGGTGGTAATGATGGTGCTGAGAACCCCATATGACCTAACTTTCTTAGTAGGGGATCGTAGCGACGATACCATGACCCTAAAAAAACCAGACACTGATAGGAGATCATCTATATAACGTTAAATCAACCCAAAAAACATCACCTACTACATAGGGTACCATATATTTATTGATTCCAAAAAACCCTATAGGATTATCCTACTAGATAGGGCATTGTCGCCTATGTAGTTTTGGTCATAGTGATACAAATTACCTGATATAGGGAAACAACAAGCTTGAGGATCTTGTCCCAACCTCACTAGAGGGATTTTGCAACTCCATCCAGTCTCATCCTATCAAGGGGATCATTATATGGTACTGGAGGTGTAATAAAAAAACCCACATAACATAAGGATCATGAGAAACCACTCATCCTTGTCAGTAAGGGCCTCACTGGACCAAGAAACCCACACAACATTTCTTGCACAACACACCTCCTAGGCCCAAACCATGTCCATGATCACATTCTATATGGAAATACATGGATGACAGTCCACTTACTTGACCAAAATATATAATCAGGTATAATGAACTTTTCTCCACAAGAATCTTGAATGAGTCATTGTAGGCCCCGCACCTCGAACCCAGAACAGATCCAATGGATTGTGCCGATGATACTTACACACCTCCTTGGCTAAATAGCATACTCCGAACTCAACAGTGTCATAAATTTTCTAATCTGAGATGTCGTTTATGTGATAAACCATTTCTTCCATGTACATAGTATTAAAATATTTAATTTTTTTTACAAAAACATTCATTCATACTGGGCCATGGAATCGCACGTCGTCTCTATTCCAAGCACCGAAAATATTCATAGAAATATTCCAATAACTGATAAGGCCAAACCCATTTCACTAAATGAGTCACCAGAGTGCTCTAAATCTCGGGTCTATGTCTGAAAATGATCATATTATTGTATCATTTTTTACTAATGTTTGGTACACATAGTGTTATTCTCTAGAACTCATCAATAATCTCATCTACAACCTTGATTTTATATAGACATTTTCTAAAAATAACTATATCATCCACTACTGTGTCACAATATCATCTGATTGTATCCTCATTGAACTAAATCTATGTGAGATGTGGTTAACATATTTTAGGGAAATAATACAATATCGATACATCCCTTTGATACTAAGCTATTATAATGACATATTCAATTCAAAACATGTCTAATGGATAGAAAAATAGTTCTCGATGTGGGTGAAAAAGAAACCAAATACTCTCCGGTGAAGGTTGATATTTCCACATGACTGGTTATCATGAACTTCTATTTATAGTTTACATTGTGATGTTTGTGACCTTCCTCTATTATAGTTTCCAAACAAACTCTCCCTATTTTAGCTATTTTCAGACTACTCTCCCCCTTCATGATAGTGAATTAGTTTCCCTTGTTGTCCTCATGTATCAATCTATCAAATTATGATCTATATAGTCATGTCATCATCTCTCTTATCTTCGACATTAAATCCCAAATCTCCTTCATTTAATCCTCCAGATGTTGAGGTCATATAGTGAGATCTGATACTATTGTTTCATGAAATTGATATCCTTTAATCATGTCTAGAACTTTTTTCTCCAAATGCACCACTCTCATTTCTATACGCGGGGACATCCAACTACCACGGTACATATTGCCTTGTGTTCTAGATATTCAATGACAATACTCTCTCTCAATCAAGATGTGATTCCCCTATCCCACAACATTCAAAAAACAAGTATTCATTGTGTCTATTGTATCTATATCAACCGTGTCTCTTGCTTCAAATTCATGTATCTCTCTCTCTACAATTCTCCCAATAAATGAACCAATGGATTGGAATAAAACGAGATAGAGATAGAGAGAAAAGTGAAATTCTATTCATTTTTTATAGAAACTACATAGAGTAATTATATTTAAGGACATAATTAGAATAATACAAAAATGAAGAAGAAGGTGAATATGATAGAATTTATTGGAAGGCACTGCTCCTGAGCCTGATGGCCTAACCCACCCATCCAGCACCTACAACCTATTTTCAAAAAAAATTATATCCCTGTTATACACTTCTTACAGTAATTTCATTTCTACCCTTGACAGTTAAGATTACCCACCCCCTCATTACTCTAGCCATATTTCTATCTTGGTCAATTTCCCAAAAAATTAATAATACTCTATCCCCCTACACCATAGACCGACCCCCTTATTAAAAATGAAATATCTTCATCCCACCATCTATAACCATCTAGAAATCCCCCTATGAATGGAATTACTACCATTTTCTTCCCCTTATAGAATACACTGACCAATCCCTTACTTGGGATCAAACTCTATCACATGCAAACCCTCAAAAAATAGTATTTACCTCAATACTGAATGTATAAAATTGGTTATAAGGAATGAGTTTATCCCCCCACATGAAATAATAAATCTGTTTTTTTACTTCCTTCACCTTCTCCCACAACAATGAAATTCAATTTCTCTTATTCACACCCATAACCCCTATAGAGAATTGAACATACTTATTTAGTTTTCCTGTCGCCTTATTAAGCTCCTACAACTTCCGTTGGAAGTTTGTCTTTATTTCAAGGGTGGTTGCGTGAAGATTTACTAGTCTCTAGACTCCCTTATTCAACTCATAGATGAAAGTACTAAAAAATCAATTCTACTTTCCATCTATGTGTTCATTGAAGTTATTCATTCCAAAAATTATTCTATAGAACAACTCTATCCATAATCGAATCAGTTTCCCTTTTTAATCAATAAATGATAGATCCAAATTAAGTGAAATTTGGTGGACAAGGAGTAAAGAGAGATTGATCAATTAATAATCATAGTTTCTTACTAGTTCACCATAATCTATGTATAATACATTCAGTTGTCTCTCCTGACTGTCGCTTTAGTCTATCCCAACTATATCCCAAATGTTTGAATTGTCATTTAGGACCATTATACTTGTATTTATATCCAAAATTATTTACATACAATTCAAACTTCTTCTATTAAATATAGAATAAAACAAAATATATACTAAAAATACATCCCCCCTTATAATTCCCCTATTACAAGTATGAAATAGTGGTGGATGATCACATCCTCCTAAACCACTATCAGTAGAGTCCTTTGTATATCTATACTAGAATAACATGACAACACGATCTTGTTGTCATTTTTGTTAATATATTCAGGCACACATAAATATCCATCTCCAGGTGCCTACAAATTTTATTTTCCCTTATTAGGAAACATAATCTCCAAGATTAATAAGAACATGTTTTTGATATCTATTGGCATGAACAGTGTATTTCATAGTCATTTTCTCAATATTTTTTCTGTTTTTTTTCAGGAAACGGATCAATGACTTTTGAACCACTATTTTAATCCACATTATCCTTTCCTTGTAAGGGAATTAAATGATCCAAATTAATACCGGGGATCTAGACAATCCAGTAAACAATATATAAAAAATCATATAATTATGTTTGACCCTATACTATTAAACGTCATATGTGGTATAAACTCATATTAATTCCTTAGATTCCTCTTGATGATAATTTTTTGGAGAAATGATATCATGACATCACATTAACTACATTGGATTGAACATTTTTTAGGGTAAAATGTAATGGAAATAAACAACATTTTCCTAATCTTGTTGTGAAATATTTTACAAAATTAATTGGAAAATTTAGTATCCTGATTTGATACTTTTATTTTAAGAATCTCTTAATGATTAATTTTTTTTGATTGAATAAGTTTGTAGTGTTAAATTTAACTATCACGTGATATAAAAAATATATCATTTTTGATTCTATATCAACATAAAAAAAGATAGAATATCCTCCATTATTTATCACATATAGATTCAGAGTAATGTTAATAGAAATATCTTCACGTTGGGGTTAGTCAGGTTGTTAGATTTAATAAAAACAGCAACAATAACCTTTCCCACATAGTTTTTAAATTCCAAAACACCACCATTAATTCACTAGTATATGTATCCTTCAACAAAAGAAAACAAATATAGAAATTACTAGTGTAGTTTTTCTCAAAAAAAATTAAAATCCATTATGTAAATTAAACCTTTTACAATTATTTTTGAATTTAATTATAAAATATTTTGGATAATGATAGTGTTTCACACCATTTTAATTGAAAGGAATAAACTTTTTCATCAACACATTAAATGGTTCTGTCAATGTTCTGAATAACTTCATGAATTTATTCTAAAAACTAGTAATCTTTAGAATGTTTCTTACCTACCCAATGATGTTTGGGGTAAACCTTTTTTGGATGACTTTTATTATCTTATTTTCCACTTCAACCCCATTTACACCCATAAAAAACCATGAATAGTGATTTTATCCAACTAAATTTCACATTCTTCATGTTTACAAAAAGATTTTACACACTTAATTCACTAGTAATTTTCATGGTGACATTATTGATGGCTCTAAAATACACATATATTTTCCATGTATTTACCTTTGGAACTATAGTAGCACCTGTACTATAGAGGGGTTGAAGCACTCTTTGATATATACTATTTCTGATAACTTTATTCGTTGCCTTTGAATTTCATTCATCTCTTTATAGTTGGTGTGATATGAAATGAACTTCTATAGGTATTATCCATGTATTAAATCAATTTGATGCTAAATAATGGGTAACAAGGATGATACAAGACTCAAGGAGTAACCTGAACTTAATGATGTAGGATACATGGTGAACAATAATGTTTAACATTTTTTAGATGCAAACAATTAACCAATTTTATAAGATTACCTCAATTTAAAAAATAAAAAATTATTAAGAATAACATCCCTCTCTAAATAGAAAATAATAAATTCCATATTACAAATCATTTAAAAGCATCATAATCCATTTTTAACATGTCATTAAATTATTTTTAATTGATTTTCTAAAGAATGAAACATTAATGCCCTTATCCAAGACAAAGTTTTTTTTGCATTACAGTGATTTAAAATGGCTTAATATTTAATTATAATATGTGTCATTTTCGATTTTAAGATTCTCCTCGGGCCCATATGTTTTAAATGTAAATTTCCTTTTCTAGTCATAATCCCAGAGAATCATTTTTTGGTGCATCATCCACACCTTTTGGAGAAATATTTGTCCACAAATCCAAATTTTTATTTCCCTCTATGTCATGTGGAATGTAATTAGAAAGATAATTCACACTGAAGTAAATTATTACACTATATTCTCCTTGATGATTCATTTCATAATAATTTTTAATAATCTTCTCAACAACCCTAAATCTTCCACCAACTCTATAAATGATCTCCAAATTCTATTTTCATGAAAAGTGTTCTTATGAAGGTAGATCCAAACATGATCACCTGGACTAAACTAAATAAAAAACTTTATTCTAGATTTTTAAACAATATTTTTCTCCTCAATTTTCTTTGCTAACTTATTATGCAAGCTCAAACATGCCAGCAAGGAATAGAAACTATTGTAACCCCACTATTTGATCTATCTCATTGTTTAACCAACTAAAGAATTAGAAAATGATTTGTTATTTTGTTTCCATCAAATAATAATTCAGTATCATGATTTAAAAATTCTTATTATAGTCCCCCACCCACATAACCCCTTGTCAATTTTTTTTGTAAATTTATTTATATTGCCTACTATTTTTAATAAGCATGAACAGTTTTTTTCATGATTCTCTTCACATTCCTCCAAATTGTTGATCATGTATTCTTCCTTATATTTTCGTTGTGAATTTACATTATTCCCTAAAAAATATCATGATTTGTGAATTCAAGTGTTAGGAGTTTTACCATAGTATTTATAAATATTTATTACACTATAAAACCTTCCCTACTCATGTTCACACTCCAATAATTATTCTGGTGTTCTGGTACGAAAAAAATGTAAAGGTATAATTTTCACCTCAATAAAATATTATATTTTATTCCACTTAACTCCTCATGACCCATCAAAATCAAAGGATCCAGTTTGATTAACTTCCCTCTCATGCCTTCTTAAAGTTGTATGATATTGTTGTTGCTGGTTTATAGACAAATTCATCATTACTTGCATCACATAACACCATTTTCTCACAATATTCATTATTTTTTTGGTCAAATACCATAAAATAATCTTATTTAGGATTCATAAATTTCATAATATTAGGGATAGTGATTTATTCTGTCATTATCACTAATCCATCATGAACAAATTTTCCAATCCACACAACAACATACTTGGGTTGAATAGTAAATTAGGTGTGATTTTTGTACTTTGAACATCAATTTATCATGCGGATGAAAAAAAATGTATATAAAAAAGCAAATGAAGATAAATTTTTCTCCCATACATATAGGGATATAAACTCATAGAATTATGTTTAATTTAATCATGAATCATCAAAAGTACAATAAGGGTGAGTTTTTATAGTCAATGGATGGTATAATGGTAAGTGGTTTAATCCCATAAAGTCATAACCTATAATCCCACTAGTCAAAGATTATAAAACAGTAATGACTTTTTAGAAAATTAATACATTTTTTAATTCATTTATTTTAAATTTAAGGAGTTCTAGAACATGATTTCAATACACTGGTCTTGTCTTTGTTATCTTATCACATTGAAATTGACTTCGTTGTCTCCTTACTTGTCTTTGGATGCTATCCATGTTGAATAATATTCCAATTTCATGAAATCACATATCTTGGAAATAATTAATATCATTTGAGTTTGAATAATAATTTTTATAGTCTTATCTTACTCCATGAAAGAAACATGGTATTTTCATTTAATGTGCCTTGATAAACAACCATTCTATCTTGTAGCCACTTCAATCTATCTTGTGTCACTGAGCCCTTCAAATTACTATAGTTGATTTATGGGTTATGAATTATCCTAAAAGTACACATATGTGATAATTTATAAATCTATACACATTGATCATACAATCATGTTGACTTAAAAAAATGGTGTCTTTTCATAGAAAAAATGTCGCACAACTATCAGTTTCCCTTTACAAAGACTTGTGATGATCATGATAATATTTTTGGAAAACAAATTATTGATATGTCGTCTCCCTTGTAATTTATGTTTCCATATATCCCTATATATTGTTTCATTGGAATCCAATTTATTTTTATTCAATGGAAGAGTTTCCCTGATGATTTATTAATCAAACAAATTTTTTGATTTAATGTTTGTCCAATGTTTTTGTATCTATTCGGTAAAAAAGGTAGCTAATTAACTCAATTGTTTTTTTAATTTTTTTTCACGGTCTTCATGGTTTGTTGAATCATATCATATACTTCAACATTGTGGAAAATCTTAACATAATCAAAACATTATCAATAAAATCATCCTAAAAATCATTCTTTGGTTGTTTCTAGGTTCTTCTCTATATTGTATCAAATTAATATAGTTTTCACCTTTTGTAGTAATATTTTACAAACATTAACCATTTTATATGATGTTTAATATCATTATTTATATCTCTACAGGGGTATGAGTTTACAAATTTCTCTCTCATTACCAATTTCCATTTCCTCATGCATGGTTGTGGAATTTAATATACAGATAAGATTCTTAGCAGTATAAAAACACTTGTTAAAAGAATAAAAAGTGATTAAAATAATCCCAACCTAGATATCTATGCATGAATAAAGGAAAAACCACATGATTGAAATGATGAAAACCATAAGTGTCCTTACCCTACACCATAACATATACTTCTTCCTATTCCTCTTCCTCTTCCTCTTCCTCTCCTATGATTGATGACGATCACTATGGAACAAGCATGAGATTCATCCATTTATTGTGTATCCATAAGATCCACCCAAATAACATGTTGTATGATTAAGATACTCAACCCTCCATGAAGTTCATTCACATCTTGGTGAAAAGGAGGTATGAAATGATAGCTTCGGGTTATCAAGAGTCTTTATCGAGCATCGAGCATGCTTATATATGCCCATCGCATGGGAACCATCTCCTCATATAGAGACTCAAGGATAATCTTTGAGTGATTAAACATTTACTCATGAGTTATAATGAATTATTAATGGCTTTGAACAACTCATGCATTTCATGCATGAATATTTCACTCTCCTTATCCATTTCATCTTGTGGATCAACTAATTATGGTAGCTAGTGTGGAAGATTTCAGCTACCCAAGATATCGAAGCCACTGACATTGTATCAACACAATGCCTTAAGACATAGTTATTCATATCGTATGACTACATGGGTGATTAATATATGATATCCTTCAATTTTACCCTATGATTGAAGTAGTAAAATGCATGTAAACATATTTGATTTCGTTATGATCCCACCAAATTGTGGAATATGATTGCATTAGCAGGGCCATATATTATGTATCAATCATAAATAATGGTATGCCTAAACCAAGAGTAACCAAGGTATATCTAACAGAATTTGTTTCATCATGTTGTACCATAAGAAATGTCTATATTGTACTCTTCAATATGGATCAAAACATATCATATGTGTAAAGGCTATTGGACATATCTCTACCAGTCACTCACTTCCATTAAATCCTAACAAACTTTGTTCCATTTCACCTTATATCATATAATATATGAAAACATATGAAATCATGTCTCAAACTAGTTTGAATATATTTCAAAAACCATTTGGAAATATATAATTAACTACACCATGTATAACATCATAGGAAATAACATATGGGTACTCGTTCAAAACAAGTATAGGTTAACTCAAGAACACTTTTCCTGTAATTATTCGAGAAAAACTCATTACTCATTCATTAAACCAGAAAGTGTGGTCCGATGGGATTTTATATCATCATGAAAAAATATGAATCCCCAAATCCATATATGTATGAAAATATATTCCTTTATAAAATAATCAATTCTACTCAATATATGATGGGATCTAGTGTAATTTTCCTTAAAAATCAATATATCTATATAACTATGTCCACCAGCAACATCACATCAAGAGAGAATTCTCATTTTTTCCATTTGTACAAGATATCAAGTGATCGTGACAGAAAAAGTATGTAAATATCATATAACCAACTCATATGTTGTCAATTCATCGAGTATATATTTAACAAGTCGATGAATACACCACATTTCATTCACCTCTACTGATAATCACACCACATTACCATCATCTAAATAGAAACGAACCTCATATGTACTATCAAGGTGAGGCCAAAAACTTTTGAGTATATATCAATCAAGGGCCAAGAAGTTATACTCATTACATGAGAGGACAAATCCAATGTTTTTTGTGCTCTATCTGATAATAGGATCAACAACATCCTGGAACACCCCTTGATTAGCTAAGCTTCAAGGCTTTCTTAAGTTAGATATTAATTTATGAGGGTTATCATGATGGGTATTTTACAAACCTCTCAGTTAATTGGGATCCAAATATGATCTGTGAAACACTATTATTCCAAATACATAGTGTGTGACAGTTAACATAATATACTTTGTGGGGCATTCAGTGCATGAAAACACCTTATATTCCCCATGAGTATATTATTTATCTCATATAAGTATTAATTTCATGAAAAACTTATAATTTTTTCATAACCGATAATATTCCATAGTGAAGATTGGTTAGGGATAACCCAATGTTGTACTTTTCAGTGGTAAATTTTCATCATTCATCCTGAAATATATATCAATATATACATATATTCACCAAATATTAATGAATCATTGTGAACACTTTCATTTATATGACACATGATGTATTCCTAAACCCATTTATTAATACTTAAAAAAATCCAATATATAATCTTTTACATTATATCATAAAGGATAGACTGAAAATTGGCCATATTTATGCTGCTCTTTCTGGGGTTTTGTTAATGTAATACATCAATACGAAAATCTTGGTGCATCTCTATGTGACCATCTGATAAAATCATCCCACTAAACTCATTTAGGAATAAAATTTATGAAGAAATAAGGATTAAATAATGGTGAGATTTTGGATTCACATTCCTAATGTAAATATTCTTGAACATATTCAATCTTTATAACTCCAAAATGTCAAGTTTTACAATTTCAAAATTGATTGTCTTCCCAGAACTCATACTAAACACCATCATTCTCAGAACCATTTCCATGATTATTTTCAATTGAGATATTGTGGTAATTAATGTAACTATTTATATTATTACATACAAACACATCCTAAACACCTTTATCATAATGTGACATTCATATAGTTAATGTAACCAAATGTAACAATTTACATTTCCCTTTATCTTCATAGTCTAAAAAACTATTAAAATATCAGGTAAAATTCACATAGTAATTAAATTGGAATGATCCATTAAAAAATATTGATATTAACTTTTACATGTTTAATAAATGAATATTTATACAATTTTAATTTCCTTCACATTTCCTAAACAATTTTTGGGTATGAAGTGAAATCACCATATCTTTAGAATGATGTAATTTTAAATTTTTTACTTTTGACATATATGACTCAAAACACACTTGTAAGAGACTTATAGATATAATATTTTTCTCATAATATAATGTTAAGATACAAAAACTCTAGTACATGGGTAAAAATATAATTTTATTGTAGTAGAAATAATTTATCAAATAAACAATTATTTCCATATCATAAATGGTATTCAATGTGTTCAGATAATTTTATTCTCAAAAGAACTTCTTTTTCTTAAATATATTTTACTGATTGGTGGCCAGAATATCTTCACTAATAATTTAACAAACCTCCTTGTCAAAATATGATATACAAGATAATGATCCATAAATCATAAATCATTTTTATATATACAATCATCTCATTTTGTACATAAGAACTCTATTAATGAGAAGCATATCATTTCATATAAGATTAATTAGATAAAATATGCACATCCCTTTTTCATAGATCCATTTGAGTCGAATAAATTTTCTTACATTCAAATCATTGATCTATCAACTCTTTATTGTATCACATGAATGAAAATTATATGATCTATTAATTATTCCCTTGATTTTTTACACTAGTATATTTATAATTTTAAATTTATAATTCATTTTATATCACCATAAAAAAATTATCATGATCTCATTATTTTATAACCTTAAAACAAAAAAATAATATTTTGTTTTACTAGTCATAACATTCATATTAATATTCATATTACTATCTATAAGGTCATGTTACTAGTCACTAAAAATTAAGTTTGTATTATCAAACTCTAAAAATCTTACTGAATGCAACAGTGTATGTAAATTTTTCAAAATTTAAATCAAAGAGGTGGAAAAATTATGTTTACTAGCTAAGTTATATCAAAGTAGTGTTTTAACAGACTCATAAATTCACACATTCAATATTAAATTTATTTTCAAAATCATGGGGTGTTACATTAAATGTATAGATAACAAGGGGAAAATATATTGATAATTGAAAAAAATACAAAATAAAGAAATGATAGTTTGAGTACTATGTAAATATAAGCTTTTATACTATTAAACGTTTAGTTTTGTGGAGTCCCACATCAGATGTTTTTATATTTTTTTAACATTATAATTCATTATAAATAGGTTCCAAAGGTATATTGGGTATTTGGTCCACCACTCCTCTATTTGAACATGGAATTAGGTAAGGTTTAACAAAAAACCCTACAACATAATTAATCTCTCATTCTTGGTTTTTTTTCCTCACATGGATTTCCATGTTGGGAGGAAGTATCCTCATGACCATGGAATCCATAAAGGTAGGCTACCCATACCTTCCCCCTCCCCCATTTTCACCTCATGTGATGACCCTCTGCATCATTAAGAGCAGTTTTGTAGACTTCAATTCCCCCCCTAACGTTTCCAACTCCCAATAGTGAATAATCTATTCATGACATCTTGTTCCCCTATGCAGTCGCCCCTTTCACCCCAATGCTCTAACACCACCCTCCTTCCCCTGCATAGTCGCCTCCACTGTGTTGATCTTCTTCACCATCGAACCACCTCACTTGATCATTACATGTCATATAACCCATAATCACAACCTTTTACATCATGATAAGAGGTTCACCTAAAAACTAGGTAGATATAACGTTTCTTGGAAACATCTCCCACCACCCCCACTCACGACACATCCCTATTATAACCCCCTTTCACACCTCAGTACCTTCACAATGGCTTCCATCCCCTTCATCCCAGGATCCTTTGTGAGACTACAATATTCCCTCTACCTGACATGACATATCAAATATTACCCTTCCTCGACCACTATGTGGGTATCTTCACCTCCTGTGTGACACCCCTTCCTAATCTTGGCATGCACAACCCGACATTATCCATTCCTAATATGCTTCTTCAAATCGACTCCATGATATCATAAATAATGTTGACAAATTAATTATAAATTTCTATTAGGTTCTCTATTTCTACCTTCTGAATATCTTTTGTGTCAATATTATTTTTGGGTCCACAAAAATATGATGTCATTTGACCTCATCATTTTAGGGTCCACTAGTCAGACATCGTTTAACCTCAGTAATTTGGGTCCACAATGTTGGGGGGAATTTCACTGGTCTGTTGGTTGGTTGTTGTTTCAATTAGCATCTTGAATCATGGGTAATCCCCTAAAAGGTAGCATGATAGTTCTATGATGATTATACTTTCATGAGAAGCCATGGGTGGGAACTCAACAGGTGTAACAAAACCAGTGGAAAATTCATCCAATGATTCTCTTATTTTTATTCATTTTAATGTATTCATGTTGGGCATTTATATCATGGGGGAGTGTAACAGATTCATATTTTTTTTCTTATGTATCAAATCTGGGTACACCTTGATTGATGGGGAGTGTTAAAGGGTAATTTTTGTGGATTCCCACATAAGAAGTATTTTTTAACATTATTATTAATTATAAATAGACACCAAGGCCTCCCTTAGAGAGACATATTTGGTATGGAATTCACCACTCCTCTATTTCATCAGATGCAAATTAATGTGAGATGCATGGGGTAGACCGATCTCTATATAATTAGAACGAGATAGAGGAAATGGAACTTAATTGACCTACAAAATATGACGATCATAATTATTTCAGGATTGTGAGAGTTTTAGGGAGGGAAATAAGAATTAACAACTATGTATTCCATTTTTTCTATACTGAGTTAGATTTGTAAAATAGGGAGAAAAAATAATAGAGTTACACTGTGGAATGAACCAGGGAGATCCATCCTTTTTCATAACACATTGAATCTATTTAATCAAGATATGAATTTATTCACATGATTAATTGTGAAATTTCTCACAAAATGATGGAGCATTCATTTCTTCATTATTTTAACTTCTTCAGTCCCAATTCATTAAGTCAACTTCCATCCTCCATTGAGAGCTTTGTATTAATGGAAGGAAAATGCTTTTGTGGTATGGTTATATAGATTCACATTGGGATATAATGGATGTTATTTGATGTTCTTAAATTCATAAATTATATAAATGGTTTGAGATACCCTTTCATTGAATTATTTTCTTCTTCATCTTAATTTAATTTAAAAAATACACATTTTGAGTGATATTACGATCAAATTCCATTGTGTGATCATGATAGTGATTCTCTATGTGCATTGGTTATTAGAATTGGAATTGTGTATGGATTAAATTAGGGAATGATGTTAGAGACTTATCACATTGATTAGATACTTCTTGAACAATTAAATTAAAAATTCATAGTAAAATAATTACATCTATTCTGTCTCTAACAACAACCTAGGATAAAATTATCATCATTAATTGTTTTAATTCTAGTCAATGTGTGTTGTTGGATTGTTATTTAAATTAACTCATTTTTTTATCAAATACAATCAATAAAAAGTTATCCACTACATATTCAAAACCTACAACACCATTGAGTGATTAATTGTTACTTCTTCATTCCTTGTGGATCCAAACCCTATGTGTACTATAAATATTGATTCTACAAGTTGGTTGTATCTAGGAGAGAGACCACTTACACACTATGACAAGATCCAACTAGTTTTCCTTCCATATAAATAAATAAATCGTTCCACAACATGAGTTGACTCACTAATCTAATTCCCCTTACCCATACTCCTTCTGTATGTGTGTAATATTGGGTGTCTAGGAAAAATAGTTGAACAAAAATATGGTCCACCTACCTAATCCAAAACATTTAACTTTCTTCAAAATCAACATTATCCCCAATGTAAATAAATAGGAAATGTAAAAAAAATATTTTAATTCCACCTGGTACACTTATATACATTCTTCTCCTTCCACATGATAATCCATAATCCCTAAGCCTCATGATAATAACCTTAGTACCCAAGAGTTCTGCTACTTCTACCATGTATGATGGATCACTCAGAAATGGATGAAAGAATTTATGATTCACGAAAAGAATTATTGAGTTGGGAATTATGGAATTCTGTGTGAATTCATGAAGACTTAGGAAATGAAGGTTTGTAATTTTTATTTCCAAAAAAACAAAAATATTAAATGGACTATAATATTAAGCCACACATAAAAGATTAAACATTTTGTACTTTGTGGTCTGGACATTGGGCTAGATCTTAACAAACCCAGGTCTCCCAACATAAAAAGTAACTTCTTTTTTTTGGAATAAAAAATCATGAATTTTTACGATTTATGAAGATTATGTTTGAGATAGGATGACTTGGAATCCCACTCCACAAGTTACACTTCTATAGAGTCAACCAGTGTCTTCCCACTAATAAAACAAAGGATCTTTGGTGGTTTCTGGACACAAACTCCATGAAAGGGAGTCAATCGGAATGAAAAATGGGCAGTAGTGTTATATACTTATTCATCCTAAGAAATCCAGTGTTCCCAAGATATAATATTCTCAAAAGAAAAACACCTCATATTGTTTCAAAATATTTGTTGAAAATTTTGGTTTGTCCATCAGTCTTGAAGATGGTCTAAAGAACTTATTTTCAAAGTGGTTCCTTCTAACAAAAAATTTTCCTTCAAGAAATTATTGACAAATATAGGATACTTATCACTATGAATATATTTGTTAAATCCATGAAATCAAAATATTTTCTTAACAAAACACCTCACCCACTACCTTATATGTATAAAGACGCAATTATAGTTTGGAATGGACATTCATGGATAGTGTATCCATAATTCATAATAAGACCTCACTTCCCTCATAAGTTATTAAACTAGAAATTAAATTCTTAGTAATTTCAACCCAAACCAATTCTAGAATGGGAAAATGATGAAACAATCTCATTTGTGATATAGTCTAAAACTTTTTTTTATTATCATGTATTACATACTCTATCAAATTATAAAATTCTCTATGTCTTTCCCCCCAGTAATGTCATTAAATACAATTTTTGTATGTCTTGAGGAAACTAACATGACCTAACAGTAGTGGAATGGTAATAATAAAGTAACATTGGAATGAGGCTAGAGATTTGGGAAAAAACTAGTCTTCCTCAATAAAACAATAACGCCTCACAGATATTATACCCAGGTCTTGAGTTAGGGTTTTGGTCGATAGTGGAAATTATACTCGATTGCTCTGGAACATTTTTTAGTTCATTCCAAATGGTTTCCACAACCAATTAGATTGTTCTGAAATAGTTTTACCAAGAAGCATGTCATTTTAATGTCCCTCCACCTCCAAGTCTGTAATGTCCCGAGTCTGGAGCCCCTCCACTGCTGCCCCGCACCCGGTTCGCCACATGACCTCAAGCGTGTTTCCACGAATTCCAGAGGCTACCAACTAGCAGCGAGGGCCTTGGTGAGTCGGTGGGGAAACTATTCCCTCATTCGGTAAGGTATACATGGTAAGAAAACAGTAATAAATAGAGGAATCAGTAAACAACATGCATAATAGAAGAAACCAAACAGTGAAAGCAATATAGATATATAACTATGATGACCATCATATAGCAGGTACAAGTATCTAAGTAAAATAGTAAACACAACAACATGCTCAAATACAACTGAAACAAAGTGAAAAAGGAAACAAAGTAATCTCCTCAGCATCGCGATCCATGGCTCGGTCCCATGCTCCCCAGCTCTGGGTGCAATCAAGATCCTGAAGTAGAAGGGTGCTTGCCCTTGTCTATACCTATAGTAACATAGTCTGCTTGGGCCCAAAAGCATGGCCCAAACAGGGTGTGAGATACAATCCTAGTAGTAAATCTCCTAAAGATTTCTGCCTAACAGTCAATGAATAGATGGAAGTAATAAAACAAGAAGCAGTAAACAGAAAAGCACAAGCAGCTACAATCCACAGTTCTAGAAAACGAAGTACACAAGTAAACACCCAGCAACAAAAGAATAAACAGGTAACCCTCTAGGTAGCTCTCATGGTCTAACCCCTATGGTTCAACCAATCAGTAGTAGCAACCCTCTAGGAAGCACGCACAGTCTCACCCCTCTGGTTCAACTATGTAATAAAGTAGACACTCTGGGGAAGAAATCACCGTCAATTCCCCCTATAGTCTCGTATCGTGCTAAAGGCTCTCTGGGAAAGCACTCAATGTCAATTTCCACTGTGGCCCGCATCGTGGATCTACAGACTCTATGGGGAAGCAATCAATGTCAATTCCCCCTATAGTCTCGTGTCGTAATTAAAAGACACTCTGGAGAAGCCCTTCCTTCAATTCTCCCTTTGGTCTACTACTCAAGGTTCTCACAGTCCTGAGTATAACTAAACATGCTCAGCGTGTGTATATCGTCCAAGTAACCTCACGAACTAATTGGCTATCATTCTACGGCGCAACAACAATAATAAAACAACATTTCCACTATGATACAACTAGGCATGGAAACTGGAAAAACACCCAACAAGAAAAACAAGCCTGGAAAAGAAAACTGAGCACAAAATAAATTACTCTACTCACAATAAATGACCTCTATTAAAGAAAACAAGCAAAGTAGGAAAATAGCAGGGGAAAAATAGGAAACACGCAATACACCGTTCAAGGGTATTCGTGGAATTTTCACAAAATATTCTTCAACTTCCTACGGAAAGGCAGAAACCACATACCTCGATCCTAGGTGATCGATATAAGTGAACCACGACGATAGATTCCCCTTGGAACAACGTAGATGTGAGAAAAAGAACAAAACGTTCATCCCACAATAACATGGAAACAAAGAAGAATCAAGAAAAAAAGGCTAAAGCAGATGGAAGAACTCACCGCTGTGATTCCAACGCAATCGACCGTGCTCAAATCGGAGAACAGAAGGCGAGGCGGGAGCCCGTTGAAGATCTAGTCGTACGGTCGCTCTCGGACGGACGCAAACTGATGAATAAGACGAATCCAGGGGTTAGACGTGACCCCGGTCCGTTTAATGAAAAAAAAGTACACAGCGTGTACTTCTTGAGTACACGACGTGTACTTCAATTTTTCGTACTTCGAAATAACCGGCCTCCACCTCAGCCTTACACACTGTGTGTGTGGCCCGGACACGGCCAGCACACGGCTTCGAGTCGGGAAAGAGTACATGGCGTGTACTCAGAAAGTACATGGCGTGTACTGCTGAAATCACCAGAAAATTCATTTTTCTCAAAAACTCCAGAAAAAAGAAAAATGTACCTGAAAAGAAGATACAGGTTCTTACAAACTTCCCCCTTAATGAAATTCATCCCCGAATTTCCCTAACGAGTCGGAGAAGAAGAAACCCCGAACAGCTTCGGCCATTGCGATCGTACATCGGCCTCCCTCTCCTAGGACTCGTCCTGTACTTGCCCGGGCTGCCATAGCACTCGTACCAGAGGAATAGACCACCCGTGGAGAACCTTCGTACTACGATCGACAATCCAGATAGGATTCTCCTCAAACGACACATCTTCTTCAAGCTCAACTTCTTCATGCTGAAAGACATGAGATGGGTTTGAAAAGTAGCATCGGAGTTGAGAGACGTGGAAGACGTCGTGCATGACCCGATACCTCTGAGGTAGCTGCAACCGATAGGCGACCGGCCCCACTCTCTCCAAGACCTCAAATGGCCCGACGTACCGCGGTGAAAGCTTACCCTGTCTCTGAATCCTCTTGTGTCCCAACCTCGGTGTGACATGCCGGAAAACCTGATCACCGACCTTGAACTCTAGAGGTCGTCTCCACTGATCAGCATAAGACTTATGTTGAGACTGTGCCATAGTCATCCTCTTCGGAATCATCTCTATTTGTTCCAAGGTCTCCTGAACAAGACGAGGCCCTAGCAAAGCTGCCTCTCCTTCCTCCTGCCAACATAAGGGTGATCAGCATGGCCTACCGTACAAAGCCTCATATGGTTCCATCTGAATGGTCACCTGGAAACTATTTTTGTAGGTGAACTCCACCAGAGGAATATGATTCTCCCAAGAACCGCCAAAGTCTAGGATGAAAGTTCGGAGAATATCCTCAAGCACCTGGATCGTGCACTTGTTCTGGACATCAGTCTGGGGATGATAAGTTGTACTCACAAGTACCT
This sequence comes from Viscum album, assembly GCA_963277665.1. Taxonomy (NCBI): domain Eukaryota; kingdom Viridiplantae; phylum Streptophyta; class Magnoliopsida; order Santalales; family Viscaceae; genus Viscum; species Viscum album. The sequence continues at coordinate 1,805,402,261 of OY728141.1, forward strand.
GTGTACCCAAGGCCTTCTGATGTCCCTGCCAGAACCGAGAGGTAAAGCACGCATCTCTGTGTGAAAAAATAAAGCACGGAACTCCATGGAGACGAACGATCTCCCTGATGTAAAGGTGTCCCAGATCATCGACACTGAAGGTCTCCTTGATCGGCAAGATGTGAGCATCCTTCGTAATCCTATTGACGACAACCCAAACAGCATCGTTTACCCGAGGTGACCTCGGTAACCCAGTCATGAAGTCCATCGCAAAATCGTTCCACTTCCACTCTGGAATAGTTAACTACTGTAAAATCCCCACTGTTCGTTAATGCTTTGCTTTCACCTGCTAACAAGTAGAACATCTCATGACGAAACCAGCTACATCCTTCTTCATGCCTGGCCACCAGTATTAGTGATGAAGGTCCTGATACATCTTGGTGATGCCAGGATGAACTGCCCAAACTAAGGAATGGAAATCCCACATCAGCTCCTCGCGTATGTCTGCTGGCACCCATACACATCCCTGGAAACACAAGATCTCATCCTCACCCACTTTCCATCCAGGAATAGGGTCCTCTCCTGACACACTCTCCCGCAGGACTAATCCTTATGAGTATGATAGCTGCCTCATCCATACCCGATCAAGTAGCGTGGAGGTAACAGCTACAAAAGATAGGAAAGTCTATCCCCGTCTGTCATGCACCTCCAGATGCATCTCAGAGAACAGAGCCATCAGCTACCACTCACTACTGGCCTACTGAACTGCCTGAACCTGAGTTCTTCTGCTCAACGCATCTACCACGACGTTGCCATTTCCCGGCGTATAGGAAAGCTCGAAATCAAAAGACTGAAGACACTCAACCCACCTGCGCTACCTCAGATTCAGATCACGCTGAGTGAAGATATACTTGAGACTCTTGTGGTCAGTGAAGACCACAAAGTGCTCTCCCAGAAGATAGTTCCTCCAACTGTGCAATGCATGAACAACAACTGCTAACTCCAAATTGTGCATAGGGTAGTTCCTCTCATGTGGCCTCAACTGCCAAGACCCGTACGCAACGAATCCATCTCCCTGCATAAGCACAGCTCCCAGCCCGATACCTGAAGCATCACAGTAAAAAGTGTAGCTCTTTCCTAGATCTGGAAAGACTAGTATTGGTTCTGACGTCAACCTCTTTTAGCTCCTGAAAGGCTAACACACAAGAATCTGACCATGAGAACTTTGCCCCCTTCTTGGTCAGTCCTATCAAAGGTGATTCTAGATGAGAAAAGTCATGAATGAAGCATTTGTAGTATCCATCCAGCCCTAGGAAACTCTATACCTCAAAGACTTTCTTCAGCTGCTCCTAGGAAACTGCATCTCTTACTTTTTCTAGGTCCACTGATACTCCTGCCTCTGAGATGACGTGGCCCAAGAAGTGAATCTGATCCATCCTGAAGTGGCACATTGATAGTTTAGCATAAATTCGATTCTCTCTCAGTGTACTCAGAATGATCTCAAGATGTGTGGCATGGTCGTGTTGAGTGTGATAGTACACCAAGATATCATCCACAAAGACCACGATGAAGGATTCCATGTAAGGATGGAACACTCGGTTCATCAGTTCCATGAAAACTGCAGGGGCGTTCGTGAGACCAAACGGCATGACTGTATACTCGTATAGACCATACCTGCTCCTGAAGGCTATCAGAGGTATATCAAATGGTCTAACGCGAAACTGACGAAAACCGAACCTCAAGTAGATCATCAATAACACCCAGACTCATCGAAGCTGGTCGAAAAGGTCATCAATCTGCAGTAAGGGATATCAGTTCTTGACCTTCAACGGGTTCAGCTTCCGATAATCCACACAAAGCCGTAGGGTACCGTCTGCCTTCTTCGCAAATAGAACAGGAGAACCCCAAGAAAAGTACTGGGTCGAATGAAACCCTTAGCCTGTAGCTCCTCCAACTGCTTATTGAGCTCCTGCAACTCAGGAGTGGCCATCCTATAGGGATGAATGGACATTGGTGCCGCTCGTGGCATGATCTAAATAGAGAAGTCTACCTAACGCTCCAGAGGAAAACCTGAAAAGTATTTTGGAAATACGTCCCTGAAGCGATCCACCACTGGAGGAAAGTCCAACTATGGAGTCCCCTTATCATCTAGATAAATACTATCAATCTGGGTTGTCACCCCTCCTATAACAAGATGCTCAACTCCTGCCCGACTCGCCTGAACGTCCCATCTGCCTCTATGAAGAAAAGATTCATCCCCTGGTGAAACGAAACTCACTCTGCGGCGATAATAGTCGACGACTGCCGGAAAGGGAATCAACCAATCCATGCCAAGGATGACATCATAGCCTGTCGTCTCTAGGATATAGAGATCCCATAATAAGTGATACCCTATAACCTCGAGAGGGAACTCTCTACACTGGCGTACACTAGATGTCATCGTCCCCAAAGGTGTGTCTAATGTCAATGAGTCGGCAGAAGAAAAGACGTAGAGTCCAAGTCTCTCCTCAACAGCAACATAGATAAAGTTATGCGTAGAACTAGTATCGAAAAGGGCTGAATATAAAACTGAGGCTACTAAAATCATACCTCGAACGGTAGAAGGGTCGGGATCCTGCTCTTGATAAGTCTGCTCCACGACAAAAGACTGGCCTGTACCGTGGCCTTATGCCCCTAGCTGACCACTCTGAGCTGAACCGCCCTGCTGGTGCTGAGGAACTGGTGGCTAACCGCCACAGCCTCGACCTCCACCTCGGCCCGAATAGCCGGAAGAACTCCAGTTCCCCGACTGGAGAGAAACTAGTGGTGCTGCTCCTGAACGAGGAGTCATGGAAGAACCCCAGTCACCTGCTGCTAGTGAGAAAACCTGGAAGAAACGCTGAAGGTCACCCATCTTGCCTCAAGATCGGCACTCCACAGGGTCCCTCTAGCACATCGGCCTCATTGCCATGTCCGACCACACTGATAGCATGTCACATGGTTTCATGATGATGCGTCTCGCTTCCTCAAATCACTGCGCATAGGCTCCCTACGGGGTTTCTTGCTGTCATCTGAAGGATGGCTAACTATGGAAGCAGAACCGCCCTGGATTGAAGCTCCAGAGTCTCTCATATTGCGCTCTTCAATAAATTCCTGATTGACGATGGAAGTAATGGATGTCAGCTGGATGATGTTCACCTACGAGCAGATCTCCCACTTGAGTCCATCCTCAAACTTTCTCGCCAAGAACACCCCACTCCCATCCCGAAGGGGTGTAAAACACTGCAGATCAGTGAAACGAGAGGAATACTCCATGAAAGATAGAGTACCCTACTCTATGCTCATAAACTCCCAGGCTCGATCGGCCCTCAGGGTCTCCGGGTAGAAGTAGTCGTAGAACACGTGATAGAACTCCTCCCAAGTCATAGCCTGCTGTTAACCCGCTTGTGAGATCACGTCCCACCACCTCTTGGCGGAGTCTCGGAGCATGTAGGTGGCGATCTTGACCCGCCTCCCTGGAGGCATCTCCAGATGCTCGAAGATAGTCAACATGGCTTCCCACCAAGACTCTGCAACCTGAGGTCCTCCCTCCCCTGAGAATGTGGGAGGATGCTACTACTGAAAGACCCGTGTCATGTCTTCCATAGACGAGGCAGGAGGCGGTGCTCCCTAGAAGGCCTGCATCATCCTCATGAAACATTCTCTAAACTGTGCATCAGTGCCCACAACTGGTACAACAACCGGTGCAAAGTTGGATCGGTTGGGGGATCGACAGGATGTCCTTGATCAGCCATATCTGGCGTCTGATCACTGCCCAACGATAAACGTACGACTGGAGGACATCTCATAGGCATGGCTCTCAAAGATCAAAAGCACACCTTAGATTAGGAAAACAAGGACAGAGAACACAAGGGTAGAAAACGGGAACAGGGAAAGAAAACACACAAGTTTGCAAAACACGACTACACGGCGTGTACAAAACTACATGGCGTGTCTTCTAAAGCTACAGACATGGTCGTGTACTCCTGCCCTACAAGTCGTGTACACTTCAAACTACACGACATGTTGACCCCCACAGACGGTGTGTACTTGAAACTATTCCCCTACCCGAGTCTCCTTACATGGCTAACCCACACGGTCCGACTCAACCCGAGACTACACGGCATGTTCGAAACAAACACGGCGTGCACTAGAAAAGGCTTTAGCGGATCATTTTGTTGATTACACGACCGTCTACACGGCTGGACCTTACATGGCGTGTTCTGAACATACACGGCGTGCATAGGCGAAGGCGACACCGTACCGTGTTGTTCGTGACACGGCCGGGTACCTGGGCAAGACTACACGGCGTGTTCCGAACAAACACGGCGTGTGGAAAGGAAGGTAACGCCGGCCCGTGTTGTTCGTGACACGGCTGGGTACCTGGACAAGACTACACGGTGTGTTCCCTATGGACAAGGAATGTTCTACCCGAGCTTCCCCGGCCTGTGTTGTTAGTGACACGGCCGGGTACACGGCTCCGAACTCACACAGCGTGTACCAATCATACACGGCATGCTCCCGATGATACTCAGACGACACCGTGTTCTGCTCACACGGTCAGTGACATGGCCTGAAAACTACACGGCGTGTATCCAAAAAGCACACACCGTGTATTCTGGGTTTTTCTGGGCAGTAGCTCAGAAACTACGTAGAATTCTAGAAACACTAAAAACAAGGGAAAAGATGACAAATTCTTATCCAGGAGGGCCCATAACACCTCAAGGACCAAAATTTGGCATTCATTTTATCAAGAAACAAAACAACAGTTTTCTAACACAACAGCATAGAATCTATCAAACATCTATCACAACCGCATGCATAGTCTATACAGAGCCTATCACAACAGCATTCAATCGCTAATGCACCCTAAATGGCATGGCAAGAATGCATGACATGTGATTTTTACAAGTGCCTATATGATGCATGAGATGGAATACCCTCATCTCATCTGGTTGTGACAGAAATAGAACTGAAATATCAAAACAATTACCGCACAAGTAATGTGAATCAATCTAGGTGAAATCAGATCAACTATAAAATCTCAAAACCAGAAAACTGCAATTAACGAGGTTGTATGGCTTTTCCCTGTACACGGGTTAGCTACTCCCGGGCACAGCTTAATACCAAGTACCGAAACCATCCTATCCCTAGCTAAAGTCTCCAAATGGTAAGGCAAGAGAAAAGAACCCCCTCTGATACCACTTTGTAACGTCATGAGTCTGGAGCCCCTCCACTGGTGCCCCACACCCGGTTCTCCACATGACCTCACGTGTGTTTCCTCGAACGCCAGAGGCTGCCGACTAGTTGTGAGGGCCTTGGTGAGTCGGTGGGGAAACTATGCCCTCATTTGGTAAGGTATACAAGGTAAGAAAACAAAAATAAACATCGGAAGCAGTAAACAACATGCATAACAGCAGAAACCAAACAGCGGGAGCAATATAGATATATAACTATGATGACGATGATGCAACAGGTACAAGTATCTAAGGAAAATATTAAACACAACAACGTGCTGAAATAAAACGGAAACCAAGTGCAAAAGGAAACAAATTAGGCTCCTTAGCATCGCGAGCCACGACTCAGTCCCATGCTCCCCAGCTCCTGGTGCAATCAAGATCCTGAAGTAGAAGAGCGCTTGCCCTTGTCTATACCTACAGCGACATAGTCTGCTTGGGCCCAAAATCATGGCCCAAACAGGGTGTGAGATACAATCCCAGTAGGCAATCACCCAAATGTTTGTGCCTAATTGTCAATGAATATATGGCAGTAATAAAACAAGAAGTAGTAAACAGAAAATCACAAGAAACTACAATCCACAGTTATAGCAAACAAAGTACATAAGTAAACAGCCAGCAACAAAAGAATAAACAGGTAACCCTCTAGGTAGCTCTCACGGTCTAACCCTTATGGTACAACCTATTAGTACTAGTAACCCTCTGGGAAGCTCACACAGTCTCACCCCTCTGGTTCATCTCTGTAATTAAGCAGACTCTCTGGGGAAGCACTCACCACCAATTCCCCCTATAGTCTCGTATCGTGCTAAAGGATCTCTGGGGAAGCACTCAATGTCAGTTCCCCCAATAGTCTCAAGTTGTAATTAAAAGACACTCTAGAGAATCCCTTCCGTCAATTCTCCCTTTGGTCTACTACTCTAGGTTCTCACAGTCCTGAGTATAACTAAACATGCTGAGCGCGTGTATATCGTCCAAGTAAACCTCAAGAACTACTTGGCTATCATTCTACGGCTCAACAGTAATAATAAAACAACAGTTCCACTATCCTACAACACGGCATGGAAACTGGAAAAATGCCCAACAGGAAAAACAAGCATGGAAAAGCAACCGGAGCACAAAATAAATTACTCTACTCACAAGCAATGACCTCTACTAAAGAAAACAAGCAAAGCAGGAAAACAGCAGGGGAAAAATAGGAAACACGCAATACCTAGTTCAAGGGTATTGGTGGAATTTTCACATAATATTCATCAACATCCAACAGAAAGGCACAAACCACCTACCTCGATCCTAGGTGATCGATATAAGTGAACCACGATGACAGATTCCCCTTGGAACGACGTAGATCTAAGAAAATGCACAAAATGTTAATCCCACGATAACTTGGAAACGAGGAAGAATCAAGAAACAAGGATAGAGCAGAAGGAAGAACTCACCACTGCGATTCCAACACAATCGGCCGTGCTCAAATTGGAGAACAGACGGCGAGGCGGGAGCCCGTCGAAGATCTGGTCGTACGGTCGCTCTCAAACAGATGAAAACTAAATAAGAAGACGAATCTTGGGGTTAGACACGGCCCCAGTCTGTTTAATGAAAAAAATAAAGTACACGACATGTACTTCTTGAGTACACATCACGTACTTCAATTTTTCGTACTCCGAAATAAACGGCCTCCACCTCAGCCTTACACACCGTGTGTGTGGCCCGGACACGGCCAGCACACGGCTTCGAGCCGTGGAAGAGTACACGGCGTGTACTCAGAAAGTACGCGGAATGTACTGCTGAAATTTCTAGAAAATTCATTTTTCTAAAAAACACCAGAAAAAGGAAAAACGTATCTAAAAATAAGATCTGGGTTCTTACAACGTCAACCATTCGGGAGAAGAGTCTATTAGCTGATCAACTATCATAAGATTCCAGCTCAAAATCCAATCCCAATAAATTTTCATGGAATCATGGTTTATTAGTGGTATGAAAATGCTGACCAAGATTATGTTTTAGCTCTTTATGGTCTATATAGACAACAAAATGTTTTCCAATCAAATACTTATTACAATGGCTCATAACCAAAACTAGTACCATAACTTCTTTTTCAAAAACAGATTTCAAGTGGTTTACTAAATCCAAAGACTTACTGAAATAAGAAATAAGATAGATTTATTACATGAATAAAACACCCACTCCTATTATCAATGCATCACATTCTATAAAAAAATTCTTCTGAAAATTTACAAGGGCCAATAATGGAGTTGAAACAAAAAATATTTTTAGCTTTTCAAATTCATATGTGGCCTCCAATTAAAAATTAATCCATCCTTTTCAATTAAGTTTTTCAGTGGTTTTATAATATTTCAATAAGTTATAAAAAACTTATGATAATAGCATGTAATCCTTATGAAACCTCACACTCACAGTTATAGGAATATGGGTTTAATACCCAACTAGGGGAAGGATTTTAATCTTAAATTAATAAATTAGTTGGGCTGGAAGTAGTTGTTGGAATTGTTTCTGGTGATAGGGGATATTAAAAAATGGATGAGTTGTTGGTAGAGGGTGTTAGGACTCAATAAAAATAATTATAACAATGATTACATGATAAATAATATGTTGATTTATGTGAGATATTGTAGAAAATTAGAAGAATATATTGTTTACTTCTATATTTCATAACAAAAAATATTGATTACTATAGATAGGGAAGTCAAAATTGAAATATAGGAGGTTGTAACATCCCAACTTGAACCACCAGGTCCGAGAGTGATTTTACATGACGTTATGAATATTGGTTCCAAGAAAAGTATAAGTATTGCGGTGGATGGAAATGTATTAAAATTTCTTCTAATAATCATTACTCGAAACCAAATACTAGGATCTTGCACGTCAAATTTATAAATAATTTATTTAATATCAGAATAAATAAATACATGAGATTTGGAAATTTATTCATTGATGACTGTTGATATAAAGAAAAGGCCATTCCATATTTCCTTCACAGTGTTTGTGAGTATCCAAGGGTAGAAACCCTCTAGTGGTGATCCACGTGTGCTCCAACGGTCTCCAAGAAACACCATATGATATCCAGGTGCTAGGATAGTGAATAAAATTTATTGTGTTAATTATTCATGATTTCTTGTTCTTAAGTCATGAAGAAATTCCATATTGGTTTTATTATTATTGAGAGCGAGACTGCAGGAGGTGTCGAGAGATAATTTGTTTTGCGCAACAATTTTCTATTCCCAAACATGGTATTGGTTTTGAATGAATTACACAATATTCATATGTGTCTATTTATGGAGATGTAATTTCAGTTACAAAAATTTAATTGCATAATATTCATTAAATATTAATATATACATTATTGAAGTCTCATCCCACATAATAATAATGTAATTATTATTACTTTGAGGTGTGGAAACATGAAAAAAATGGATGAATACTATTTATTGGCTCGTAAATAATTATTTTATCACCATACATCATCTTGGTCCATTTAAACTCATTCATTTTTTGAACACCTGAATAAATATTTAATTTAATAAAAAAATTCAAAAAATTGTAAATATTTATATATAAGATATTCAATTAGATAAATAGATAAATTTTATTCAGCATATGATGAATAAATATTTATTTAATTTACATGATAAATATAACTTGAATAAAATTATTCTACACTCTAGAGATGAATATTTATTCCTTTAATTAAATACATATATACTACAACTGAAAAAAATAGAAACACTTAGTGTGTGACCCTATATGATTTGTTATCATAAGAATTAGGCAGGCTTTCCTAATGTAAATGGTTACAGTCTAGTAAAAAATTAAGGAACCCAATAGGAAGAATGTAGTTTCACAATGAAAAAACAACATCGGAATGCTCACTGTTTAATATACACCCTTTATCACACTCTCTCATCAAGCATGTTTCATGATGGTTTCATCAAATTATATGTTTGATGCATCATTATTTGACTATATGAAAATAACATGGCATTATACCATGGCCAGGGAATTTAGGATGATGATTCTATTTCAGTCAAAGGGCATAGATATAATCTTCCATAAATATGGAAGGGCCAAATTCTTCATTTCCATTAGTAAAATTTCATGCATGACGCACCCAATATACCATACTTCCCTCCAACATAGAGAGTGATGTTTTTGTCAGAAAATCTATGTGCATGGGTCGAGACATGAATTAATGATAATATTAATGTCTAAGGACCATTACACACACTCAAAGATAGGAATATCCAATGACACCAAATCACGCAGAATTCCCTACTTAAGGGTCTATTATCATATTATTATATCTTGGATATTACCATGTGTGAACATCCAGATAAGAAGTCTCATATTATTATGAGTAATCACACATGAATTCCTATATACTATGTGTCCAATCATAGTATATTATCCAACTACAGACCTATATTAAGAATATTTTTGGGGAACTTCAAGTTTCTCATAATAGTGGGGAACTACTATGAAAATTTAAAGGTGAAAAACACTTTACAATATTATTACATTAATTTCATGAAGAAAAATGAATAATATGAAATAAGGTGTTTAATTTAATATTTAATACATCAAATATTCTTGTAATATACATAAAAATCGTTGGTTTTAGGACACCAACTCTATTAATGCATTCCTCTTCACATGCAAGAGGCTGCTGACTAATAATGAGGGTATAAATCCATTAGTTGGGAGACTATACCCTTTGTATCATGTCATAGAATAGGATAATAATGAACAATAATAATACAATGAATAAATAATCATAGTAAAATGCAGAAACTGAATAAATGATATACATATAAAAATTGATCTCAAAGTGGTATGATTAACCAGAGTACAGGCATCAGGTAAATACAATATATGTATGTAAAAATTATATATACGGTACTATAGTGTCTATCCTGGTCTACTCTAGCTACATTATCCACTACTCAACTATCCATCATAGGTTCTTTTTCCTTCACCAAATCTCTGGTTATGAATTCTACGAGAACACTGAAATTCCAAAGTAGGGTGTGATTATAAAACACAATATGAAACCACCAATTCATAATTAACATGTATGAACATAAATAAAATTTTATTGAATAATAATAAATAAATACGCATATAGGAAACAATAATGTTTAGTGTTAATGTAATAACCATCCTTTCACTAACCTTAGTTATACATGATTTAATTCAATGTTAGAAAACATCAGAACAATCATGGAAACATCTCACCATTAGAGCCAACCTCAGGCTACTCAATAGCCTTGTAGTCCCTATGCCTCTAGGTCAAAACACACTAGGTCATCATGCCCTAACGCCATGTCCAGGTCAGGTAACATAGACCATCATGCCCCATTGTTTCTATGTAGGCCTGGTCACTCATGATCATCATACCCCATGGTCATCACATGTAGGTTTGATCACTCATGATCGTCATTCCCCTAGGCCATACCACCCAGGCCATCATGCCCCATTTTCCATCTCAATCACGTAATCATGTCACATGCAGGGTCTGAACATGCACCCCTCAAAGGATACCGAGCTACATTGGGAACACCTAACACTTTAGTCCCATTCATACCATGACAATATAGCAAATACCATGAATATCACATGGAAAATAGTGGCATCATACAAAACATGTTATGATTGTGAAAATATCAATACATACACATGTGTGATCAACTTAACATGGTCTAATGCATATCAACATGAGTAATCATATTATGTAAATCAAGAATCCCTCCTAGCTACACAAGCCCACGGGCATCAAATAAAAAGCATGAGTGATTTAATTAGAGAACACATATCACTCTAACGCCATATAAATTTCCCAACATGGTAAGGATCTTTCTACTTAAATGGCATTGATATAATATGAAATGATAATCCAACTTATGTGGTTTGATAATACGGGTGGGAACCTCAAAAATAAATAACACCTCTTCATGGTTTTTTTTCATAAACATATATACATCAATGATAGAGGCTCATCGAGGGTTCCTTCAAATTGAAATAAAATATCACAAGTGTTGATACATTATTCATCCTAGATAATTTGTGAATAATCATTCTAGACCAGTGCATGGACTTGAAAAATCTTGATAAAAATAATTATCATTGGTTAATTTATTATATATTATCCTTATATAATTATTTTTGATAATTTCTCAAAAATTATCCATTTATAATTATATTTTGATAAATTATCACATATTATCCATTTATAACTATTTTAATATTATTTCTCATAAATTATCATTTTTTTCGATAATTTAGTATAAATTATCCTTAATAATTATCTTTTGATATTTTTAATAATTTATCCTATGATAAAATTTAAATTATTGTATAATAATTCATTGATAATTAAAATTACAATTCTCTAAATTATTCATCGATAAAACCATGTGACTATACTTTTATACTTTTTTTCTATAAGTTATCCTTTCATAATTTAGCAATTATCATTTGATAATTTTTATAATTATTCTTGATAATATATTATTTATCATTTGATAGTTTTATATAATTTATAAATTTTAATTATTTATAATTAGCCTTTCAATAATTTGAGGAAATTATTATTTAATAATCCATCACATTATTCTTGATAATTTTGGGTAGATTATGTTTTATAAATATTGTAATTATCTATGATAATTTCACCCAAATATTTTGTTGAAAATTAATATTAAATTATGATTTGAGATAATTTTTTATAATTTATCTTTGATAAGATGTCAAATAAAACCATGATAATTAATGCAAAACCCCTTGGGTATTTTAACCGATGACCCCTAGGTAATTAATGTTATGTTTTTTCAAGATAACAATGTTTTTCCACAATAAGTGGTGAGGAAAAATGGAATGTATGAAAGAATAAATAAAACAAATACATGGAAAAACACTCATGTATAACCCCTAAAAAGTAGGTGGAGAAGATATTTTATGCACTCCAGAAACACATAAATAAAAATCAATGGGATTCACATATCATGTGTCGAGGGGTTTCAGGTTCTATTGTTATCGTCAAGATCAACAAAAATTTATAGATGAATGATTCCGATATAAATAACCCAAAATTTCATTATTAAAAACTGTGAATTAAAACACCCATTTTAATCTGCGACTCAACTAAAAATTCATTGTGGAGTTATTGAAATAAATTTTTTAATTAAATTAATTAATATAATAATATAAATAAAAACTTAATAAATTGGCATTATGTGTGAACTGTCCAATTGCCTGATGTGTACAAATGTTATGTCCCGCCTATAGTAAACCCTACATCTCAAATGTAATGGTGGAATAAAATTTCTCATTTTATGCACCATTTGAGAGAAATTAAATTATTTTCGAAAAAAATGTAAAATAAAAATATCACATAAGTTATCCTCGCTTGTGATGTTACCAAATCCCAATGCACACAAATGTTATTTCACAACTAGGGTAAAACGTACATCCCAAAACTAACAGTGGTCTTAGATTTCTCATACGGTTCACTATTTGAGAAATACTCGAATATCTTGGAAAAATTGTGTGTGTCATATACTATATTTCATATTTTTATTTTAGTCTACACTGAGACTCTATGGGTCATGGAATTACCCATCTACTCAACGCCCTATTCGAAAATATTTTATATAATCATTAAAGCTCTTAATTGGGATTTTAACTTATGTAAAGTCTTTAAATAATCTATTAATTTATTTATAGTGAAAAAAATACTCTTTTACAAAAAAATAAACATAAATAATTATCGATGGTTTTTATTGTCCTTGAAATTTTAATATATTATAATTCTCCCCCACTAATGACTTCTTATCCACAAGAAGTATCTCTAGCAGTCTTGCTAAAAATCATAGTACCCTGAACTTAAACATCATAGTCGTGTTCCAACATTTCCTTCTAGATCATTTCATGCTATCATTGAATCAAGACTAGTGGTATTATTATACTTTAAGAGGATGTTTACACTCCATCTAGTAATTCACATTTGATGCTTATCATAGGAAGCAACATGCTTCAAATCAGCATCCTACCAATCTATAACATGTGAAAGATTGTCTATGTACCTCTAAAGCTGAGAAACATAGAACACATCATTCATGACTCAATAATTCTGAGGAATTTCCCAATGGTATTCCACTGTTCCCACTCATTTAGTGATATCAAAGGGTCCCACAAACCATGGTGCTAAATTTACTTACTTCCTCAGATGTTAGTTCCCTATCTAAGGAGTTACTCACAAGAAAACCTAATCCCATATAGAGAACTCCAATAGTATCCTCTTACTAGCTACATATAAACTTTTTAGTATCTGAGTAGTGATTAACTTTTTCGTAATTAGATTCACACTCTTAGAGGCCTTCTTAACCAAACTAGTCCCACAATTGTTACCTCACTTTCCTCATAGAAATAAGTGGTGATCGATATGGTCACACATAAAGAGCCTCATAAGGTTCTATATGTATATAAGACAAGTAAATATTATTTAATGTGAACTAAATGATGTCTGCTTGATCATCCCATGGTCCATCGACATCTAGAATGCAATGTCATAGCATATCTTCTAGCATGCATATAGTCTGAACAAACTGTCTCTTAGTTTAAGGAAGGGGTTTCATGATAAATCTTAGCTGAGTACCGAGGGATTTTTTCATGACCTTCCAAATGTGTGATGTAAAAAGTTTGTCTCTTTTTGATAAATGCTCAAGGAAACTCAATGCAGGAATACGATCTCTCTGACTTAGAACTTTCATATCTCCTCAGGTAAGAGAGTCTCTATGATTTCTAAAAAGTGAACAACTTTTTCATCTTAATAAAATTCACATATACCATGCCATGACTCCTCCAGGTCCTAAGTATCCCCATAAAAATGTTCACCATGACATCCACACACCCAGTCATATGGAAGCTCCCCACCAGTATCTCAATGATGAAAGTAAAAACTACCACTCTCTCATATATTAGGGTTTCACATCATCGTTCGATGACGTAGTAGAGAAATTTAGGTTAGGGAAACATAACTCTGCATTGAGGTCACTTCTTTAAAACCCTCATAGTTATATAGAAATGGCCAGTATTAAACATAGAAGAAGATTAATACATGTGTTCAAGATCATATATCATTAAGTGACAATTTACTCACCCACACCTATTAGATTTTGATCCACTTTATGAGCATGATCTAAATTATCTCTTTGAACCTCTCGGTGACTCTCCATTGTCTCTATCTTCTAGGCCGACTACTGATGGGCCCATCTTATTCCTTGATTCAGTTTCTGATTATGTCTCGAATCCCAATGAGACCTCAATTGTGATTCCTTAAAGTATAAGTGTTGCAGATGACCCGTATTTCCACATCTATAACACACTCTCTAGTTACTGGCATTATGTGTGATAATGTGCCCACTTCCAAAAGTTGTAACATTAGAGAACTCCATTCTCAATAAGAGTAGTTGGTGAGCCCCTTATCAACTCAGATTGTCTACAACTGTACTAACGTGAGTCTTCTTCCTTCCTCTTCCTAACATCAAGAGGAACTGCTATAGTGAGAGAAGGTTTAGTCAGTGGCCCATCATTGGTTGAAATTAAGTCTGTGGCCTTCACCTCTTATCCCCTCTCAAAGGATAGGAATTTTTGATGAACATGAGAGTATGTTATCAGTTCAGAGACCATTGCGATGAACATGAGAGTATGTTATGAGGTTAAAGCCCCTAACCCGATATCTAATCTCCATTCATAATCATTTCTCAAACATACATGATTTCTATGCTACATTCATTGATAAGAAAATAAACATTGTAAACAATTGGAATATGTATAAATAGTCATAGAATCCTATCATAACTCCATGAAGTCATGGGAACTGTAAAACTTCATCATGTCAATGACTTACTATTTAGGAAAAAACTCCATGAAGGTTTTCTATGTAACATCTTCATGTCACCTACCTTGATTCATGGTAGTACACCATCTCATGGGGGTCCTTGAAACAAAATAGTTTCCAGAATCACTCATCCATCATCAGGGGACTGGAGTAGCTTAAAAATGTTCTTGATACTATCCAACCAGTCATATACATACTATGGCCCCCAATAACCTAGATATTAAGGGGATTTTGGGGTTTTAAGTCACGATTATGGTCCTTCATGGTCCTATGAATGAATCCAAATGTAATGATAACTATTCGGAAGAGTCCAAGATAAATAGGCTCCTGGACCTATATCATATGTTCCATTATAATAGAATTCTGGGGAGCATCGTGTTGCATCATGAGTAATGGAACTGGGATATACTGGGATGCCTTAGTTGGAGGTCCTGTCAAATGTATTTGAGGTGGCATTTCTGCATCAGGAAGGACATTTGGAACATAAAAATTCCTAACAAGTCTATGTTATAACACTGGGTTTTCAAATGAGTCTACCATCATCCCAAGGTATACCCACTTAATATTATACCTAGTTTGTGTCCCTACATGTTAGTCACAATAATCATATATATATATATATATACACTAACACAATTACATACTCAGTTCAACTAATTAATTATTGAAATGATATATTAGAATTTCATAGAAAGATAGATATATCACACAATAATGAAACTATCCTGAACATATAAAAGGAATCAAGAGATTTTATTAAACTATGCAACATAACAATAGTTACATATGGCATGTAAACATTCATTCCTAGTCAAAATGAATTTATGTACTCAGAATCATATATCATCTTCATGTGCACCACCCAAGATGATTTTAAATAGTAGTAATTGTAAAATATAAGTTTCCAACCTTATAAAAACTCAGAGGTCCACTATGTAGTGCTGGCTAGGCACCTTCATAGCTCCTCTACCTGAATCCCAACCATAATCTCTCTTATTTAACATATCTCATCCCAATTATTATAAAAAATATAGTTATTGAATCCTAACCAGTAATACCATTTTGTAATATACCAACCTAAACTATCGCATCTGATCCTAGTGCTATGTGACCTCTTGCGCATGTCCAATTAGGAAATAGGCTACCGACTAGAAGCAGGGGTCTAATTCTGAATGTGGAGAGGATATACAAGAAATATCATTCCATCTAGTAGGATATTAATGAAAAATAATAAATAATGAATAAATAATCAGAAAAAAATACAGAAGCTGAATAAATGAATACATATAAAAATAGATCCCAATGTTGTAAGTCTATCCAGAGTCAAAGAAAAAGGTATATACAAGACAATTAAATAAATAAACAACTACAAGGAACTTTAATATATTTCATAGTCCACTCTTGCTATATGACCCACTACTCAACCATCTGATTTTTGGATCTTGTCTTCCACTAGATCTATGTTCATGATATATACAAGTGCACAAAAATGACCAAGTAGGGTCATAGTGTAAGACTTAGTAGGACACAATAAATGTGTTCATAATAGGTGTTCACATTCATAATAGTGTATAACATAATAATAAATAAATTCACACAAAAGAAACAATCATGTTGAGAATTTGTGCACTAATGAAACCACCACAAATCTCGATTATACCTTCTTCAGTTCCATGGTGGAAAACATTAGAAAAATCATGGCAACATATCAAAATCATAGTCATCCTAAATATTATCAATATAAGTATAGAACCTAGGACAAAATTCATACCATTCTAGGTCATCATTCCAAAAAATATCTCTTTATTAGTTCACATAAACCATTATGCCCCACTATTATTACGCAGGTCGAATCAATCATGATTTTCATGACCCCCGATCATCACATATGGGTATGATCACTCATGATCACAATGAGACTAGGTCAAGACACACTAGGCCATCATGCCCTATCATCCATCTCGATCTCTTCATCATGCCACATGTAGCAGCTAAACACGCTCCCCCTCAAGGGATACTGATCCATGATTGGTCCACCTTTCAATTTGGTTCCATTCATAACAGAACAACATAGTATATTCTAGGAATATCACATGAATGAAGTTTTATCCTACATAACATGTCATCAGTGTGAGAAAATCCATACACACATATGTAATAACCTCAACATGGTCGACATAACATCAACATACATTATCATATTTTGTAAATCAAGCAATCCTCATGGCTACGCACACTTAAATGCATCACAAGACAATCATGGGTTATCTATTAATAAATAGCATATCATGCTAACAATATATAAATTTCTGAAATAGTATGGAAGATCCTACCTCAAATTTGTTGATGTCAATGGAATTGATAAACCACCCTACATGGTTCAATTGCTGGAGTGGAAAGCATAAATCACCCTATGTGGTTTAATAACTCTAGTGGGAACCTTAATAGTCAAGAACAACTCTTCCTAAAATTTTTATCATAAACTTCGACACGTGAAAGATCAATATTTGTTAAGGGTTCCTAGAACCAAAAACAATAATTTTCATTCAAAAATAAATCAAATAAAACATGCGATGATGCATTCAATTTGATGGTTAATTTTTAAATAAACATTCTAGTCTGCCTGTGCTCACAATAATATACATAAAAATAATTATCTTTTGACAAATTAATATAATTTATCATTTTATTATTAATAATTTATTATTTCCATAAACTGTCCTTTTATGATTATAGTTGGATAATTTATCCCAAATTATCCTTTTATAACTATTTATTGATAATTTTTCATAAATCATCATATATAATTATATTTTCATAATTTATTATAAGTCACCCTTTTATAATTATGTCATGAAAATTAATTATAAAAAATAATTTATAATTATCTTTTTATATTTTTTAATAATTTATCATTTGATAATCTTGAAATTTTTGGTTGATAATTTTTAATAACTATTCATTGATAATTCAAATCAATTATCGTGTTGAATTCTTCTAAATTATCCATCGATAAAATAATGTATTTATACCTTGATATTTTTTATTATGTAAATTATTCGTTGATAATATATAAATTATCATTTGATAATTTTAATAAGCATTCTTGTTAAAAATGAAATTGTCATTTGATAATTTTTTTTATTTCTTGATAATTATTCATAATTTTCACAACTTTAAAATAGCCAAATATCATCATTGATCTCTTTGATGTCATGTGGAACGACTCCCCTCCACTTCTGATGGAAAGATCATTCATGGAACATGATTGTGACATATCCACTGTGATCCGAGTTGTCAGAGTTTCTCCATGCTCCGGGTGGTAGAGATCGCTCCCTTTTTTACACTAACCAAATGCTTTTCACCCATCCTATGACACTATTGTCCCAATCACCTATGAAATCACATCCATCCCCATCACCTCTATCATGTGACTCTTCTACCATTCCCACTGCCTCTAGCATGTGATGGTGCCATCACCATCACCTCCAATGCCACCGCTGCTCTGACCAACTCTACCCTGGCCCCCTATCAACTCTAGTTTGTGTTGCTACTACTGCCTCTACGGACCCCAATAATTACACCCACCCCCACCAGGCTGGTCAAAAATATTTTTTTCTATCACTCCATTCATTCTATGGCCCTCTATTTTTATTACATGTTTTAGTTAATTTCCATTATTCTTGCGTTATCATATTTTTTATTCTGTTTTATATTTTATTTATCATATTTTAGATTATCATATTTTAATTTATCATCATATATATATTTTCATTGAATTATAGGATTTAAATTATATTAATTTATTCATTATATGATTAGAAAGTTGTTGTGATGCGAGCCACATTGCCACTATCTGGTTATAAGACCCATCCACATTGCATCGTGAGTTAATATTGACTAATATGATTATTATTTATTCAATAATTTGATAAAATAATAATTTGATGATTCTTAATAGTTATCATTGATATTATTTCACATACATCATTTTATAATTTTGTATTTATCTTTTTTAATTTTACCCAAGATTGTTTTGATAATTTATATTAAATTATCCATTAATATATTTTTTTATAAATTATACTAGAGATGTTGTGAAATAATACATATATAATTTGAGTGAAACCCCTTTGGGTGACACCATGAGATCCAGACTGTAGGACTAAAATGAATTTTGTGGTATTTCTAATAGAAACATCTCAGTGGAATTGAACTTGTTATATCACTACTCATTTAGTACGGTAAGAGGTAGCTCGAAAGTAAAATAGAGGCCTTGGGACCATCCATCCAATATGTTTACAAGGATGAAAGAGAATCATGATTAATAAATATAAATTCATGGTAATTTCAATTATAGATTCTATCTAACTAGGTTCTCTAAACACCAGGGTATGCCTACCAATAATACTGACACTTTTTCACAATAAGCAGAGGAGAAATGGAATGGATTGAATACTAAAACAAACTAAAATCTAAAAAATATACTAGTATGTATCTCCTTCATTGGGAGAGGAGATTTTTGTAGTTGATCATGTGGAACAACCAAATCAATTTGATCAGTCTATACCAATTTCGGGTAGAGGAGATCCATGTTCTTTTGGGTTCATCAAGATCATCTAAAATCAACAAAAAAATGATTCAGTTATAAATAACACAAAATCACTAAATTTAAACCCTAAATTAAAACTCCCATTTTAATCCACAGTCCAAGAAAATGTTCACTACATGGTCATTATTTTATCATCATTAAGGAGTTACAGTTTAAACATATCAAAATGATGATGACTTGGGGGTTTTATAAATCAAATTTCTTTGATAATGAGGGTTTATCCATTAGGAATAGATGAAGCCTTATAAAAAGTTAATTTTTAATTATATTAATTAATACATTAATATAAATAAATATTAAATAACATAAAATTATGTTCTATCTGACCAAATGGCCAACACACATGAATTTCTTGTCCCACATAGGGTAAACCCCACATCTTTGACCTAAATGTGGTCTCAGATTTCATATACAACACACCATTTGGGAGAAATTCAATTATTATCAAAAATAATATATAATAAAAAGAATAAATATTTTATCCCCATCAGTGATCATAAAAAATACTCGAGGCTAAAAAATGTTATGTCACACCTAGGGTAAAGCATGAATCATGATCTTAAAGATAGTATCAAATTTTTCAAATGATTTAATGTCTGGAAGATACTCAATTATCTTGAAAAAATCATTTGTGTGTAATATATATATATATATATATATATTATTTCTATTTCCATTTTTACTTAGTCTCTATGGGACTCAAAATTTCCAACTAACTCAGTGCCTGAATCTAAAAATATTCCATACAATATTCAATAATGTAAACTAATCTTTTACCCTATGTAAAACCTTTAAATAATATATTATGTGATTTTAATAGAAACATTACATTTTCACTAAAAATAACCATTAATAATTATCAATGAGGGTTTTTATTTTCTTGAAAAATTGATGATGTTACCAAGGCAATAAAGTGGAAGGGGAAGAAGAAGAATAATAATAAGAGAAGGATATTATAATGGTAGAAGACCACTCTCCTATTAATGCCCAATACCAGACCACCGACAGAACCTTAAAACTATAAGATAAATTAAAAAATAATTCATATCCTTCTCCCAACTATGTTTCCCCTTTATTTTATACCTTATATTCTTGTTAATAAACCCCAAACATCTAATAAGGAAATGATAATGTTGACCCTCCCACACTATTACCTTTTACCTATGAATCTAACAAATAACAAAATAGAATATTTCCCCTCAACAACCAACAAAAAATTCCATACATCGACAACATGTTTAAATTAAAACAATATGGTTTGTATAAATATTAAGGATCAATGAACTAGCTTGTCTAAATATTCCGGTATTGATGACGATGTCTAGCTTCGGTCCTTCTTTCACACTTTATATTTTCGTAAGAAATTTTAAAATGGCTATACAACCGTACAAATCCAACTATCCATACTTTTATATATCTACATAAATAATGAACTTCACTTAGCTTGTTTGGAACCTTCCGACCACCGTCATGACTGTGATCTGTCTACCTCTCAATGATTGGCTAGCTCCTATCATATTTAAAACAAAAAAAGGGGTCCCTAGGGGAGTTTCCAAAAATGATAGGATAGTGAGAGTTAAGTGATGGAAACAAGGGAAGAGTTATAATGTGTAATGAACTAGGTAAAGTATACATCTTTATACTCCTTTCTAATGGGAGAGAAATATGGACAGATACCACCTCTCCACTATGAAAGCTCCAGCTGTTGTCCCTTCCTAGTAAATGACTGATATGTGTCCCATCCAAATACCATACATCCCTTATATAGATGGTTGTACTTACTGTCGGGGAAACTAGCTGGCTCGCTGACTAAATTCCCTTTCTTATCCCTGTTTTGATATGTTTGTTAAATCGGGTCCAACTTCTTGATCCCTAGACAACATTAAACAAACCTCAACAAAAAAAGTTAACCAATCCCCATAATTATTTATTTATGTAAAAGACATTAATTGAAGGTCTTGTAATATTGGATCACCAATCAAACTTTTTGATTGACAAGACAGAATTAATGTGTATAGACATTCATGTCACATGGTAAGGATAACTCAATCTTATAGAGTTATTTATGGTTAAATATACAATTTCTCAATAATCCCAAAGAGAGTGTCTATTTATAGTTAAAGGTTGTTGAAAATTTCAAAGGATGATTTCCATAAATTCTAAACCTCTTAAACCTAATTATCCCCTAATAAAAGAAAAATTCTAATGGGGATTTCAAGGTGTATAACACATGCTTCCAATTCTTGAATTTTGAATTTAAAGAGGCATATAACATGGTTCAGACACATAGATTTTGATTTTTTCCATTATCCCAACCAATTTTACATTAGTTCCACCGACCGTGACATTGGAGGTTCTATATGTTGATTAGGCACCATAATTTATCCAACAACATGTCTTGGATATTTCAAGTCATGTTTTGGAATTAATAAGAGATATTATGGATCCAATTGACCTATTTAAATAGAAGGAAATGAATTGGGAGTTTTGAGATGGGATTTAATTGCATCATACAACATCCTCAGTCCACCAGATGTCATTGGACCATCGGATAGAAAATCATCATGAACTATAGTGTCATTAATGGGTTAGTTTCACATCATATTAGCACAGTTCTAACATTTCATGATCCTAGAGGGTTATTATTTTTCTATCTTCATAATAATGTTTGTGGGTCTATTCAATATTTAGTCCCTATGGGTTTTATTCCTCTATATTTTTTCTCCATATATTTATAAATTACTCTTTATACTGAATTTTTTAAATTTTTAGGTTAACATGTATTCTACTTTCATGGGGTGTAAATTATCAGGGTTTTAACTTTGATTCCCCAAGTTCCCTAAAACTATTTTTTAGGATGGAAGACCTAAATTTTGTTTCATTGAATGGAATTTATGTACATTCCTAGTTTTTATTGGTTTTTATAGTAATATTCAAACAATTTATACTAATTAAAATTATATTACAAAAATGTGATTCTCATGGTTTTTTATATTAAAAATTTGATACATGTTTTACACCCTATAATTGTGTATTCTACTAATTTTTATGTTAACAAACATGAGATTACAGGTCAAATAAAAAAATGAAACATTATTAATTTTGTTTCCCATGATTTTTTAGAAAATACTTTTGGAAAACATGGATTTGAATTGTAATTTTTTTCTAGAAATAGAAACTTCTTATAAAAAGTTATTGGTTAGTTCCTTCAACAATTTCTGTCAATTGGACCCTTTCATGTTCATTCATTGGACTAATGAATCCGGGTTTTTCAGGGAAGTCCAATTTTGATATTTCAAATGAAAGAAGAGAAATATTTCCTATTATAATTGTATGTGAGGCAACGTGAATGTTGAGGATTCCATTACACATATGGAGTTGAAATATGGGCTTATATGCCATGCCCGATTCAAAAAATTGGTTGAAGATTTGTAAAAGGAAGGATATCATGTTGTGAATAATTCTAATAATGAAACATTCCAACAGTCCAATGTTTCATGTATCTTAGTGGCTACCAAAGTCTGGGATTGGATTGATCTATTCACTCAAGTAGATGGGATTTTGTTTATTCATTAATGGATCGAGGATGCTCAAATTCTTGGTGATGTCACATATGTTAGCATTGTTGCTGAGTCCATATTTTCCCTACTAAGAAAACATGAAAAGATAAAATTGGAAAATGAGAAATTTGTTTATTCTTGAGTTAGGTTCACTATCAGGAATATACTTGGACAAAAAAGATATATATTTCACAATCTAGAAATAACCATATTCTATTGATGGAGACCGTGTGTAATAGTTGGTGCCTCTACCATCATCATAGTAGCATTATATGAAACCACTTTGGAGTTTTTGCTAGAGGTTAAGGTGGTAAGATGTGAAATAAAATCTCTTTATGGTTTTTCATTTCACTCTAGTGATTTAAAAGATGTGGAAGAAGACCATAATTCTTAATTTACACATGTTAAAGAAAAGATTCTAAAAAATATAATTTTAAGACATAAATAAATCATAATGAGGTGAAAAAATGTGTAATGTGATTTTTACATTAATTAAAATTTCTCCACCACTTCCCTTGGTGTTATTGATTTTGACATGAACATGGTGGAAGATACTAAAACTTGAGTCGATGATTACACATGGGAATCATATTCGAGAGTCGTTCAGATAGATCCTCAGGGGATTGACTTGTATGTAATCTATGATAGTGATGACTAAGATGATTAGGGGCTCCACTTGGACCTAAACTGTGATTATGATGATGAAGTTTATAAGGGGATCCTTCCCATTCATCAATGTCTGTCACATTACTCTCCCTCATCGTCCATGCATGAAACATCCTAGTAATGATATGATAGGTACATCTTTAACATTGTCATGGTTTTCGACATTTTTGACTAGGAAGGGTTGAGAAAGAATTGGTAGGATACCTATAATGGTGAATTCAGATATTTGTTTGACTCTCTGCTTTAACCGGTCTAATCAGTTGGCTGATATAGGGTTACATACTATGTATCAAGGTTACAGGTCATGTAATAGTTGTATGTTCATACCACGAAAGGTTCACACTGTGAAAGTTAAATATTGTGATGAGCATATACATGTCATGAGTTTTTTAATGAATGGTTTTTCCTTTTATAGCGATGTGTTTTTTGGTGGGAAACATAAAAATTTCTTGTTTTGTAGTGGGTTTACAAATCGTTTAACTCCCCAAATATAGTTTTTAAACATGATTCATGGATAAGATCTTTATTTCTCCCGCTATAGTTTCAATTATCTTGTTCTGAAGCCTTCTCTAGGTGATCTTGGAGCCTTCCAACCTTTCTAGATCCTCTCGTTCAGCATTTGATCATTATTGTGTTGGCAGTGTGATTCTTGAGTAAGTGTGATCTTCATTCATCATCTTTCTATATTTCTCATCCTTTGGTATTTCAGAGTATTATCTATAAATTGATGGACCTATGATATATAATTGTTGATATCATTTCTAGGTTGAGTATCGAGGTCGTCTACACCATTGTTCTTGTTTTTTGGTTCTTTTGCGAGTGATGGTTATCGGGAAAAGGTAGGTGTTCCATTTCATTTCACCAAATCTATTAACCTTGTATTTCTTGTATTTTTTAAATTGGTGATTTATTTTCCATATCTCTAAAATTAATTCAATTAAGTTGATAAAATCCAATTCCTGTGAATTATGATATTTGAAATGGGGTTTTCATGAAAATTAGGAAAACTCCCAATTGAATTGAATTAGGGGTATTTTGTGGGAATTGGTTGGTTTAAATTATTTAATTAAAATTTTAACTTTTTTGTAATGTATTTCAATTAAAAAATTTTATTTAATTATTGGAATGGATTGGGAAATAGAAGAAATTGTTTTTAAATTGTCTTCAGACTTGCGAGAATGGATTTAAAACATTTTTAAGAAACACAATGTTTTTATATTGTTAAAGAGACATGTTTTGGATTAAAAACTATTTGGTTTTAAAGGTAATTTTACATTTGAAATGGTAGGAATGGGTTTTAATTATATTATATGTCATCTAAAAATAAATTACCCATCATTTATTGTGTAAAAGCACATGGATGCCTTAGGTGGTTTTCTAGTTATTTGTAAAAACTCTACAATTATACAATGTTCTAAAACATAAATGTAGCAGGTCATATCCTCGATGGGATAGTGATGAGTAACCTTTGGTCAGTTTTATAGATATCTGTGTAAACACATATTTTAGTGATTTCTTAGAGAGTGAAAAGTCTTATATCCTTGTACATTTCCACCTATTAGGAAGATGAACGTGTTTCTCACATGTTTTATATTTGAGATATATATATATATATATTCCAATGTTTTTGAACTACATTACTTGAATTATTATTTTATATAAACATTATTATATATATTTTATAATTTATGAATTTTTTTAGAAATATTATATCCCTTGTAAATCCTTTTCATAAAGTACTTTTCCATCATTTGAATTATATATTGTGATTTGTTTAAATATGATTTGAAATTACAAACCATTTTATTTTAAAATTGAAATCATTTATTTGGATAATCTATTATTGGATTTTGATATGTATTCCATGGTGAAACACTACTATTTTTTAGCTCACACCCTACTTGTTCCATACAGTGTTTATAGATTATATCATTCCATATTCGAGCAAGGGGAAAGGATATCTTGGAGGTGGAGTCATCTGTTGAACATTGGAATTAGTGAGTTGTGTCCTTAGTTACTTGGATCCCCCCAACCTTATTTTTATACTTTGGTTGTAGTATATTGGGATTTAATGCCTTCTAGACTTATGGTACATTGCTCCCAGTGGAGTTTCCATTTTGTGCATATTGACCTCCATGTCTTGCTTCCTATATGTTTTGGCGATAATTCGTTTTCACTTTAATGTTGTATGATTCCAAGTGATAGTTGTTGACCCATGGGGATCCGGAATTCCCTTCAGGATATGTTAGTGCTAGCTCGGTTGTGAGGTTACTGAGGTACCTGGGATGGTTTGAAAAAAATCGGCACTAGAGCAGGGATTTTTATTGAGCTCTGATCTTGAAGTTAGTATGCATTTTTGAAATCTTATTAAGTCTTGGGAGCTTTCCATGATTGAGTGTCTCACTAGTTCAAAATGCAATGAACCTTAAGAATTTCAAGGAGGTTATGAAAATATATCATTTGGATTAGTTATAGTCATTTCCCTATTGATATTTGGATAGGTTGAAATAAAAAACATTTTTGTTCTATATGATTCGATTAATTTCACTTGTTTCTCAATTTTAGTGTTAATTTGTTGTTTTCATTGTTTTCTGATGATGTTTTTTAAAATAATTCCATAAAGAATATGTAAAAATCATATTGAGGAGGATTGTTCTACTTAATTGCATCGCATGAATCCTCTTATTGACCCTAATCTAGTTGAGGTGATTGTGCACACTATCCATGATCTAAGACATACATCACCTCCAGTCCCTGTTTAGGATATAGTTATTGATCATCAGGGGCATGTTCTTCAGAATATTTATCAAGATTTCCTTCACTTGAATCCACCAGTTTTCAAAGGTTCCATTGATCTCCAATGTGTTGAGGATTTGTTGGGCTGGATAGAACGCATGTTTGAATTCTTGGAGACACCTGACCATATCAAGGTTAAGAATTCCACCTTCATGCTAGAAGTACCAAGTAGGAGAAGGTGGGACACAATGGTGGAAGAAAGGAAACAACAGGTCTTAAATTGGGAATATTTCAAGGTTATTTTCACAAAACAGTTTTATCTGGAGTCAATGGTGTTGCCCAAGGCTATAGAGATTTTCAAGAATGAGCAGAACGATGAAACTATGACAGAGTATTCAAATCACTTTGTGAACAAAGATCAGTTTTTTCTTGTGATTGGACCTAATGAGAGGATTAAATATCAATGTTTTAAGTTGGTACTTTGATCATATATCCATTATAATATTTTTTTCTAATGTTTGTCACTTATACTGATGTGCTGGATAGGGCTATAATGGTTGAGATGGACCAGGATAGAAGGTCAATGTTTTTGGGAGTTCCTTTTTCTCTCAGTGCTATCATATGTTATTTCAATGGAATGTGGAATCATTATTATTGTCATAGTATTTCAAAATGGAAGGCCATTCCTGACCTCCTATAGTTCCAAGAGAAATTTCATAGACTTTTTATCAATGTGGAAAGCTAAAACATTCTATGATGGTTTTCACTGTGTCACACGTGAATTTTAGATCCTAATTAAGTTATGTACACCTATAGATATTTTTTCATGTATTTTATACTATGCATTTTTTAATAGGATCATGAACTCCTCATAAAACTATAGTGAAATCAGATGCTTCACGTTCAAAAGGGTTCTAGCCATATGCATCCTGAACGAAGACACTTCATGATGTTGAAGAGTCTCTAGAGGAAGTGGATACAAGTCTAGTGTTTGTGTGAGGAACCATTACTATAGATTCTTTATTATTGACGACTCTATTTAATATTGTTTAATCTCAATTGTTTATTTCAATATGTACTGTTAAAATTCTAATTATTCCTTTGTAGATTTTATCTTCTGAAATGGATATTACTATACCTCATGGGAAAAATAGAGTGTGGGCTTTGCATAGTCCCACATGTGTCTTCCCTCTATCAATGATCGACCTGGCTTGGTGTTTTCTTGTCCTCGACATGAATCATATTTCCACTATTTTATGAATAGATTGTCTCATTTTCAATAAGAACTAGCTTGATTGTTTTCTTAGGAGGGTATTTATTACAACACCTGGTTGTGTGTCTCTTTTATTTTAAGGAGAATATGACTCATGTTACGAGAAGAGATTAACCTTCTTATCTAGAACTGGGCTGAGTAATATTAGTGTTTTCTTTGGATCTGGAGAAGGAATATTTGAGTGGTGATATCCCACTATTTTTCGTCGAGTTTCCCAACATATTTAATTATAATTGCTCTAGGTTTCCACTGATAAGGGAGGTTGAGTATTCCATTGACTGAATTACAATAACTCAACCAGTTCATATAACCTATTACCTCATGGATCCATATGAAATTAATGACCTGACAGCTCAGTTGGAAGATCTTATTGAAAAATTTGTTATACACCTGAGTGTGTCACCATAGACTGTGTGAATTCTATTCTCTCAAAAATCTAATGGTTTTATTCTGTTATGTGTTGATTATCGTAAGATCAATCAATTTATGATGAATAAAATGTATATGTTTCCATGGATTGTTGATATGTTTGATCAGTTGAAAGGGGAAAGTGGCTTTAAAAAATCAATATTTTATCTGGATAACATTAGTTGAAGATAAAATAATCTAACATTTGGAAAACAACATTTTAGAGTAGGTATATAAATTATGATTAATTTTTATGCTCTTTTCTCTACCAAATTATCGAGTAGTTTTTATGGATTTGGTGAAGAAGATTTTACATGAATATTTAGATAAATTTGTCATATTCAATGTGAATGAAATTCTTATCTATTCCATATCTGAGGAGGATCATGTGAATCATATAATAATAGTTCTATGTTTTCTTAGAAATCAACAACATTATTCCATGATATAAAAGTGTGATTTTTGGATTTGAGAAGAGAAATTATTGGGGCGTGTGGTTTCAGAAAAAGGTATATCAGTTGATCCTAAGGAGATAAAGGATTTTATGACTTGTGAGAATCCATGTAATGTCTTCAATATTCGTAGCATTTTGGTATTAGTCAAAAAGTATTGTCAGTTGATAAAGGTCCTGTACAAGTTGGCTTCTCCGATGACTACTCTGACTCAAATGGGGGTTAATTTTTCATGGAATGATAATTGCGAGAGTTATTTCATTGAGATGAAGCATATTTTGAAAACTGCACCGGTGTTGAGTCCTTCAGATACTAGGCATGGCTATGTGGTATTCTATGGAGCATCGAGTTCTAGCTTGGGATATGTTCTTATGCAAGGAGATGATGTAGTGGCTTATGGATCTCATCAGCTTAGGACACATGAGTAGAATTATCATAAAATTACCTTGAACATTCATTTGTGATGCATGCACTAAAGAGTTGGCACCACTACCATTTATGAGAAAGGTTAACTATGTATTCAAAACAGAAAAACAGGAGTTATATATTCTCTCAAAAATATTTGAATCTCCACCAGAGGCATTGGGTGGAGTACCTACAATCATTTCACATTTTAAATGGCCTATAGAACAGGGAAAGAGAATGTCATTGTAGATGAATTGACAAGTAAACTTCAAACCCAGGAAGGGAAAGAATTATAAGAGTATAGTAATATAATGGATCTCTTTACATGCTTTCTTATTGGATTTTAGGAGAAACAGGATGAAGTTTCTTTAGACAAAATTCGGTTGACTTCTACTTTCCTCAAAATTATTATTCATTAATATGAGATTGATGATGAATTTTGTATCATTAGAGACTATTTCTATGGGGAGATAGTTACCCAGTGGTCATTCATCAAAGAGGGTCTTATATTCTATAGGGATCTCTTTGTTTTCAGTTAGAAACATGAAATGATGATATGGGGGATTGTCATAATTCCTAGTGGGAGGTACACCAAGGTTCAAATAAGATGTTTTGGGATATACATCAGTTGTTCTGGTATCCAGGCATGAGATAAGGACTTGAAGAGTTTGATTCCCATTGTTATACATTCCAGAAGGTTATGGCTGAGCATCATAGACCTTTTGGTTTAATTCAACCACCTTTAGCCCCTACATGTAAGTGGTATGAAATATAATAGGACTTTTTGTTTGGGTTTAATAAATCCAAGATAAAGAAAAATGTTATATGTTTTATGATTGATAGGAAAACCCAGTCATCTCACTTCATACAACTTCACAATATAGAAAAATTCGAGGATTTTGGAAAACTCTACATGGGAGAGATTGATCATTTCCATGTATTTTCATCTGGTATAGTATTTGATAGGGATCCCCAGTTCATTTCTCACCTTTGTAGAGACCTTTAGGAGGCAATGGGATATCAGGTCTATTTGAGTATGGGCTTCCATACACAGTCAGATGGCCAAAAAGGTAGAGCTATGTAAATTCATTAGTATATGCTTCACGCTTGTGTTCTCGACTTCAATGAATCTTGGGATGATCACTTAGGACTGGTTGAGATTACATATAAAAATAGTTACTAGTTGAGATAAAAGTAATGTCACCTTTTAAGGCCTTGAATGGAAGGCCTTGTAAATCCCTATGGTGTTGAAAGTTATTGGTGAAAGTTCCTTGATTGGACTAAGTATGGTGCAAGAGATGATAGTGAAAACTCAGTTAATTCGTTAAAAAATTGATCATGTCATAGAGCATATATATGTCTTATGTCTATTGTCATCGTTGAAATTTGGAGTTCTCAATTTGTGACTAGGTATTCTTGAAATTTTCTCCTGGCCTGGGTCATATATTTTTTTGGAAGCAAGGGAATCATACACTTCATTTTATAGGACATTTTGAGGATGTTGAATAGGTGGGGAAATTTTCATACAATTTAGCACATCCACTATAATGACCCAAACATTTGTTAATGCAATTTATCCCTTCTTATAGCAATGTCATAATCATACAAAATCACATTAGGAGATATAATTCCACATCATTCTTAATTTAACTACTACGAGACCATTAAATTGTTTTTCCACTTTTATGTTTTGAATTTTGAAAATATGACATACATGGTTTCGATTAGTAAGATTTTTGGAGACTTATAAGGAAAACATAATTTTTCATGAATAGTAAAATTCCCTTATGAATAGTAACCTACCCTTATGAATAGAAATATGACCCTTATGAATAGTAAATCTTCTAAAAGAATATAAACCACACCCATGATTGCATAAATAATATTTAGGCATCTTATAAGTGACAATATGACCATAGGTAAAAGTAATGGTAATTTTGTTAGTCATAAATATATAATTATTATTAATTAATTAATTATAATAAAAAATATTTTCCTAAATCAAGTTCATAAATTAAAAATTTTATGTCTTTTAGTGTTAAGATAATTTTATTAAACCTCATGTAATATTTAAAATCATTATAAAATTAGTTATAATTTTAAAATTTTTATTTTTCATGTAAATTATGATGTTAACAAAAAATTAAAATTTTCATATATAGAAAACTATTTTTAAAAAATGGACTACATTTTTGGATTCAACACATCAAAAAATGGTTGGGGTAATTTTTTGGGTTTTTTTTGAAATACTTTAATATTTAGGAATAGTAAAATACTATAATTTACAAAATAAGCTAAATACATTAATTATAGAGTCATCGATGATGTTCTAATGATGTAAGACCAACTATTTAGATCTCACATTTTCATTTTATTTTATTTAGTCATTGAATCAGCACTATTTCTTGTCTTTGGGGATAATAAAAAATTAATGAATATTTTATTGTGAAAACCATCTCCCCTCCAATATAAATACCACCCCCCACACCCTCATTTCTTCACACCTCTCAAGTTTCAAGCCTTGTCCTAATTATGACCAAACATCTTCCCTACCCACTCCAATAGGTCCCATAACCCTTTTTATGATAAAAATACAAAAAACACTTCCTTAAATAGGAATTCAAAGAAGATAAATTGAAGATATAATTTTTCTCTCCTTCCATTCATTTTCTTTTCATAATTCATTTTATTTCTTATCTTGTTGCCTAATTATATAATCCAAAGTTCCTGATAACTTTTGTATGATTGATATACTAGTATGATATCTTGTTAATGGAAGAATATTCAATATAATCCTCCCTATCTCTCCTTTTTTATAAAAATGAAATCTTTTGTTGTGGTGTGTTAATTTCCCTACATCATCAGCATTGCAATTCCATTTTCATTCAACTCCATCAAGGATGTAAATAAAACCATTAAATGGTTGAATCAAGACTTTATTATTTGTTTTTTTTTTACCACTTTTAGGTTTTGGAAAAAACTTTTATTCATAATAAGTATTCATCCCATGGAATTAAATGTACATATTAAGGGTTTCTTTGAAGTGAAACACCTCACATATTTTTCTAAACATTTTCTGAAAATTTCTATTTATCTATCTATCTTAGGGATGGTATAAAGATCTCATATTCAATGTGGTTCAATCTAATTCAAAAATTTCCTTTACAAAATTACAAACAAATATAGGATTCTTATCAATGATAATCATGATGGGAAAACCATGTAGTCAAACTATTTCCATAACAAAACACCTCACCCACTACCTTAGTGGTATACAGATTCCCCAATGGTATGAAATATTCATACTTGGATATTCTATCCACAATGATCAATATCACATAATACAATTTAGACCTTTGTAAACTAGAAATTAAATCTATAAAAATTTGGTACCAAAGAAAATATAGAATAAGAAAATGTTGCATCAATTCTGTTGGATAAATAGAATGATACTTTTTCTACCATCGAGTATCACATTTTATAAAATATTGTAAAGTTTAATTTTTTATGTCCATTCAATAACATCCTACAACCATATTTTTTGTATATATTAGGGAAACCAACATTACCTAACAATAGAAGAATGGTTGTAATGCAAGAACATTGGAATGAGGCTTGAGTGTTTGGAAAATATCTATCTTCCTCGATAAAATAATAACCCGTCATAGATACTATACCTAGGTTTGGAGTTGGGGTGCTGGTCTATAGTGGAAATGATACCCAAAAGAAGTAGATTTTGTGGTAGTTTTTTCTTAATGAAATCTACCTCCATCCAGAATGGTTCTAAAACAGCTGACTCAAGAATCTTATCGCCTAAATGTCCTTTCACCTCGTCATCACGCAACCAGGACTAGATTCTGTCACCTGATAATCTTTCTTAGGATTTCAACTCAAAATCAAAGACCAATAACTTTTTATTCCAAAATTATTGATTATTGTTATGAAAAAATGGACAAGATGATGTCATAGCTCCCTATTTTCTATATAGACTAAACAATATTTTCCCATAAAATACATCTTATAATGGATCACCACAAAAACCAGTGACATGAACTCTTTTTTATAAATTTATTTAGGGAGTTTTACCTCAACCAAATCCTTAATGTAGTAAGTATTCAGTTGAACTAATATCATGTGTACAACTCCCAATTCCCTTTTCAATGTATCAGATTCAATAAGTAAATGTTTTTGAAAATCTATTATGCACAATAATGGAGTTAATACCAAACATCTTTTTAGCTCTTGAAAAGCATGTGAGGCCTCCAAATTCTTTAAGAATCCATCCATTTATATTATGTTTGTTAGTGTTTTAAAATATTTCCATAACCACTAATAAACATCAGATAATAACCTATAAGGAATAAGAATCATCACACCCATGGGGATAGGAATATGGGTTTAATATCCTATTGGGGGAATGATCGTATTCTTCTATTAAAAAATTTTTATGGATGGTATTAGTTGTTGGAGTTGTTTCTGATTGGTGGTGATATTAAATATGGGATGGTTTTTAGGTAGAGGGTGTTAAGACTCAAGACTAATAATGATCACATGATAGATAATTAGTATATGTAAGTGAGAGAATATAGAACAAAAGAAGAATATATTGATTAATACTATATGTTACAATAAGAAATATTTATTACTATATATTGGGAAGTGAAAATAAGAATGATTGGAGCTTGTAACATCCCAACACGACCCACATGGACTAATCTAGGTGTTACATGATCTTATACAGTCCTCTGCACACACTAGAGGCTTATGACTAGCAGTGAGGGTTTAGATCCGATAGTCGGGAGACTATCCCTTCTGTATCATGCCATCGACCAAGATAATAATGAAGAATAATAAAACATTGAATTAATGATCCTAGTAAAAAGCAGAAATAGAATAAATGACATACATATAGAAATAGATCCCGAAGTTTTAAGCTTCTCCAGAGTATGAGAAAAAGGTATGTAAATATTAAGTAACTAACCAAACATCTATAGGGTACTCCATTGTCAGTCTAGGTCCTCACTTGATACAAGTTCCAGTGATCATCCATCCACCATTGGGTCCTTTCCCTTCACCGGATATCTATTTATGAAATCTAATAGTGCACAAAAATTATTGAGTAGGGTGAGAATATAAGACTCAGTATGACACCAAAAATGCATCCTTTACAAGTGTGAAAATTAATAAGAGTTTGTAACATAATAATAAATAAATGCACACAAAAGCAATGTTCATGCTGAGTGTTTATGCACTAATAATCCCACCACAATCCTTGGTTATACCTACTTTTGAAACATGCTATAAAACATTTGAAAAATAATGGAAACATCTCAAAATCAGTGCTATCTAAACGATACACAATAGACATATAGGCCTTCGGCCTCTTGGTCAAACCACACTAGGTCATCATGCCCCAACATCATCTCTAGGTCTGGTCACATAGACCGTCATGCCCCACTGTTTGAATACATGCCTTATCAGTCATGATCTTCATGCCCCATGGTAAGAAAATATGGGTCTAATCACACTTGATCGCGAGGACCTGTTTCCATTCCACACTAGTCCATCATGACCCACCATCCATCTTGGTATCGTCTTTAAGTCACATGCAACATTTGAACAATCACTCCCTTAATGGATACTGAGCCACATCGGGTCAACCTGTCACTTTGGATCCATGAATAACACAACAACATAGCGTATACATAGAATATCACATGGAAAATAGTTGTATCATACTTAAAATGTCATGAGTGTGAGAAAATAAATTCATATACACATGTGAGCTTGTCAATATTCTCTAAAGAACCTCAACATGCATAATAATATTATGTAAATCAAGAATACTTCATGGATAAACACACCAACATGCATCACATATAAAGAATGTGTTTTTCAACCATAAATCACATACCGTGCTAACATTATATACATGACTTAAAATGGTATGAAACATCTTACATTAAAGGTGTCAATGTAGAAGGCAAAGATAAACCACCATATGTGGTTTGATAGTAGGAGTGGAAACCTCAATAGTCAAAATCACATCTTCATATCCATATTATCACAAATAAAAACATGTCAATTCTCTAGGTTCTCCAAGAGTTCTTATAAGAAAAACCATTTATATTATTTCAAAAAAGTATTAAAATATCTCATGTGATGATACATTCTCTATCCTTGATAATTTTTGAATAATCATTCTAGGATAGGGCATGTGCTCACAATAATCTCCATAATAATAATTTCATTTTGATAATTTATTATAAATTATCCTTATACAATAATTATTTGAAAATTTCTTTAAAATTATCCTTTTATAAGTATCTCATGATAATTTATCAAAAATAATCCTTTTATAAGTATTTCATGATAATTTTTTATAAATTATCCTTAATTATTATATATTGATAATTTATTATAAATTATCCTTTATAATTATTTATTGATAAAATTTAAAAAAATATTTTGATAAACATTCAATTATGATATAATTATGCTTTGATAATTCAAATTACAATTCTATAAATTATCTGTCAATAAAACAGTGCGATAAACCTATGATTTATTTTCAATAAATCAACCTATAATTATTTAGAAATTATTGTTGGATAATGTTAATAAATATTCATGATAATATAAAAATTCATGATGGATGTTTTTTTTTGTAATTATCCCTTAAAAATTATTTATTATTATTCTTTTAATAAGTTGATGAGATTATTGTTTCGTGATTCTTATCAATTATCCTTAATAATTTAGCACAGATGTATTTTTATAAATCTTATAATTATAATTGATACTTTCACTTAAATATCTTTTGATAGTTTATATTATATTATTATTTGATATATTTTTTCCTAAATTATCCTTGATAATATGTGAAATCATCTATATTTCATTTTTGAAAACCCCCATTGATAATTCCAAATATTATCCCTATGAGATATAAGTTTCATTTTTTAATCTAATAATATTTATTCCCAATAATTTGGGAGAAAAATTGAATCTATTTAAAAATAAAACAACACAAAAAATGGGAGACACACTCAAGCACAATGCCTACACAGGGAGAGGAGAAGATAAAAGTGGTGTGCCTAAAACACCCGAATCAAATCGATCGGGGTTTTAATATCATGTGTAGATGGGTTCTGGGTTCTATCAAGCTCACTAAGATCATCAAAAATCAATAGAGGAGTGATTCAGTTATCAATAACCCAAAATTTTAGCATTTAAAACCACGATTTAATACACCTATTTTAATCTGTGATTCAACCAAAAATTAACTGGGTGATTATTAAAAAAAATTAAAATTAAATTCATAAATATATTAATATAAAATAATATAAAATAAATTAACATTATGTACGTTCTATCCAAATGTCAGATGCACACGAATATTATCCCCCACTTATGGTAAACCCTATATCCCAAACATAATGGTTGTATCAAATTTCTCATTCAACACACTGTTTAGGAGAGATGTGATATTTTTTTGAAAAATTTATAATGAAAATATTAAATAAGTGTTCCACATGTATGATCTTACCAAATGCCAGATGCACAAAAATTTTATTTCGCACCTTGGGTAAACCCTCTATCCTATACCTAATAGTGGCCTCAAATTTCTCATATGACACACTATTTTAGAGATATTAAATTATATTGGAAACATTGTGTGTGTTTAATCTAATATATTTTATATTTTTACTTTATTCTACACCGAGACACAATAGGAATCAGAATCTCACACAAATTCGATGCCGAATTCGGAAAATAATTAATAGAAAATTCAAAGTTTGTAATTTATATTTTTCTATACACAATACATTTAAATAATCTATTATTTTATTTTTATCGAAAAAATATATTTTCACATAAATATAACTTTAAATAATTATCGAGTGTTTTTATTGTCCTTAAAAATGTAGGATTTTAACCCCCCCTATAGACTTCTCATCCTTGACAAGTATCTTTAGTGGTATTTCTTAAAAAACTCAATACACTGAGCTCGAACATCATACTCATGTTCCCACATTTCTTCCGAGATCATTCCATGATATCACAAAATTTGAACTAGTGGTATCAATTTTTATAATGGGACCTTCCCACTCTGGCCAGTAATCCATGTTGGATGGTTCTTATAAGATGAATCATTTTACAATTCAATTTCCTCTCAATCTATAACATCCATAGGATCGGGCATGTAAATCCAAATCGAGGAAACATGGAACAAATCATGTGAACCTCAATAACATGGAGGAAGGTTCAAACTATACACCACTATCCCAACTTTTTTAGTGATCTAAAAGGGTCCCATAAAGCATGGTTCTATATTTCCTTTCTTCCTCAGATGTTAGTGGCCTAATCATGGAGTCAATCTCAGGAAGACCTGATCCCTCATAGAGAACTCCAATGGTCTCGTCCTACAACGGATATATAATCATTTTCAGCTCTGAGTGGTGACAAACATTTTCTCAATATTATTCACTCTGTTAGAGGACACCAAAACCATATTGTTCCCACAATTTTGTATCATTTTTCTGATGAAAAAAAGTGGTGATTTCTATGGTCGCCAATAAAGACCCTCATACCGTTCCATCATAATCCAATCCTTGTAACTGTTTTTGAATGAAAAATCAATCAAGGAGGGTTGATCATCCCATGCTCCGCCAATGTCTAGCATTAAATAATGATGTATATAATCCAACATGAGTATATTCCAATTTAACTATCTTCCGGTCTGAGGAGGGTGCACCATGGTCAATATCAGGTGAGTCATTAGTGATTTATTCAAGCCTTTATCAAAGAGCACCATAATAAATGCATCTCTATTTGATAAAATTATCAAATAAACTATACTTAGGTGTATGATCTCTCAAACATAGTGCTTTCCTATCTCCTCTACTGAGTGCATCTCTATGAATGGTAAAAAGTGCAAAACTTTTGCAGCTGATCCAAAATCACCTATACCATGTCATGTCACATCATGGTCCTAGGTAACCCCATCACAATGTTCAACCCGAAATCCTCCCAAACAGTGATATGGAATACCCTCATCATTCTCTCACTGATGGAGCACAAAATACCAATCACTCATATAATAGGGTTTCATGTCATCATTAAATGATATATCAGAAAAAGGTTGGTTAGTGAAAAATAACTCAAATAGTAATTCAAGTCCCCACACACATCATAGATATAAGCAAATTATTATTATTCAGAAACTATTAAGATCAAAATATGTGTTCAAGATCATGCCTTATACAATAAAAAGGTATGAATCACCATCTATTAGATTTTTATCAACTCCATATACATGATCTGCATCATCTCCATGACCCACTCCATGACTCTCTTCAGTCCCTATCAATTTTTTTGAATACACAGATCCCCATATTGTCCCATGATTCATTGCATAAATTTTTCTATAATCACCATGACAACTCTATCACGATGCATTAGTGCATATGTGATGAAAATATATCATTTTTCATCATTAGTGACACTCTCTAGTTTTGGGGATGAAGTTTGATAATGTCCCCACTTCCCAAACTTGTAATGCTCAGATATCCATTCTATATAGGAGGTGTTGGTGAGCCACTACTCGACACAAGTTTTCCACCATTTTACTAAGGTGAGTCATCCTAAATCCCCAATATATTGTCAAGGTAAACTCCTGCAGTAAGAGAATGTTCAGTCACAAGCCTTTCATGGGTTGAATGTAAGTTTGTTTCCTTCTCCCCTGGTCCACTATCAAAGGCTAGGGACTTACAAATCACATGAGAGTATGATATCAGGTAAAACCCCCTATCAATAAGTTTGAGCTCCGATCGCAATAATATCCCAATCATCCATGATTTATGTGTTGAATTCCCAACTAACAATAAATAAAATTTAAGCAACTTTGTAAATAGATCGAAGTATGTATAGAGAGTCATAGAATCCTGCCTTAATTCCATGAATTATTGGGTATAGAACAAATTCATCTTGTTAGGGAAGTAATGTTTGAGAAACAAATCCTTGAAGGTTTTCTATGAAAAATCTTCACATCTCATAGATTTATTCATGGAAGGAACCATATCATGGTAGGTCCTTGGAACATAATGGTTTCGAGAATCACTCTCCCTTCCTCAGGGATTTGTACTAGCTTGAAACTTCACTATGTATTGCCTAACAATTCGTATTCATCTATTGGGACCCCAATACCCTAGAATGCTGGAGAATGTTATAGTTTTGAAATCTGGAGCATGTTCAGTTATTGTCCTCTGAATGACTCTACCTTGAATAGGCACCAGTCAAAAGAGTTGCAACTAAACATGTTTTTCATTCTGGATCATCTGTGATAGTATAGAATCATTCTGGAGAGCATCCTTCTACATCATGAGTGGTGTCACTGTGATATTTTGGGATGCCTTTGTTAGAGGTCATATAAAATTTCTTCGAAGTAGAATATCTAGATTATGAAGTATATTAGGAACATAACAAGTCCTAAATAGTATATCATATCAGACATGGTTTTCTTATGAGTCTACAATTATCCCATGATATACCCTACAAATATTAACCATGGTCCCCATCCACTGACATTATTCGTAGTCTTCATATATATACTAACATAATAACATGATCATTTCAACTAATTAATGCATGTAGGGATATATTAGAATAACTTGACAACACAAATATATCTCACAAAAAAGAAACTATCCCAGACATATGCATGACTCAAGACATTTTATTAAATAACTACTATACCACAAAATTACAGGTATATATGGCATGTAATCCTATATTCCTAGTCACAATGCACGTATGTACTCAAAATTATACATCAGCATAATGTGCATCTTCCAAGGTGTGTTTAATTAACATTAATAGAAAATCATAAATTCCCTACTTTATGGAAATTTGGAGGTTCATGATTTAGTGATATCTAGGAACTATCATAGAACCCCTACCTGATTCCCAACTATCCTATCTCATGTTTAACCAGACCCCACCCAAAGGAAAAGAAAAAATATAGTTATTGAATCCTATCCTCTGATACAATTTTTTAATATCCCAACCTGAACAACTGGGTTCAAGAATGGGGTCACATGATCTCATGCACACTTCCTAGTACACAAGGGGACCCCTAATATAAGAAAAGGTCACAATCTTATAGTGGGGATACAATTCCATTCATACCATATCTTTAAGAGTTTTATTAATGAAAAATAATAAAACAATGAATAAATATTCATTGTAAAATGTAGAAAATAAATAAAAGACAACATATGGAAATAGATTCCAAGGTGGTAAGTCTATATAGTGTATAAGAATTATGTAAATACAAGAAAAGTTAATAAAAAACATCAATAATGTACCTCAGTACCCATCCCGATTTATTGAAGATACATGCTCTACCACTCAACCATCCACCATAAGGCTTTTCTCTTCTACCGGATCCCTGGGTATGAAATCTATAAGTACACCAAAATTTATGAGTATGGTGTGAGAATAAGACTCTTTAGAATACCACCAATGTGTCATTAACAACTGTGCACATGAAAAAGAGTTTATATCATAAAAATGAATAAATGTGAACAAATGAAACAATCATTTTTAGTATTTGTGCACTAAAAAAACCGCCAATGAGCTCGGTTATACCTGCATTGATGCCAGGATAGAAAACATCAGAACAATCTTGGAAACATCTCTACATCAAAGCCATATTCATGCTGCTCAATAACCATACATCCCTCTGGCCTCCATGTTAAACCCCACTAGGTCATCATTCCAGGACACTATCTCCATGTCACGTCACGTAGACCATAATTTCCCACTATTTCTACGGAGGTATGACCTCTCATGATCATCATTACACATAATCATCACATACGGGACTGATCCCTCATGATTATAATGTCCCTAGGAAAAGCCACACTAGGCCATCATGCCCTGTTGTCCATCTCAGTCTCATCATGAAGTCACATGCAGTGATTGAACACACTCACTGTTAAGGGATACTGATCCATGATGGGAACACCATTAACATTAGTACCATTCATGGCATAACAACATAGAATATACCAGGAATATCAGATGACAAGTAGTGGTATACTATATAGCATTTCATGACTATGTGAAAATCCATACATACACACATGTGAAAAACTCATCATGGTCTAAAGTACATCCAAATACATTATCATATTATGTAAATAAAGAAATCCACATGGAAAAACACACCCATACGAATCACATAATAATAATTGGTTAATCAATCATAAATCACATGTCATTATAGTACCATGTACATGGACCAAAATGGTAATGAATTTCCTACCTCAAAGTCTTTGTTGTCGAAGTTAAGGATATACCACCCTTTATGGTTCGATAACTGGGGTCTAAACCTTAACAATCAAGAACATCTCTTCACAACCGTTTTATCATATTTTTTAGAACTTAAAATCCTGATGTTTGTCAAGGGTTCCTAGATGTAACGTCCCAACTTGGCTCACCGCAAAGACGGTGGTCGGACCGGTGTGTCACATGACCTAAAGTGTGTATCCCTAAATTCCAGAGGCCACCGACTAGTAGTGAGTGCCTTATTGTGTCAAAGGGGGAGACTATGCCCTCATAGGTTATAGGTATTATCATAGCAGAAGTAATGAAAAAATAACAATAAATAGAAGAAGCATATAAACAAATAAACAATAGAAAAAGGAAATAAATAATCCCAACTAAATACATAATAAATGCGGATGTTGATAAATGAAACCAGGTACAAAAACAATGTCATTCCCTGATGTATGTCTAAACTAAAAGTACATAAAACAAAACCCAAGCACGATATCAACTAAAAATAAAAGAAACAAAGTGAAACAACTGAATCATGAGAAAGAATCAATCCTCTACCCTAGTCTCTATCTTATGCAGCAACAATCAATCAAGAATCGGAAGCAGCACATTTCCCTTTGTCAATACCTTCAAACGTATAGTCTACTCAGGTGTCAACGACACCCGATCTGGGTGTGAGATAAAATACCAGTAGACCGGCACCCGTGGTGTCTAAACATTTCCATTTCGTGCAATAATAAAATGAAAAGTTCCATTATATAACAATTGTAGATAACTCATTAAGTGCAATGAAATAAATAACTCGGTCCGGGTTCCAAGTGGCACCCGTGCCTAATCACCTGCTTCGGCCTAAGCCAGAAGTCT
The DNA here is from genome assembly GCA_963277665.1 of Viscum album. Classification (NCBI taxonomy): domain Eukaryota; kingdom Viridiplantae; phylum Streptophyta; class Magnoliopsida; order Santalales; family Viscaceae; genus Viscum; species Viscum album. Next base: position 1,805,444,726 of record OY728141.1, read on the forward strand.
GAATGGAATACCTATATGTAGAATATACATATTCATATATATGAAGCCAAAAAAAGTATGGTAAAACAAAGAAGAGGCATACCCCCAAGCTTGTGCTTTAATGTGGGTTCTAAGTCATGTGTTAACCGGGTGAGCTTCAACACACCAGAAAATATCTCAAATCTCAAGAGACTAACAAAGAAATTAATATAAACCATCAGTGCATCATTATTAAGGTTCAAGTTGAGAGTTGGAATCTGATCCCATCTCAAAGGTATCGCTATGGAACATCCTTCAATTATCTAATACCACCGATCCTGTCCAAGGCAATATTTCCAAAGATAATGTATCGCTCGTGGCATGGATTTACCCTGAGTCTGTCCTAATCTCACAAAAAGGTGTCGAGTGTCATCTGATACTGGCTTAGACACATTTCCAACAGATCTGACCCGATGGGCCTTTTTGGAACCGATATCACTTATATGTATTAGAAAGCTTGGGGATGTCTCGGTCCAGCAAATCCAAGAACATCTCCCTCAGCACGTAGAGGTAACCGTTAGGAATGAAGTGTCTAAGAATGAACCATAATACAGGACCCACCTCCTTTCCCCGCCCTGAATTTAATTAATGTTTTCACAACAACAGATATGATATCAACATATGTAATTGCATCTTGAAACCAAATAGCTATAACTGTGCATCACACAGTGCAAATTAAATATTTTAGCATAGAAATTTTAATAAGTCAAATTACTGTATCAACATAAGAAGATAAAATTCACTTTATAATAAATAAATATATTAGCACAACCAACTACCAAGGATCCAACAATTTAAAATTTAATAATTAATATAAATTAATTATTTAAATTAAACACAAAAAATAAGATGTGAAAAACATAAAGATAAAGACACTTTTTAATAATAAATAAACCAGCACAACCAACTACCAATGATTCAATAATTCATGATTTATAATTAATCTAAATTAATTATTTAAATTTAACCCAAAAACATATGTTTCACAACACATGAAATTAAATAAAATAAATGATTGGTATAACGAAAATTATACAGACAATGTCGGCACGCCCCAAGGGGTGTCCAAACTTGTAGCAACAAATTAAATAAATTAATCCATGATCAATACATCTACAACAACTAGGAGAAACAAATTACTTAATGAAATTGGGTGAATTTTCACAAATCCGGTGGGCACCGACTAATGAAACAACGATGCGTTTTTATAAATCGCAATGAAACAGAGGGAATGAGAGTAGACAGCCTACCTTATAGTCGTAGATGATCCTATGATCCGCGGTAAGCTTTGATTTGACCTAAAAACGAATAAAACAGAAGATTTAGAAAAACCCCAAAATATGGTAAAAAAATTTAGTGGCGAACTGCACAATGAATTTGGAATGAGATCACACGATTCTTGGTGCATGGGATAAGCCATACCGAGAGGTTCACAACGCTCTTGACAGGGAAGAAAACGGACGAAGAACAGAGGAGCGACGATATTCCGAAGAGAGGAGAAGGTGGTGTGCCCCACCTAGGGAGGAGAGGTGTGTCACGCATAGGAGAGGAGGAGGATAGGAGGAGAGAAAAAAAGAAATAAAATGGAAATTAAAGGAAAGAAAAAGGAAAACAGAAAAAGGAGATAAATAAATAATATAATACAAATAAAATGGTCAAACAATGAAATAAATAATTAAAATAGGTTTACCTTATTTTAATTATTTTTAATTTCTCTCCAACAGTATCTATTTTATTATTTATTTTTATCCTTCTTTAAATTCAATTAATTTACTTCAATCCTTTTTAATTATTTTTAACCGGAACGTTGCGCTATGGTGCGACGTAATATTTTACATAAAGCTTGAACAATCATTTATGTAACTACCCGATATTTTATGTGATATATTATTATTAATCTCATTGATGTCTTCTATTATACAATACACCAAGATTACCTTGTACTATACGCAACACCGTATTAGGGTGCAGTATACGCTACACTATTCTTGGCTCGTGTTACACACAATTTCAAGTTCTTTTTGTGGAAATTATTCTACGCAACATTAAGTATAAATTTTGTTTAATGTATAAATGAATGATGTTTTGATTATGTTATATGCAACACCAAACAGAGCTTTCACTACACACAGCCCAGACTTGGATTTCATTACACACAATCAAGACCTTCTTCGATAGCATGTGTAGTACGCAGTACCAAGTTTCACTAAACGATATATTATTATAATATTATTATGAACTAGCCATTATAAATAGTAATATCCACTTTTTGAAATTTTATAAATTTTATCATTCAAAATGGACTTCATTTTTGGATTCGGAATATCAAAATTAGCCTAGGGTGAAAGTTTGGTATTTTTCTGAAAACTTTCAATTTTTTATGAATAATGAAAACACTAGGTTATTATTTAAAAACTGACTTTTTATTTAAATAATTATTTATTTTATTTAAATTTATTTTTGGTCAAAATTGATACATAATAAAAATATATGTTCAATGTAATTCATTTGTGTCATTTTATAATAATTTTATATATATAAAAATTTTATTGAACTTTTCACCGTATTTTACCCACCTCTTAGGAGAATTTTTGAAAATTTAATAAAACATAATTTTACTGCTTCTGTGAGTGGAATTTTTAAAATCTGAGAGACGTGGATAATACCAAGGAGTAAAATTAGGTTTAATAAGATTAAAATAATTTTTTGTGAATAGTAACTTTTTACTTTTTTTACCACGGTTAAAAAAAAGTAGGGTAATATTGGTAAAAATCATATTATTTTTACCCTAACACATGTCCTAATTCTATTGGATAATTATAATTCGACCAAAAACAACCTTAGGAATAATATATGACCATTTAGGTCCAATTGTATTAGATTAGAACATTTATTATTATTTTATTTAAAGAATAGTTAAAATAGTTAAAATCAATGTTTAATAACAAAAACACATTTAATATTGGGATATACATAAGATAAATTCTACTATAAATATTCATTAGAAAGATAAAAATATTTCATACATAATTTTATTTTATTTATTATTTTTAGACTTTAAATAGTTTAATTTATTTATGACACAATGATGATGCAGTAATTACATTATTAGTGAAATATTAACATAATTGATATTATAATTACCCAAATAAATGTAATTTGAGACTTTTTATGAATTAAAATAATTTTATAGGTTAATATGACATGTTATTATTGATTTACTTAACTTTTTTGAACTAATCATGCTGTTATGAGTTTCATAGAAATCATTTACCAAATAGTATCAAAATTGACATAAAATAGCTTTTAAAAAACATATTATATTATTAATTGTTATTTTATTCTTAAAAATCTAAGGATCGACCAAATTACTTATATAAGGTTATATATATTAATAATCAACAACTTGGGGTTAGTTGGGCTTGTTATAGTATGTTTATTGACCATATAGTGTAACAAAACAAGAAGACACTGTAAAAGTAAAATTATTTAACTTAACGTTAAATCAAAATGATAAGGTTAAAATAGTAACCTAAACATGTCTAAATTCTATTGGTTGAGAGGTTTTCTACCCATCCCCACATTATATTCGAAATAAATCAATTTTGAGAAATTATAAACTGAATATGACTTTATTATAAAATAATATTTTGAGTTTTTCCAATGGTGCCCCTCTCCTCCCTTATAAAAAGGGCACCCCTTCCCTCTTCTCTTCAGACCCTTTTGAGCCCTGAAGCTCGGCCAACCCCTGCCAATTTCTCTTCTCAACCTCTATAGTTATATCATATTTGTTTGAGTCTTCTCAAAAGACCGAATCTAGTTCCATATGAAGATGTTTAAAGGAGGTGTGTCGAGGAAGTGGTAATCTCTTCTACCGACTCTTTCAGGTTTCTTTCTTCTTCTACTTTCTCTTCTTTAGATGTTTCATTATAAAGTAATAACATCAGTATTAATTATATTCTTATATTTTATTATAAATATTAAACAACTCTATTTCACCTTCTATCCATCCTACGTAAAACGAAATCACCGCGCGTGCGTACGTACAGAATACTGTCTCCATGCCGTGGTGTAATCGGTTTTTCCACCACCACCTTACTTGGATGGGTATAATGGTGTAAAGAATAACTATATATTATTATTATAACATCCTAATTATTCTAATATATTATATCATCCAATACAATTCCATTCAATAAATATGGGAACGATATCATCGCTCGTCCGTAAGTACGGATTACCGTCTCCACGACGCGATGAGATTCATTTTCCATGTTAACAATTCAAAAATGATTATAAAGTATATATAATAATTAATCATTAAATATATGAAATAATAATTCTACTAGATTTATGTATATATATGTATGTCATCTACTTAATTCCATTCAATTCAATAAGGAAACGAAAAAACAACGTTCATGCTTACGTACAGCCTACCGTCTCCACGAACGGTGTATTTCTTTCCATTTAAAAATCTATTATATATATTTATATTATGAATATATATTATATATAAATCATGTTTTATATTCTGGAATTATTTAATCATTATCTATGTAATCATATTAATAATTACAAGTCAAAGCACGGATGAATAATGAAACGATTTTACCCAAAACGTTGCTTTAACATGGAATTGACAAATGAACGGATTATATAAAGTCCTAAGTGAATTATATATGATATCATAAATATTATTATGGTTCTGTTACAAGTTAATAATATGTTTAAACCCACTATACAGGATTCTCGGACACATATGGAAGAAATTTGACATAAGGTAAGGGATAATTATTCAAATCTCATTCTTATACGAGATTGTTTACTTGTAAGTATTTAGTGGAGTTATGTTTATTATCCATGTCCATATGTTATCAGATTTTTTTTCAGAAAATGTTCAATTTTCGTCCATGTATGTTTAAAGAAATTTTTACCCTTTTTTTACTTTTACCACATCGTATGGAATGAATCTTTCTTTTGTTTACCATACGAGGCACTTTTTGACTTTTCCGACAGAAGTATGCGGAGAATATTTTTTTAACTTATACGGAATGAATGGATTTTAACGGTTTTATTACACCTTATTTTAATGAAGCTTAGTCTATCACATTTCATGAATATTTTCAACAAATTCTTTTTCATTTAAAATTGCATGTCATTTTGTGAAAAGAAAATGATTTTGAAGAAGAATGTATATTTTCCTCAAGAATTCATTTCAAGTGTTTTATCAAAACCATTTTCCATCTAAGATGAAATTATTTCATATGTGTATGTTTCATGTATAATATATCTATTATTTAAATTGTTTCACTTTTATTATGATGAAATGATATCCATTTGTTTTATATGGATTATGTTATGATGGGATGATGTTTATGAAACCCATTTTTATTCATTGGGTTATGATGAATGATTTATTTTAATGCAATGGCACAAGTAAAAATGATTTCATTATGAGATGTGTAAGACCTATATCTCCCTCCAATTAATTGGGTAAAGATTAAAATCCCCTGAGATATACATGGCTGGAACTATAAGTTAATCCAGTTCAGTGTTACAGGACTGAAACGAGCAGTGAAATCGATTCAGAAAGGGACTTTGTCCACTAAGATGGTCTTGGAAGCAATGCCTTGGAAACTATGGAAATCATATCATGTGGTTAATGTTTTGACAAAATTACAAGTTTTATATTCAAGATATTTTATCATGATTGATGTTCCATTATGATATATGCCTTACGTACTGCCATGTTTTATGTCATTGCTCAATATTTCTATGTTTAAACACTATTTTCATGTTTTTATGTTCAAATGTATATGGTTTGTTTTATTTTCTCCATGCATACCATTACTGAGAATTTGATCTCACCCTTTATATGTTTTCTTTTCCCCAGGATATAAATAAAGGTTTTAGGTAAGAAAACAAAAGGGGAATATCTTTATGGGAGATGTTGAAGATCTTTCACCACGATTAGAAGATTATGTTCTGAGTTTACAAAGACACTAAACTAGTACGGTCCTTGTGTGTTTCTTTTTTTTATGTATTAAGTATTTCGAAAAAGTAATGTAATTTACTTGTACATAAATATTTGGGTCTCTACAGTTGGTATCAGAGGGAGGATTAGTTAACGTTTGGAAACTAGGATGCGGAAACTTTAGTGAGATCCCTAGAGATATTTCTAAGGTATATCTAGGGATGTCCCTACGGTCTAATATAACTATAGTTTACAGTCCTAGAATTATGTTGAAAATCATGAATAGCCTGGGGTGAACCTATGGTGTCATGGATTAAAGAATGTGTGACAAGTTAGACATCCCATTAATGACTTTTTATGATTCTGTGGTTCCTTGTTATTGTAACTGTTTCTTACACCATGGTTTTTGGTTTAGTCGATGGAGGGAACTAGAAGGAATTGGGTCAACATTGAATCTAATGGACAAATTGGTGACTATGAGCAACGAAATTGCGTAATTCCTAGAAAGAAAGATTTTGTGATTATGCTGAATCAGTCATCGTGATATATGATTAACAAGGTTAACGTTAGTGGTATTCCTAATTCATCATATAAGAGGAAGATAGACTTTTATGAATATTCTCATGGTAAGGAGAATAGATAAAGGATGATTGATATTTCTAAAGAAGGGAAGAATAACCTTGATGAATACATAAAATGGAGGGGAAGATGTTATCTTTGTGGAGAAAAGGGTCATAGAGTGATAGACTGTTTTGGAGTTCATTATCTTATCAGTGGAGAACATGGGCATTACCCAACTCAATGCCCTGACATAAGAGGTTACTTCTAAATCAAGGAAGTACATATTCCCTGACAATCATAGAAGGGAATGGATTGAAGTGTTTATGTATTGGTATTCAAGAATAATGTTGTTGAGGTAATTTTATGGTATATTGGAATATATATGTATTGGTCCATTGTGGTTTTAAATAATTATATGGTACCAGTAACCATGAAAAGTGATTGAAATATTTTTGGAAAGAAGACTATATGCGCATAATGAAGGGATAAGGAGAAAATAATATGTTTGATAGTATTCATAAGCGCATTATTGGTATAAGGACAAAGTGATATCATGGTTTGAGTATATATAATTTTTGGGATTTTGGTATGTGGAAAGAGTTAACTTTTAACAGCATTCATGTTTTATTAAAGTTCAATGGGTATTCATTTTTTAAGAGAATACATGATTAAGGTATTCACATGTTTGTAATGTGACCAACAAGATGTATCTTATGATATATGGGGGATAAATGACGGTATTTACATTCTTGTTATATGACATTTCTGTTAATTGTTTTATTTTTACTGTGAGATTGGACAAAGTATTTTGGATAAGTCTAATGATTTGAAATGGATTATGTTGGACATAAGATAATATTGTTTAAGGATAGAAACTTTTTTCTATATTATTTCTGGAATGTTATAATAGTATAGTTTTAGAAAAAGGACAACCTGCAGGACGGATGACAACCCATCGCGTTGGATAGGGTTGCGGGAACTAAACCCCCAACCGAAGTGTGACATGCCATTATCACCTACCATTGGCCTACAAGAAGTCCATGGTTAGTAAAAACTAGATTTATTTTATTAAGCGGTATGATAGATGAAGTCATTTTAGGAACCATATACGATTAATCTCACCATACATGGACTTATGTATATAACTTTTTCTATACTTATGTTTGAGACGGATGGAATGACCTATCATTCTATCGCATGATCTAATAACACTTCACTGAAGACAAATTTAACTTCATTTCTGTAAGATATGATGTGGAAATTGGTCAAGGCACACACAATAATGAGATTGGACCAAAATCATGTAAGTATTTATTCTATTTCAAAATTTTCAACTTTAGGAAAATGATCTTGAAAACCAAAAATGTTGTCCTAGTGCCCATATATCCGATGAATCTGATGGTACCTTAGATCATCACAAATTTATGGCTTTGTGATTGTTGTCTTTTTCATATCCATGTTCTCTACCACTCTCTATCAGAACATGATGGTTAGGTTTCTCTTCACTATCCATATATTCACCTATGTTCTCCTATGTGGTAACCCAGTGATGAGTTAATTTGGGTAACCGATATGTTTCATACTTCACTTTTTAAAATTATGTTTTAGTATTTCTTTTTATGATGTGGGTTTCTATGAAAGAAACATTCAAGTAGTAAACCACTTATAACCCTGACAAATTTCAAGGGACAAAATCATTTTAAGGGGGGTAGAATGTAACAACCCAAGATTTTATGAGATATATTATTATTAATTTCTTTGATGTCTTCTATTATACACTACACCAAGATTAGCTTGTACTATACGCAACACCGTATTAGCTTGCAATATACACAACACTATTCTTGGCTCGTGTTACACACAATTTAAAGTTTGTTTTGTGGAAATTATTCTACGCAACATTAAGTATATATTTTGTTTAATGTATAAATGAAATAAGTTTTGATTAAATTATACACAACACCAAACAGATCTTTCACTACATGCAGCCCTGACTTGGCTTGCATTACATGCAATCAAGATCTTCTTCGATAGCGTGTGTAGTACGCAATACAAAGTTTTACTGAATGAGATATTATAATAATATTATTATAAACTAGACGTTCTGAATTGTAATACCCACTTTTTGAAATATTATAAATTTTATCTTTCAAAATGAACGTCATTTTTGGATTAGGAATATCGAAATTATCCTAGGGTGAATTTTTGGTATTTTTCTAAAAACATTCAATTTTTGATGAATAATGAAAACACTAGGTTACTATTTAAAAACCAACTTTTTATTTAAATAATTATTTATATTATTTAAATTTATTTTAGATCAAAATTGATACATAATAACTATATAAGTTTAATGTAATTCATTTGAGTCATTTTATAAAAATTTTAGATATATAAAAATTTTATTGAACTTTTCACCATCTTTTACCCACCTCCTAGGAGAATTTGAAAATTTACATAAAACATAATTTTACCATTTCTGTGAGTGGAATTTCAAAAATATGAGAGACATGGTTAATATCAAGTAGTAAAATGTGGTTCAATAAGAAAAAAATAATTTTTGGTGAATAGTATCTTTTTATTTTTTTTACCACAGTTAAAAGTAAATAGGGTAATTAAGGGTAAAAATCATATTATTATTAACTCTAACACATGTACTAATTATATTGGATAAGTTTAATTCGACCAAAAACAACCTTAAGAATAAAATATGACCATTTAGGTCTACATTGATTAGATTAAGACATTTATTATTATTTTATTTAAAGAAGAGTTAAAATAGTTAAAATCAAAGTTTAATAACAAAAACACTTTTAATATTGGGTTATACAAAAGATAAATTCTACTATAAATATTCATTAAAAATATAAAAATATTTCCTACATAATGGTATTTTATTTATAATTTTTAGTCTTTAAATAATTGAATTTATTTATGACACAATAATGATGCAGTAATTACCTTATTAATGAAAAATTAACATAATTGATATTATAAATACCGAAATTAATGAAATTGGAGAATTTTTATGAATTAAAATAATTTTATAGGTTTAATATGACATGCTATTATTTATTTAATTAATATTTTTCTAACTAATCATGCTGTTATAATTTTCACAAAAATCAATTACCAAATAATGTCAAAATTGACATAAAATACTTTTTAAAAAATATTATATTATTAATTGTTATTTTATTCATAAAAATCTGAGGATCGGACAAATGACATAGATAAGGTTATATATATTTATAATGAACAACTTGGGGTTCTTTTGGCTTGTTATAGTAAGTTTATTAACCATATAGTGTAAAAAAAGAAGAAGACACGGTAAAAGTAAAATTATTTAACTTAAAGTTAACATTAAATGATAAGGTTAAAATAGTAACCTAAACTTGTCTAAATTATTTTGGTTGAGAGGATTTAGACCCATACCCACATTAGCTTCTAAAAAAATCAATTTCAAGCTATTATAAACGGAATATGACTTTATTATAAAATAATATTTTAAGTTTTTCCAAAGGTGCCCCTCTCCTCCCTTATAAAAAGGGCACCCCTTCTCTCTTCTCTTCACACCCTGTTGAGCATTGAAGCTCGGCCAACCCCTGCCAATTCCTCTTCTGAACCTCTCTAGTTATATCATAGAGGTTATGGTCTACTCAAAATACCAACTGTTGTGCCCTAAGAAGAATTTTGAAGGAGGTGTGTCGAGGAAGAGGTAATCTCTTTTACTGACTCTTTCAAGTTTCTTTCTTCTTCTACTTTCTCTCCTTTAGTTGTTTCATTATAAAGTAATAACATCAGTATTACTTATATAATGATATGTTATTATAAATATGAAACAAACATATTTCATCTTCTATCCATCCATCGGAAAATGAAATCATCGTGCGTGCGTACGTACGGATACCGTCTCCATGCCATGGTGTAATCAGTTTTTCCACCACCACATTACTTGTATTGGTATAATGGTGTAAAGAATAACTATATATAATTATTATAACATCATACTAATTATATGATATTATATCATCCACTCCAATTCCATTCAATTAATATGGGAATGGTATCATCGCTCGTGCGTACGTACGGATTACCGTCTCTACGATGAGATTCATTTTCCATGTTAACAATTCAAGAATGATTATAAAGTATATATAATAAGTAATCATGAAATATATAAAATATTAATTCTACTGGATTTATGTGTATATATATATGTATGTCATCTACTTAATTCCAATCAATTCAATAAGGAAACGAAAAAACAGTGTTCATGCATACGTACGGCCTACCGTCTCCATGAACGATGTATTTATTTCCATTTATCAATCTATTATATATATGTATATTCTGAATATATATTATATGTAAATGATTTATTATATTCTGGAATTATGTAATTATGATCTAATTAATCATATTAATAATAACAAGTCAAAACACGGATGATAATTGAAACGATTTTGCCCAAAACACTGCTTTAACATGGAATTGACAAATAAACGGATAATATAAAGTCGTAAGTGAATCATATATGATATCATAAATATTATTATGGCTTTGTTAAAAGTTAATAATATGTTTAAACCCACTATACAGGAGTCTCAGACACGTACGGAAGAAATTGGACATATGGTAAGGGATAATTATTCCAATCTCATTCTTATCCGAGATTATTTACTCGTAATTATTTACAAGGGTTATGTTTATTATCCATGTCCATATGTTCTCAGAATGTTTTCAGAAAATGTTTACTTTTCTTCAATGTATGTTTAAAAACATTTTTACTCTTTTTTTACATTTACCACATCTTATGGAATGAATCTTTCTTTTGTTTACCATACGAGGCACTTTATGACTTTTCTGACAAAAGTACGAGGAGAATATATTTTTTAACTTATACGGAATGAACAGATTTTTACAGTTTTATAATGCCTTAATTTAATTAATCTTACTCTACAAGATTTCCTGACTATTTTCAACAAAATCCTTTTCTTTTAAAATTGCATGACATTTTGTGAAATGAAAATTATTTTGATGAAGAAAGGATATTTTCCTCAAGGATTCATTTCAAGAGTTTTATCAAAACCATTTTCCATCTAAGATGACATTATTTCATATGTGTATGTTTCAAGTATAATATCTCTATGATTTACATGGTTTCAATTTTTTTATGATGAACTGATATCCATTTGTTTTAAATGGATTATGTTATGATGGGATGATGTTTATGAAACCCATTTTTATTCTTTGGTTTATGATGAATGATTTATGTTTATGTCATGGCACATGTAAGAATGATTTCATTATGAGAAGGGTGGGACCTATATCTCCCTCCAATGAATTGCGTAAAGATTTATATCTCATAAGATAGACATGGCTGGAACAGTAAGTTAATCTGGTTCAGTGTTACAGGACTGAAACGAGGAGTGAACTCGATTCAGAAAGGGACATAGTCCACTAAGATAGTCTTGGCAGCAATGTTTTGGCTACTATGGAAATCATATAATGTGCATAATGTTTTTATACAATTACAAGTTTTATTTCCAATCTATTTTATCATGATTTATGTTCCACTATGATCTATGCCTTACTTACTGCCATGTTTTATTTCATTGCTCAAGATTTCGATGTTTAAACATTATGTTCATGTTTTTATGTTCATATGTATATGGTTTGTTTTATTTTCTCCATGTTTACCCTTACTGAGCATTTGAACTCACCCTTTATATGTTTTCTTTTCCCCTGGAAATAAAAAAAGGTTTTAGGTAAGAAAACAAATGGGGATGATCTTTATGAGAGATGTTGAAGATCTTTCACCATGATTAGAAGATTGTGTTCCGAGTTTCCAAAGACACTAAACTATTACGGTCCTTGTGTGTTTGTTTTTGTTATTTATTAAGTATTCTGAAAAAGTAATGTAATGTCCATGTACATCAAACTTTGGGTCTCTACAATTTAATTAATTTTAATAGCTGTCCAGGACCCGCAACAGGGTGTGCAGCCGTGCGCCCTGGTTCACTTTAACGATTTGGATTAAAAACATAAAAGTCAATAACTTGATTTAAGTCGACATGTTAAATGCATTTATGTAGTTAATTAATAATTTTTTATCTAACCTAAAAACAAATATCCATCCATGTATATATGTGTTATATATATATATATACAAACACAAATATGCATATTCATGTATATACACCTACACATGTATATATAACTATATATATATATATATATTTAATCACATATATATACATAAATATTTATGTCCCAATATAATAATAATAACAATAATTAAAATAATAATTATTATTTAATTCAACCTATCAATTACATCATTAATAACATAAAAATAATAACCATAAAAAAGGATAATGGTTATTAAATAATTATTAATTGCGCATTTGTATTTAATTCGAATAATTTATAATGTCTAATTTATCACATTACCCGGTTATTATTTACACCACGACAAATTTATTAATTGTTGATGTGTATTTTAATTTATTGATTTAAAAATAAATAATAATATTAATAATAAAATTATTAATATATCTAATTGCCAATAAATTATTAAAAACGCAAAGAAATTATTTTCAGGTGCGATATGACCAAACGTCCAATGCATGCAAAAGATATACTCTGCTTAAGGTAAACCCCACGTCCCAAAACTATTGGTGGTGTCAGGTTTCTCATTCCTCGCACCGTTTGAGAGAAAATAATTATTTATTATTTAGAAATAAAATAATTAATTAATTAAAAATAAATACTGTATTATCAAGTGCGATGGGGACAAACACCCGATGTGAATCAAGGTTATACCCTACCTATGGTAAAACCGGCGTTCCGAACATAATGGTAGTCTCAGATTTCTCATATAATGCACTGTTTGAGAGAAAATAATTATTTATTATTTAAAATTTGGAATATTTAATTAATAAAAAATAAAGATGGAATTATCATGTGCGAGGGTTCCAAACTCCCGATGCGAATTAAGGTTATACCGTCCTGAGGGAAAACCCGATGTTCCGAACCTAACGGTAGTCTCATATTTCTCATATTACATACCATTGAAGAGTTATTTCATTTTGTTTGAAAAGAAAATAACACATGTATTAATAAAATAAACTTAATTTTTTTATTCTTTCAACGCCGCAGTTTCGACTAGCGGAAACAAAAAGTTCCGACGCTCGGATTTAAAACTCACCTACCTAGTTAAGTGAAAATTTTTATTTTCTGAAATTTTTCATCTCATTCAAAATACCAAACATTACACTATAACATAAACAAATTATTTTATTTCAAAAAGAAATAAAACATTGCATGCAATGATGCATTCACTCTAATGGATATTTTTTAAAAAATAGTTCTAAACCTCGTGGACTCTCAATAATCTCCATAATAATAATTACCATTAGATAATTTCTTATAAATTAACATTTTATAATTAATTTTTGGTAATTTCTTGTAAATTATTCTTTTATAATTATCTTTTAATAATCTTCCCATGTTATCATTTTATAAAAAAAATTTGTTAATTTTTATAACATATCCTTTATAATTATATTTTTATAATTTAATATAAATTACACTTTTATAATTATCTTTTGACAATTTTTAATAATTTAACCTTTGATAAAATCACAATTATCATGTTATTATTTATAATAACTACTCATTGATAATTCAATGTAATTATCATTTAGCAATTCAAAAAATTGTTTTTTGATAAAAGAATGATATTATCCTTTAATAATTTTTTATTTTATAAATTGTTATTTGATAATCTTGGAATTATCATTCGATAATTATAAAAAGTATCCTTGATAATATAGAAATTATAATTTGATTATTATTTATAGTTATCATAATTGTCATATAGTGGCATCCTAGTTGGCATTGATCTTAGACAATCATTGCAGGAGCGGCCACTCCAAATTTTAGCGTCGTACAAATGATTCCCCCCAACAAACAATGTAGCTACTTCCCCGCCCAGATTTCACCACCATCCCCTCCGCCTCTAGAACATTACATTACCACTATCCCCACCACCTTTAGCGTGGGACTTTGTCATTTCCCGCACCTACAAATCTGCCTATAATCCAGGAAACTATATCCTACGCCCCTGCCAACTCGAGGCTATGACATTGTTGTCACCCTCGCTATTACTGATAATAATTCCCCACCCCCATCCAGCCTGGTCAAACTTATTAATTTTTTTATCTCTATATCAATTCTACAGCCCTAATATTTTACATTGTTTTCTATTTTTAGGTGTTTTGGTCAATTTCCGTTCTGCATTCCTTATCATATTTTTTTATTCTGTTTTAATTTTATTCTATTTATATTTTATTTAACATATTGTACAATAACGTTTTTTTATTTTTCATCATATACATGCATAGAATTATATGATTTAAATTATATTAATTGATTCGTGATGCAATTCACATTTCCTCTATCCCATTATATGACATCGTTGTGTCACACCGTGATCCGAGATTGACTATTATGATAATTTTTCTTTAGATAATATGATAAAATATTAATTTGATAAATCTTCTCAATTATCCATCACAGTTTTTCAAATTAATTATTTTACAAATCATGTAATTATAATTGAAAATAATACTGAAACATCTTCTTACAATTAATATTAAATTATCCGTTGATATTTTTTTTTAATTTATACGTGATAATTTATGGAATCAAACCTATATAAATTGTGAAAAAACCATTTCGATGACTTCATAAGACTCGACCTATGTGAATGGAATGAATGTAATGTTATTTTTAATAGAAATAAAAAGATCAAATTGAACTGGTATTATCCCTACTCATTCCAAATGGTCATTGGTAGATCGTAATTAAACTAGCGGACATGGGAAAATCCATCCAATACACCAATGAGGATGACAAAGAATTGTGATACCTCAATAGAGTGGAAAATTCAATTCAAGTATAGGTTCCCACTAACCATGTTATCCAAATAATAGAATTTCCTTGGGAAGAAGCCTAATTTATTTTTCATAATAAGTGGAGAGAAAATGGAATGGATTAAATAATAAATGAAAAAAAATCATGAAAACTCGTATGTGTGCAGAACCTACACAGGGAGAGGAGAAGTTGGCCACTAGGAATCTGAAACAACTGAATCGAATCGATCATGCATTACCTATCTCATGTTGATGGGTTCTAGGATCCATGGGGATCCTCGAGGTCAACCAAAACAAACAGAAAAAAAAATTATTATAAATAACCCAAAATTGCATAGTTTCAAAACCTAAATTAAAACATATGTTTTAATTTTCATATTGAACAAAAAATTAATTTTGTAGTCATTAATTTCTGCTCATTGAGTCATTTCAATTGAAACAGATCAAAAAGATTTTCATTCGATGGTTTTAGAAATCAACCGTGCATGATAATAGTGGTTTGTCCATGAGGGAGAGATGAATCCTTATAGAAAAATAAGTTTTAATTAAATTTATTAATATAATAATATAATTAAATATCAAATTACTTAACATTATGTGATCTGACCAAAGAGCTGAGGCACGAGAATGTTATGTTTCATCTAGGGTAATTCCTACAACTCAGACCTAAACTCTATAATATTTCTTATATGACACACCGTTTGAGAGACATTCAATTATTTTTTGAAAAAAAATATAACAAAAATAATAAATATGTAATTCTCATCTGTTATCTTATAACACACTCGACACACACAAATGATATGTCATTCCTTGGGCTAACCAGACATCCGAATCCAAATGGTGGTCTCAAATTTCTAATATGACTTACTATTTGGGAGATAATCAATTATCTTGAAAAAATTGGGTGAACCTAATATAATATATTTAATATTTTTATTTCCAATTTCACCAAAGGTCTATGATCCTCATAATCCAAGATTAACATAGCGACAAACTCCAAGAATACTCAATTGAATATTCCAAGGTGTTAAGTTGTATTTTAGCCGTACTCAATCCTTTAAATCATCAATTAAGTGTTTTTTAAATTAAATTTACTTTTCCCTAAAAGTGATCATAAATAAATATCAATGAGTGTTTTTATTAACATTAAAAATATAGGCTATTATTGAGGTGATAGAGGAGGGAGAGGAATAAGAAGATGAAGAGAGAGGAAGGGGATCTTGATGGCTGGAGACCACTCTCCGATTCAAGACCCAGATGAGACCACCAGTGGAACCTTTCAACTACCATCATAATGCCAATATCATTTGTATACTCCTCCCAACCAGCTTTCCCCATTATTTATTACCCTGGCTACCACCTTACATCCCACTAAAAACTAATGGGTAAATGATAAATATGCCCTCACACATTACTACCTTTACCCTATGATGTTAATAATGAATAGAATAGAAAACTTCCCCCCAAAATCCAACACCAAATCCCTTTCATGAAAAAAATGTATAAATTTAGAGAAGGTGGTTTGTAGAAAAAATGATGATCCACAAACTAGTTGGTCTAAAGTTATTTGTATTGGTGATGATGTCTAGCAACATTCTTTCTCCCGCTCTTCATATCTCTTCAAGAAATTATTAAACTCTGATTTGATTGTAGAAATCCTACTATCAACCCTTTTCTATATCAATAGAGCTAATTCACTTCACTTATCTAGTTTCAAACTCCCAAACCACTGTTGTGGTGGTGATCTATCATCCTCTCAATGATTGTCCAGCTTTGATAATTCATACAACATGTACATGACCCCAAAACAGATGCGCCAAAAATGATATTATAGTGAGAGATTAGTGAGGGAATCGAGAGTAGAGTTTCAATAAGAAATTAACAAGATAGTGGCCACCTCCTTGTACCCATTCATTGTTGTTGGGAGAGAAATATGGAGAGAGGCCACATGTCCACTGCAACAACTCCAACTGATCTCCCCTCTAGGTAAATTATTGAAACATATCCTATCATGAGACCTTCCTTCCCATATATATATATTTTTGTACTAACTTTTATGATAACCAACTAACACACTGAAAAAATTCCCGTTCATAACCCTACTTTGGTATATGTGTAAATTCATGTCTAGCTATTGAATCCCTAACCTATATAATATGTAGAGAAACAGTAAAAAAACTGGTTAACCAATACCCATAATGATTTATTTAAGAAAAAGAAAATAATTGGGGGCCTTGTGATCTTGGACCACCAATCTAACATTTTTATTGAAATTAAAATAACTAATGTGGAGAGAAATTCATCTCACGATCTAAGAAGAACTCAAATTTGAAGATTTCATTCACTTAAAATCATAAAATCCCCAATAATCCCAATGAGAGTGCCTATTTGTAGATAATTTATGTGATGAAAATTCGAATGGTGAAACCCCATAAATACATGACCTCTGAAACACAATTGTCCCCCATGAAAAAAATATGAAATTTAATGTGGATTTCATGGTTTTGTAACACATGACTTTAGAACATGAATTGTGAATTTAGAGAGTTTTGGAACACAGTTTCCACATATAGGTTTTGATTTTTCTCCCTTAGCCCACCTAGTTTTACTTAATTCTCCCCATCCATGACTTGAGAGACAAGTCACATTTGGATTTAAATAAGCTATATTATGGATCCATTCGACCCATATATGTATAATTAAAATGAATTAGGCCTTTCGAGATGAGCTTTCATTGCCTCCTACAGCCTCCTTAGTCTACCATACATCATTGGACCATTTGATAAAAAATAATCTTGATCTATCTTGTCAGTCATAGGTTAGATGGTCATCATATTAGCTCAGTGAGAACATTTCATGATCCAGGAGGGTTCTTATTTTTCTATCTTTATAATAATTTTTGACTATTTTCCCATTATTTAGTCATTATGGTTTCTATTATTCAAGATATATTATCTATCTTTTTAAAAATTATTATCATTATGGAAATTAATTATTTTAATATTTCAGGTGGTTCACTTTTATTTTTTATAATTCGGGGGAATAAATTTTCATGGTTTTAAATTTGATGTCATGGTTTCCCTGAAAAACTTTTTTAATTTGCGGGGGAATAAATTTCTTGGGTTTTATCCTTTTAATTGAAGCATGTTGTGTTCACTAGAAGTATGCATGCAGAACCTTTTTAATTTTACAACCTTGGGAACATGGATCAAATACATAAATGAATCATTATGAAGGTCATTTTTTAGGCCTTATTAGATAATACTATTTGAAAAATGGATTTTAATTACAATTGTTTTTTTAGAAATATATATTTCTTATAACAAGTGATTTTTGAGTTATTTTCAACATGTTATTTTGTGAATAATGCTAGTTAAGTAACACACCAGTGGTATTGTATTTCAAGTACCATAGTGGTTACCAAGGACATAGACTTCCGTGATATCATCATTAAATTAGATGTGATTTTTTTTATTAATTAATGGATGAAGGATTCCCAAATGCGTGGTGAGGGAACCTCTGATTTCATTGTGGATGAGTACACTATGTGTACAATGTGGTGGCTCTCTGATCATCAAGGCATAATCTAATGAACTAAATCAGATGTTTCCTATAGAGGATGAGGCATTTATATGTGAAACAAAATATCATACTGACTATCCATTTCACTCAAGTGATTCAAAACCTATATCTTCTTATTCTTTGTATTTTGCAGTGAAAAATAAAACTGGCATCAAAGATGAGAATGAAGATCATGATTCTTAATCTTCACATATTAACGATGTAAATACTAACATATTTAAGGATAAAAAATGCAATAGATCATAAGGTGGTGAAAAACAAGATGTTGAGTGATTTTGATATTAACATATATTTCTTCACTACTTCCATGGGAGTAATTTATTTTGACCTAAATGTGGTGGAGGATGATTAAACGTGATCTATTGGTTGAACATGAGAATTGTATGCAGAAGCTAGCCAGTGTGAACCCTAGAGGCTTAACTTGGACTTAAACCATGACAATGGTGATGAAGATAAGGAGGTGCTCCTTCCCATTTGTCAATACCCATCACATGCCTCATCCTCATCATCCACGTAACCAACCATTTATATTAAATGGCCATCAGATGTGTCTCTAGGTTTTAGGGTTTGGGAGAAGTTGAAGTGAAAGAGAGGTGTTTGGGATCCGTGCATTGAAAATAGAAAGTTATATAGATGACTATGATAATGAAACACCATCCCTATCAAAAATCACGTGTTTGTTTATTTATTTCAAAATATATAAAGGTGAATTATTTGGTACTTCTGTTTAATTAATCTTCATTATGGTAATTAGGTGTCCCAACAATATTACTATACTATGAGAATTAAACTTAAATAGGTGTTTTTTGGATTTCTCTTTAATTTTAATTCCATTTTTTACTTGAGATTTATACATTCATTATTATTTTTATTTATTTCCAAATGTGATAGTAAAAAATATTTCAAAATTGTCTTGGATTGGTATATCACTTGGAATAAATGGTTGTTTCAAGGAGTTTTGATTTCCAAATGGAATTTAAAAAGTCATGTGTTTTTATAAAGGGTCTTAATTACCCATTATAAATGCAATTGGGATTTAAAGAACCTTGATTGAAAGTGGTGTTTTGAACAATTGGGGGAATTTAATGAAAAATGTGTTGTATCTTTAATTAATTTCGAAATGGTTTTTGGTGATAAATTTTATATAATGTTTTGGAAATATGTTTTAATTAATATATTTTAAAGAGTCATTTGATATGGAATTTCAATTAATAATAAAGGACTTGGAATCCTATGTCTATTTATGTAAAGACCCATTTAACCCTTTCGAATGGATTTTAAATGGCCTGGGTGTGTGAGAATCTCTTGACCCACTTATTGATTTTTTTTATATGGATTTGGGAAGAGGAGTGTGATTATACTTTTGTGATATGAATGATCTATGAAAGAGGCTATTTAGTGTGAGGGTGTGGTTATGATTTATCAATGCATGTTATTTCTCACCGTCTATTGAATGACATAAATGAGGATCCTAGGTGTTTTTTTGGAGGGATGAAATAGAGTTATTATCTAGTCTCTATTAGACACATTAGATTCACTATGGTATTAGATCCCATGGGGGAGTGCACCTGATGATGCTAGTCTAAAGCAACTAGTTTTTCATAGATTAAGAATTCATCAATAATCCAATGGATATTTTGAACCCATGTATGTATATGAAAACCACAAAAGATGTCTGGGTATTAAAAATGATCACCTGATGATCCTTCCTAGGATTTTTTTTTATTTTGTGATCCCTAGTTTGATTTCTATTATGGGACTATGGCTCTAAAAGTGGATTTTAATGAATCATTTTTGTAAGAGGAGGCTGAGTCTAAGAGAATGGGTTTTCAAGTGATTCTTTTCATTTATGAAAAAGAAGAGTGTGTTTATAATTGATTTTGGATGTGATGCTGGATTTTATCTAATAATGTATGAAAAACCTATTTATCCTATTTTTATTTTAATATATCATTAATTAATTTCTTTTTATTAAAGGAATAACACTAAATATTTTGATAAATAATATAGAGATTGATGCCCCTCACACCCTTAATTCACGATTATGTTTTTGTATCTCTCATGGTTCCTTTTCAAGTACGCGTGTCTTCATGTTCGATATGTTTGCGTAATTTAGTGATGGTTGGTCAAGGATATTGAGAGCGGCCATGGTTCACATGGATATTATAACATTTTGGTTTAGCTTTTATATTTTTATTCTATTTCGAATGTTTAGATACCATCCTTTGGTTCAAATATTATTCAGTTTATTTATATGATGATTCTTACTATTTATTGATCAGTTGATGTGATATTTTCCTTATATCTTTGTATAATGATTGTACATTTTATTATTGTTCTATTTTTTGTTACTAAAGTGTGAAATAATTAAAATTGGTAATATTCCGAGACTCTGGAACTACATTATAGCCTAAGGTGATCGGGAAAGCACCTTGGGTATGTCATAGGATAGATAGAGATCTCATTTTGGGGGTGGCCGGTCATGAAAAAATGTTATCAAAAAACATAATACTGCTATTTGTGTTTTTTTATGGTAGTATGAAGGTAGTAAAATTGTTAGGACTCATGAAGACTAGGCGGGAAAGTTATTATCTAACTATTATTCAAAATGAAACTCTAGTATCCATGGGTGCCTTGGATTTGAGTTTTGTTTTTGAATTCGTTTTTGTGAATCTACGTCAGATTATTGATATGTGATGATGATGTTTTGATCACTGATGATGTGATAGTGATTTTGGGGGTCTATGTTAGTTTTAGAGGTGAAGGTGGTGGAATACCTAGGGATCTATGTTTATCGGATATAGTCTAGTGAACCGTATGACACCCGTGCAGATTCATTTGGAACTCTACAAAATTCTGGAGCACAGTTAGTGCATAGTTTACTATCACATGTGACCAAACCATGCATAGTGCTATTTCTTCATTGAATTTTTTTTCACGCTTTCTTTAAAAAATTATCCTAATGATTCTCACTACTAGTGATGTTATACAAGAGAGTATTTTTATGTAACTGATATGGTTTTTGTTGTTGTTTATGTTTTGTTAGAAGTGTTTTCCTATTAAATATTATTGTTTCTTTTAGAAAAAATAAATTTATTTGGTGAAGTGAGAGTGTTATATTGTATTGAATGAGTTTTAAAAATCATGGGATTTTTAATGTATTTTATTTAGAGTCCTTCCAAAAGTAGCTGATTTCAAAATGAAAATATAAATGTATTTTTCAATAATTTATTTATGTTTTTTTTGGAAATGGGATTTAGTTAGAAAATTACTAAGGAAGTATGGGTTTGTGGTTTCAAAATAAAAATGGGGTAAATGTTTTGGAAGTGATTTTTTGTAAATTCATTGTGAATATGATTTAAATAATAGATTTTGTAATAAAAGTTATAGGATATGTTTTGAATGAAATGATTCTAGAGACATTTAGAATAATGTTAAGCATTTTAAAGTGTGTTTTGGAAATTAATATTCGGTGAGTTATGTTTCCAAAAAAAATTTGGTGTGTCACAACCTGTCCCCTAGGACTCATGATGTGACTACCCCAAGCCCACCTTCCATAGGCCAGGGGATGGAGACTAGAACCAAAGGCGTAATTCCCTAAAACCGGGAAGACATTGCCTTTATAACCTATAAACACAAACACAAGCAAGCACATAGTTGGATACAAAACATTAAGTAAACTGTATAAGAAAAGAGTGATGAAAGTACAAGGGGCCAAAATACAAGCCCAACTGGAACGTACAAGTACAAATTTGATACAATAAAACTGAAGAAAGGAAAATTCAGATTTTGGGTTGTCCTTTGAGGTTCCTAGATAAAGGGTTGGTACCGATCGCCTCCTCATCACAATTCGTCCGTCTATCTCCTCCGTGTACCGACATGTCGTAAGGTCCACCTCTAGGTGTCATCCAGACCTGGTACTCTCATCTGTAATCAGTGTTGTCCATCGTCTGCACCAAACACAATGAAGTGTGGGCATATCCCGTGCATGGGTGAGTATAACGATACTCAGTAGGGTCCCCGAGACCCTCTAGGTCACACAAAATCCATCAAGGATAAAAAAAAAGTATAAAATCCACATATAACGTTACTTCGATATATGACCATACATATACCTACGTTATCAAGTAATCCATCTCAATAATGAAGAAAGCAAAGAGGAACTAACTCAGCTCATACCTGGATTTATTCCTGGGTAGTAGTAACATGTAACATTCGTAACCCTCGGCTGTTGGAGAACTCCTCCTTTATCGAGTACAGTGGGCCTGATGTGGCACACATAGGCACTTCCCACTAACCTTGGACTGCTGAGGTACTCCTCTTATTCAGTACCATGGGTCTACTATGTCACACAGAGGCTCTCCCCGTCGTGGATCTTCGACGTCACACAGAGGCACTCCCCCCCCCCTCATGGAATGCTGAGGTACTCCTACTATCGAGTACCGTGGGTCTTCCGCGTCACCAAGGTACTCCCCACTGTGGGTCTTCCACGTCATCATGTTGCTCCCCACTGGGCCAGTCGATTCACTCTAAGTCGAAACGGTCAGTAGTCGTCACGTCTCAGCCATCTTCTAGGTCGCCACACAATGCTCGCTCGTTGTTAGGGAGGATATGCTCCACAATCTACTGGTCGATACTCCAACTGCCACAAAGTCCCACAAAGAAGTATCTCAATGGTCTGTCACATCATAGGGATCTAAAAGTAAAAGATGGCATGTCAACTGGACGCACGGTCTGTGAGTTATTAGCTTTTTAGTCTCAGGGGCCAGGTTGGATTCGGGCTCGATCAAACCCGACCGTTCCCCATATCAATCCAAAACTCTGTGGAAATAAACTCAAATGGATAGTCTCTCTCCACGATTCCTAAAATCCACAGACGGCTCGTCAAATGGACGTATGGTGCCAAAGATATGACCAAAATAAAGTAAAAGGGGTCGTAGTGGGCCCGGGTTCGGCCCACCCAGTGTGACTGACCCGGTCCGACCCGGCTTGGGCCGACCCTGCCCATGAAGGGCCGTGGGTGGCCGTGAGGGTGCGTAGCTGTAGGGCAGCTCAGAGAGCAGGTGGGAGGTACGATCTGCGATGGCCTGGTGGGCCAGCGGGCAGCGTGAGCCAGGTCGACTCGGAGGGCCAGGGCGAGGGAGGTTAGTCTTGGGTGTGGGGACGATTTGTTTGGGAGGTCAGAGTGCCACAGGGGTGCAGATCCAGTTCGACTAGGAGGCTGGAGCCGGGGTCGTGGCCGGTTCGACCGGGAGGCCGGGTCAGGGGGCGCGACTGTTATGGCCATGAGGCCGGAGCGTTGTCCATGGCTCGACCGGAGCTCGGATCCGGGGCACATGCCCAGTTCGGCTGGGATATCGGAATTCCACGGGGGAGGCGTGGGTCATGAAAGCCATAGGTGGCGGCACTGTTACCTTCTTCACCTTCGTCACCTTCGTCACCAACGATAATTTCGAAGAGTACACCAAAGAAGAATGGAAAAGGGGTTGGGCCATGTTTGTTTGTCATGCACCATCCACGTTTAGAGTGATAGAAAGTGGTTCAAAAATACTAAAGTATGAATGTGTATGGATGATATTTTAAAACATCATTTCCCTCAACCCTCATCAATCTCAATTCCCAAATCCTGCAAAAGAATTAGATGGGGAGAACATGGGAAGTGATAATCCAATAACCCCTACCTCATTCAATTGATGTTGTTGGTGCCAGAAGGTAGTACGATCATCAATTCACCATAGATGAGGACATCCCATGTCAGATGATGACCTGAGGAAGAAGGTTGATGGATGTTGGCATTTTTCATTGCCAGAGCGTTCTTCATTGGAGAGATTTCTCCCATGTTCCCCCTCTCCCCATCTCTACCAAAAAGAATTTGTTGCCCAAAATAATAGATTATGAGTTCTTTTATGTTTGATGGAATAAATTCAAATAGTTTAATTAATTTATTGATTTATTGTCTCAATTAATTAAAGGTATGGGATGGAAATATTAATTATGGAGGGTTGGCACAATTAATGTAGGAGGAGTTGAAGAGGCTCTCCCTCATTTATTGTGGGAGTTGAGAGGTTTAGGCCTCGGGATGTCCCCACCACCATAACCTCTCATGAGAGGTTAAGTTCGGGTGGTACCCACCACCATAACCACTCATGGGAGGTTAAGGTCTTGTGGTCACCACACCTCAACATTCACGTGCAGGTTTTAACAAACAAAATATAAAAAACGTGTGTTTATTTTATATTATTATTTCCATGAAAAACCCAAAATTTATCTTTCACCCTCGACCAACTGCAATGAAGGTGAAAGTCTTCTCAAGCAAATACTGGCGCTGTGTGGTCAATGGTGCCCTCATATTTAAATTCCGAGCACCGGTTCAGAAGTTAGAAACCCCCCTTGTATGATTACTGAATGTACCCAAAATTAAGTTTATAAATTCATTTTGGGCACTCTGGGCCTCAAAATCATGCACTATCAATTTTCATGAACTCGTATAATTATTATATATTTGAAAAAAAATTACATGGAAATTCTGGGTCTTTACATTCTTCCCACTTCAGGGCTCTACTTCCCTATAAGACACAAATCAAACTAGGTAAACAAGTGGGGGTACTGAGCATGCATCTGAGCCCCCGCTCCCACGTGCTCTTCTGAAGGTTCCCATGCTGCCAGCAAACGCGAACTAGATTTATTGACCATCCATGAAGTACCCACTCTTATCGATCCTAAATCACTACTAGAACCTCCGTAAAAGTCACCTCATCATCGAAGTCCAGATCTCCATGGTCGATGTTGTGAGAAGTGTCGTGCACGTATATTCTCATCTGGGATACGTAGAAGACGTCATGCATCCAGTGCAACTGAGGTGGATGAGCTAAGCGGCAAGCCACCTTTCCAACTCTGCTGAGGACCTAAATAGGTCTGATGAACCACGTAGATAACTTTCCACCTCGACCAAATCACCATATAACTTGTCGGGGTGAAACCTATAGAAATTCGTGGTTGCCATTCTCGAACTAGAAAAGTCTCTGTCTCCTGTCACTATATGACTTTTTCCACCTCTGTGCAGTCTCCATCTGCTCCTGGATGATCTTCACCATCTCTGTGGTAGCCTGAAACCATCTATGGTCCTACGTGTGCTGACTCCCCTGGGTCAGTCCTGCACAAGGGTGATCTGCATGGTCACCCGTACAACACCTCAAAAGGTGCCATCCCAATGGTGGAGTGATAAATGTTGTTATATGAAAACTACACCAAAGGAAATTGATACTCCCAGCTACGACCGAAGTTGAGGAAACAATTATGGAGCATGTCGTCGAGGTTCTGAATAGTCTGCTCAATCTGGCCATCTGTCTGAGGATGGAAGGCAGTTCTCAAATGCTGATGCGTCACGAAAGAATCTTGCAACCCCTTCCATAGCTGGGAAGTAAAACGTGTATCACGATCGAAGAAAATCGTCATGGGTACTCCCAGTTACCACACAATATCTTTCATATAGTGACATCCTATGATATCTACTAAACCTTGCTCCCTGATCTGTAGGAAGTGGGATGACTTGGTGAGTCGGTTAAAGATCACCCAAATAGAGTAATGTCCTCTGGATGTACGTGGAAGTCCTGTCATGAAGTCCATGGATATCCCATCCCACTTCCACTCTGGGACCTCTAAAGGCTGAACCAAGACTGCTAGTACCTGATGCTCTGTCTTCACTTGCTGATAAGTGAGGCACCGAGAAACAAACTTTGCTACTACATTCTTCATTCCCACCCACATGTTCTGTCGTCGGAGATCTGGGTACATCTTCACCACTTTTGGATGTACTGCTAGAGGGGATGTGTGGAAATCCCATAAAACATCCTCCTGACATGACAATGGTACCATGGTACGTCCTCTGAAGAGAATGACATGCTCCCCACCTTCATAAAATACATCAGGTACCTGCCCTGTGGATATCTGAGCACGACGTGTCTCACAGTCAGCATTCCCATTTGGTGCCTCCCGAACTCACTAAAGAAGAGGGGGAGTGACTGTATGAGATTGAAATATAGTTGATCCATATCTATCCACAAAGTATATCTGCAAAGAAGCCAGCTACTCCATTGTCTCACCTAGAAACTGTATACTAGATCACCTGTTGAGTGCATCTGCGACAACGTTCCCCTTCCCAGGAGTATAGAATATCTCGAAGTCAGAGTCCTGGAGGAACTGAAGCCAATGTCATTGTCTCAGGTTCAGGTCATTCTTAGAGAATATATACCAGAGACTCTTGTGATCGGAGTGCATAGTAAAAGGATCACCCATCAGATAGTTTCAC